>OX941093.1:76725000-77925000 GCA_954870635.1 Arctium minus | reverse complement strand
AACAATGCATGCGTTACCAAAGTCTATGAGCCAATACGGTTCGTAAAATCCAAACCCAGTCAAGAGATTCCCAGGAGTCGAATCTCCAAAGGCTGCATAACCAGAAGAAGCACAGCAGAGGTAGAAGAAAGTAGTTGTAAGGATTGCAATTGAGGAAGCCTTCTTCATGGTCACTTTTTGAGGTGGAGGTGACTTCAAAGTGCTCTACATATCACAAACATCACACAATTGATTGGGGAAACTAGTATGGGATAAAATACAAAGATTTAATGTTATACCTGTATTTCAAGAAGGATTAACGAAAATGTGAATGAAAATGCAATATCTCCTAGAGCTTGAGCAACCAACCATATTTTTTGAGTGTGGTTAACGGTTGAGATTCCATTGATGCTACCTTCAATCTTCCCTTGTCCTGCAATCCCATATTCCAAAGCAACTTGATCATATGTTTGTGGTTTTAAGAGCATGATCACAAATTAACATGTCAAAGACCAAAATCCATACCTATTACTTGGGCCAATCCAAGTGCCATTCCGATAAAAGAATAGGTGAAGGACATGATTGCAGCAATAATCGAGAGCCATTTTGTATGAAAAATGTTGGGTATTTGAGAAGCTAGTATTTGAATAATCCCAAACAGAAGCATATAATATTTATTCTCGTATTCACAAGCAGCATCATGTCCTTGTTCATGATAACAATTTGATTGCCTAATTGCTCTGCAGCCAGTCAAACGGTTCAAAGGGGAGCAATGTTATAGTCAAGATTTCATTTCAACCAATCAAAGTAGCATCAAAGTCGGATATCTAACATAAAGCAAAAAGATCAGAGACGAATATTTACAGAGAGAATGCAAGGAAAGTTAATCTAGAACTTGACCAAGTAATGTTATGCTTGTTTGGATTAATATGAAGTGTTGTTTTGAACTTTGTTATATTTGCAAAGTAATTGTTTTATTTAGATATTTACCAAACAACTATATTCCATTCATAACTAAATCATACAAAGAGTTAAAATGGTAATTTGTTGCCATTCAAACTGTCCATTCAGAACGGTAACCATATTTCATTTTGCACTATATCATATAGAGCCTGGCTGACCACTTAACCATTTTTCAGCAACTGCCAAACAAACAGCCCGTTAGCATACCTCATGCTGATCGCAGATGTGATGGTATACACAACTCCAGTTTTGAATATACTGAAATATACCAAACAACCACACACCAATCCATTCTTATATCCTGTGATCCAAAATACAGAATTAGATATAAGCAAGCTGCCTGCAAGTTGATTCTTATGAGGCTGAAGTTATGAAAGAAATAGTTACCTCACTCACTCACCTAAGATGGTGCGAACCGCCTGCAAGTAGGAGCGGTTCATGGTGGTAGTGCCATTGTTAGGGTTATAATAAAGATGGACATCACAGATAAAGGATGCAGAGACAAGAGTAATGAATGCAAAGAGTAGAAGAGTCAAAGGGCCAGCAATCCATCCGAGTTGTGCCATGCTCCAAGCCAGTGACAAAACTCCTGATCCTATTACTCCTGTTATAATATGTGCTATAGCTGTCCATACGTTTCCTTCAATCAACAACACAAAGCAAAGTAATAAATATCCTAAATCTTATCATCAAATTGGAAGAATAGGAATGAAATTTATTCAGAAATAGCTAATGAGATCAAAATATTGATAGATTATTGGAATTGAATGATAAATTGGGAGGAAAGCAGACCAGTGAGGGTATGAGGTGAGCTCTGCAACAATGGCGTGTGGTTAGCTCCAGCTCCAGCCATTGTTCCGTGGTTGATGAGATAATATCTGTAAGAATTTATGAAAGAAAACACACTTTTTACAAATTTATAAAATAAAATATAAAAGTTCCGATGATTCTGAAAGTCAATGATTTCTAGTCGCCGGTCGCTTTACCTCGTCTGCTCCGTTTTTCAATTATGTGATTTTACGTCTACATATATATATAATTTCTTCATTTCAGAACAATTATAATTTCATACGATTTTCATGTCATTAATTACATGTCGGAAATAATATAAAAATAAATTAAATTATTAGATATTAGAGGTTTTTAGGCATTGTTTGGCAAACTAGAGCTAGCTGGTAGCTGATAAACTAGCTTTTCAAAACGCTACTACGAGTAGTTTTTCAATAAGCTAGATTATGGTCATCCAAACATGTACCAGGAGAAAAAGCTAGCTTATCAGCTAGTTTTTTTTTGCCAAACATAGCCTTAGTTATACCATAGCACATAATTATTAGAAACATTTAGGCATTGTTTAGCAAACTAGCTTATAAGTTAGCTGGTAGCTGATAAACTAGCTTTTCAAAACGCTATTATGAGTAGCTTTTCAATAGCTAGCTTACGATCATCCAAACATATATTAGTAAAAAAACTAGCTGATAAGCTAGTTTTTTTTGCCAAACATAGCCTTAACATGCACAAATGCACTGATTTTTTAAAAATATATTAAGGTTAGCTGAAAAATTAATATTACGAGTTAAGGACGGAAATCTTAAATTTAATATCAAACTTTAGTATACGAGAGCATCTTCAACAAATTTTTCAAAAAGATTATCTCCATCTCCAATAAATTATCTATTTTGATGATTACATAATCAATTATATTATTAAAATATTTAATACAATTCATAAAATATTTTTTTCCCTAACCTAAACATTTAAATTTAAGCAATCTCATTGGCAGAAAAAGAAAAAAAAAGTCATTTCTCTCTCATAAGTAACCATTTTTGGAGAAATCTTCAAATTTGGATAATTTTATCATCTTTCTCATATTTTGGAGAAGGTTTTGAAGATTTATTGGAGCAAATATCCCTAAAATCTACATTTTAGAGAATTTGTTGGAGATGTTCTCCAAAATGGAGAAATAAAAAGTAAAAATCTTCCGAAAAAAATTATCTTTCATATCCAACAGATTATTTATTTTGAAGATTATACAATTAATTATATTATTAAAATATTGAATACAATTAATCCTTTTTGGAGAAAACTTCAAATTTAAAGATTTTCATTCTCTCTGTTATACTTTGTTAGAGAAGATTTTAAAAAATCTGTTAAAAAAATCTGGTCGTATTTTACAATTGAGAGTGCACACCACAAAGGACATTATGTCCTAATGTTTGTTTGTTCTTTAAATAATAATAAAAATTTGAATCAAAGTTACTTTTAAATGCCAACATTTTACTAGAAGCCAAAGTGCTTATATCATTTTTTTTTTAATGTAGTAATAAAAATTTAATAAATAAATATATTTGAAAGAAAAATTTATAGGATCATGTTAAATTTTCTTCACACAAGGCCTCGTTAATGTACCTATCTTTACTTTCCAAACCATATATATACATCAAGAATTTTATCTAAGACTATTAGATTAAATATTTACAAGGACAAGGTCTAGAGACATAAGCCCTAGAATGTTGGGTTTGGCTTCTCATGGTCATTGTCATTCTCTTGATTTTGATTGTATAACGTAATTTCAAAATCATCATTTTGTACATCCAATGTGATATCACAAACACTACATTTTACAAAATATAGATCACAACTAAAAACAAACTTAATTTTAAACGGCCATGATTGACGGCCAATCTACTCACGATAGAGAGGTTTGGCATACAAAATTTGGGAGCAAACAGAAAGTAGTAGTTAGCCAAATCTTTTGGTAACAAGTCCTTGAACGGAACCCGCCAAAGTAAAAATTGTTACAAGCAGGCAAAATGTGCTGTAAACACGAAGAACCACCCACCTGCTGCTCCAACCTACAATATTTTTGTGCACCAAGTACATCTCAACTGGGAAATATATGGTTAAGGGCCAGAAGATGATTGACCCTGAAAAAGCTAGGACTTGATTGAAGTAAGGGAATAACATCCCTACCCCCATTGTCAAAATCACATATGTACTTCTAAAACATAACCTAAAAGGATTCACTCTAAACTTGGGCAATACCCACATCTTCAAACTCCCAATATCACTTGTTAACA
The DNA here is from genome assembly GCA_954870635.1 of Arctium minus. Classification (NCBI taxonomy): domain Eukaryota; kingdom Viridiplantae; phylum Streptophyta; class Magnoliopsida; order Asterales; family Asteraceae; genus Arctium; species Arctium minus. Next base: position 77,920,981 of record OX941093.1, on the reverse strand, counting down.
CACTTTCTGGGAACTTTTCGGCATACCATCTTTCCACAATTGCAAATAATGTCTGACTATATATCTAACAACACATACATAATCAATTTGATAAGGATTAAGAATAAATAAGCACAAAGATTAAGATTTTTTTAACAAGTAAACCAAGATCATGCCATACCTGATACCCTCCAACTAAGTGGAGAACAATGCACGCATTACCAAAGTCTACGAGCCAGTAAGGTTCGTAAAATCCAAACCCAGTCAAGATATTCCCAGGAGCCAAATCTCCAAAGGCTGCATAGCCGGAAGCTCCACACAGAAGGTAGAAAGAAGTAGTTATAAAGATTGCAATAGTACAAGTTCTCTTCATGGTCACTTTCTGAGATGGAGGTGATTTTAAAGTGCTCTACATATCACAAACATCACACAATTTTGTTTGGCAAAACTAGTTTGGGATAAAATACAAGATCTATTAGAAGAAAAAGGAGATGTTAGACCTGAATTTCAAGAAGGATTAACGAAAATGTGAATGAAAACGCAATATCTCCAATTGCTTGGGCAACCAGCCATACTTTCTGAGTGGGATTAGCAGTTGAGATTCCATTGATGCTACCTTTAATCTTCCCTTGTCCTGCAATCCAATATTCACTAAGCAAATTGATCTGATGCTACATAAAATTTGTTTCTTGTCCAACAGCAAGATCACAGATAAACACATTGAAGACAAAATTCCATACCTATTACTTGGGCTAATCCAAGTCCAATTCCAATAAAAGAATAGGTGAAGGACATGGTTGCAGCAATAATTGAGAGCCATTTTGTATGAAATATGTTGGGTATTTGAGAAGCTAGTATTTGAACAATTCCAAACAGAAGCATATAATATTTATCTTCGTACTCACAAGCAGCCTCATGCCCTTCTTCGTGGTAACAATTTGATTGCCTAATTGCTCTGTCACCCAGTTAGAAGGTTCAAAGAGGAGCAATGTTATAGACTTATAGTCAAGATTTCACCAAATCAAAGTCACAACAAAGTCGGTATATATATGTGAAGATTAGAGAGGAAATACTTTGGTCCTCTCAGAAACTGTTGCAACTCAAAATGGATATCATACAATTGTAATTGTTACAACATGTAAATCCAGCTCTTTTGCTCGAGCTGCTTCAACAATTGCACATTGCTTAAGCAGCAAAAGTTAAGGTTCCATACTTGAATTTTTATCTTCATCGAAAGGTTCACAGTTTGCTAACACAATGTACAGATAGATTAGACAGAGAGAATTGGTAGAAAAGTTAGCATACCTCGTGCAGGTTGCAGATGTGATAACATACACAACTCCTGTTTTGAATAGACTGAAATATACCAAACATCCACACACCAATCCATTCTTATATCCTGAAATCCAAAGTACAGATGGAGACATAAGCAAGATGCAAAGGAATGATTATGAGCCTAAAGTACTAAAATAATCCTACTACCTCACCTAAAATGGTGTGAACAGCCTGCAAGAAGGAACGATTCGTGGTGGTGTTGCCATTGCTAAGGTTGGAATAAATATGCAAGTTGCTGATAAGGAATGCAGACACAAGAGCGAAGAATGCAATGAGTATAACAGACAAAGGGCCAGCAATCCATCCGAGTTGTGCCATGCTCCAAGCCATTGATAAAACCCCTGATCCTATTACTCCAGCTATAAAATGTGCTAGGGCTGTCCATATGTTCCCTCCAATCAACAACAAAAACCGAACCGATAAATTACCCTAAATCTCGTAATCAAATTCGAAGTGTAGGAACGAAATCCAAGTGAAATCAGTTCAAACTGTTTAGTTTGATTTAGTCTTTCTAGTTTATTCCCGTTGCAAATAAATTTACCAGATAGGTTGGTAGTAAGAGTGGTTGACTTGTTCCAAAGCAAACCTAGTATTGTTGCGTAACAAACTCCTCTTTTTTAGCTCGTTAATTTCTGCAGTTTTAGCTGTTTCCCTTTCTTTGTAAGGCTATTTAAAGAGCCATTGGTGTGATCAATAAACTATCCAGTACTTCTCAATTATTGTGTATTGTGTACGTTTGATTTGTGAGTGCAACAAGTGGTATCAGAGCCACATATACACAAGAGAAACAGAGAGTAAGAAATCACGAAGATGGCAGATGCAAACAATTTGGCACAGGCATGTATTCCCAAGTTTGATGGGGATTACGATCACTGGACACTTCTCATGGAGAATTTGCTAAAGTCTAAAGAATATTGGAGTGTGGTAGAGAACGGATTTGTTGTTCCCGACACTGAAGAGGGAATGACTCCGGCTCAAAAGAAGACTTTGGATAAGGTTGAAAGATCTCAAGGCAAAGAACTATCTGTGTATGCAATTGACAAGACCATTTTGAAGACGATCACACAGAAGGAGACTTCCAAGCAGCTGTGGGATTCGATGCGGGTCAAGTATCAAGGGAATGCAAGGGTTCAACGTGCTCAACTTCAAACGTTGCGGAGAAACTTTGAGTTGTTAGAGATGAAGTGCGGGGAATCGGTAACGGATTATTTTGCCAGTCATGGTTGTGGCTAACAATATGCGTAACTGTGGGGAGGATATGCCCGACGTTAAAATTGTAGAAAAAATTCTTCGCACGTTAACGGAGAATTTTAACTACATTGTATGTTCGATTGAAGAATCCAAAGACATCGATAGTCTTTCGGTGGATGCTTTGCAAAGCTCACTGCTGGTTCATGAACAGAAGTTCAAGAAACCTTCGAACGGAGGGGAAGAACAGGTGCTAAAAGCGTCTTATGAAGAACGAGGAAGCAGAGGCAGAGGGTATGTGATGCGAGGAAGAGGAAGAGGGAGAGGCCGAGGACGGTCAGTGAATAGAGCAATGTTAGAGTGCTACAATTGTCATCAAATTGGGCACTTTGCATCAGAATGGAACAGAAGAGCACAATACGCTGAGATTGACGAAGAAGATGAAATGCTACTTATGGCATTTGTGGAGACAAACAATTCAAAAAAGGAAGAAAAATGGTTTCTCGATTCAGGTTGTAGCAATCATATGTGTGGAAGTAAGCAGCGATTTACAAGTTTAGATGAAAGCTTTCAACACTATGTAAAGCTCGGAGACAACAGTCGGATAAGAGTTACGGGAAAAGGAGATGTTCGCTTGAAGATAGATGGTTATACGTTTGTCGTCACCGATGTCTATCATGTGCCCGAACTAAAAAGCAACTTACTGAGTATGGGTCAGCTTCAAGAAAAGGGCTTAACTATTCTTATTCAAAATGGAGTCTGCAAGTTGTTTCACCCTAAGAGAGGCCTGATCATGCAAACATCGATGTCAACCAATCGAATGTTTGCATTGCTTGCTGAATTAGAACCTAATTGCTTGCAGGTATCTACCAACGATGAAGAGCTTCAACTATGGCACCAACGATATGCACATCTCAGTTATAAGGGGTTGAGAACTCTAAAGTATCAGAACATGGTAAGCGGAATTCCAGATTTGAAAGGAAAGTTAAAAACGTGCACTAGCTGTTCGGTAGGGAAGCAATACAGATCATCCATTCCAAAGAAGAGTTCATGGCGTGCATCAAGAAAATTGCAACTCGTGCACTCAGATATATGTGGACCAGTAACACCATCCTCAAATAGTGGCAAAAGATACATGCTTACGTTTATAGACGACTACAGCAGAAAGGTATGGGTCTATTTTTTGTCACACAAGTCTCAAACTTTAGCTCATTTCAAGTTATTTAAGAATCGCGTTGAAAAGGAGTGTGGTCGGTTCTGGTTGGTTTACGTACTGACAGAGGAGGTGAGTTCACCTCCAATGAGTTTTCATCTTTTTGTGAGGAAGCAGGCATCGGGAGACAACTAACAACAGCGTTCACACCACAACAAAACGGAGTGGTGGAACGCAAACATCGCACCATCATGAATATGATCCGTAGCATTTTAGACGACAAAAATGTTCCTAAAAGGTACTGGCCAGAAGTTGCTAAGTGGGCAATACATGTGTTAAACAGAAGTCCTACTTTGTTTCTGCAAGGAAAGACTCCCGAAGAAATGTGGAGTGAAGCAAAACCTAATGTAGACTACTTCCGAGTATTCAGATGTTTGGCCCATGTTCATGTACCGGATCAGAAAAGGCAGAAGTTGGATGGTAAAAGTATCACATGTGTGTTACTAGGAGTAAGCAACGAATCTAAAGCGTACCGTTTGTACAACCCAACCACAGGGAAAGTGGTGATAAGCCGAGACGTAATTTTTGAAGAAGACAAAGGCTGGAACTGGAATGGCACCAAAGAAGAAAAGAAGTTAGCCTGGGAAGACGGTGAGGACAATAAAGAAGTCTCTACCCCGGCTGTGGAAGAAATCGGAACAAGTAATGCAAATGAAGAAGAGACTCCGGGTGATGCAAGCACACCACATCAAGTGGTAGATCGAGGGACAAGAAGTCGCAGACCCCCTCCACATCTGGAAGACTATGCATCCGGTGAAGGGCTATCTGAGGAGGAGGAGGAAGATACAACAAATTTTGCCATGTTTACCTCATTTGAAGATCCAACAACGTATGAAGAAGCTGTCAAAGATGAAAAATGGAGGAAAGCCATGAAGGCTGAGATAGAAGCTATTGAGAAGAACAAAACATGGCATCTTACACACTTACCTGCAGGTTCAAAGAAAATTGGCGTTAAGTGGGTATTCAAGACCAAAGTTAATGAGAAGGGAGAAGTAGATAAGTACAAAGCCAGACTAGTTGCTAAGGGCTATGCACAACAGCAGGGAATAGACTACAACGAAGTATTCGCACCAGTGGCTAGATGGGATACCATTCGACTACTTCTTGCTGTGGCAACTCAAAAAGATTGGTTTGTGTACCAGCTCGATGTGAAAAGTGCGTTTCTGCTCGGAGAGCTGAAAGAGGATGTTTTTATAGAACAACCGTTGGGTTTTATACGTAAGGGCGATGAAGATAAAGTGTACAAGTTGAGCAAGGCGTTGTACGGATTGAAGCAAGCGCTTGGTATAGCAAGATAGAGGCACATTTCATGAAAGAAGGATTCCAAAGATGCAGCTATACTTACCACAGGAGATCTAAATAAGTGGTTGGTTTCGTTTATGTTTTAGTTTGTTTTAATAAAGGGTAGAAGGGTATTGTTGGTATTTTGTTTGTGTTGTACTTTGGGCGGGAAATTCCTTTTTAGCTGGTAGGAGTTTGTTGTGGGGAGGTATTCTGTTTTGTAAACTTGAGTTAGAGGAGCGTATCCTTTGGGAGAGAACTGACCTCTCGAAAGTCAGTGATTGTACAATCAAACCCTACAATTGTTCGACTCAATTTTGTTACCAGTTTAGATCATGAACATACATTATTCGTCAAAAAGGAGGGAGGTAACAATATTTTAATTGTTAGCTTATAAGTTGACGATTTAATTTTTACTGGAAATAGCCACTCAATGATGGAAAAGTTCAAGTCGTCCATGGAGAGAGAATTTGATATGACGGACTTAGGAAAAATGAAGTACTTTCTTGGTGTGGAGGTGATTCAAAAGGCTGCTGGGATCTTCATAAACCAGAGAAGGTATGCTGAAGAGTTACTTGAAAGGTTTAACCTACAAGATGCAAACTCTGTTCAGAATCCTATTGTACCAGGGTATTGACAAAAGGGGGTGATGGTGATAAAGTAGACGGGAAATTCAAATATTGATGGATTTATATCGATTTTGGGTTGGTTTCTGAGTTTGAAATTCAAAGGTGGAGATGGAGTAAACAAAGAAGAAGTAAAGTAGAGCAGACCTGTGGGAATATGATGTGAACTCTGCAACAATGGCAACTGCGCTTCTCCCTTATCACAGTCTCCTCTAGCCATTTTCTCTCGATTCTTCCTTGTTGGATTGGATGAGATAATATAATATAATATAATATTTGGCAAACGCATGATAATAAAGGAATTGATTATTTATTACTAATTTATATTTTCTCCAAATTCTTTTTATTTAATAATGTTATAAAACTTTAAACTTTGTGCTCTTTATTATTTTGACTAGTAAATATTCGTAACATGAATGATAATTCACTATAATTTTTTTAAACCATTTTATAAATTCATATTTATGTTATCAAATATTATTAAAATAAATATAAAGCAATAAATTTTATAATTTTGTTATATTATTTGAGAAAAAAAAATTATTGTAGTGTAGGAATTAAACCAAACTGTATTGTATTTTGTTAAATTCATAAATTAGAAAGTCACACATTTTGTCTTATTCATGTGATACAAACATGTATAAGAAATTAGAAATAAAAAATTAATTGCATAATAATGGAATTGTTAATAATAATTGTTTGTTTTATATCATTATCTTTAAGGCATTGTTTGGCAAAAATCAGCTAGCTTATAAGCTAGTGTACATGTTTGGATGACCATAAGCTAGCTTATTGAAACGCTACTCATAGCCTAAGACTTTAACTATGTATTGTTAGTTAGGTACCTAGCATGATATAAAAATGTCATTTCAGATTAAGAATAAAAAAAATTAATATAATTTGTTATTAATTAAAATTATAAGTGATGATTGAAAATATTTTGCTATTTTTAAATCCACGTCTAAATTTTTACTAGAATGACAACCTATTACGTAACGGTTACACCGACTCTGAGATTTTGTGGACGTCCATTTTTTTGCCTATTTCATTATAAGAGATTTGAAGGCAATTAACACATTGATGTAGCAAAAGATGACATATATATATATATATATATATAAATTATAATAATCTATTTTCTTGAATTTAGTCTATAGAATTACAAGGAAACACCATCAACAAGTGTTCCAATTTCTAATAGATGCATATAAGAATTGAATCTCTGATTTGAATAAGGTCCAAGACCTACAACACAATTTGGCTTGTAATCACACTACAACTCTACTTATTCACACTTCAATGGTGATGTCCCATAAATACAACTCTTTCTCAGGAACACTCACTTTTACACTGATCAACCCATTTTCCTCTTCATACCCAAACTCACTTTCTTTCGAGTCGATCGTCACTCGTTTCGGTCTCTCCGTCGAATATGCTCCAAACGCACCACACCCTCGAACCTTCATCCCCACGCTTCCTTCTTTCTCGTTCTCATAGTTTACTTCCATGATCGCACCTCCAGAGTTAAACATTTCGGTCAAACCTATAGGAGCAAAACTAATCCCACCCGACAATTTCTTGATAGGAACCACCGTAAACACCTCGTATTCTCTCGATTTCAATGTTACTGGGATAGATGCATTCTTTGGAAGGTAAACCAATCCTCCTGCAAAATCAAAGGAAAAAAAAACATAAGTGATTGTTAGATTCCCACTTGGGCCATTTCAGAATCTCGGTATTAGAACCAAGATCTATCACTAGGGGTGTAAGCGAGTCGAGCTTTTAACGAGCTACTCGAGCTCGAGCTTAATTATTCTCGAGCTCGAGTCGATCTCAAACACAAAATAAAACTCGTTTAACTTATCGAGCCGAGCTTTATAACACCAATGTTCAACTCGGCTCGTCGAGAACTCGATTCAACTTTACGAGTCGAGTCGAACCATTCGAGCATACCCTTTTTCGAGCCAAACATGCTCATATATTTATTAAGCATAAAATAAAAATATATAACTTATCGAGCTCAAGCCGATAAACTAGTTAATCGATCGCGAGTTCGAACCCATAAACGAGCTTCGAGCTCGATAACTCAAAATATATTCGAGCTCGCTCGAGCCCTAAATTGAAAAGTTAATCGAGCTCGAGTCGAGCTCGAGCCCAATATTAATTTTTTGAGCTCGGCTCGATTAACCTCCTACTCGACTCGACTCGGCTCGTTTAGACCCCTATCTACCACTTCAAAACTCAACACTCTAACTATCCCCCTCTCGACACTCTGGGATAATTTAAAGTTCACGTCAACTAGACTTGGTCCATTATATGTTGTAATCTAATGGTGTTCTACTTCCAAATATTAATCTGTAAGGAAACAAAACAAGTTTTTCTTTTTATTCTTGTAAACATACCGCCAAGATGACTGTATACGATGGCATCTCCATCCCAAGTAGAATCTGCAACTCTAGGCAAGTAGTTGACATCTTTAGCTCGGATGAAGCCAGTGATGGTGGCTGGTCGCTCATCGTGCGTGAGGATCTTCTTTCCATCTTTACACCACCCTGCTCCCTGGCAGTTGAAAACTCCCAACACTCCACTGAAATTGTTTAGGTTCCAGATTTTCAAAAGACTGCAACAACATCCATCAGGAGATGTTAAAACATGAAGAATGTCTTGAAAAAAATAGGGAATTAACCATCAGAATGTTGTAATATGTAAGAAATAACCTTGTTCCATCTCTGGTGGGATCAGAAAACAAGCAATCTCTTGATGGCCTCCCTGGAAGTTTGGCTCTTAATATTGATCCATCAGGAAGAACAAGTTTCTTTAACAAATTGAAGTCATGATGTCCAGGCTTGTCACTGCAATGTATTATATACTTTCATGAACATGTACTCAACTCATGTTAAAACTGAAAAAAGAAAGTGAATGATTGCAAACTCTCACCTGACGTAAATAGCACAGCCGCCCACAGCACGAGCAGCACCATGGTATTCCGCCATGGGATGTAAGCTCTAGAATGTAAAATCAATACAGATTAGCCAACAGGAATCATCAAAGATTGATAACAAGTACAAATAACACATTTCTGGTATGTTGGCTTACATGAAACATATCCCAATCGGGTTGCATGAACTCCCCAAGAAAGATAGTATTATAAGCAACGGAAGCAATATGGACCGTGTGTGAAGCTGTAACCCTTGGCCAGAAATCATCCGATGCCCTTATAACCGCTGTCCTCTTTGCACTTCATAAAGTTGCATTTTGAAGTTTTGAACTTCTCTTAGTATCATCAGTTTTCATATATACAATCAGGATACAAAATGGGATTTTGATATTATTTACCTGTACAAACCATCTGTGTTGTGACTCATGCAAGAAATGATGCCATTATCAGGGAAGTTCCTGGAAATGGAAGCCTCCAATGCCTGATGGTACTTCCTGGCAAGTTTCACCCGGCCACCATGGCCTGCTCCAAGTCTTTCAAGAATGTTTTGAGCATCTACCTTGACACCATCTATACCAGCAGATGCGAGATAAGAATGCAATTCATTATAGAAATTGAAAACTTTCTCAGGGTCCACAAGACCGAGCCCATTTTCAGTAATGGCTTTCAAAGCATCACAATTTTCATTGGATTCAATTCCTGGAGATGAAACTGGGAAAGACAACTTGGAATCATAATGCTCCATTTCAGCCACTCCAGGCCTCACTCCACCCCAGTATCCAGTTATCGCATGCCAAACATAGACATACCTATAAGTACAATGGCATTAGAAATAATCAAACATCAAAGTATTCTTTATAAGAAATTCTCATAAGAAGTGTACTTCATGTTATGATGGTCTTTAATATCTTTAACAATATGACTAAGTCCCATGGATGGATCCTCCACTCTGTGACCTTCTTTACCATCTTTCTGGAATTTGTGGTTCTCTTTGATATGAGTTAACCTATTTGCATAACTATACAAAAATATAGTTTTTGTTAGTAACTAAAAATTCTTGATGAAAAATATTTACACAGGGAAAAAAACTGATGGTTTTAAGTACTCACTTAGCTGAATTATCAGCTTTAGCTTCAACACTATTGGGATCCATACCAACCGTTTGCCATCCATCATCAATGATAACAAATTTTGGGGAAATTCCTCCTTTCTCGAAACTGTGTTTATCATTTACCAATGGGTTATCATCAATTATTTGTTATCATTCTATCATACAGTAAAAGATTCATTCGATTAGCAAATGATAAGCAATCTACCTCTCAAGGCCTAGTTTGACACCTTCAGAAGTAACCTCAGTGTAGAAAGCATCCCATGTGCACCAGCCAAACCAATTTAACATGTCAGGCATCTGAACCAATTATGATGCATAGAGAGATTAATATTCATCGATTGATTACCTACGAAAGAGTCATCATAAGAAATCAACCAAAGTACCTTCTTTCTATCACAATGAGAGAACGTCTGCAAATGTCTCTCCACAGTCCTGTACCATTTTAAAATCCATCAATTAACTCTAGATCTTGATGTACATGGTTTTATAGTTTAATGAATCTAGGGTGCGCACGGGTTCTTTGTTGGGTTTTTGGTTGACTTGGTATACTGGTTTAACGGTCAAGCGGAAGTATCGGTCAAAGCCTTCGACTACTTTTTCTGATTTAGCTGTTTTGCTTTTCCTTGATTTTCTGTCTTTTGGTATCTTTTCGTTTCATCTGTAAGGCTATTTATAAGCCAGTATTATGTTCAATAAAATCATCAGAGTGGTTGAATTCATTTCATGTTATTGCTCTGTTCTTTATTCTGTTTCCATTATTTGGTATCAGAGCTTGAAAGAGGCCTGATAAGAGTGATACAGTTCTGAGTGTTTGAGAGGAAAAACACGGTAGGGAAAGAAGTGAAAGAAAATCTGCTATAGTGTTTGAGAGGAAAAACACAACAGGGGGAAAATGGCAGCAGATTCGAACAACTTCACGACACCATGTGTCCCGGTATTTGATGGAGACTACGATCACTGGAGCTTGATCATGGAGAATCTTCTTCGTTCCAAAGACTATTGGAGCGTCATCGAACCTGGTTTCGATCAGCCAAAGGAGACGCAAGGTTTAAGCACCGCTCAACAGAAGGCACTCGACGAAGCAAGATTTAAAGATCTGAAAGCAAAGAACTACTTATTTCAATCCATTAACAAGAGTATATTGAAGACCATCACCCAGAAGGAGACGGCTAAACAACTATGGGAGTCGATGAGAATCAAGTATCAAGGAAGTGCTAGAGTGAAACGTGCACAACTACAACGGCTTCGCAGGACGTTCGAAATTCTAGAGATGAAAGCTGGAGAAGGTGTGTCTGAGTATTTTGCAAGAGTCATGTCTACTGCTAATGACATGAGAAACTGTGGGGAGGACATGAGTGATGTCAAAATCGTGGAGAAAATACTTCGAAGCCTCACAGACAACTTCAACTTTGTGGTATGCTCCATTGAAGAATCCAAAGATATCGATCGTCTCACAGTTGATGAACTACAAGCATCGTTGTTAGTACATGAACAAAAGGTGAGAGAGAAGAGAACTGAAGAGCAAGTTCTACACGTGGAGTACGAGGCGAGGAACACAAGAGGTAGAGGCAGAGGCATCCCTCAGAGAGGACGTGGGAGTTTTAGAGGACGGGGAAGAGCTAGACCTTTTGTTAATAGGTCAGCCATAAACTGTTATAGATGCGAAAAGCAAGGTCATTACCAATTTGAATGCCAAAGTCTGGAAAAGGGAGTCAATTATGCTGAATTTGATGAGGAAGAAGAGCTACTCTTAATGGCACACACAGAAGCAGAAGGGAAGGGAATTTGGTTTCTCGACTCCGGGTGTTCAAACCATATGACAGGAGACAAAGCTTGGTTCGTTAGACAAAGCTTGGTTCGTTGAACTCGACGAGAACTTCAGACACTATGTCAAATTGGGCAATAGCTCGAGGATGGAGGTTCAAGGAAAGGGAAACATCAGGTTTGAGGTAGAGGGAATTACACAAACGATAACTGATGTTTACTACGTCCCGAATCTTACCAATAATTTGTTGAGCGTGGGACAGCTACAAGAGAAAGGACTGGTGATTATAATCAAGGAAGGTGCCTGTAGAATCTACCATCGCCAGAGAGGATTAATAGTAAACACACCTATGACCATTAATTTGTTGGAGCTTATTTAGTCAAAGCAGGAGGCACGTTTGAAGAATAAACTCCCTGGAGATTAGGAATTTTAGTTGCTTGATTTTAGTCTTTCTGTTATCCCTTATTTTTAGCTTTATTCTGTTTCTTTTCCATGTATTTAAAGCCTTGAGTTGTGTTCAATAAAAGTAGACTTTGCTTCTGCAATTCTCTGAGTATTCTTTTTTGTGTGCATTTCCAATATTTGGTATCAGAGCAACAATGAGAGGGGTTGTGGCTTTGTGTTTGCAAGCACAAAAGAAGAACAATGGCAACATCATCATCAACTTCAGCAACAGACAAGTTCGTGCAGCCAGCAATACCGAGGTTTGATGGACATTTTGGCCATTGGTCAATGTTGATGGAGAATTTCTTGAAAAGCAAGGAGATGTGGAACTCGGTGGTCGACGAAATTCCGGCAGCAACAGGAGGAACAACAGCTGAAATTGAATCTCAAAGGAAGAGTATTGATGACGCCAAACTGAAGGACCTGAAAGTCAAGAATTACTTATTCCAGGCGATTGATAGGGAGATCCTGGAGACTATTCTTGACAAGAGCACTGCGAAGGCTATCTGGAACTCCATGAAGCAAAAGTATGAAGGATCCACCAAGGTTAAAAGAGCTCAACTTCAAGCTCTAAGGAAGGAGTACGAACTACTTTCCATGAAGGAAGGTGAGAAGGTGGACAGCTTCATTGCACGGACCCTCCTGGTTGTAAACAAGATGAAGGCAAATGGTCACACTGAGTTGCAAAAAGGGGTAGTCTCTAAGATCCTTCGCTCTCTGACTCGTAAATTTGATTATGTGGTGTGTTCTATTATGGAATCTAATGATCTTGATACCATGACCATTGATGAGTTGCATGGAAGTTTATTTGTACATGAGCAGAGACTTATTGGCCAACAAGAGGAAGAACAGGTCTTAAAAGTTGCTGAGTTTAGTGCAAGGGGTCGAGGGCGAGGAGGCTATCGTGGACGTGGAAGAGGACGAGGTAGGAGTCCAATCAAAAGGGGTTTGATTGAATGTTACAAGTGCCACGAGTTAGGGCATTATCAGACAGAATGCCCTGATTGGGAAAAGGATGCCAACTATGTAGAACTCGATGAAGTAGAGGAGATGGTGCTGATGTCGCATATCAGAGCAAATCAAGCAACAAAAGAACACGTATGGTTTCTGGATTCAGGATGTAGTAATCACATGAGTGGCGATAAGCAATGGTTTTTTGAACTGGATGAGAGTTTCAAACACAGTGTAAAGCTTGGAAACAATGCCAAGATGCCCGTCACCGGGAAAGGTAACATTAGACTTACGGTTGACGGTGTTTCACATATTATTACTGATGTTTACTTTGTTCTTGAATTAAAGAACAACTTAATCAGTCTTGGTCAAGTTCAGGAGAAGGGAATTTCGGTTCTCATTCAAGATGATACATGCAGTCTATATCACTTGAGGAAGGGCTTGACCATGAGATCATTCATGGCCGCAAACAGGATGTTTATGATTTTAGCCAGCCCTTCTTCAAGAGATAACGAATGTTTCAACACTATAATCGAAGACAATGCACTCTTGTGGCATCGTCGATTTGGACATCTCAATTACAAGGGGCTTAGAACATTGAAGCACGAGAAGATGGTGTTGGGACTTCCAGAAATCATACAACCAAGGAAGCTATGTACGGAGTGTGTAACCGGAAAACAACACAGAGAGAGCTTTCCAAAAAGGAGCTCATGGAGGGCGACTCAGAGACTCGAATTGATACACTCTGATCTGTGTGGACCTATTACTCCTGTATCCACCAGCGGCAAGAGGTACATCATCACTTTCATATATGATCTTACTCGTAAATGTTGGGTATATTTCTTGTCGGAGAAATCACAGGCGTTCGAAACATTTAAGAAGTTCAAAACAGCGGTAGAAAGAGAGACGGGTCATTTGCTGAAATGCTTGAGAACCGATAGGGGTGGCGAGTTTAATTCAAGTGAATTTAAAGAGTTCTGTGAGACACATGGAATCAGGAGGCAACTCACAGCTGCCTTCACACCACACCAGAACGGCGTAGCAGAAAGGAAGAATCGTACCATCCTTAACATGGTACGGTGCATACTAAATGGAAAGAATGTTCCAAAGATTTACTGGCCAGAAGCTGCTACCTGGTGCATACATATCCTCAACCGAAGTCCCACTGCTGCACTCCACAGTAAGACCCACTCCACAGTAAGACCCCTGAGGAAGCATGGAGCGGAGAGAAGCCATCTGTAAGTTCGTTTAAAATATTTGGATGCATTGCACATGCTCACATTCCACAGGAGAAAAGGAAGAAGCTTGACAACAGGAGCGTGAAGTGTGTGTTGTTTGGCATGAGTGCGGAGTCCAAAGCTTACAGATTGTACGATCCAGCCGAAAATAAAATCATTGTGAGCAAAGACGTCATTTTCGAAGAAGATGCCGAATGGAATTGGAAGCACGAACCCAACAAACAGGTGTTAGAATGCAATGATGATGACATATGCTCCAGCAATGATGAAGATGACGAGACAATCGAAGAAATTCCCAATATTGAAGCGACCCAAGATGAGAATGATGTCGAGACAACACAAGATGGAAATGATGCTGGAGAAATTCAAGTTGAATCTCAGGTTCGTGCTGAAGGAAGAAACAAGCGACGTCCAGCCTGGATGAAAGATTATGTCACATCAGAGAATGAAGAAGAGAACAATCACTTCATGATGTTCACTTCTGATTTGGATCCTTCCACATACGAAGGGGTTGTAGTAAGTGAAAAATGGAGGAAATCTATGGATATAGAGATCGAGGCCATCAATAAAAATGAAACGTGGGAGTTATGTTCACTACTACAAGGAGTCAAGCCAATCGGTGTCAAATGGTTATACAAAACCAAATTGAATGAAAACGGCGAGGTAGATAAGTGTAAGCCACGGCTTGTGGCGAAGGGGTATGCTCAAAAGTTCGGAATAGACTACACTGAAGTGTTTGCACTTGTGGCTAGGTGGGACACTATTAGAGCTATTGTAGCCTTAGCAGCTCAAAAGGGCATGAAGGTTCACCAACTCGATGTAAAAAGTGCATTTTTGCACGGTAAACTTCATGAAACAGTCTATGTTGAGCAGCCTCAAGGGTATGAGAAGAAGGGAGCAGAAGAGAAAGTGTATCGGCTGAAGAAGGCCTTATATGGCCTTAAACAGGCCCCTAGAGCCTGGTACAGTCGCATTGAGTCCTACTTCGTCAAGGATGGATTTCAGAAGTGCCCTCATGAGCCTACCTTGTTTGTCAAAATCAGTAAGAATCATGATATCCTCATTGTGTCATTATATGTGGATGATCTGATTGTTACAGGAAACAAATTGGCTCTGATTGAAGATTTCAAGTCATCCATGAAGACTGAGTTTGACATGTCAGACTTAGGAGAGATGAGATACTTTCTTGGAGTTGAAGTGAAGCAAGATGACTCCGGTATCTTCATGAACCAGAAGAAATATGCACATGAGGTTCTGGAAAAGTTCAACATGGATCAGTGTAATGCGGTGAGAAATCCTATTGTCCCTGGTTGCAGACTTGTGAAAGAAGATCAGAGTGGGCTTGCAGATGCCAGACTATACAGAAAAATGATAGGGAGTTTGATGTACCTCTCAGCCACCAGACCCGATCTCATGTATGTAATCAGCCTCGTAAGCAGATTCATGGAAAAGTCAACTGAGAATCATATGTTGGCTGTCAAGAGAGTGCTTAGGTACATCAAAGGTACCACAGATCTTGGTATTCATTACAGGAGGAATGGCAACGATGTTCTAGTTGCTTATTCGGATAGCGATTACGCTGGGGACTTGGACACCAGGAAAAGTACATCTGGATATGCATGTTTCTTAAGTGATATCTTGGTGCTCCAAACGACAACCTGTGGTATCTCTATCAACAACTGAAGCGGAATTCATAGCAGCTGCCGGATGTGCTTGCCAGGTGGTATGGCTCAGAAGGATTCTTGAATGCATATGCCTTCCTCAGATCAAAAGGACAATCATATACTGTGACAACATGTCAACAATCAAGTTGTCAAAAAATCCAGTAATGCATAAACGAAGTAAGCATATCGATGTTCGATTCCACTTTCTAAGAGAGTTGGTAAACAATGGTGTTCTTGAACTAGAGTACTGCAGTAATGTGGTTCAGATAGCTGATATCTTGACAAAACCTTTAAAGTTGGAGGCCTTTGAGAAGCTGAGAGATATGATGGGGATGGTCAAGATGATGAAGTAAACTGAACTCTTCAGTGAGTGTCAGTTTAGGAGAAGGATTGTTGGAGCTGATTTAGTCAAAGCAGGAGGCACGCTTGAAGAATAAACTCCCTGGAGATTAGGACTTTTAGTTGCTTGATTTTAGTCTTTCTGTTATCCCTTATTTTTAGCTTTATTCTGTTTCTTTTCCTTGTATTTAAAGCCTTGAGTTGTGTTCAATAAAAGTAGACTTTGCTCCTGCAATTCTCTGAGTATTCTTTTTTGTGTGCATTTCCAATATAATCGTATGTTCCTCATTTATGCCAAGATGAAGCCACTTCCGAGCAGCTGTCTAAAGATTGAAGAAGAAGACCTGGAGAATCTTTGGCATAGGAGATATGGACACTTAAACAACAGGTTCATCCAAATTATGCAACAAAAGCAGATGGTCAAAGGATTACCAAAACTAAAGGAAACTAATAAAGTTTGCCAAGTATGTAACGTGGGAAAACAACACCGAGAAAAGTTTTCAAAGAAAAGCGGTTGGAGAGCATCACAGAAGTTGGAACTTATTCATGGAGATTTATGTGGACCAATCACTCCAACCTCACATAGTGGTAAAAGGTATTTGTTGGTACTTGTGGATGACTTTTCTCGAAAAACTTGGAATTACTTTCTTGCAGATAAGGAAGAAACATTTGAGATTTTCAAAATTTTCAAATGTTTTGTTGAAAAGGAAGCAAAGACGGCCATTGGTGGACTAAGAACTGATAGGGGAGGAGAGTTTACATCGAACAACTTCAACAAGTTCTGTCAAAATCATGGCATATAACGTCAATTAACAGCGGCTTACACTCCACAGCAAAATGGAGTGGCGGAGAGAAGAAACCGAACGATTATGAACATGGTGCATTGTTTATTGTCCGAGAAAGAATTGCCAAGATCACTATGGCCAGAAGCAGCAAAGTGGACAGCTCATGTTTTGAATCGAAGCTTCACAAAGGCGGTAAAAGACATGGTACCGGAGGAGAAGTGGACTGGGATGAAACCAAGTGTTGACTACTTTAGAGTATTTGGTTCTATTGCACATGTACACATCCCTCAACAAAGAAGAATTAAACTTGATGATCGGAGTCACAGATGCATTTTCCTTGGAATCAGTGACGAATCCAAGGCTTATCGTTTGTATGATCCCGTAACAAAGAAAATAATTATAAGCAGGGATGTCATATTTGAGGAAGGCGAAAAATGGGACTGGAGCGCTAGCACGGCAGAAGTAAATCGAAATGTTCTTACTTGGGGCAATGACGAAGTTGCCACAGTAGAATCTGAAGAAGAGACCGATGAGGAGACCGAAGAAGTTGGAAACAGGAGTCCAGAAGTGCTACCAACCAATCAAGTGATGCCTGAAACTGAGTTGGAAACGATATCTCCAGCACAAGAACAACGACCAAGAAGGGAAAGAAGAGAGCCGGGATGGATGCAAGACTACGAATGTCGTGATAGTTGTCTTGAAGAAGAATCACAAGTAAGTTTGGCTTTGTTTATTTCCAATGATGATCCAGTAAGTTTTAATGAGACTGTGAAAGAAGAAAAATGGCAGGAGGCCATGAAACTTGAAATTCAAGCTATTGAGAAGAACCAGACGTGGGAACTCGTGACATTGCCAAGTTATGCAAAAAGGATTGGAGTTAAATGGGTTTATAAGACAAAAATTAATGAACAAGGCAAAGTAGATAAATGCAAAGCTAGGCTCGTCGCCAAAGGATACTCACAAACAGCGGGGTTAGACTACAATGAAGTGTATGCACCAGTCGCTCGTTGGGACACCATCAGGATCCTCTTGTCGATAGCTGCTCAACGTGGATGGTGCGTCTACCAACTAGATGTCAAAAGTGCCTTCTTGTATGGAGTTCTGTAAGAGGAGATATATGTCGATCAACCAGAAGGGTTTGTCAAGAAGGGAGAGGAGAACAAGGTGTACCGACTGAAAAAGGCTCTTTACGGCTTGAAGCAAGCTCCAATAGCATGGTTCAGCAGAATTGAAAGTTATTTCAAAAGGGAAGGATTTCAGAAAAGCAACTATGATCACACCTTGTTTTTGAAGAAAAATGGAGATAAGTTGTTGCTTGTCAGTCTATATGTTGATGACTTGTTATATGCAGGAAGCGATGAGCATATGTGTATGGAGTTCAAGTTGCCAATGCAGAAAGAGTTCGAGATGACAGATTTGGGTAAAATGAAGTTCTTCCTTGGAGTAGAGGTGTCCCAAAGTAAAGATGGAATCCATCTCTGTCAAAAGAAGTATGCTAAGGAAATCTTGGAAAGATTCAAGATGTGGAGTTGCAATGCTGTCAAAAATCCAATTGTTCCAGGTACCATTTTATCAAAAGAAGGGAGCACAGGTGTTGATGCAACTGTATACAAACAGCTAGTAGGGTGCTTGATGTACCTAACGGTAAGTCGTCCAGACTTAATGTTTGTAGTATGCTTAATCTCACGTTATATGGCCGATCCCAAGGAAGAACATATGATGATTGCTAAGAGGGTTCTAAGATACTTGAAAGGAACAATGGAATTTGGAGTGTTTTACAAGAGAAACACAGATGTAAGTCTAGTGTGTTACACTGACATCGATTATGCGCGAGATATGGATGATAGGAGAAGTACTTCGGGTTATGTATTCTTGCTAAGTGGTGCAGCAATATGTTGGAGCTCAAGAAAGCAAGATATTGTTACACTCTCATCCACAGAGGCCGAATACGTTGCTGCCACTGCGTGTGCTTGTCACTGTGTCTGGATAAAAGGAATTCTTCAGGAACTGGGGGTTATCGGTCATAAGTGTGTTGATATTCTTTGTGATAATGATTCAACGATTAAGCTTTCCAAAAATCCGGTTATGCATAGGAGGAAAAAACATATTGACGTTAGATATCACTATCTACGCAATCTGTCAAGTGTTATTCAGTTAGTTTTTTGTGGAACTAATGATCAAGTTGCAGACATCATGACCAAACCTATTAAGTTGGATCAGTTTGTGAAGCTTAGAAATTTACTTGGGGTTCGGCCACTTGAGGAGTAAACTGACTCTAGTTAAGATTGTCAGTTTAAGGGGAGAAATTTGTTGGGTTTTTGGTTGACTTGGTATACTGGTTTAACGGTCAAGCGGAAGTATCGGTCAAAGCCTTCGACTACTTTTTCTGATTTAGCTGTTTTGCTTTTCCTTGATTTTCTGTCTTTTGGTATCTTTTCGTTTCATCTGTAAGGCTATTTATAAGCCAGTATTATGTTCAATAAAATCATCAGAGTGGTTGAATTCATTTCATGTTATTGCTCTGTTCTTTATTCTGTTTCCATTATTCTTCACATTGCATAAAAGAAATTAACTAAAATATCTTATTTTAGTTTGGCTATAGCTTAATGGAGAAATTCTTCAAAAACAAGGGGCGCTTACTTGACTGCGTTGGTGATAACATCAAAGGGGTCTGATCCAGCAGCCACAAAAACCAAATGACTCCCTTCAAAATCTTTCACAGCAGGATCTCCTACAAATTACCACCAATCCATCATATCCATCTACTTGTTATGAATAACAACATAAACAAACATTACAAAAATGATTACAGAATTCTTCCATACCACTCTCCAAGCAAATCTCCAACTCATTATTGGCATTTCCTTGTATAACAGCTCTAAAATCACCCTCAAGAATGGGCAAAAAGACAGTGTATAAAGCAGATTGGCGAGAACCATCATCAACTTCATTATCTTCCCCAAAATGTGAACCATCACTGGTTTCAACTATAAGGAATTGAGTCTCAGTGGGAATATCCTGACCAGATGTCCCCATTCTCTGTGTCATCCACCATAATTTGAAGCGAAACACACACATAAACCTCAATCCCCTGCATTTAGCATCCAATATTCCGATCAACAACTCTAGTTAGTTAATACAACCATGTCTGTCTAGCTACTAGCTAGCAATTTAACTGGAAATTCAAACAAATCTTACACTGTAAATTCAACCAAAACATGAACGTTTTTAAAGTAATTGAAGAAGAAGAAGAAGAAGTTGATAAGACTTACTCGAGTTTTCCGACGGGAAAGACTCTGCGGCTACCAGTCTGATCCGATCGAACGCCAATGAAGGCGCCATTGATGATCCCGTCGCCAGTTGATGAAGTGACGAAAACATTGTCATGTAGGTCGGTCAATACAGGCTTACCAAACACATTGAGCTTCCGATCAGCGACCGATATGCCTGCTCCGACCGTCATCTTTCTCTGAATTGAATGAAGCAGGAAGAAAACACAGGACGCCAATAATTTAGGGAATCTGAATATTGTTGATAGTAAAATGTTATGTTGTATTTATAGGAAAAAGGGCAACATGTGTAATCACTCAGATGGTTGTTTGATGTTACTTGTCATATCCTATTTTGTTTTATTGGTGCATATTTAGATATATCATTTTCCTATTTCCTTAAATTTTTTTTTTTTTTTTTATACATTTGCCGTTGTAAAAAATTACAAAATATTAATTAACCTAAAACAATAACGAATAATTTGAATATTATTTTATGACTATCTTTAATGGATATATTTTCATAAAATGTTTTTTACATTGGATTTTAATCTATGAATACAATCTTAATTAAATAATATATAAATAAAAAATTGGTTTCGGTGAGGGGTTTGGATACAGCTTTTGGCTAATCCAACGGTTATAAAGGGGTGATATGATTGGAGCAATAGTGGGAGCATGGCCACACACACAACACTTGTTGATAATTTAGTTTAGAGAATATGTGTGATTTCTAACAAGATAATCCAACTATTTTAATTTAAAATATGTTAAATCTAGTGCCCAACCAATTCTTAATGCCAATTGGTATTCTTTAATAAAAAAAAAAATTTAAACCATTTTTTTATGATTATATTAATAATTGTAAATAATTATTATATGAACTTAAGAGATCATTATATGATTTTGCTCTAATTTTCTGCCTAAAAATAGAGTTTGAATTTTGATTATTTTCAAGTGAATTTCATGTAACCCAAGGTGTGAATAAGGTCAAAATATCACTTATGGTTTTTTTTTTTCTACACGATCTAAGATACTTAGCCAAGTCTAATTCGTTGATTAATCACGAGACCCAAACCCCACATTCCAACAAGTTGTAATTCAATTATTGTTGTATGTAAGTTATTTCATTACGTATTTTATTAAGCTGTGATAATATTGTTTTGAAGTTACCCCTTATAAGTTAGCGAGATGCCATAATTCCCTTATTGGTCTTCGTTAGGGTCCATAAAACTTGTATGTACTTTAATCACATTTTACGATTTATTAACTAGCCATTAGTCCATAATAAACACATCGTGTTATCATATTTTAAGCTTGTAACTTTTAAAGAAACGAACTTATTCACGGATTTTTTTTTTGTTGTTGTTGAAACTATTTAAGACTTTATCTAAAAAATTAAATATTTTTATTGAAATCAAATACTATCAGGTCCTATTTCAAACAAGAAAATTGTGTTTGTTTTGATTAGTTTTGGTGATACTAATCGATTTATTATCAACTTGCAACATGGATCTTTTCATGAATCATTTGGTAATCATTGATGTATACTATAAACAATTAGAAGTATAATAGTTTAAGTATACATTTGAACTTTCAAGACAACTATGTGAGACTTTGTTAACATCAGTTAGACTTTTAAAATGACCAAACCACAAGGACAAAACGTGTAATTCACTTTTAGTTATATTATTAAAATATTCAATACATTTAATATCCCAACAAACTTTCAGACACAAATTTGATATAATGTGGTAACTTTCAACAAACTTTTGTCATAAAATGGTAACTGTCAACAAACTTTTTTCTAATATAGTAGTTTTTCAGTAGCTTATGTACAATAGTTTAAAGCTTTAATGATCAAATAACTAATTGTTTAAATTCTTTAATAAATTCTGGTTATTTTTAAAAACTAATAGATAATTAAAATAGATATTTTTATATGTCGTTGAAGCAATTAAGTTAAATGACAATAAGAACGTTCTTATATTGAGAGTTTTGATGAGTTTTATTTTGGTTGAAAAATAAAATGATATTAAATTTTTTATTTTCTCCTATATTTTCTTCATCTTGGATACGTTGTTGGAGAAAAAAATGATAAAAACTCCAAAATCTTTAAAAAGAATTTTCATTTAACTCCAAAAGATTTCTATTTTTAGAGATCCCGCCATTGGAGTATTATATTATTAAAATACCCAATAATATAAAAAGGTCATTCTAACTGTTTGTCGAAAGTTTTCGAAAAGCCACTGAAAAAGCTATTTTTCTTGCAAGATCCAAACTCTTCTTTTCCTTCCATTTTGAAGGAAGTACAACTTGTGATATCATTGATATTGTCTGTCATAGAGTAAAAAATTAAAACTTATTTTATATTACTATATTTATTCGGTGACATCAATGGAAAAATAAATTGGATTCGCCTAGAGGTGTGACCTAACCAAAAAGACATTTTGTTTTTAAGTCCATTTCCATGAATACTTGACCTTTAAATCTAGACATAGTCGACTTTCAACGACATTTGGTAACTCCCTTTTCTTCCTTTTAAAGTATGAATACATTCCGTCTTAATAACATTAACAACTTTTTATTGTTATACATTCATGTCTAAATACGTCAAATCGTGTTAAATGTTTAACAAAAGTTTCGAATTTAATTGTTAGTAATTATTAAACTAATACAAAACTCATCTTAAATTTATCAACTTGCTTGGGTGATTTGGATCAGATAGATTTATGCAGGCTATTAAGGAGGTGTTTGGTTATAGATATTAAGCAGTAATCAATAGAAATGATAATAAATGAAACCGTTTGGTTTTATATAATATAATGAGATCATGTCCCCAGAAGCCCAAATTTTCATTCCAGCTTATATTGAAGGAAATGAAAATTCATTCTCATTTTCATTCCATTGTCTGAACCAAACAACCCTAGGTTTTAATTGTGGGCGGTAATGTTATTCTAATGAACCGGGTTGTCGCAATCTTACGAACCAGTTCGGGTCGGTAATAGTCCTAAATCCTAATCATGTGATTTGTTTATTTATTAAAGAGTAAATTACGTTTTTAGTCCCTATAGTTTGTTGAAAATTTCTAGTTTCGTCCTTATGGTTTTGAAATTCTAGTTTTCATCCCTATGGTTTATAATATTTATCTATTTTGTCCTTATAATTTAAATTTTATTGTTTTTTTCATCCCTATGATTTACAATTCATTTCCATTTTAGTCCTTCATACTTAAAACTAGTGTTTTGGCCTCAGGGACGAAAATAGAAATGAATTGCAAACCATAGGGATAAAAACTGAAATTTGAAACCACAGGGACGAAATCCGAAATTTTTAACAAACCACAGGGACGAAAAATGTAATTTACTCTTTATTAAATGACAAAAAAGGACAAAGTAGGCAACAGCCAATTGGATCGCCAAACTATCATTGTATTTCCTCTCTCCACATCCAAGACTCCCAAAACGAAAACCATACTGCTTTAACAACATGTAAATTATGCATTAACACTTGTAAGTTGACGTGTAAATAAAAATCTAGAATTTGGAACAAGTGTTGTACAAAACAAACAGCGGCGAAAGGGTTGGCTTGGCGCCCCCGGTTGCAGTATAAATATAACTACCTTCCATAGTTTCTTCCCCCGAACCAACACAACACAACACAACACAACAACAGCACTTCTAAACCCTACTACTCAACAAATCTGAAATTAGTTATTCATTAAGATGGCCGGAACCCTAACCACCTCCGCCGGAGCAACCTCTTTTCGATTCCTCAACGGTGAATGCTTTTCTCCGGCCACCTCAATCGGATCAACCTCAAATGTGTATATTGGAGTCCGTAATGTTCCTAAAGCCTCGCCGCTACATGCCGTCGTGGAGGAACAGGTGGTGGAGTCTACGAACATGAAATCGAGGAGTTTATATGATGTTCTAAGTGTGAAGCGAAACGCTACGCCTTCTGAGATCAAGTCCGCGTACCGGAGTTTGGCCAAACGGTATCATCCAGATGCTTCCGATTCCAAGCAGAACAACGACGATCGTGATTTTATCGATATTCATAATGCTTACGCCACCTTGTCTGATCCAACCACACGAGCTTTGTATGATCTGAAGTTGAGTACCGGATTGGAAAGGCGATCAGGAGGAGGACTCGGAAGGAGTTCGGAATTTTACAGCTGTCGGCGATGGGAGACCGATCAGTGTTGGTAGATTTCATTAGAGAAGCGAAATCACGTAAATTATGTGCCCTAGCTTTGCTTTTTTCATTTTTTTGCCTTTCTTCTTTTTATTCTTCCAGTTCCAGTTCCAGTTATGATTCATGTTTTTTTTGGCTATCAATTAATCCAAGCTTGAAGGAAATGCATGAATGTCTAGAGTACAAGATGAAAGAAATTTTGCAAAATTTGTATATCATCAAAACAAAACCATCACAATATTGTCTCTTCTTCTTCTTCTTCTTCTAATACTTGCTTTTGTACAAACAACTGCAAATTAGCTATAGCTACAGGGTCCTTAGTGTGGAATTGATGAGTTTGATGACAACACGTATGCTTGAGACCTCAGAAACAGACATATTGGGAAGGCTCATCTGATGGTTTAGTATTGAATACACTTGATCAAAAATTGGTCCTACATGCATTGCGATCATCCCATCTGACGGTTTGATTGCCACCACCAAATCCATCATCCATGCAAGCTTCCGAGATGTGTCGTTCCCGATATCACAAGCCAACTGCTGCAGCAAAGACAGCAGCACTCCTTGACTCAAAGGCACAGGATTGCTTGTTAATATCCCTTGTAGATCAACCTACTCACAAACACCACCTCCACATTAATTAATTCATTCATTCCAAAAATGGGATTGAAATTCAAGTTGGCTGAAGTGCAACTCCAGCCAAAACATCATACCTGAGAGCATAACCAGGAGACAATCCAAACATCACTTCTTTGCAGGGCAGCAGTGAAAGCCTCCTCATATTTGTGCTCGTATACCAACCTAGACAGCTCTTTTGTTGGATCCACTGGTGCCTCAATCTTTTGCAGAAAAAGGTACACATATTTTGGAGCATCACCATAAACATAACAAGAAAAAAGAAAAGAAAAGAAAAGAAAGACTGAAACCAACCTTCTCACAGGCTATGGTTCCGTTACTTATTTGTGTCATCAATGGATTTCCTGCTTTAGAATTTGCTCCAGCAACTGCAAGAGCAACCAATTTCCTTTGACCATCAGCCAATCCACTGCTCAAGGTTTGAGTCATGGATGATGCTGAATTCATGGCATCCTGGAAAGATCAAGCATTACATAACTTGTCAAAAAGATAGTAGATACTTCAGGGAAACAAATAAAAGGGGGAAATAGTAAACAATTAAATTTAAAAGCAAATAAAAGTAACAAGAGTGGAAAGCATTAGAAGGATCAAGATTTATGATTCCTTACCCTCAAAGCAATTGCCAAAGGTGAATGTGTAGACTCGACTTGCTGCTGAGCTGCACTTGTATGTTCAAGCATTCCCTTTTGAAATGTAGCATCAACTTGATCAAACATGGCCTTGCAAGACATTTCGAACGCAGGAACAACAGAAGCCTCCATACTCGACCTTAGTGCTTCCTGCAAGATAGATCGGAGGTTCAAGTCGTCTGATCCTCTTAAGATCACGCGTGCAGGCCTCAGAATGCTTAAATAAACCCAGGATATAAGGATACCAAAAGCTCTCTTCCAAAAAATTTATAGAGAACAAGAAACCAACAGCAACCAAGTAGATTACTTAAGTGACAACGTAAAAATAGCATCCGCAAGTCCAGCAGTCCTGTTGCTAAAAAGGTTCTCTATTTGAAATACAGGATAAACTCAAGTAGTTCAGAAAGGTGACTTGAGAAACAAACCTGTAGAGCTTGCTTGCCAGAAGTTTGAAACTGGCCTTGGATTTGTCTAGCAACAGTAGCTTCAAGCTTAGATTGAACCGATTTCTCCAGTTGATTTACAGCCTTATCACCAACACCTCTCTGTATGCAAGCTTGTATTAGACTTATATCAGGCAGTGCAAAAATAAACATCCAGAAGTTCTAACCTGGAAAGCCTCTGAGATAGCAGTAGACACTACTTTCTCAATAAGAGGAGTAACTGAGCGCACCACAGCTGGCACGAGCGCAGCTGTTTCCTTTTTCAACATTTTCTCCCACGTCGCAAGCAAGTCCTTGTAGCCATTTGTAACCAAACCAGAAACTTGCTGATGGCGATCTCGGTTTGCCTTTTCTTGTTTTGAGAATTCTTCTTGGGTACGAGCCCATTGAGCATCAGAATTAGCTTTATATGCTTTCTCCATGCTCTTTCCTATGGCTGCCTCGATTCTACGCCCTTCCTTCGTAACTGGTACCGTAAGCAGGACTGGGATCTGCTTTTGGATTTCCTTTTGATTGATTAAAACCTGCAATCACAGGGTTTAAAGCCAACCTTCTTTGGGAAAACAGATTGCAATGGTAAAAGTACTTTATCTAATGCTGACACCAGCTAGAATTTAACTATGTACATCCCTAGGTTACAACTTCAGAACCAGCAAAGAGCAATAAGTAGACCCATGGATGTTTACCTGAGTAATTGTTTCTTGCATGGATTGGATTTGTGAAAGTATGGCTTCAGTAGAAGGAATGCATGAAACCACACCTGGCTCATTGGAAGAATCAGTTGAATTGAAGGAAGGAGAAGATGGGCCTGATCCTTGAGCATTCTTCCCCTTCTGTTTCTTCCCTTTTGCCAGGGACTTCACTCTTGCGGGTGTGGCTGTCTCCAACTGTGCGGATAGATCATTTGTCAGATCTTGAACTTCGTCCTGAGCACCTGAGGTTTGAACCATTGCCTTGCTTTCTTCTGTCCCTTCAAGTTGCTTTGACCCGTTACCAAAATAAGTTTCACCAGGCAAGCCACTACGATCTCTGGCCTTCCCAACTCCAAGATCCGATGCCTGTGAGCAAAAAGATTTCTCCATGCGTTCTGAAGCAAAACCCTGAGGCTCTCCTTGAGCAATGAGATCAGCATTATGACTCATTCCTGTTTCACCCACAATCTTGACATCTATATCCACATTCTGCATATCAGAGTTCATTGCAACATCTTGTACCTCTGGCTCCCCATCACTCTTCTGCTCTCTCACATGACTTCGTTCAGATGGTGATGTGGCCATCGCCATCAATTCAGCAGGAGTAACTAGATGAGTTGGATGCCTAAACTTGACCATGGTACTATCATCTTTTGCAACTTTGTTTTCATCATCATCCACAGAAGATAGACTAGATAGGTTTGAATGAGCAGTCTCCATTTGCCTGTCAACTGAATGCTCAATTACTTTTTTATCCCCGTAATCATTTGGTTGGGCACTAGACTCAAACCCGCCAGATGGGGTTCTAAAATTGGAGAGTTTTCGAGACAATCTAGGACTTCGTGGAACTGGCGGTGATACAACACAAGAAATATCAGCATCATTAGTGATAGGAGGTGGGGCGGATCTAGGTTCAACGGCTGATGTAGAAAATTCCTTGGAGATGGCAGCCTCGGCCAAAGGAGAACTTAAGGGATGTTTCAGTGTGGGTGCACTCTCATAACTAGGTCCTGTGCTGGACTCCAAACCAGTAAAACCTTCAGCACTCACAACATCATGTGGAAAAGCTGATTCTGATTTATCATACAAGACACCGTCAATTGGAGATGGTAAACACCTTGACAAATCCAAAGCATATTGTTGAATGGCTTGCGTCTGGACACAATAAACTTGAATAATCTGCTCCCCATGTGGTAATAAATCGCTAGTGCCCGTAAGACTCAGTATTGGCATAGTGACAGTAAACTCAGCAATATAATCCATCCGTGTCATTTCTGGATTGGGACCATATTCTAGGTGTACAGCATATATAGCATTTTTCTTGGCATTTGCCAGTAAAAGAAGACCAGCTTGAGATAGTGCAACTACTTGATTAAAGAATGAATCTTCAACTCTGGGTTCACCTGAACTCTTCAATTCCAAAGTCTGAGTACAGTGCCATGAGTCGGCATCACTTGGAAGCAACCATCCTTCCTCACTTTCCGAGGCCCATATTTTCATTTCACGATTAAAGGGACCCTGTCACCATCTTCCAAAAGATCAGAATGAATAAAAACATCTCATATTCCATTTTCTCATCAACACAGTAATACGATGATAAAAATGATATTATTTAGCACATACCCCAGTGATAAGTATTATGTGATCTGGACGATGAGGAGCAGTCAAGAATGTAACAGAGTTTACAGGTAGGCCATCATGTGGCCTCAGTACTGCAATTGGCAATGGCTTGCGATCTTCCCAAATCTTTATCTGTTCAACAACAAGAATGCTTCAGATGATGTGGGTCTGCAGTTGACAGTTTAAGGTGCAAATAAACAGACCCCAGCAAACTTTCCATTCAACCCCGGAAGGTATGATCTAGAAGCTATTCCTTATATGAAACTTAAAAATAGTTTGATATAGTAAATGAAAATTTTATACCATGAGTGATTTCCCATCTGGCCCACTTCTGATTATATGGATCAAGAATAAAGGAGAATTTCTTAAAATCTCAACAAAATCTATAAGTAACCAAGAAAACAGAGTGGAATTAAATTTCAATAACCCTCCTCCAACAAAGCTACTAGATGCTAAATGCATGATTTCTCTCATTCCAACAGAGGTTCAGATTGATTACTTCTCGAGTCGAAAATCTCGTCAGGTCTCCTTCATTAAGATTTTTTTTTGCTGCATAGGAAATTCTAAAATCAAGTATCAGTTTTATCAATTGGTAGGAGATTCCCTTCAAATAATTTACAGCCAGAAAGTACTTTAAAACCATACAAAAGGTAAACTCCTTGACGAATTTTAGCCAATGAATATGTTGTGTTACTCTAAGTCGATAGTTTTAAAGTGCAAATACTACAAGGTCTTGAACATCCATGCATGCACATGAGGGAGCTTCATATGAAAAGAATACACGGTCTTGAACATCCCCCATGTCTCTTTGTTTTTTGCTTTTGTTTTGCAAACCGGGGGCCTTCACGAAAACAGTCTCTCTACTCTTGGAGGTAAGTGCAAGGTTTGCATACATCTTACCTCAGCTACCTCTGTGTGGGATATACTAAGTTCGTTTGGTTTGGTTTACACATATATTGACAACTACCCACATCCCATACCAACAAAAGGTATATGAAAAAAGTTGAAGCATATGTAGTCAACAATCCAATATACATATGCAAAATTGTACTCACATTTAACAAATAACATGTACTACATGTACATGCAAGTTTTTGCACATCCTTGTTCATTGTTGAAAATCATCAACGAACAGATGACTCTTTTAGAAAAAGGAACTCAACATTAATTGAATACATATAGTTTAGCAAGTGCCAGTACTAGAAAGAAACATATAGGACAACTAACCGTTCCATCCACTGATGCAGAAACCAAACGAGTGGTCATCCATTGGCACATTGACAGATCTGTCACTTCCCCATCATGGTTACCAACAAACTGAACTCCATTGAGCAACTTATCCGCATGACATTTGAGAGGTTCCTCAGCAGAGTATACTTCACCTCGCCCAACCTTAGTGGTATCGATTTTCAAAATACGCCTTCCGATTCCAACGACTAAAACTTCCTGCAATCATAAAACATCCAATTGAGTAAAAGACTTCTGCTGCACAACTTTTATATGAAATGAAATCCATCCTATGTAAAGTTACTTGTTTATGGCAGTGCCAACAAACTCTGGGATGAACAGATTCTCCTTCTCCCATAATCTGGATGGCAATAACTATCTTCCCAGTAATCTGTGGTTTATCATCTTCATCAGGACTTTCAGTGAGTTTCCATACGTAAACTCGCCCATCTATACTGGCACTGCATTTGAGGCATGTCAGCATAACACAAAGATAACACCAGAGAAGAGATGAACAACAAAGAAGCTTCTACCTAGCTAAAAGGTGAACATCCTCTGCAAAGAAAACCATATCCGTAACCCGCTGAAAAGAAATGTTTTTACGAATCAATGACCATACAAGAAGCAGATTGATAGCAACAGAGAGAGATCTATCTTCAATAACTAGTGATTCAAATGCTGGCTATAGATGGACGAGTAAACATGTCATGCAAATTTCAGGTAAACAATATCCCCTTCAATCTACAATCTACCTAAAATTGCATAGAAAAACATAGTAAAACCTGGGAGGAGAGAAGAACAAACCTGAGCAAGACCTTTAAGAAGTGATCTTAATGCAGTGTTTATATTAAGAACCCTAATGGCTCCCTGTTTCAATCCATAACATATATAGGTCTTATTAACAGCAATCTGACGACCGACTACAAGACCAGGATCCGACCCATACTTTGTTATGGGAGTGACCTCGAGTTGAGGTTGAACCTCTCCCGGAAACCTAACATCTATATCGTAAACAACACGATCACCATTCAAATGTCGTCCAGTTGGAAGCTTACTACTCGGCATCCGCATTGGACCAGGTCCAGGATGCAAGGCCGGCACCGACGACAGGAGCATAGGGTTCTGAGTTGGAGGTGGAGGCATGGATGGTTCAATCGTGGAAGGCGGTGTTAAGAGCGCCATAAGGCGAGCGCCGTGGTTAGTGGTAGGGTTGGTAATAGGGGTAGGGGATTGGAGGTGGAGAGGATGAGTAGGATAAGGAACGGATCGCTGGTGATGCAAGGTGGAGGGGAGGTGGTTATCGGAGGATTGTGGATGGAAAGGAGGTGGTGGAAGATTGAAGGGATTGTGGTATAGAGGTTGAGGAGGGTAAGAGTAAGGACCGCCGGTGACGGTGGGCGGAGGATAGGAGGCGGAGGCAGGGGATGGTTTGTTAGGGTTTTGGAGGGTGGTGGTGATTGGTGGTGGCGGAGATGAGGAAGGGTTGAAAAATCTGGGAACATCAAATTGATTTAGATTTCCAGGAGAAGCCATGAGAATTGGTGGATTGGATTTGGATTAATTAATAATTACAATTGAATTAGATCTGAAGAATGAATGAAATTTAGGGATTTGGATCTAGAAATAGATGTTTCCGATGAACACTCTCGTCGTCTCCGGTGGGTGTGTGTGTGTGTGTGTTTTAGCTGAGTGAGGTGGAGGTTGACGGTATATGACTTCTTGGAGACCGGCCCCGCCGAGGACATGGGGACCATTTTGCAATTTTCCCTTACTACTATTTTTAGTATAATATTTTCCTGTATTTTTTACTAACTTTTTATCATTATATTTTTATTTTATTTTATTTTTCAATTCTATTTTCAATTGTGAAAAAGGGAAATTAATAACTTTTTCTGTTATTAAATGTAAAATTATCATTTAGTTGATTAAAAGATGTAATAATTATATATTTTTAATAACTGTTTTTTTTTCTTCATCATGGAGTATTTGATGATAACTTATATGGTTTGAAAATTCGAGTTTTTAGTTGATTAAAAGATGTAATAGTTATATATTTTTAAAAACTGTTTTTTTTCCCTTCATCATGGAGTATTTGATGACAACTTGTATTGTATGGTTTGAAAATTCGAGTTTCTATACTTAAAGTGGTCTTTTGTGAATATGTTTAATGTTGACATCATTTAAAAAATATACTTTGTTTTATTACCAAAATACTCATCTCATTTAATTTTTAGACGTATACCCACTGTTTCTCTGTTTTCATCCTTTCTTTTCTCTACTCTCTCTTGATCTCTCTATCTCAAGAGCTTTTCCGACATCTGAACCATCCATCAAGATGCATCGAGTTCCATAGTAGTTTGATGGAGCTATTATAAAGAAGAATATAATGTCATTGCAAATAGATTATCCAAAAAAAAACTAAAAGTGTCATTTACAAACCCCAAATCAATAAAATAAAATAAAAATTTATTGGGTTCTGAACCCCAAATCAAGTGGTTCAATAGTTGCAAAGTATGAATTTGATTTGTTGTTTTAAGCAACGCGTTACTCATAGGAGCTCGATATGGGCTCAATAGGCAGTATATAAACTTTGAGTTGTTCTTTTGTAGCATTGTATTACTCAATAAAGTTTGATGTAGGGAAGAAAAGACAACAATCTTATCACACAAACCAATTGTCGTAGAGATCTTACATCTAACATCAATGGAACGATCATGTAAGAATCGTCTCACATGACACAACTCAATTTCCCATGTAGTAAAGGAAAAGGCTAGTACACATGAATTTGTACCACACAAGCTTCTCGCTTAAAGAAGTGTATAAATAATTTGAAAATACTATGTTGTAACAAAAGAAATGAAAGTATTGTACTATAATAAAAATAAAAATATAAAGATAGTCTTGATATGTTTATCTCCACCTATCCAACCAAATAAGCACTAAGTTAGATTTTTTTTGTGGGTTATAAAATAAGGAGCATCTTATCATGATGACATCAAAATATAATATCTAGAGAGACTAGTGGAGGAATAAACAAGTAAATCATTGCATCACCAGAATACAAGCATAAGAAACAAAGCTTTCTTCCAAATAAACAGAGTTTCAACCCATGACATGAGATTTTATATGTTGGTTTGGTGTCTTTACAAATGAAATGGAATCATATGAAAAAAAGGGTCTTTTAGACCAACACAGCAAAATTTTCTTCAATGTACATTAATCAAATATTATTAGATTTAAGCATATCCATTTGGTTTCTCACCGCTCTTTGCAGATCTCTTCTGTTGGTCTAGATCGTAATGTGCAAACGCAGCATCTAAAGCCTGCAACAACAATCTAATGCTATCAATGTTTTATGATGATTCATACCAACTTTGCCCAAAAACGGTATGAATGGATTTAAAACAGATTCTTTGGTAGATATTATTTAACCTGTAACATTGGTTGAACAAGGAGGGAAACTTGATGCCTGGAATCTGACTGCACAGATTCTTTGATCTCCTGCAATTTCACAATTCAAATTTAACTCAATACCATCAAATCATACAATCATTAAAGTCGTTTAGTGACTTAGAAAAAATACCTGTAGCTTTGGGTAGATTTGTGACATAGCATCCTTCAGCCGGCTCACCTACACATCAAAAAGTTAGCATGTATAGAAAATCCAAATAATCAATGCTCAATAAGATCTGTGCAACATTAACACTTCTTATAGCTGTCAAATGGAAATGTACGTTTAAATAAAGAAAAAATCTAGTTTTTTTTTTTTTTTTTTGGTAAAAGAACGAATCTAGTTACTAAGAATAACATATGGAGCAGAGTTGCATAATGAAACCTCATGGAAATTACCTTTGCATAAAGGTATGAAGTTGTAATGGGATACGAGGACCAGAAATGTTTTAATAATTCCTGAATAGACGTCCAATGCTGGAAAACGCAAACCCTTTCTTAGACAGAATTAAATCAAAGCCTTTCTTTCTTACAAGTAACAGAAAGAAAAAGTCAACTAGTAATATTAAATAAACTCACAAGCAAAAGCTCCTCTTTTGTGACACTTGGTAACGTATCCAATATGCTCTCATGTGGGTTTTTACCAAGTTGATATTTGGAGCTTGATATATTCTGGGTCAATACGTTGAAGACCTGGTTCACAGCCGACACGATTTAGTATACTTTATCCCTCTCTCTTAACTAGCATATAAAATGACATCATAATGTTCAATTAATTACCTTTAAGGCCACTTCAGGTTTGACTATCGGATCACTCAAACCTATGTTTCTAATCTCCGAGATGAACACCCTTAAAGAACCATAAGCTTCAGAGGTGCTCAGCCTAGATTTCACCTGTCTCGTTCCACCTAACTGAACTTGTTGAGAATCAAAGTAATCCCGAGGATCCTGTTTAACACCCACTTGTAAGAAACATAGAGAAATAAAATAAATAAATAAATAAAAAGAATTCTTCTTAAGATGCTAGAAGCCAAACCTTTATACAAAGTGGTGCAACCGGAGGGTCGCGCGGTGCCTGTAGGTCCTCAATCTCAGCCATTCGCGTTATCCTATCTAACCGTTCTTGATGTACATAGCTATCAGAAGCTTCTTTAGCCAACTCAACTGTTTCTCACCAAATTCCAGAAGAAGAATAAATAAAGAAAAATGAAATGATAAAATAAAGAAGTAAAGTGTACTCACTGCGTTTTGAACTAGCCAGTGCTTCCGCTACAGTCCTTGTATCTCCTGTCTCAACATCTACAATCAGGTCAATAGACGAGGTTAAGATCTCATCAAGTAAAGAAATCAATAAATCAAGAAGTTCTATCAAGTCCCATGCTCCCATTGGGATGTATGTCATAAGACCAAATACTGGATCAGCTTTAGTGGCAAACACATACAATCACTCATGTTGTCACCCTTTGTTGTTGGAATTGGTCATGACCCGAGGAAGGTCAACCCTCTCTTCATTAAAGCAAGGACATAGGTTATTCAAGTAAGGGAATGTTGGCATATGACATTGAGAAAGAAGCTATAGCCCAAAGACTGGCATCGATATCCGAACCACGAAAGTGTCTCGAAAACATTTTCTGACCAGCACCCCCAACTGCAGGAGATTAAGGTGAAAGTCTCGCTTCTAGGCAACCTAAACAACAGATTTGGTGCTCTATTTATTAGAGGTGGATCACAAAGGAAAAACTCTTTCATATCCAATGTCCTGTAGGTTTATCACCACAAATTGGATCTTAAGTACATGTTGAGATGTCGACTGGAAACACACCCTGTGTTTGGATTTAGTAGCAGCCTATATAAGTTTCAACTTTAGAAGTCAAAATTATTAACGTCGGCCTCACGCTTGACATGGCGGTTTATTTATTTAACTGAAAGTCACATGTGAACTCTTTTTATAAGAACAAGCAAATAATATTCAGCATACCAGTTGAGGTTATGTTAACCTAGAATTAGGAAATCTGCTTAGCAGTCATGCCAATTGAGGACAGAGGGCACCAAAGAGGGAGCGGAGGAGACCAACAAGAAAACATGAAAATGCCTCAAAAGTTTAAATGTTAACTACTTCCATACAGACATTTTTGTTTGCGGGACCATATTTTAAGATTTTCCAGATGCAAGAGGAAGCCGATGAAACAAAGTTCAATAGAAAGCCTTACCTACAGTTCTTCCTTCAAGAACAACTGCAGCATGCCGGTTAATATCTTGCAGGAAAGATCTTCTGTATGGTTCATACTGTGCTTCCATTTCATCCTTGCTACTTTCAGTAGCTAAGCCATGACCCTATCAATTACATTTCAACAGTTCAGCAGCTGACCAAAAAGCTTAAACAATTAAATAGAGTTCAGTAACTTTACCATTCTATCTTCATGTATTCCAATCAATTACATGTGAAGAGGTACATGAACCACACAGATATACTAGTAAACAAAAAGGAGAAAAATACATCCAACATAAGGCTCACATAGACACTTGGAATATATTTGTATGGACATTCAAAAGCATGCACATTACGGCCAGCAAATTAGGTTTATACAAGAACTATCTCAACATCATAAAGGTCATGTCGCAAAATAGTGATTAGATACCAAACACATACTGAACAGGACTACCAAAAAATAACTGCTTGGATTGATGCAGCATCCTAAATATCCAAGTTACCGGAATATGTGTGTAATCATCCCCTTCATCAGCCTCCATGTCCAAGGTGGGATCTACCTTTCTAATCTGGAAAGAAAAGACCAAGGGAAGTAAAAACATGAGTTATTCTAGCGTTAGCTTGTGATAACAATATTCAAAATTAGAGCACCTTCTGCCGAGTTTCACTAGCCAATATGGCATCTTGCTTTAAGAAAACTGCTAGTTCCTCATCTTCAGCAGCCTCTGCAGCAGCAGCAACAATATTTTTCGTACTGTGGAGGTATTGTGCTCTCCAATATTTAGTCCAAAAGTCCTTCTCTGTCATCTGAGGCACCAAAAAGTGTGACAGAGAACATGAATTGTCTGAAATACAGACATAAGTTCGACATTCTGTTTACTCCTTACCTTGTTAGGTACAAAATTTAGATATGCCTGCCGCACTGCTGGTTTTTCAGCAAAAATCTGGGAAAAGTTTCAAGATAAAAAATGAGTGAGAAGAAAACCAGACATCATGTTCTCAAAATTAAATAACTCTGCTTGTCATCTAGATATGGAAAGATATAGTGAAATTGGCTGATCAAAACACCATTGTCATCTCTTACTCGAAATCCTCCTAACTCCTAAGCTATCTGATTGCATAAAGTACTCAAATAGACAAGGCCACACAAATCATCTCTTAATTATATTCTACCAACAGCTCCATGTATACTATTAAGAGAGGGTTCTCCAGCTTTCTTGTAGGAAAATTGATTTTAGTTGCCATAAATTTGGTTATCATGGTATACAGTAGTGATCATTGCTAATGTCCATTGTACACACTCGGTGTCCCTGGTTCTAGTGGATGACCCATAACATACATGTAAAATAGAAGCATGTATAAGCAAAAGATACAATTGGTTCAAAGAATATATGATACCCAAACTACATTTAACTGAGTTCCCACAAAAAGAAAACAAATTAA
Source organism: Arctium minus (assembly GCA_954870635.1). Taxonomy (NCBI): domain Eukaryota; kingdom Viridiplantae; phylum Streptophyta; class Magnoliopsida; order Asterales; family Asteraceae; genus Arctium; species Arctium minus. The sequence continues at coordinate 77,884,309 of OX941093.1, read as the reverse complement.
GATGAAGATACCTGGTGAATCATCTCTGGTGTCAAGTTAAATGTGACTCTGTTCGACTGAAAGAAAAACAATTGAAATAAGCAACAATGATGCAACTCCAAGTTGAAAGTTGCAAGAATAATACTGTCTTTTAAATTTATGACCAAACGCCAACATCTTAACTTCCCTACAAAAGACACATTACAATAATAGCACACCTGCATGAAGCAGACTTGAACATATTCAACGCTTGAATGTGAACCACAAAGACGTATATATGGAAAGAAAGATTTGAATCATACCTGACCATCAGATGATGGTTTGACATTGAAAATCATGTCACTTTTCAACCCCACCCGTTGTTTTGCTTTTCTGCTGGCATTCACATCTAGCAACTTCTGCACTTGATTGGTAAATGTAAATTTTCTGTTACATGTTTTCCAACAGTAAACTAAATCACCAACAACAAAAAACAGATGTCAAGGCACAAGTTTAACCCATTATTACATATAAACACTAGATGCACATGCATATATAGATAATAATAAATGCAGGCCCCAAAAAGTGTAAAACATCCTTATGTGATACATCATATGCATATAACATTGAATCATATTTCAGCAAGGACTGACCTTTCTTGTAGCCCAAAATTCAGTTTCTGACAGCACACCTCCAATCACAAATTGCTTATGAAGCTTCTGCAACTCACTACAAAAACATTTTAGCTATATAAATGTTGGTGTTATAAATATCAAATAAACTACCAACAGCTCATCAATGCATAAAAGTAGCATCGAGTAAAAGGTATTACTGCCTTTATGACAGAGATGGTGTTGTAGAGGATACAACAGTAGAATGGTGTATTTGTCCTATTCTAAATTTAAAGATAAAGATGTGATTGCTGTTCCAAATATGTCATAAAGGCACAGTAGTCATGAATAAAAATTGATCCAGATAAAGCTCAAGGTGTAACAGTATGAAACTCAATGCTGCCAACCCAAAAGCTTTCCTAGACATGGATGCTGCCCAAATGCCAGACATTTTATGCTGATTCATGAGGATACAAACCCATTGTGAATCCTTGCAACATATGGTAGTACATTTAAAGAATATTTGGTTAACCAAACCAAACGAGCCGGGTAAATTCCACCCAGAGGTGGGGTCTGGGGAGGGTAAGAGGTACACGGACCGAAAGTCTACTTTGCACCAATAATATTTGGTTAACCCTGTATCAGTAATAATATGGTAGGGATCAACCATAATTTGAGTAAATATGCCACCTCCCTCAGCCATTATGCTTTATCTTAGGACTGGAGATGTTAATTCACAGATAGGATATCTGCCACAGGGTCCACTTTGATAACTGGAGGATAATCTTCTTACTTCTTAGAAGCATAATGGAGGCTTTTCAAGTCAGATAACCCAGATCCCCAATTTCAATTTCTCAATAATTATACTTGCTCTTAGTATAGATCTTTTTTTTTTGGAAGGGTGTCCTAGGCTATGCCTAGACTAATCCCTTGGCAAATTTTGACTGTAAGACTTCAGGCCTGATTAAACCTCAGTGACAACTTTTTTTTTTGGAAGGGTGTCTTAGTATAGATCTTTCCGTCAAAAGAATGTGAAACAAAGACATTGAGCAGAATATCCAATATGCCAAATTAAGGTAATTGTTCACAAAATATTATCTAGTTTTCATCGTCCTGGAAAACGGAAAGATAAAATTTAGTGAAAGTAGATAATTAATGCCGAGAGAGAAACCTACCTGTCCTCCTGAAGTAACTTAATTCGACGCTCCATTTCTGCCGAGCTAAGTTGTTCATCCTTGAGTGGAACAGCCTTCTCGGAGGTAGGTCCTCCAACTTCCCCAGAAGATGTAATAGCTTTGGCTGTTCAAGGATCATCACAGAACCTCTTAATATGAAAAATCATTCAACATGTTGCATAAGTAGTAGAGAAACAGATGTTAAAAAATGGTGCAATCATATATTCCAAGCAGCGATTGGCAGTGAACATGTGGAATTATTATCTTTGTTTGACCATTCCATAACTTCTCTTACATACCAATCACATTGTTCAAGAGTACTTAGTTATATTAAGTGGCAGACCTTATCATGTTCTATTTCCCTTGAGTGCTTCTCAGTAAGAGGCCATCACCAGTGGGATATGACTTCAAAAAGTGCAGAAATACAGGGAAGTAAGCATCCACCACTAGTAAGACGGCTAGAACTTCAAGAAGTGCAAAATTTGCGAAACAAAGAGATGTGATGTTTAGTATGTCATAAAACCACAAAGAGACACCTCAAACTGGCTCAAGCTCGCTGCTTTAAACCATAATATTACATTAACAAGTGCCAAGTTAACATATAGATTGATGATATATCTCAACAGCTCTATGCAAAGACAAGTTTTTCAAATAAAATGCATCAAGAGAGAAGTAAGACAGCATAAGACAGCATACATTTTGGTTCAACTGTTCTGTTACATCATGATCATGTTATTCAAATGTCTGCAGTTTTATTAAAAGTCCATTCCATCTCTTTTGGTCTATCTCCTTGTAGTTGTTTCATTAAAAGATTATGTTACTAGTGACGCAAGTACTAGTTTGCAAAGCTAAAGATAGGAGATAGGAGATAGGAGATCTACTATGTAATGAAGCCTTAAAGTTCATCAGCATATCACCTTATAGCTGGCTCAAATTGGTTGATTAAAATCATAGTTGTATATTACCAAGTTGGCTTATTAGTTATGGTGATATTTCAGTCCTGGGACAATCTGTCTAAGACAATGAGAGAGGTTTAAATCGTAAAATACAAATAAATGATGATAGCAACAGCAAGGTGCCTTACCTACAAAGTCTCGGCAAAGTTCCCTGTCTGAGAAATTTTCAAACTCGAAGATGTAATTGCCCTGGAATCATAGAAAAGATTGTTATATCCAAACACACAGCTTTCACATACAAAAATGATGAAATAAACTGTGAACGAAACATCAAATGTTGTAGACCGATTACACAACCAGATGCCAGGTTCATCAAAACATGATATACAGTTACAGAACATTTGGGAAAAAGAAAACAAAACCTGATCTTGAGTAAGATTAAGTAAGGCAGGTCTGTTTGAACCCTCCTTGCTGGATTTATGTCCTTGAAAATAACAAAACAGATAGATGGAAAGCAATCAACATCTTTATTCAGTTATAACACAATGCACTAATGAAAGCAAAATGACCAAAAAAGATCAATGAGAAACTATATTTCTTTTTTGTATTGATCAACACTCTCCCAATCATAAGGTAATTTCACTTGCCTTTTATAAGTCTAAATTCTACATTAAGCCTGATGGGCAATGATGGATCATTAGGCATGAAAACAAACCTCTCCCTGGTCTGCACAAAAGCATCATTAAAATCCATAAGTAAACATACCAATATTCCATCCCTCATCAAATTAATCAACAATAATCACATTAAGACAATACGGAGCTTAAAAAAACTTACCATTTTCAATATGCCACGGACGCCAGGGTCTTTAACAGAAGATTTGTACTTAGCACGTTTAACTACCTGAGCATCCGTCATGCTCCACAAGATGATTTCTTGATTCTCTAGATTATAAATGACTTAACGATTAGGGTTTTGGTTCAACAAATAGAAGAGTGACGAGCAATGAACTGTTTATTTGGAGATAAAAGCAATAACAACAAGAACGATGACAAAAGAAGAGAGTATATGTATACAATTGGATGAAACGCTACGATCTAGGGATGATACAATATGAAACGCTACGATCTAGGGTTTCGTACTAGATTTCTGATGTGTTATTTTGGTTTCGAGTGATCCTGTTAGGTCGGAAGAACGCCCACAGGGGAAGGAGTGAGTGGTGAGTCAGTGTCTGCGTGTGGGCTCCTATTCCTATATATAGTAGTCGATGGCTGGCTGAGTTATTAGTACGCCTATCGCCGGTGTGTATGAGTATGAGAATGATCACCACTTCAAGATACCTTTAAACTTGCACTAATTTTCAATTTAACCCCTCAATTCCACTTTTTCTTGTATAACTACCCCTTTTCACAATGGTTTTACTATATAGGTCCTAATATTGCCAAGTCCAAAAACTCGACCATTTTCATCGTGGGTGGATGCAAACGATTAGACATCATGCATCTTTATATCAAACTTGTAACATTCCGACATAATATGTTTAAAGATCGCATTATATTACCAACATTCAGTAACTTACATTTATTGAAACTTAAAGTATAATAGTTTATATTCATGCATTACGCTTATCAAACTACATTCAAACCTATATTGAGTTTCATCGATTAACATCAATACTTGAACTTTATTTCTAATATGTGTTTTAGAATCCAACTATTTTCCTAGGTTCAAAGACCAAAATCTGGCACTTTGAGCTTTCTTTTTGGATGATCGAATAAAGTTTTACTTTCTTTAAAGAACAAATTATAAATATCAAGTAACCTAAATCAAAGATGGTTGATAGTCCCATTCACTTTGTTCTTAGACTATGATACATCATTTTTAACCAAAGTTTAAACATTAAGATCATTTTTTGATATAGAGAAAATGGCGACCACGCCCACAAAATTCTCATCCACGTGCCATGCCATCCTGATTTCCTTATTCCATTACAATTCTAAGTCCTTTTGTTTTTTTATTAGTTTTAGTTAATTAATAATTATATTAGATAATAATTTAGGATTATTTAGTTTCCTTTTATTAGTTATTTAAATAGCTTCCTAGTTAGTTTATAATTAGGATAGTTCTAATTTCCATAGTTATTTCTTAGTTAGTTTAGCTATAAATAGGTTTATTGTTTTCATTGTTTATGAATCAAGTTATCAATTAATAAAAGTTTAGTTTTTTAGAGAGTATTCTCTTGAGTTTTCGAGTTTTACGTTCCATAATTCTCAACCGTAAAAGGGTTTAGACGTTTGTCGATCCTTCCGCAAACCTACGCTGCGTCAGTTGGTATCAGAGCAGGATTCGCCTGTCTTTTCACTAACCATGGCAGATCAACAACCCGCTACCAAAGCAGATTTAGCCGAGATGAACACGGCCTTTACCGCGGCACTCGCTGATCTGACGGCGGCTGTTAACAGGCTTCAACCCAACTTCGTCAACGACAATCGCCGGAGAAGGGACAGGCTTGAAGAACCAGTTATGAGGCCACGCAATGGCAATCGTAACCGGGTCGATGTTGTGAGTTCCGAATCCGAAGAGGAGGAGGAAGAAGAACCGATCAACTTCGGAAGGAATGAGCACGATTATCGGATGAAAGCAGACATCCCGTTCTTCTACGGAACTATGGGAGTTGAAGAGTTCCTAGACTGGCAGATCGAAGTCGATCGATTCTTCGACATAATGGAAGTACCCGAGCATAAACAGATAAAGATGGTTGCTTTTCGTCTTAAAAGCACTGTCGCAGTATGGTGGGATAAGCTAGTGGTCCAACGGCAACGACAACGAAGAGGTCCGATTCGGTCGTGGCGTCGGATGAAATAGTTGATGATAGAACGGTTTCTACCCGAAGATTACGAACAAATCCTCTACAAGATGTATCTCGGTTGTAACCAAGGCTCGAGATCTGTAATCGACTACACCACCGAGTTCTTACGGTTAACCGATCGTAATGAAATCGGAGAATCCGAAGGCCAAAAAGTAGCCCGGTACATCAGTGGCTTGAAGACCTCGATCCAAGACAAGATCGGACTCCAAAACGTGTGGACCGTAACCGAAGCCTCGAGTTTGGCCTTAAAAGCGGAATTAATGGAAAAGTCCGCTCGCACCTCCAATTTTTATCGTCGATTTCAAGGGTCCAACGAGAACTCAAGCACCGCTGTTGATAAAGGAAAGAGCTCCACGCAAGACACTAACCTTCCTCACAAAGTTAATACCGGCAATCCTAGTGGTGGACCGCAAGGAAAGCCTACACCTTCCAAGACCCCCAATCCGTATGCTAAGCCGATGAGTTCAAAGTGTTACCGATGCGGCCAACCGGGACATCGATCCAACAAGTGCACTAACCGGAGAACGACAACATTAATAGACGGGGAGGAAAGCGGTGAAGACGATGTATATGAGGGGTTCGACTTTGCCGAATAAGAGTCTGAGGAAAAGATCAACATCGTGCTCCAACGAGTTCTCCTCTCACCAAAAGAAGAGGGCCAAAGGAAGAACCTTTTCCGATCGCATTGCTCCGTCCATAAAAAGGTATGTAACCTCATCATTGATAACGGGAGTTGTGAGAATCTAGTATCTCGGAAGTTGGTCGATCATCTTAATCTACCTACTCAACCTCATGAGGCTCCCTATTCTCTCGGGTGGGTCAAGAAAGGCCCACAAGTTAGGGTCACGCAAACTTGCCGGGTACCCATATCAATCGGAAAATATTATCAAGAAGATGTTACATGTGACGTTCTCGATATGGATGCATGCCATATCCTATTGGCCCGGCCTTGGCAATTTGACAACGATGTCACTTATAAAGGGCGAGACAATGTCATGTTGTTTCGTTGGGGCGACCGAAAGATCGCTATGGCACCCGTTAGTAGCTTCGAAAAGACCCCCGACAAGAAAAGCAACAACTTTCTCATCATGACTAATAGCGAACAAGAGATGGAAGAAGATGCGAAGAAAGTTGAAGTCTTTTGCCCTATCATCGTCAAAGGATTAATGAATGCAGAAAAAGTCGAGGTTGAAATTCCGAAAGAAGTGAACGAGATGCTAGAAGATTTCAAAGAATTAGTTGCGGATGATTTGCCTCCCGAATTACCACCCATGAGGGACATTCAGCACCAAATCGATTTGATTCCGGGAGCTAGTCTACCGAACTCACCTTATTATCGGATGAGTCCCAAAGAGAACGAGATTCTAAGAGAGAAAGTTGAAGACTTGCTAAAGAAGGGCTTTATACGAGAAAGCATGAGCCCGTGTGCCGTACCCGTACTCCTAGTGCCGAAAAAGAATAATCAATGGAGGATGTGCATTGATAGTAGGGCCATCAACAAAATCACTATCAAGTACCGGTTCCCCATTCCACGATTGGAAGATATGCTTGATGAATTGTCCGGCTCCACAATATTCTCCAAGATTGATCTTCGAAGCGGCTATCATCAGATTCGTATTCGACCGGGCGATGAATGGAAGACCGCATTCAAAACACCGTTCGGACTCTACGAATGGTTGGTTATGTCTTTCGGCACATCTAACGCACCAAGCACCTTCATGAGGACTATGAATCAGGTATTACGCCCTTTCATTGGAACTTTTGTAGTCGTTTACTTTGACGATATCCTCATTTATAGCCGAGGAAGGGCTGATCACCTCAATCATCTCCAACAAGTCTTAACGGCACTACAAGAAAACAAGCTCTATATCAATTTGAAAAAATGCACTTTCTGCATCGACAAGCTTTTATTTCTTGGTTTTATCGTCGGAGAAAACGGTATCGAAGTAGATGAAGAAAAGGTAAAAGCCATTCGAGAGTGGCCAACACCCAAGACGGTCACCGATGTCCGTAGCTTTCATGGTCTAGCAACCTTTTATCGGAGATTTGTCCTTAATCAAAGAGAATCTTAGTAACGCGCCCGTTCTAGCATTACCCGATTTCGAGAAAGTTTTTGAAGTTGAATGTGACGCAAGTGGCATTGGAATCGGTGTTGTCCTAAGCCAAGAAAAAAGATCGGTTGCTTATTTTAGCGAAAAACTTAGCGAGGTCCGACAAAAGTGGAGCACATACGACCAAGAATTATATGCGGTGGTTCGAGCTTTACGGCAATGGGAGCACTATTTGGTTCAAAAGGAGTTCGTTTTGTTCACCGATCATCAAGCTTTAAAATTTATCAACAGTCAGAAAACGATTAACAAAATGCACGCTCGTTGGGTAAGTTTCCTGCAAAAAATCCCTTTTGTAATCAAACATAAATCCGGCAATCTCAACAAAGTGGCCGATGCCCTTAGCCGAAGGGCCAATTTGCTCATCACTTTATCACACGAAATTGTTGGTTTTGAGGCGTTAAAAGAACTTTATAGTGAAGATGGTGACTTCAAAGATATGTGGGAAAAGTGCGATAGCGGCACCCCTAGCGGCGATTTCTATATCCGAGACGGTTACCTTTTTAAGGGCAACCAACTATGCATTCCCGACTCTTCATTACGGGAAAAATTGATTCGAGACATGCACGGGGGAGGATTAAGCGGTCACCTGGGACGGGACAAAACCGTTGCTAGCTTGGAGGAACGATATTATTGGCCACATTTAAAGAGGGACGCAAGTTCGATTGTTAGAAAATGCTATACTTGCCAAACCGCAAAAGGACGGTCTCAAAACACCGGCCTCTACACCCCTCTCCCGATTCCCGAAGACATTTGGCAAGACCTCTCGATGGACTTCGTGTTGGGTCTTCCCCGTACTCAAAGGGGGGTGGACTCTATTTTTGTCGTGGTTGACCGTTTCTCAAAAATGAGCCACTTTATCGCTTGCAAGAAAACCGCCGATGCAAGTAACATCGCAAGACTGTTTTTCAAAGAAGTGGTACGTTTAGATGGTGTTCCGAAAACAATCACTTCCGATCGAGACACAAAGTTTCTTAGCCACTTTTGGATCACACTGTGGCGAATGTTCGGAACGACCCTCAATAAAAGTAGCACCGCTCACCCCCAAACCGACGGCCAAACGGAAGTTACTAACCGAACTTTGGGAAATATGCTTCGAAGCGTCTGTGGTGACAAACCGAAACAATGGGATGTGGCCTTAGCACAGATCGAGTTCGCTTACAATAGTGTCGTCCACACCGCCACCGGTTGCTCTCCTTTTTCCTTGGTCTATACATCATCCCCGAGACACGTGGTCGATTTAGTTAAGCTACCGAGAGATCCGGGAGTTAGCATCGCAGCGGGTAACATGGCTAAAGAATTACAAGCAACGAAAGATGCCGTCAAGTCACGTCTTGAAGCTATCGGTTTAAAGAATAAAGTGGTGGCCGATAAACACCGCCGGAAGAAGGTTTTCAATGAGGGAGATGAAGTAATGGTTTTCCTACGGAAAGAACGATTTCCTATCGGTACTTACGGGAAACTCCAACCCAGGAAATACGGACCGCTCAAGATCACAAAGAAGATTAACGACAATGCTTACATCGTTGCTCTTCCCGATTCGTTACATATATCGAACACCTTCAATGTTGCCGATATATATGAATATTACAAAGATGAGTCAATTCCTTTAGAAGAGAACTCGGGGTCGAGTTGAAGTGGAGGAGACTGATATAGAGAAAATGGCGACCACGCCCACATAATTCTCATCCACGTGTCATGCCATCCTGATTTCCTTATTCCATTACAATTCTAAGTCCTTTTGTTTTTTTATTAGTTTTAGTTAATTAATAATTATATTAGATAATAATTTAGGATTATTTAGTTTCATTTTATTAGTTATTTAAATAGCTTCCTAGTTAGTTTATAATTAGGATAGTTCTAATTTCCATAGTTATTTCTTAGTTAGTTTAGCTATAAATAGGTTTATTGTTTTCATTGTTTATGAATCAAATTATCAATTAATAAAAGTTTAGTTTTTTAGAGAGTATTCTCTTGAGTTTTCGAGTTTTACGTTCCGTAATTCTCAACCGTAAAAGGGTTTAGACGCTTGTCGATCCTTCCGCAAACCTACGTTGCGTCATTTTTCCAATATTTTAACCATAAATAAATGGACATGGAAATATTTCGGCATCATTTAGTTACAATATTTCAACCATAAATACTTGAACATGTGAATTTAAGAGGTAATAAAAACATATTTTTAAAGGAGCATATTTCTGATATATGAGGCCCATTAAGCATAGAAACTCAAATACCCGTTTTTCTACAATAATTTTCATGAAACTATTATTGTATAATATCCGTTTTTTCTACAAGAATTTTCATGAAAGTTTAATTTCAACGATGAAAAAGATGTTTCAGCTCCCATTGAAATATCTGAAAAATGCAATGCGATAAAGATATTTGGTGGGTGAAATTTGAAAATCCCAACAGTTTCGCAATTTTGATTTTACCCAATCATACCCATCTACAGAAGTCTTTGATTGCAAGTAAAGAAAAGACGATTTTCTGTGGGTGTTCAACAACAACAGGTTCTTAACAAGAAAACCTACAGAAAATCAGCACCATAATTTATCCATGAAGATCACTGTAATGACCACTAATGAACAAATCATTACCTTAGAAGTCGATCGTAATGAATCCGTATGCATCGTTTCTTCATCTTTTTCCACAAATTCCATCTTTAAATTTACTAATATTTCCTTCTTTTTATTTAAATAAAATCGATTACTTTCTTTCGGAATTTAAATCCCTCTTCAAAACCCCTAATCGATTTATGATTGTGACCGCAGGTGGAAAATCTGAAAGCTCTACTTGAGATCGAGGTAAGATTTTGACATTACCAATTAAAAAAGCTACAATCTTGATTTTGATTGGGGTAAAACGGCGTTTGTCCCAAATTTGACCTAAACGTGAATTTTGAATTCAATTTAGGTTAAAAGGGTTGGTAAAGTTGAACGTAGTCCTCAAAATTTCATCTTTTATTCTTAGTTTTTTTCTTCTTCTTAATGTTGGCATATTTATGATACTTAGAGTCGAGTGCCACTTCAACAACAACAGCTGCTTTACAATGGAAAGGAGATGAGGAATGTTGAGACATTGAGTGGTTTAGGTGTTGCTGATGGAGATTTAGTGATGATGGTTTCCAACAGTTCTTCAACGTATGGTTTTTATTTGAATTTTGTTACCCATTAGCTTACCTTCCAGAATTGCAAACAAAGATTAACTTTCAATCATTGTTTCTGCAAAAGTACCGAAAAAACAATGCAATGAGTAATTTTGGATAACTTGTGAAACTGAAAACATATCTTACTTGGCACTTGTTGTCCAAAAATGGCTCATTCCTTCAAAGTTTTGTGCTTTTTGCGTTTCATTAAGAACGATGGTCTGCACGATGATTTAAAAAGTTAAATCTCTTGTAAAGTTTTGTTTTGACTGTTTCTTGAGGACTTAAGGAAGAAAAAGGACTGTTTTTTTGGTCTATTTGGATTACCATTGCACTGTCAAGCATATGTGAATTCATCTAGGCCTTAAGATCAGTTTGCTTGCCATATGACAATTCACCGGTGAATAGATTATTGCACTTCTCTTCTAATGTAACTTTCTTTCTGAACATGCAAAACTACTTTTGAAGTTTAGCTAAATAACAAAGTCTTTAAATTTCAGGGTTTCCAGTAATGAAGTATTAAATCCAGATGGGTCTGCAGTGAATCCAGCTGCCTTCCAGCAGCAAATCCGAAATAATTCAGACTTGATGGCCCAATTGTTTCAGGTGGAATTATATTTGTTAGCTCTTAAATATTTCAACACTGTCGGGTTTCTAACCCTTAACTGCGAATAACAGAGTGATCCTGAGTTGGCGCAAATCATTCTTGGGAACGACCTAAATAGGTTGCAGGACCTCTTACGGATGCGTCACCGTCAGAGATCTGAAATGTGTCGGCAACAAGAAGAAGAGATGGTAAGTTACTTAAGAAAAAGTTATATCATGGTTTCATGAGTTCGCAGATTACACGTATCCTTTGTACGTTTGTGCTTTTGGCATTTTACACACCTCTGTTCTGTTTTGATGTTTGTCCAAAACAAGGCACTACTTTATGCAGACCCTTTTGATGTGGAAGCACAAAAGAAAATTGAAGCTGCAATCCGGCAGGTATATAGCAGATTACATTTTATACAATGTTGTATTTGCAACATGTGCCATTTGGCAAATATAAATACAAGAAACTTCGTTCCATTAGGCTTGGTTTTTATGCCCTCTAGACTTTGGTCGTACCTTCATTTTTGTTATTTCATATAATACTTTTTACTTCGACTTTTTTATTGTTGCTCATCATTTTGCAGAAAGGCATTGACGAGAACTGGGCTGCTGCGCTAGAACACAACCCTGAAGCTTTTGCAAGGGTGGTATGTATACTTCACCTTTTAACAATTAAAAGAATTGATAACTGTTTTTATAAAGAAACATGATTTGGATCAAATTTCCAGGTCATGCTTTATGTTGACATGGAAAATAATGGTGATAAATAGTAGTCACAAGTATATGCTTCACCTTCTTTCGTTTGCTTCACACGTCTTTATTGGTTGCTAGATGCTATTGCACATAATTTCATTTCCATATTCTTCAACTTTGGTACATTTATACACATAGATGCATTGAAATTCTTAAATGAATACCCCTATAATTCAGGCCTTTGTCGACAGTGGGGCCCAATCAACCATAATTTCAAAAGGCTGCGCAGAGCGCTTGGGGTATGTGGTTAATTTTTTTTTTTTGGAAAGATTAAGCATGCTTTCAGAGTCCAATTTATAGAACATGTAAATTGTTTAGATTACTTGAAAGTTTCATCCTTTTTAGATTGTTGAGGCTTTTGGACCAGCGTTATAAGGGCATTGCTCATGGTGTTGGCCAATCGGAGATTCTTGGTCATATACATGTTGCTCCAATCAAGGTGAATATCATCAGAAGTACTTCTTATGATTGTAACTTTCGTTTTGCTTTTGTTCAATCATACACTAATCCATGAAATCATGGTAGATCGGGAATAACTTCTATCCGTGTTCCTTCGTCGTGTTGGATTCTCCCAATATGGAATTCCTTTTTGGATTAGACATGCTTCGTAAGCACCAGGTAACTTCACTTTTTACTTCCTTAAAGCAATTATTGTCGTTCAATTTTGTTCTGATTGTGACAACGTTAACTCTGCACAGTGCATAATTGATCTGAAAGATAATGTCTTGAGAGTTGGGGGAGGAGAGGTTGCGGTACCATTCTTGTCAGGTTCGTTATTCCGTCCACTGTCAACTTATACATTAAACAAAACCAAACAAATTGGGGATCTTCACTCATTTTATATTCCTGGTTACGTGCCATCAATAACTTTATTTTATAAACTAACAGAAAAGGACATCCCACGCCATTTCCTAGACGAGGAAAAGCAATTAAAGGAAGCTTCTAGCTCCGGAGCTCAAGTAAGATATTGGCCTCAATTGTGTCTTGCTTAGTAATTTTCCATTAATACCCCCCATAATTTGCCCTTATCATTTCTTTGTCATTGTTTTCTTATTCTAAGAAAATTAGTCCTTCTTCAATGTAACATTCATCCTTGTAAATTATAGGGTTCATCTGGATCAGCAGGGAGGAATAACACCTTAACATCCTCTGGTGGTCAGTCTTCAGGTTAGTATATCTTGCGTACTATACCTGGGGGTGCATTTGGTACGTGGCCAGGACTATACATGACATGTGGCAGTTTAGTAATTTGGGACAAAATGTTTTTGTTCTGTCTTGTACCGTTCCACGTACCAAACGCAACCTAGGTGCACTGGGTCCCCCGGGGGTACAATTAAATAATTGAAGTTATGGCTATTCGATTGCTCTTGTTGATTACATGATCAATATCTGTGATTATCACTCATGTTTTGCAAGGCCTGCCCATGGTGGTCCGACACATGTGAGTTTTGTTTATTTACTTTTTAAGTACAATTTATAAGGCAGCAAAGTAGCACAGGTAAACTGAAATGTACATGTGGTGTGACCTTAGGAAGCTGAATTTGAAGCCAAAATTGGGAAGCTGGTGGAGCTAGGGTTTAGTAGAGAAGCAGTTATACAAGCTCTAAAGTTTTTTGATGGCAATGAAGAACAAGCAGCTGGATATCTTTTTGGGGGATGAACATGAGAGATCTGTAATCGACTGATTGTGCCATTATAGTTGATTTAGCAACCCCAGATGTGTACATTGTAACTTTATAATGGATTGAGATAACTGTTTGTTTTGGTATAATATAAATAGTCAGTATTTGTTCCTCCAAAACCATATTAATGCTCTAATTCCAACAATCAGCCAAAAAGGCCCTAAAGATGATATTTTTTTAAGATCAACTATGTCCTATGATGAAGGTTAATTGACCAATCTAATAGTAATGAATTTCTTTAAGATATATATATATATATCAATATATCAAATTTCTTCTTTTTATATAAATTTTAATTGTGCAATATCCACTTATTAAAAATTGAAAAATATAAAATTGATCAAGCATCGCCACATTATTGGCTTCCAAGACTGACCTTGTCGTCACATCACGAGTCACCCCAATTAAAATTTTGATAGGACCATTGTTTTCAAAAACTACAATAATCAAAACTTGCAATTATTCGGGTGGAGTTGATTGGCCCTTCTGAGATCAATACTTTAACAAGTAATTCCTTTTTTAAGCAAATGATTTGCTTTTATACCTTGATCTTAATTGAGGCTCAAATTTCTCGAATTGAATCTTGCAATCAAACCAGAAATGAATAGACATTCCATCTTAATCATAAAGCCAAAGAGGGGTAGAACAAGGTTTCTTTCGAAAAGATTAAAAGAGAGCCTAGACGTTGTACAACCAACTGTCAATAAGATTTGTCTAAAAAAACCAAACCAACCAAGTATATTCCACTCCGGGTGAGGTATGGAAGGCTAGGATCTACGCAAACATGACCTTCCTAGGAAGATTTGTGTCAATAAAGATGTAGCAAAAACATAAATAATCCAACTTTATTCATAATAAAAGAAAGCCAACAAACCATAAAGTTGATAGATGTTCATATATTGATAAAATTCAAAATTCCTTACAAACACAAAACTGAGAGGATGCATAATCCTTAAACCTACTCATGTCTGCCAGTTTAGATATCCAGAAAGAAACCCTTACAAAAAGAATGAACAAAATCGACTCAAAACCTTTCAGCTAATCTGGCAGTAACAGCTCTTAGCTTCGAATATACCTTCCCTGCAGGCGACCCCAAGATCAGGCTACACAAAGAATCTCTCGCAACTTTGATGTTGGCAAACGATCCCAATATGTGAATCTTTGTGTCTGCAATAACAATTCGCGTTTTTGTTGAATTCTCAATTGCAAATTTGGTTTTACCTCCTTTCCCAGATAGCCTTCCAATGGCACGAGAGAGATGTTCTCCTTTAAGGGTCTTAACATCCTTAATCTCAAATGAATCCACATAAAGCTCGTCCATTCGAAGCAATGCAACAGCATCTATCACATCAAAACCAAGCATGAAAGCATGAACAAAATCAGCACACTTTTGAAGGTTACTAACATCTGGAGTGTCCCTTCTGGTCATCAATTCAACGTTTCGTGTCTTCACATTCATTCGGATGTCAACCTTCATCTGATCATATATTGGGGTGTATATGTCCATCCATGCTTTTTTGAGTGGGGTATACCTATGTTTTGGAACAGAAATTTTACGAAACTGAACTTGGCCATTGGATATCTCATGAGCCTTCAATGGCTTAAAGTTGGGCTTTGATACAACTTTAGTTTCACTTGGAACAGCCTCCTCAACTTCCATGGAAGTATCTCCTTTGTTTGATTGCATTATCTAACTATGGAGCAACACCCTATAAACAACGAAACTCAAATTCAAGAAAACTATCTATATGATATGCATTAATGTAGAAATCAAATCAATTTTTGATAGCAATATAGAAAAGACTCAATAAATACGTATGTGGTGTAAACAAATAAGTATTGATTCAAGTACTATGCAAGAACAAAAATCAATCTATGAGCTTCACAAAGAACTTTCGCATGTCCAATGATTACAGAAAACCCCAAAAGCTCAATAGTTCCATGATTAGCATCAAAATTGGGGCAAAACATAATATGGAGATGAAATAAGACGTTTAATCACCATCTAAAATCGATTCAAACCAGAAAAAAAAGGACAACAGAAAATAAATCTGAAAGATAAAGATCATACTGCTATCAATATTCAGAATTTATTTTACTCGTGTGACCTAAAAACTCTCGATTGTGTGGTCTCTGCTACACCACAAATTTGGCAATTCGAATAAGCTTTTTCCCCTAAATACAATCAAATATGTACAAATATGAAAAGAAGATAAGGAGAGATAGGATACGTACGGATTCAAATCGACGGAGGACGCTGAACGATGTGCTCCGGCTGCGGCAGGCGGCAGGCGGCGGCGAAATTATAATGGGAGTCTGCAGTTTTGAACAGGTTAAGGGTTTTTCGTTCTTTTATGTGGAAGGAGATGTTAAGAATTTAGGGTTTATCCATTTACCCCCTGAACTATTTTTAATAAGCAAACTACCCCCTATAGAATGAGAAATTGGATTTTCTAACCTCTTCACTATTTGGTTTATATAGGAGATGCATAAAAACCCAACCAACTCGAAGCAAACCCAACCTGATCCTTAATCGAGTTGTAAAATTTTCAAACTATAGGTATTTAGTTGATATTAGGTTAAATTTATTTGTACCTAACCCAACTCGATGATTTGATTACTCTTCTATCAGTATATGACTTTTCTAATGTTCTTGATTGTTTTAAGAGTCAAAATCATAAAATTTTGCTTCTTGGTTTTTCTTGAATGCTTGTAGTGATAAATGTAAATTCGGTTTCAAAGTCTGACTTTTTGTGTTGATTTGTAAATGTCTAACTTCTGATGTTTAGTTTGATGGTAAAGTATATTGTGTCCTTTGGGCATATAAAGAATTATATATGTTGGAAAAAAAAATCCTTTCTTTTATTTTGTAATCAGTGCTTTCAGATAGGCCTAACCTTTTCAATACTTTCTAGTTTGACTTGCATATGATGCATGTAGTTCAAAAGCGCATTACCCTTTTGATTTGGCATAATCAGAAAATTGTTTGAATGTATCTTTTCAGTTCTTAGGTTATCTATATTGTGCAAGACTTGATTGTTAATTGTTTGATTGCATATATTTTATAAAATGACGAAACAAAGTATCAACCCAACCAATTATACTTTATACATGCATAATTATTTATACCCAAGAAAATATGATTATTAACGGTGGTTGATAGGGGTTCATTACACAAAAAGAATGACTTGAAAATCCATTTAGTATTCAAATTTTATGAAATATAGTATTTGTTATTAATAATATTATTTTATTGGGAAATTGACCCGGATAACCATTTCATATATGCAAATTGGTCTCCTAACTCTTTCTCTCCTGAATTTACCGAAATGTCATTACGTCTGCAAGACCTAGCTAAAAGACAAAAAAAAACGAGTCTAGTCAATTTCCCTTTAGGAAAAAAAGTTTTGCGAACCTGACATGCATCTAGGTCCATAATGAAAATTACGGAGGTAATAACATTCTGGTAAAAGTGGGAGGAGAATGGCAAGGAGGCCAATTTTAGGGTGTAAAATGGCTATTTGAGTCAATTTCCCTCATAATATATCTATATCTATACTACGGCTATGTTTGGCAAAAAAAGCTAGCTTATAAGCTAGCTTTTTTTCCTGGTACGTGTTTGGATGACCATAAGTTAGCTTATAAGCTAGCTTATAAGCTAACATATTGAAACGCTACTCAAAGTAGCGTTTTGAAAAGCTAGCTTATAAGCTAGTTTGCCAAACAAAATCTATATTATAAAAACGACATAAAAACTCTTAATTACAACATTTTAAGCACAAGGTACAACTAATTAAAGCCAATTACTTAATTTACAATTTCTTAATGTTTTGGTACAACCTTTCCAAGCACAGTATCTCACATAATCATCTATTTGTGGAATGGATACTCATTTATTAATATAAATATTTGTTTTTTTGGTGGAGGATTTTATAAAATAGATTTTATATTAGCATAATCTATTTTAAATGTAGATTTTACATTTAAATCTATATTAATGAGATGTAATATAAAATCTTTTTTCTTCCGTATTTTTTTATATTACATCTCATAATGATTTTTCCATATTTTATTTTATAAAATCTTTTTCCATATTTTATTTTATAAAATCTTTTTACATAATGAGATGTAATATAAACTCTTTTTTCTTCAGTATTTTTTTTGCTAATATAAAATCTACACGTATATTTTTTTTTCACGAGCAATAAAATAAGAAAAAAGAAGGTTGATATGAATTAAAAATAAAAAATAACGAGATACACTAATAAATTATCGTATTCTTTAAAATAAAAATATTTCGCAATACTTTCCAAATTAATCAAGTGTAAAGAAAATAAAATAGAAACGATGTAGATATAAAAATATTCTTCCATATTTTTAATATATTTACATTTAAATGTAAAATCGAAAATGAAAATAAAAGATTTTAAAATATTCTCTACATTCACTATAAATATATATAGCTTCTCTATATATCATCCGAGTACAAGAATAAGACGAACGGTCGGGTGTCAATGGCGGAACCTGCAACTGAACAAAAGGTATTCCACTATATTTTTGTTTATTTGAAAAACTATTTTTTATATTTTATTTTATTTACTAAGGATTTGTTTATATTTTTCAAAACCCACAATCATATTTTTCGAAGTAGGGGAATAAGATATATACACATATCTTTATTTTTATCGACTAATACTATGAGGTATTGATTTTTATCGACTAATTAATCTACAGATTTATACGTTCAAAGTGATTGTCAAGTGCTGTCGAGGAGATTTCAGAAAAATTGCAAAATCTGTAAAAACGTATGTTCATATTTATAATTATTTCAATAATAGTGATATGTTGTGAGATATGTCGTTTGAGTTTTAAATAATATAATACAAAACTATTACCAATATTATTGTACAAACTCATAACAACAAACGATTAAGAATATATGCAAATTAACCACTTATGAAAATACATTCGTTTTTCACATTGTATTTCATTAACTGTTAACAGAGAAATTACGTTTCATTTTAACTCGGTTCAATATTCCAACAAAAAATTTATCCTCCCGTGCAATGCACGGGCTCAAAACTAATATTATATTATAAAGTATTTGGTTGAAAGTCAACTTTTTAAGCATTTTGTACTACTATTTAATGTTAAATTACTTAATTTTCAACTTTAGAAGTAAGAATACATATTTAAATTTATAACTAACTGATAAATATAATCAAATTCAGGATAAACATCTTGTTCTAAATTTAAAGAATCTAAAATATAAATAGGATAATTATTTTTGTAACATAATACCTAATTATTATTTTTATAAAAAAAATATATCATTAAACCTAAAATAAAATAGATCATTATTAAACCTAAATTAAATCAAAATAAATTTATATAAAAAAAATATTATTGTTTTTTTAAAACCACGCAAAACTGTATTATAATATCGAAAAGGACAAAAAAATATAATAAAACATTAAAATCAAGATATATCGGGCTACATTGCACGATATCACTTATAGTGGTTTCAAAACCATCTTAACGATTTTGCATCTAGAACATCCTTAAACCATTCAAGACCCTTTTAATGTCAACCTTTGATGTTAATAGTTACATTTCCGTTATCATCTACAATATTATACACATAAAATTCATGATATGGGCTAATTTGGCAGATAGTTAAAATAGAAATTTGTTGTCATTCTGACTATCCATTTCCGAGAGTTACCAAACAACAATATTTCATTATGTACTAAATGTGTATATTACATAGAACATCTTAATCATTCTCTATTAAAAAACAATCTCATGACATACAATTTAATTAGTTAATCAATCAATATATATAGATATATAACTTTTAGAAATCTTCCCAAACAGAAATAACTTCCTTGATGACTTCACTTACTAATTCCCGATCACCAGATTCTATAAACCCATTGAATTCCTCTTTAATCTCAAATATCTTACCAAACTTCACAAGATACCCGATACAACAAACCTTCAACTTCGGCAGTCGATACACAAACGCATTTTGTAGCCTCTCCAACACGTTCTTCGTGTCGATATCTTCTAATAAGCTTTCTTCGCATGCCGCTTTTAGATCCGAAACATCGTACTTATCAGCAGCTCTCACAAGTTCGAGTCTATGACTCACAAAATCTTCGTGTCCTATGTTCGAGTACATGTAGCTTAGAAAAACTTGTAAAGCTTCAATTGACATATCGGGGATGTTAATCGCCGACATTTTTTTCTCTTTGAGGTCGTGGGAAAACATGCTATTAAAAACCGGTGAACGTGCTGCAAGAATTGCCCGGTGAGTGCCAATATTGCTCCCATCGGAAGCACAAATCATGATATCGGTGTGGATACTTTCGGATAACATTTTGCCAAGATAGGAAGATGCGGTCGCATTCAAATCCTTGTGTGAAATCCCTTCACACCAAACAGAACACGGCTCGCCAGCCTGTTTGTTAATCGTATTCATATTACCAAAAAAGCAAGATTAGCAAACTAACATTGCAACAAATTTGGGTTTATAATCTTTAAATAAATTATAAAAAAACTGTAAATAAAGATGAATGAATTACGTTTGGAGATGTAGTCTTGAGATGAATAAATTCAACTTGAACAATGACTCTCCCTGTCAATGGAACATCAAGCCCCCAAATAAAATTCTTGCCACTTTTCAGATGCTTATCCTTAAATTCTGCATCCAAATAGTACACAAGAAAAGAAAAACTATATATAAACTACATATATATATATGTGCATATAGACGAGAACAATTTCTAAATAAGAGAACGTGAAAACAACCAAATCATGTCTACCGGTCAAAAGAGTGAGTCACATGAATTATATCTGATTCAACCGTTTTCTTGTTCTCTTATGTAATTATTGTTCTTGTCTGAACCTGACTCTCTCTGTATATATATAGAGAGAGACAAGTTAAAACGAGAACAACAAATAAATAAGAAAACAACTAAATTCATTGGAAAAACACATGTGATTTTACATTAACGGTCAACAAAAGGTTGTGTTGGCGACATGGTGAATCACATGTGATTTTATATGCGATTTTCTTATTTAGTTATTGTTCTCGTATAGATCTGACTTTATCTATCAATCTTATATAGAGAGATGAAGGTTCAAACGAATACGCTAACTATTTAATAAAACAAGAAAACAACAAATCATGTGTAAAATCATATATGATTCGGCATTAACAGCCAAAGTCGCAGTAGAGTCACGTGAATCATATATGATTTTGTATGTATTCAGTCGTTCTCGGGTTTTATTAAATAGATATTGTTCTCGTACCCACCTCTCTCTCTCTCTCTCTCTATATATATATATATATTGTTAGGGTTTAGTAATTAGTAATGTGTGTTAATTAATTAATTACCTTTATAAAATAGAGTCTTGCGACCTCCAGACAAAGAAAGTAGACGAATGGTGAAGGTAGCAATGAGAGCAGCACCAACATCTCTAGATAAGTGTTTAATGAACAAGGAAGAAGTTGTTTTCCTGAAGAAAGGGACCAAAGCCCTCTCGCTTCTTTCATACTTTTCCAGAATAAAACTCCTTCAATTTTTATTACACATAAATAAATCACACATCCAATCTTTACAACATATATATTTCAGTAAAAAGTTGGTTACTGACAATTTCGACACAAATTTTTTTTTTTTGGAAGGAGTATCCCAGACCACATTGGGCCCAGATTAATCTCCGGAAAACAGGCCTTTGGCCCGCGGGCATTCATCCCGTGGCCACAAGGATGACACCCGTGCGAGACTCGAACCCGGACAACCGCTATAAAGTCGCTCTTACCACTCGTGTCAATATTCGACACAAATATTGATTCGAACTTGAACATGTTGTGTACTTTAGCAAAATTACTCCATCCCTTTACTCACTGAACTACGCACCCAAAAACCAGCTTTGTAAGATATTAACAATAAAAACTCCATTTATTCAAGAACTCCATTAATTTAAGAACCAATTTGGTAGCTAGTTTTTAGAAGAAGAAATATTTAGGAAAAAAATATATAAAAATTGTTTGCTATATATGCAAGAAATTTCAAGAATCCATCTAGAATGCAGTTTTTTGTTTTGATTTTACAAGAAACAACAAATATGAAAAATAGATTTACCATTCCCGGTTGCCGATATTCAAATAAACGGGATCCTGCGACGGATAGCAAGACTCAAAATTATTGATACTCCATTGAATGAGACGGGACGTGGTATCGACATCGTAACTACAGCTCGCCATCCTAACGAAAGGAATTAGCACTACTTTATCAGGTTGAATTTATACAAGTTTACAAGCTTATCGAAATTTATGAAGATTACCAAATACAAATAAAAGATAATAACGATTATTTATTAAACTTATCTAAATCTATATCTATCTAAACCTATCTCTCTCTATATATATGATTTAATGGTAGCAATAAGTTAAAGTTAGTTTATTGAAACGTATCTGATATTTGAAATGCTTAGAATTTTATCTAATGTCTAGGTAACAATACAAATAATAAAGAGTAAATTACAAAATTCGTCCCTGTGGTTTGGTGAAATTTTGGATTGGGTCCCTCAAGTAAAATAATTACAGGGATGGTCATTGTGGTTTCATTTTTGTTATGTATCAAGTCCCTCTTGTTAATAGCCGTTTAAAATCTCCGTTAACTTAAAAATATTTTCATGTTTTTGTTGTAATTATGAAATTTATAATTATTTCAAGGACCTGTTTTGCCAAGTTTTGAAACTTAGTAATAATAATAATAATAAACAAAAAAGAAAAAGAAAAAAAACACATATCTAGACTTCTTTCTCCATCACCAACCCCTTCCCAATCCCTCACCTCCATCACCAAACCCCCCCAATGCATTCATGACACAGAGAAACCTTCAAATCAATAATATAATCTTTTGATTCTTTCTCTCCCTCTTTCCGTTCGGTTACGATAAAGGGAAAGCCAAGGTTTGCCCATTTTGGGCTCCTGCACGTGACTGGGGTGCTCACTTCTCTGCGATTTTTGAGTTATCATTAGGGTCTTGGATTTTATGGTTTTGGCAATGATTTTTTGATATAGTATGAATTTTAGAGTTTTTGATTTAGGTTTATGATTTTTGATGTTGCGTTCTTAATGACTTATTAACAAATTTAATGTTGATGAATTTGATATCTTTTGCATTCTTCGTTTAATAAGAATTTTTTCTTTCGATTGAAAAAAGATGGAAAATTAATGATCTAAAATCAAGATCTGCATAAATGATTTCAAAATAGGTTTTATTATTGATTTGTTTTTTTGGGGTTTGCTTTTAATTTTGTTATTAAAAAATGGGTTTGTGTTCTAGATTTTATTTTTCTAAATGGGTTTGTGTTGTTGATTTTGTTCTTGGATGATTTTTGTTGGATTTGAATCACTGGTTTTTTGATTATAGGTATGATTTTTGGGAGGTTTGATTTTTGTTGGAAGAGATAGAAATTGGCAAAACATGGTAGGGTTTAGAAATTTGGGAAAGAGGCGTGGGTTTAGAAGAGGTAGAGGAATCTGGGTTTGATTCTTTAGTTTCATGAATTGGCAAAACAGGTCCTTGAGATAATTATAAATTTCATAATTACAGCAAAAACATGAAAGTACTTTTAAGTTAACGGAGATTTTAACGGATGTTAACATGAGGGACCTAATCCATAACAAAAATGAAACCACGATGACCATCCTTGTAATTATTTCACTTGAGGGACCCAATTCAAAATTTCACCAAACCATAGGGACAAAATTTGTAATTTACTCAATAATAAAAGATATTCAAAGATAAATACACACATTTCATGATAACTTCTATAAATATGGAAAAAATATACACGTGATATCAAATTAAAAAAAGAAATAACATACTTATTTTATTTAATACTAATTGGATTTAAGATATTTTAGATTTAAAAAATTAATTATATAAATTAATTTAAAAAATTTAAAACGTATAATTTATCTGTTTGATTGTGTTTATCGATTAATATATGAATTAATTTAAAGCATTGAATTTTAAGAATTGAAGTACAATACCTATTTGGTGATAAATGTTGGTCAATATATAACTTATATAATTGTTAATGAATAAATAAGTGATTCATAATGTTTTTCTGTTTAAATAAACTAAAAAATCATAAGCTCATGTTTTGTTTGTAGGATTTGATGGAATTCAAATTAAATTTTATATATTCTGATGTACATTTGGTTCAAAGCAAAATCCGATAACTAAATCTCATGGAGGTACTTAATATGTTGCACAGTTTTATAGGATATCTTGTAATAATATTTTAAAAACATTTATTTTATAATTATTAATTAATATAAAGATAATTTAATTATTTTATGGTTTGTTTTTATAAATTTATTTATAAGGAATGGAATAGAATTCAATTCCATTTAAGATTAGTAAATACAAATCCCTATAAACCATTCTATTAAACAAAACGGACCTAAGGGTGTGTTTGATATAGATAATGGAATTGCAGAGAAATGATTGCAGAGAATGGAATTGCAGAGAAAGAGAATTGGTCTGGAGAATAGGAATTGACTCTCCTGTTTGGTAGCACAGAGAATTCAGCAGAGAAATGTAACAGGGAATCATTTCTCTTGTTTGGGAGCACAGAGTTTTCAACAGAGAATTATATCAACCTATCATTTGCATCCATAAATTAATAACTAATGCATATTGATTGAGAGAAAACGTACAGAGTGTAAAGTAAATAATGAAAAGTTATCTGACCTAGACTACAAGATACAACATATTTATACGTAGACTAAATGGGCTTGGGCCCTATACTGACATGGGCCTGGGCCCTCTATATACATTAACATCCCCCCTCAAACTCAATCGGGAGAAGAATGAGCCAGATGGAGTTTGGAAACTAGATCACGAAACCGTCCTGGTAGATGAGCTTTAGTGAAAATATCAGCCGGTTGATCAAGAGTCGAAATAGGAAGAAGCTGGATCGTCTTACGAGTCACATGTTGACGAACAAAGTGACAGTCAATTTCAATATGATTTGTGCGTTCGTGAAAGACATCATTGTGAGCAATCTGAATTGCACTGTTGTTGTCACACCACAGTGGAGTTGGGTACTGTTGAGGAGCCCCTATGTCAGATAGTAGCCAGCGTAGCCACACAAGTTCTTGAGCCGTGTCAGCTAGTGCTCGATACTGAGCTTCAGTACTGAATCGAGTTGTGAGAGATTGTTTCTTGCTCCGCCAATATATAAAGGAGTCTCCAAGAAAGAAACAGTAGCCGGTAGTGGAGCGACGATCAGTCATGTCACTGTCCCAATCAGCATCAGAAAACCCTCGCAAAGTCAATGATGATGTGGATGGAAAATGAAGACCATGAAACATGGTCCCTTTCAAATATCGAAGAATGCGCAGGACAACAGCGTAGTGATCAGAACAGGGTGCAGACATGAACTGACTGACAGTATGAACAGCATAGGCAATGTCAGGTCGAGTTACTGTCAGGTAGACAAGTGACCCTACTAACTAGCGATATAAAGTGGGATCACGCAGAGGAGGTCTAGCATTCAGAGCCAAATGAAGGTTGTGCTCAAGAGGAGTGGATGCAGTTTTGTTGTCAGTAATCCCAGCTTTTGACAAGAGATCTGAGGTGTATTTGACTTGACAAAGATAAATTCCAGATGAATTGGAGAGCACCTCAAGACCAAGAAAATAGTGTAAAGAGCCAAGATCCTTCATCTCAAAGCAGAAGCTAAGAGATGTCTTGAGATTAGCTATGCCTGTAGAGTAACTGCCAGTAATAATCATATCATCCACATACAGAAGAAGTAAGATTGTACCAGCCTCAGTGGTCCGGGTAAACAGTCTGGAATCATAGTTGTTGGGTGAGAAGCCCAGAGAGGTGACTGTGGAACTGAATTTCTCAAACCAAGCTCGCGGAGCTTGCTTGAGTCCATAAAGAGCCTTCCGAAGACGACAAACATGACCTTGTGGAAGTCGAACGCCTGGAGGAGGTGTCATGTAGACTTCCTCAGATAAGTCACCGTTCAAAAAGGCATTCTTAACATCCATCTGAAAGAGAGGCCATTGTTTGGTAGCTGCGATGGCTAGAAGACTGCAAACAGAAGTGACTCGAGCAACAGGTGCAAAAGTCTCCTCATAATCAATACCGTACTCTTGATTGAAGCCCTTGGCCACAAGACGAGCTTTGTATCAATCAATAGAGCCATCCAATTTGGTTTTGATTTTGAACACCCATTTGGAGCCAATGGGTGACTTGCCTGGTGGAAGAGGGACATATTCCCATGTCTGAGCTTTGTCAAGTGCCCGAAGTTCCACATCCATAGCTTTCTGCCAATCAGGGTTAGAGGAGGCTTCCTTGTAGGAAGTAGGTTCGTGATTTGACAACAGAGTAGCATAAACATGATAATCACGAAAATGAGAAGGAACTTGTCTTACCCGATCTGATCGTATAACATTCTGAGATTGAGAAGTTCCAGGAGCCAAAGACTCAGCAGGCACCTCAGATGTTGGTTGTGCGGATGGAGCAGATGATTGGTGTTGATCAGGAAAACTAGAAAAGGCAGACTGTGTGGGGGCAGGAGACTCTGAAGGAGAGGCAGACTCATAAGGAGTTGGAACAACAGGTAGAGATGGTATGATGTCAGATTGGAGTGAGTCCAATGAGACGGAAACATCAGTGAAAAACGGAGTGGTGAGGTTAGGAGACTCACGAAACTTGGATATAGAAAAGAAAGGAACATGTTCCCAGAAGGTAACATGACGAGATATACGAAGACGCTGGGAGATAGGATCCCAACAGCGATAACCCTTGTGCTCAATACCATATCCAAGGAAGCAGCACAGTCTAGAGCGAGGTTCAAGTTTGGTATGTTCATGAGATTGTAGTTGAACAAAACAAGCACTACCCCAAAGTTTGAGAAGTTCATAGACAGGAATGACCTCATAGAGAGCCTCATAAGGAGACTTATTATTAAGGATGGGAGTAGGGTGACGATTGATAGTATAAACTGCAGTGAAAGCAGCTTCACCCCAAAAACGTTCTGGACATTTGGCAGAGATGAGAAGAGTGCGAACCGTATCAAGAATATGACGGTGTTTGCGTTCGGCACGACCATTTTGAGGAGATGTGCCGGAACAGGAGTACTGAGAGAGAGTCCCCTGAGATTGAAGAAATGAGAGAAGAGATGACTCTTTGTATTCCATAGCATTGTCAGCTCTAAGAATATTTATAGATTTTGAGAATTGGGTGTGAATCATCCGGGCAAACATAATATAAATTTTGGGTAGTTCCGAACGATGTTTCATTTGATATATCCATGTGAAACGAGTATGGTCATCAATAAAAATAACAAAATATCGAGCACCCCCCATGGATGGATGAGGTGCTGGTCCCCATACATCAGAATGAATAAGATCAAAAGAAGAAGTATAACTAAACTCATTCATTTCAAAAAGTAAAGCATGATGTTTGCCAAGTTTGCATGATAAACAAGAAATATTATCAGTTGATACACAATTTCCTAACACTCCTAAGTGAGCTAATGATTTTATTCTGGCTAGAGATAAGTGACCTAGCCGAGCATGCCACAACTCAAAAGAGGAGGTGCTGGAAACTGAGGCAACAAGACTTGAAGAAGGTAATGGAAGGCGAAGGTAGACCACTTCAATCTTCCGTCCAACTTTACGACCGAGTCCAAGGATCTGCTTGGTCTTTGGATCCTGTACAACACAACCAGAAGAATGAAATAAAATGATCAAGTTTGATTCAGGAAGCTGCGCAATCGAAACTAAGCTCAGAGATAGTTTCGGAACATTTAGAACATCCGGTAATTGTATATGAGGAGTGGAAACGTTTCCACTAAAAGTTACCGGTAGGCCAGTGTTGTCAGCAGTTCTTACTGACGTAAATTGCTGAGGTGGTTTCTTAGAAACGAAACCATCAGGGCAAGGTGTCATATGATTGCAACACCCGGAGTAAAAAAGCCATACGTTACCTGTTGCAGCTGAGTGTGGAGAATTCATACCCATAGCACCAGACATGATCTGCTCCATGAGTTCCTGATTGCGACGCATCAGTTTCATTAGGTCAGGTGAGGAGGCTGAAGAAACCTCGGTATCAGCAATATTAGATCCAGCAACAGCGTGAGTCCGCTTCTGAGTACCAGTGTGCTTTGAGTTCTTCGGGCAGTCAGACTCATAATGACGCGGATGAGTGATTCCACACCTACGGCACTTACGGATAGGACAATCAAGGAGAAGATGAGCAGTAGAATGGCAAAATGCACACTCAGATATGTTCGTCTTTCCCACATATTTGGAATGGTTGCTGTTGGTCCATTTGCCTTTTGACTTGGGATGAGACGTGTAGAGAACGCTATCAGTAGCAGGCATCGGTGAGCGCATGTGAAGACGGGTTTCTTCACTTATCAATTCTGATATTGCTTCTTCAAGAGTAGGTAATGGCTGTCTATGAAGAAGAGAAGCACGAACATTCTCAAATTTATCAGTCAGACCCATCAGAATAGTGATCAAATGTAGCTGGTTGAAGTAGGCGGTGAATTGTTGAGCTGTTTCATCAAAAATCTGTGGTGCTCCAAGACTTATACGATTTCTGAGAGACTGCATTTCAGAGATATAAGAGTTTATGGATTGATCAGGAAGCTGACGTTTGCTCTGAAAAGTGGTCCACAGTTGATACTGATGAGACAGGCCTGATGACGTGTACTGCTTGGCAAGAAAATCCCAGAGACTTTTGGCGGTAAGATAACCAAGAAACTGTTGGTTGATCTCAGGAGTAGTGGAGGCATTAATAAAGCCTAGAATACGAGCATTATTGATGTCCCACTCATTCATGCGTTTTGCAAAGTCAACAGCGTTCTCAGCTGCTTCTTGAACTGGAACTTTGGATGCACCAGCAACATAGGTGTGAAGGCCATAGGATTTTAGCAAAATTTTCATATGATGATGCCAAATAATGTAGTTGCTACCATTGAAAACAACTGAGATGGGATTTGAGTGACTGAGATTGGTAGCCATGAATTGAGGAATAGATATTGAGAAACAATATTAATGACCGGTATTAACGACCGGTAGAGTTCGACCGACAATAGTTTCGACCGGTAGGGTGTTCAACCGGTAGGATGATGTTCGACTGGGATGTGGACCGGTATTAACGACCGGTAGGGTTCGACCGATAAAGTTTCGACCGGTAGAGTTCGACCGATAGGCGTTCGACCGATAAAGTTCGATCGGGAGGTGTTCGACCGATAGAGTTCGACCAAGAGGTGTTCGACCGATAGAGTTCGACCGATAGGCGTTCGACCGATAAGCGTTCGACCGGCTAGGGTTTCAGAAAACAAACCAACAGCGGCTTCAAACAGATCGATCGATCTGAACTTAAAGGAACAAATCGATTCAAAGCAAAGAAATCGATTCAAAGGCGATGACTCACAAGGAATTAGCGGCGGCGGCGACAAGAGACGGCAAGAGGCAGAAGTGGCGACAAGAGTCGATTATGGTTCGGATGAACAGTGATGACGATGAACAATAAAACGATGAACAGTAAACCAATGAATAGTAAAATCGAAGAAAAAAAACTACAGCTCTGATACCATGTTAAAAGATGAATATGGTTGATGGAGACAATGAATATGCTGAAGGTTTGAAACCTCGATATATTGATTGAGAGAAAACGTACAGAGTGTAAAGTAAATAATGAAAAGTTATCTGACCTAGACTACAAGATACAACATATTTATACGTAGACTAAATGGGTTTGGGCCCTATACTGACATGGGCCTTTTATATACATTAACATTAATAACTAAGGGTTGTTTGGTTGGTTTTCCATTAAGTTCTGTATTGATAAAGTTGTCTGTGTGGATTAATCTGTCTGTATAGATTTAGAAGATTTTTATTTGAGAGAGTTTTTTCATAGATGGAAGGAACATGTTTTTTAATGGGAGAGACTGGTTTGGAAAAAACTTGACTTTCTGCATAAAGCTCTCCCTTGAAATCTTACTGAATAAGCCACTTTCTATATCATTAAGCCACTACCAAACAGTCATATATAGCTGACTGAATAAGCTGTGAGTCTCATTAAGCTCATTAAGTTGCTAACAAACATGCCCTAATGCATAAATTAATAATTAAAATGCATAATTTAATAATTAAAATGCATAATTTAATAATTAAAATGCATTAATTAAATCAGTAATTCGTCCAAACCGATCCCGTTTGGGCCGGAACCCGTCAAAACCTGAACCCAGGCCGGGCCCCGGGAAAATCCTGACCCCAAAACGAGATTTTTTTTTTCGGATCATGTTTTTTTATGATCACGAGGCATCACACAAAATTTCGTCCAAAACCGACCCGTTTGAGCTGGAACCGTCAAAACCCGAGCTCGGGCCGGGCCCCGGGAAAATCCCGACCCAAAAACGAGATTTTTTTTTTGGGATCATGTTTTTTTATGTTCACGAGGCATTACGCAAAGTTTCGTCCAAAACCGACCCCGTTTGGACCGGAACCCGTCAAAACCCGAGCCCGGGTCGGGCCCCGGGAGAATCCTGACCCCAAAACGAGAATTTTTTTTTTCGGATCATGTTTTTTTATGTTCACGAGGCATCACACAAAACTTCGTCCAAAACCGACCCCGTTTGGTTTAGTTACCGTGGAACCATCCTTGTCTTTTTTTCAATTCCCAGAGAATCCAAATTTTCAATTCCCACATTTTCTTTTCATTTTGGGGGGAAATAAAAGTAGAGAAATGGAAATCGTTTATTTTTCAGGTTTTCATTTCTGTGACTTACCAAACAAGGGAATTAGGGTCCATTTCCATTTCTCTTCCTTCAAATCTCTGTACCAAACACATCCTAAAAAGTTTTGTGTAACTTAAGTGAACAATCCAAAAATATGTAATTTTCATCCAGATTTCTTAACAACAAACCATGTATATAAAAATCAATCTTATGACAACATTATCCATTTCATGAATCAATATATATAACATTCAGAAACCTTCCCACACAGAAAGAACTTCATTGATGACTTCACCTATGAGTTCCCTATCACCAGATTGTATAAACCCATTGAATTCTTCTCTAATCTCAAATATCTTACCAAACTTCACAAGATACTGAATACAGCAAACCTTCAATCTCGGCAGACGATACAGAAACGCGTTTTGTAGCCTCTCCAACACGTTCTTCGTGTCAATATCCTCTAACAAGCTTTCTTGGCATGCATCTTTTAGATCCGAGACATCGTACTTATCAGCAGCTCTGAGAAGGTCGAGTCTGTGAACGAGAAAATCTTCATGTCTTATGTTCGAGTATATATAGCTTAGAAAGGCTTGGCAAGCTTCAATGGACATATCGGAGATGTTAATGGCGGACATTTCTTTCTCTTTGAGGTCGTGGGAAAACATGCTACGAAAAACCGGTGAACGTGCTGCAAGAACCGCCCGATGAGCACCAATGTTTCCATCAGAAGCACAAATGACGATATCTGTGTGGATGCTTTCTGATAACATTTTGCCAATGGAGGAGAGTGCTGGTGAATTCGAATCCTTTTGTGGAAACCCTTCACTCCAAATGGAACGACGCTCGCCTCCCTGTAACATCGTACCAAAAATCAAGCTCAACAAACCGGTCATTTGGTTAAACGACATTCTATATATATTATTTGAATCTACGACCTTCTGACAGTTTTGAGAATGTCATTGCTTAAAACATCTGTCACTTCTATATACAAAAATCCATTAAAATTGTCCGGTTATATGGAGAAGTAAAAAGTCAAAATCTCCAAAAAAAACTACCTTCATCTCCAATAGATTCTCTATTTTAGATATTACATAATTAATTATATTATTAAAATATTTAATACAACTCATAAAATATTATTTTTTTTATCTAAACATTTAATTTCAAGCAATTTCATTGGTAGAATGAAAAAATAATCATTTCTCTCTCATAAGTTTTCATTTTTTGGAGAAATCTCCAAATTTGGAGATTTTCTTTCTCTCCCTCATATGTTATTTATTTTGGAAAAGGTTTTGAAGAATCTATTGGAACATAAATCCCCAAAATCTCCATTTTGGAGAATCTTGGAGATGTTCTAACATCTATATAAAAGTTGCATAAGCTTTGACTAATGTGTTTGACCTTAAAGTTTGCTTAACATACAACCTTATATACATAAAGAGTTCCTTTGGTTAAATGACTTTTAAATCCAAGACCTTCTGACAGATTTAAAAGTGCCGCCACTTTACACATGGATGCCAGTTCCATACATAAGAATGCCTAAAAACCTGTCAGCAATTGTATAAAGGTTATTTTACTTTCATTACTGAATATAGAAGGCTATTGACACATGACATTGACTCATGACCTTAGTTTCAATCCTAGATTATAATGTTACTTGTTGAAAGAAACAACATATCTAAATGCTAAAGTCATCAGTTTGGTTCACCAACAACTAAAATAAATCTTTAATCTAGCAACTTGATCCTTTCAAAAAACAGTAAATATACCGTAAAATCTTCAAAAACTGAAAAGAAAGATGAACGAATTACGTTTGAAGATGCAGTCTTTAGATCAAGAAACTCGACGTCGATGATAAATCTCCCTGTCACCGGAACCTCAACCTTCCAAACAAAATCCTCCCCAATTTTCAGCTGCTTGTCCCTTATTTCTGCATCCAAAATGACACAGAAGAAAAGAAACACCATTAGCATCTTGTAATATGATCATCTTCCAAATCGCATAAACGCTGTTTTTCTAGTAATACTAAACTCACCTGGATGAACCAAAGTGTTGCGACCTCCGAACAAGGAAACTATACGAATGTTGAAGGAAGCAATCGGAGGATTATCTCTAGTTAACTTTGGTATCTCTGGGAAGAGTTTAATGAGCAAAGTTCGATTCTTTTCCAGTACTAAATGCCTTCAATTTACAAAATAACAAAAACCCAACATCACTAATCTCATCTTTTAAGATATTAGACCTGTAAAAGAACTATAAAAACAAGAACTCCATGTTCCATTAGTTTCAGTCACGCATTTCGTCGAACACTTGATGGATGGGTAGCTAGTTCATGGAGAAAAACATAACAGAAAGCACCGTGAATTCTCAGTACTCTGTTTTCAAGCAGAATGCAAGAAATTTCATGAACCCAATTGGAAATTACAGTAATAACGTGATAAATTGGTGGCTTTTAATCTATCAACAGATTGCTTTAACACTAGAGAACGCGGTTTTTTGTTTTGATTTTTACACAGAAACAATAAAACAAAAAACAAAAAACAAAAAACAAAAAAAGATTTACCAGTTCCACTTGCCGATCTTGAAAGGATCGGATTTCCGGTAAGAAGAAGCGAAATTATCGATACGCCATTGAGCAAGACGAGAAATGGTATGAACACGGTAAGCAGAGTCCGTCATCGTAGTGAAAGCAAGCGCCGCCGTGATTTCATGAAAGCAGTCGAAAATGCCATCGAACAACAACTCTCCGTGCTTTCCCAGGTTGGCTTGTGATCTTTGAACATATAAAAACACAAGCTTTTTCGCACCCACTGTGTGTGTGTGTGTGTGTGTTCTTCTTCACTACTACTCTGTGTGTGCAACAAACACTGGTAGTAATAATCAATGAATATCCAGAATTTAATGAGGGGATTTGTCTTTTTGGAGGGTTTGGGGCACGCAAGAGTTGTTGATTAAAGCTTTTACGCCATCGATGATTACCTTAACAGACACTTATGGAGATGATGCAAAAGAAACACCAATGTTTTCTTTACATTTCAGGGCTATGTATGTATGTATGTATGCTCTTGCGTTTGGTTTTTATGATTTTCTCTCTCTTTTAAAAGCATTCCAACAACTTCGTAAGCCAATAAACTATTTACTTCAAAACAACACAAATTCAACATTATCAAAGAGGTGTTAGCCTAGTCGCATGACCCGGGGATAGTGCATGGTATGCCTATCTACCAGGGTTCGAATCCTGGGGGATGCACTTCGGCGATACCCTGACCTTGGGTCGGCCTTCGGGTCGGTTCGGGTCCAGGTTTACGGGCATACCAGTCTATGGGTATGCGGGTTCGGTCTTGACCGGGCTTAGTCGTACCTGGGTGGGTCCAGTCAATTTGGGTTGGTTCGGGTCGCCGCGGATTAGTCGGTGCTGATTGGATGCCCGGATACCGCGGGTGCGTGTGTGTATGGGCTTTGCCCAAGTTGCCGTAAAAAAAAAAAAAACACAAATTCAACATTAGTTGTGTATTTTTTTATAAAATCAAATATAATAGTAAGTTGTAAAATTGAATTTTAAGAAATCGTATAATAATAAGATTTTTTTATAAAGGTTTACCAAATATTTTATAGTAATATTTAAAATTATTTAAATAAAGCTATATTTTTCTAAACCAGAATTTTCTTTGGTCTATTTTCAAATCAAAATTTGTTTTTATTGGCTGAATTTGTATATCAAATAGTTAAATGAGTTGGTTTTTCTACAAAAATGTGAAAGAAACTGATGTGGTACATTTATTGACAAGTGTTGGAATCTTGAGGGTGTGAAACAAAGTGAACTACAAATTTTTATTTTTAGTCATTTGGTCTTCAATACTACACATTTAGTCCTTCAACTGATAGATAATTTTTTTTGAACTAACATCAATTTATTTACCAACCAAGTTATACAACAGATAGATAAATGCTTAACATTTTTACCACTTTTGCCGTCCTTACTAACACCAATAATCAAGGACATGACCGTCATTTAATGAAGAATAACGTCTCCTTCTTTCGTTCTTTTCATTTCCTTTCCTCCTCGAACCATTATATGAATTTATTTCGCTTCAAAATCTTATAAATCAGTAATTTTGAGATTGTATCTTTTTAATTTTAATAGTTTGAGCAACAAAGTTATTCTTGACATGAGGCTTGTACCCCTAGGACTAGTCAACAGTGAATCAATATGCATTTATTTATGATTTAAAACCAGCCATTTTAATTCAATCTTATAGGTCTCAATTTCCTTCATACTTTTCAACTGATTTTTCACCAAAATCTTTTTGAAAACAAATATTTGCAAGCTAGTGCTTTTTATGCAAACAATCATTCATTTTTTTGGAGTAGATGACATGTTTATGTACATTTCATTTTTCAGACTCTATTTTTGAGTGATATATATATATATATATATAGGGGGTCATTCAAGGGAGAACTCAGTTATCTGTGGTAACCGTGAGATCCAATCTTAACCATAAATCAGAAGATAAATTAGGAAATCAATAATTTTGGTAATTTTAATTAAAAAATTTAATTAAAGGAATTTTAGGTAATTTTGAGATCTCCTCTCTCTTCTCTTCTCTCTCCTCTCTCCAGCGAATATTATTCCGGCGAATACATGATGTCCACTGTGATACACTTTATAAACATCGGAAATACATGATGCACACTGTGATACACTGTGTAAAGATCGAAAATGCATGATAGCACACTATGATACCTTTTTGTAAACATCGAAAAAACATCAAAATTACGTAATAGCACACCATGATACACTTTGTAAAGATCGAAAATAAGTGATGCACACTGTGATACACTTTGTAAAGATCGAAAATACATGATAGTACACTATGATACCCTTTTATAAATATAAAAAATACGTGATAACACACTGTGATACCCTTTTGTAAAAGGAAATAAGAAAATTTAGGAATTAGGTTATATTTTAGGAATTAAACAAATTTACTAAAATATCATTTTCTATTTATTTAAAATTAATATTAATTATTCTAAATGTGTGGCTCATATTGGATCTCACAGTTACCACAAACTACCTAGTTCTCATTTGATTAAGCCCATATATATATATATATATATATATATATATATATATATATATATATATATATAGAGAGAGAGAGAGAGAGAGAGAGAGAGAGGGGGGGGGGGGGTAGTTTAATTTGCAACCTATGAAAATTTACAACCCATGCAACCTACTTGTTAACCGTTTGATTAATGATCGACGTTTACAATACATGTGGGTCCAATATTTTCAATTAAAAAAATAAAAAAAATAAAAACAAAATAACTGTTTATCATTAATCCAACGGTTATGATGTGGGTTGCATGGATTGTAAGATTTACATGGGTTGTAAATTATCTTTAGCCTATATATATATATATATATATACTATATTATAAAAGAGATATAAAAATCTCTTAAAAACAACCCATTAAGCATTATGTACTATTATTTAATGCTAATCTACTTAAAATCTCTTAGAAAACAACTAATGAAACAATATGTACTAATCAAACAACTGTATCAGTTTTTGTCTTCTTTTTCGTTTTTGTTTGACTTGCTTGAGTGTGTTTTTGTTATTACCGTCCTTCTTGATTTCTTTGAGGTGTTTCTGTATCAGGTTTTGTCTTCTTTTTCGTTTTTGTTTGACTTGCTTGAGTGTGTATTTGTTACTGGTTTTCTTCATATGTTTGTCTTTCCTTCATTTCTACATATCTATTTCTTTGTTTGGATGGTTAACAAAGTTTCTCAACAGTCAACCCATTTAACAACGGAGTTACACGATGGAGGGCTTTTAATTTTTCATTTACGATAAAATTTTACATCTTACTCACCCGGTGCATTGCACGGGCATGATGCTAGTATATATATAATGTATGTATTTGATTTGGTTACTAAAAATAAAATGTAAAGAGTAAAAGTGAAAGAAAAGAAAATAAGAGAAGAGATTAGGGTTGCTTTTGACCCAAAAGAAGGCTATGGTAATGGAAGTTGGGAAAGGAAGGAAGCAACCCATATGTGTACGCATCCCAAAGCAATCTACGTCTTTTTCACAAAAAAACAATTTTTTTTTATTTCTTTTTCCAAAATATACAAAAAAATGTACATTAATTAACTAAAAAAAAATCTATACATATAATAAATAAGTATTTAGAATGACACGTGTCGCCTTCTGGTGAACTAATTTTTTCATTTTTTCGCCTAAACATGTATCTAGACGCATTTTATATTATAAGTTCATTTAACAAATTCACATTCATTCATTCTTAAATCTTTCCTTAATTCAATTTTTTTAATTTATACCTTATATTTACTACCCTTATAATTAGGTATGTAGTTTACTTTTAATCCCTTACTTTTTTATTTTTCATTTTAGACTTTTATCATATTAACATAAATAATATATATGAACTAAAATGCATTAAAAACATTTTTATTTTTTTACAAATTATATCATTGTAATCGCTTCATCAATAACTTCGAAATGAGTCTAATATTAAATATTTTTTTATTTAATTATATTATTAAATATCATAAATATATACGAATTAATGTGTCGTGATTAGTATGAGTTTTGTTAAAATTAGTATGAGATTTGATACAAATAATCACTAAATTATCGTGATTTTCTTTTTGCAATTTCATATCAATTTTAACTATGTATTTTTCCATAATTTAATTTACGTTCTATAATTATAAATTTTGTTTTATAAATTCTTAATATTTATTCATATTTTTTATTAATTTTTTGTAAAACATCATTTGTGAAAACTGCCTAAAATAATGACATTTTATAACCAATTGCAAAAAAACAACTCTTAAGGGGGAAAAAGTTTGGAAAAATAGTATCGTACTTTCGATGATCACTCATATCTGTAAGATAAGTTTTCTGACATGATTTAATATTTTAAATTACCTCACGTAATATACGGGGTTGAACCTAGTGTTTATATATATAATAATAATAAAAAGAAATGGGGTTGTGAAGTATGGAGCATGTGATGGGTGTTTAAAGGGGGATGGGGTTACATGTGGCGATATTGACACTCCCCAAATGGAACCAAATTTATTCCATATCCTTCATCTCATTTTACAATAATCATTTTTAATAAATACTAAAAAATCATTTTATATAATATTATATTATTTCAATAAAATAAAATAAGATAGTGGTGCCACTTCCCGTCAACTTGGACTCATTATCCCCACGATTCAACAATAATCTACCAATAACCAATATCGATCACTCCATTTTTGCTTTTGTCAACCAATAACTTATAACTATATATATATATATATATATATATATATATATATATATATATATCAAATTATACATAAAAATGTTTTTAAAAGAATTGTTTGCATGATCGAAAAAACATAGTTTGTATAAGAGTTTGTTTGTGACCAATGATTTTGATCTTTTTTGTCTCGGTTACATTTTATTTTAAACAAAATCATAATTTTCATTATTATTGTTATAAAAAAGCATAAAGTGTATTAAAGAATAAATGTTATCATTTTCATTGGTCTCTTTAAGGCTGCTCACCAATCGTCAACGACATCATACCTTCCGCCACTTCTTTAATTGCACTACTTCATTTCATTTGTAATTTTAACATTAATTACAAGGATGTTTTATATAATATTTAAATATGATCCATTTTTTGTTTATAGAAAAAATTAAAACCTATTTATATGTTTATTAACAATTAGTATTACCCCCCCCCCTCCAAAAAAAAAAATCAAAAAAAAAAAACAATTTGTATAACATGTTTGTAAAGAACAAATTATGTTTTAGTAAATAGCTGACTTAGAAGTCTAAAAGTCTTACAATGAGTTTGTAATTACGGGAGACAATTTTGTGTCAAATCGGCAGACGATGAAACCCACCAAGGAGCTGTTGTTCAAAATACAAGCTTAGAGTCATCAATCCGAAATCGCATTGTACGACTTCGCATTTATACTATTACAGTAGTCTATGCTAGTTGTGCCGACACTCACTGAGAGACAAAAGCTAGAGGGCCAAGCCCACTCAAAGTGAAACGATTTATACCGAGCAAGAACCTGCACTAGAATAGGAAAAGCCTCCTCCAGTCGCCTCGTTACTTTTTTTGCTTGCTTATGGTCCGGAGAAAGAGTGAGGGGTTCAGAGACGACATTCAGGGATGGATGTAGACCCATCGGGCACTTTTAGACCTCCACTCCCTCTGCCACCATTCGGCTTGCGGGGCGTCCCTCTCCCAGTAGGGTTCCAAACATCGCCTCGCTCTTATGACATGCTATGTTTGCCTTCTCTATTCCCAAGTAAAGGGTGAGAATGAGCCTACAAGTGGTAACTGCTCTGTATTCGTCATCTCTTTTGAAAGAAAAAAAATTGCGAGAGCAATGCGCATGTCGGGTGTACCAACCATACCAATTATGTAACACCCTAAAAATAGGGATAACAAAAATCCGAAAAACGGACATGAGGTATACTAAAATTGTCATAGCAAGAGCCTCCCAAAAATGGGGAATATATAAATATAAATAACCTGTTTAATCACAATTGTAATTTAACGGACAATAAACAACAACCAACTAATCTAATTTCTACATCTAGAAAAGAGATTACAAAAAGGGTTGTTATCTATAAACCCAAACGGTCTATATCCAAAAGTATAACGCGTCCATGTGCAATTCCCCAAGCTCGCACCCCAAATCAACTAAACCTGCTTAGGACCGCCGCCGCTAGAACCTGAGATACACATCGACACCAAACAAGTGTTAGTCCAAAAAGCCTAGTGAGTTGAACAATAATAAGCATGCATGAACAGTCACATTTCTTATCAGCAGTTAACCATAGTTCAACAAATGTGGAGTTAATAGGGGAGACCCATAGCACCAATCAAGTCCCACCCAAGAGTCGATATACCTTGATGCCCTTAACAAGGAACACCCCAAAGGCCCGACACACCCGAAGACTATCGCTAAGAAAATTC
Source organism: Arctium minus (assembly GCA_954870635.1). Lineage (NCBI taxonomy): Eukaryota > Viridiplantae > Streptophyta > Magnoliopsida > Asterales > Asteraceae > Arctium > Arctium minus. The sequence continues at coordinate 77,844,685 of OX941093.1, read as the reverse complement.
CCCGAATGGCGGAGGTCTAGGCACATACCATCACAGTGGCTCCCAAGACTATATCCTCCTAGTGTACTGACTTGGTTCGTCCACATAACATTTATAAGGGGTCCTTTAGGTATATTTCAACCCACATAATTCAATACCAACTACGGGTATAATATTACCACCTTATCCTCGTGATGTCTAACCAAAGACCCAATGTAAATCATGTTCATCATGCATATAAACATATCACCAAAATGGTGTTCCAACTAGAATCATCATAATACCCATATATGTATACATTTAACATATCAAGGTACCCACATTGTGTATCTATGAGACAAATCCCAAATAATGATACATATAACAATAATCATGGCAAATCACCCATATATATACATCTTCCAACTATTTTCATGAAAAAATCCCCAAACATTTGAACATATAGAGATAAAGTAACAAATAGGAGATTATGATGTGTATCTAGTTTTAACAAAGGGTTAGTAAACTCACAATCTAGGTTTTGTACCAAAACCTAGAAAATATGGAAACCCTAGAAGTTGGAGGATGAACTTGAAGATGAGAAGTTGCCTTGAAGAAACCCTAGAAACCTTCCGTGGATGATAATAAATGCTAGTATTCAAGTCCCAACCACTAAAAGGTTTGTATTTAAGAGGGTTAGGGTTTTGAGAGGAAGAAATCGGTTTGGGAGTTCCCAAAATCACCAAAGAGAAGAGGGTGTTTGATAACAATGAATTAGGAATCTGATAAGGACTCATTTAAGGTACTGCACCCCGATGGCGAGAGTGCCCGACGATAGTGCCAAGGGCACTCTCGCGAGTCACTATCGCGAACACCCCCACACACCTACGGTACAATTTCGGCGAGTATGCCTGGCGATAGTGACAATGTCACTATCGCGAGACTCCTCCCCCTCTCGGTACAATCCTGGCGATTGTGCCCGGCGATAGTGACAATGTCACTATCGCGATGGCACTATCGCGCCAAGCTCATCCCAGCCCGAAAACTTAGCAAATTTCGAAAATGAGCACGGGGTCTAAACACATGCAATTATTATATTAATCAGATAGCATCTTAGTCCCATAATCAAGATCATATGCATATATAAAAACTCACATTTTCAGATAAACACAATTAAAGTATTAGAGGACAAATATTTACCTTATAAATTCCCGGGTGTTACAAATTAAATCGATATCAACTGTAGTCAATTGGTAGTACTGTATCAAGTATGAGTACTTGGTTGGTATACGGTAATAGAAGTCTCGTACCATGACAATATCATGGTATCAACTAGCTAATTAAATAATTAATTAGTTTTTTTTATGTGTTGAATATTAAACACCATAACTTTAACTTTTTTGTTTGAGCATTTGAATAATTGCAACAAAAATATATTTCTATGTGTAACTTGAAGATGGTACAAAGCCTGCACCAACATATACCAACCCAAAAAATATTGTATGAATTAAGTTGGTTGTTGGTACCAAGTATGGTTGGTTGTACCTGGTTTAGAATTTTGCATACCAATTACAATTGGTTGGTACATGGTATTAGAAAAAAAAAAAAAACTTACTACTTACCAAATCCACTCTTAATTGCAAATTTATCGTATTTATGCAAGTATACCATGTAAGAATCAACTCTATGGCCATATTACACCCCGGGAATATTAATATAACATGTTGATAAATTTTGATTATAATCTTCAAGGTTTACGCAATTTAATTAAAAGATGTTTCCTAGGTTTCTCAAAATCGTAAAATAAAATTAAAAAAAAACTAACAAAAAGTAATTCGAAAATAATAATAGATAATTATCTTTTTTTGATTTAGTAATTTATTAAATGATATATATTTCGATATGAAAAAGTCATCACAAGGACAAAATTTTATTTTCAACTTACTAAAAAATCAAATTTCAATCTTTTAAATAAGAGTTTTGTCTGCTTTTGAACTCGGAACATATAGACTTGAAGGTTGTTCGGAAATGATTTAATGAACTTATTATAAGGCATGGATTTTTCGATAAGTCATACATGACCACCGTTTGTGGCTTAATCATTGAGACATAAGGAGAGAACTTAATCCATACAACCTTAAGATTTTCATCACTACCCTTCCAAATTTAGAAAAAATAAAGTCTCCTTCAAATGATCAATCCTCTCCAAAGGCTCTCTTCGGAAACCATTGTCGTTATGACCCCCCTATTCTTTGTTGTTTATGTAGATTTGTGTTTCCTTCTCCGTTTCTCTATAGTTTGATGTGTGTTGTTTCTTTCTCCATTCATTAACCGGGCCTTTGGTTTGACGAAATGGTTTTGAGAGATCAGGATTTCGTGTAAGGATTTGAAATTTTTTCTGTGTTTGGTTTGTAAAATTTAAATTGAAATTGAATTCCATTCATAGATAATTTATAAAAAACAATTTAATAAACAACTATAAGAAGTATTAAACTACAATACCCTTTATTGAATAATTATTACAAAACGAATATTTTAAAACATTACTACAAAAAAATTCCATAAAATAACAACTACCTCCATGGGATTTATAAATCCAATGTTTGTAAACTTTCATTCAAACCAAATGTGAGATTAAAATGAAATCCAATTCCAAATCCAGCAAACTAAACGAGCCCTAGACGGTGCCGGTACTTCTTATCTTGCTTTTGATGATGGTGCTTTTGTTTGTTCAAATTTAATCTCCACATGGGATTTGACACTATTGCTTTTGTTAGTACAATTTTGATCTACACATGGGATTTCTTTGTGTTAAATAATTCCACATGCTACTTGTTTCTTTCACATGGTATTCCTTTGTTTTCGTTTATTGAATCACTAGGGAAAAACACGAATGTTGTGAATTTTCTTCTTCTTCTTCTTCAAAAACTTGTATTTTGGAGGTTGTTGCAAAATAGTAAAGAAGGGGGGGCCAAGAGCATATCCACTGAAAGGTTTTTATAGACAAAAAGTGAAATGACTTGTAGGAATTATCGTTGTAGAGAGTTATTACAAGAACCTCATCCTCTTCTTGTACTGGTTCTTATTTTGAACTTTGTCTGAGATGACATTTTATTACTTTTTTATTTATGTGTGTGTGAGGTATTTAAATTAAATACTTGATGTTGAAAAAATATATGGAACCCACAAAAGGGTTCTTATAAGAACTACCATTGTGTAGTTTTTTTTATAAGTTCTTAATTTGATGAGTTAGACATGATGTGATAAAAAGGTACAAAAGGTAGGTTCTTATAAGAACCTTCATTGGAGATACTCTTTCATGAAAGAAAGTTGTTAATTTTGTATTTTTTTTCTTCTCAACTCACCAAATTAAGAATTTACACAAAAGTTGACAATCGTAGTTTTTTATAAGAACCTATTTTGTACAAAAAGCATGCATAACTTCTATTGGAGACAAAAAGTTAAGTTCTTATAAGAACCTTTATTGAAGTTGCTCTTATATAGACCTGGCAAACCTGTCATGTCCTGTCGGGTTCGTGTCAGGTTCAAAGTTAAACGGGTTGCTAGTGTCTAACCCTAACCCGACCCGTTTAATAAATGGGTTAGAAAATCTCAACCCTAACCCGATCCGTCTAACCCGTTTAACATTTATAAATTAAAAATTGAAAATCAAAAATCAAAAATTCACAAAGACGTACAAATCCAAAATTCATAAAAAAACATTATAAATCCAAATTTTATAGTTCAAACTTATAAGTTCTAACCAAATCTAAAGCATTAAAAATCCAAAGCATTAAAAAGAAAACTTATAATATATATATATAAACGGATTATTCGGGTCATTTTCAAGTTGAAATTTTGACCATAACCTTACCCGTTTAATTTTCGTGTCGTGTCGTGTCAACCCGTTTATTTAAACGGGTTGAAATGTATTACCCAAACCCATTTATTTCGTGTCGGGTTAACGTGTTGTGTTAGTTTTTGTCGGGACTACTCTTATAAGAACCGATACTCTGAAATGAATGCATAATTTGAAGTTGATCGAAATTCGGAAGGAAATGTGAAACCCAAACGGCTTTGTTGAAAAGCCCAATACTAGCATCTGGGCTCAAACCCTTATAGTTGAAGCTTGAACCGCTTGATCCAAGCCCATACTAATGAAATAAGCTTCAACTGCAGATTTGCAACAAGTATTAGCATTTGAAAACATTTTACCTTTTTACCCTTTTAATTTGAAATAAATAAAATTTATTTGGTTAATTTTTATGTCCCAATTTAAAAATATAAAGAATTACACTTATAGTTAGATTCAGAAAATAAAAAATGGGTTATAAGCAAAGAAATCTCAACAAAAATTTATTTCCTTTTGTCGTCCAATTACTTATAAAACAAAAGAGTATTTTACGTTTTTATAAAACGAAAGAGTACTTTATGTCAAACAACCAAGAGGAGTATTATGGAAAAAGGGCCATCACTACTCTACAATGCATCAAAAGGTCATTGGTTTAGCGTTACTTAGGTTACAAGTAAAGTTCAATCTTCCAAGAGGTTCAGTGTTTAAACCACACCAAAAATAAGAAGCGTGATATTTATCGTATTTAACTATCATATATTTCAAAAAAAAAAACATTAACACCATACCAGTCCCATGATCATTATAAAGAGGTAAATGACAGTATCCTAAGGTAGGATGACTGGGGTTGTATTTGAACCCGATACCATGTTGTGAAAACTCCATCCTTTTTTTTGCTGAGACAATTCAATTAGAACGAGGTGTAGACTTCAATAATTCATCATACAAGCAAATCAATAATAAAACTCATTTTGATCTTGTTTTCTTGCTTCTCCAATGCTATTTTTTGATTCGATCTCGCCTAACTCAAAAACTTTAAACCCTAAACGACAAAAGTTAACATAAAAACAAGCTTTTTAGTACCTTCAAGAAACATAATTTAACACACAATAAATATTGAATTATGTAAAAAAGTTCAACTTCATGTCACCATCCAAAAACTCAACATAAAAATCCAATTTCAAGAAAATAATGTAAATTTTGTTGGGAGTAGTCTTTGCTACTTTCTTAACCAGCAAGTATTAAACAATCACCAACCTTGGATAAAGCCATTGATTGGAGAGTCAAAGTGTCAAACCCCACACCAATTCCAAGATTCAACAAAGTGCAAAAAGTATCCCAAAATTTGCAAATACAAGTAAGTATACAACCAAACAAAGCATAACACCAATTTATTTAACATGTTTTTTTTTGTTATTTTATATCTGTCAACTAATTTATCAGCTAGTTTCATCAAACATTCAGATAATTTTAAAAAATTAACTAGATAATTTTTTCTGTTCCCAGTTAACTTATTAAATAATCAAACCAAAATCAAAACGAAAACCTAACACCCTCCACCAAGTCTTTTCTTGTATTTCAAAAACACTAATGACCCCACCAGCCACCACCACCACTCTCAATCAACAAAAAAGACCCAACTTTTCCCTTTTGCTTTCTTGTAATCCCATCTTCTTTAAGGCCTCTATTTTAATCTTCCAATCATTCATTTATTTCTTCTCTTTCATTCATTGCCTCATTTGCTTATCTTTAAACATTATTAACATGACACACCTCCCACCACCATCATCACCGCCACCGGAATCACTCGAACCGCCATCCGTCTACTGCACCCCTTCACCGCAATCCAAAGCCACCACCCCGTCTCCCGGCACCCGTATCTTCATGTCCCGACAACAATCATCCATCAAACCATCTCCTCTAAGCAAACTCGTCTCGAGACAACCGTCGACAACCGCGGGCCCGTATCCGTTACCGTCACCGGAGTATGCTTACGAACACATCACATCAAAAACAAGAGACAGAATCTTGCTAAGACGACACCACCATACGAACCCCGCGATCTGGTGTAGCGGCATCATTTGTTTGATCTTCAGCCTCCTTGTAATCTTCTTCGGGATCGCCACTTTGATCCTTTTTTTCGTCGTCAGACCGAAAACCCCGGTTCTTGACACCAACCACGCAAGCCTCAACGTTGTATACTTCGATGCACCCGGCCATTTCAATGGCGATTTCACTTTCATCGTGAATTTCTCCAACCCCAACAAGAAACTCGATGTGAGATTCGAGCATGCTGTTATGGAGCTCTATTTCGAAAATAATTTGATCGCAACTCAATCGATTCGACCATTTAGTCAAAGGCGAAAAGAGACCGGGGTGGTGGCGATTCACTTCATATCCAGCTTGGTTTATCTGCCACCAAATCAATCAATGGAGCTTCAAAAGCAGGTTTTGAGCAATAGGGTTTTGTATAGCGTGCGAGGGAAGTTCAAGGTGCGAGCGAGTTGGGGTTCGATTCATTACTCGTACCGGTTGCAATGGCGGTGCGAGTTGCAAATGGGTAGTCCGCCATCTGGTTCACTCATGGCTAGAACCTGCAAGAAAAAGTGATGAAGACATTCTTGATCTTAGCTTATAATTTATACTTAATTTCTTTAAAACAAAGTTGGTGAATTGTAAATGAACTCGATTCAATGATGTTATGTGTGTATACATTGATATGATACATCATATAAGTATAATCTATTAGGAAGAGAAAAAAAACACACTTTTGGTCTCTTCATGTTCATATTGATTGCATTTTACTCTAAAAACTAACCCTCGACGAGAGCAGGGTGGCTTCAATATATATCGAAAAGAAATGGTTCAAGTCTAAGCTGATATGGAACTCTAACATGCCAGACTTCAACATATATTAAGAGGAAATGGTCCAAGATTGTCCCTGAGTGTCGAGAGGGAGTTAGACGAGTACGGATTGTATGTCTCAAGAGTGTTGAGTAACTAGAGTTGTAGAGCTTGACTCTGATATATATACATATATGGAACCTCATTAGATTACTCTCCAAAGAACCCTTAATAAGAGGAAGGAAGGTTTTAATATATAGAGCATCAAACCGACTCAAGTCTAGCTGATTTGGGACTTTACCAATATATACATACATATATATATATATATATGCAAATCAAACCCTAACTAGACATGGCAGATTGAAGTTTCTGGATTTTGATGAGCTTCAGCTTAGGTAGTCCACGTCAGCTAGACTTGGGACTTTTTCTAACGCTGAAAACTTTCTTCTCTCTTTAAAGGCTGTTTTGGTGATCAATCTAATATTTCACATATTTTTATATAGTATCAGAGCCAAACTCTATATGAGGGGCATTTTCGCCTGTCTAGCCTCAGTTGCAGGCTAGGAGCTTATTAGAGTCCTATATTGACTAGACTTGAATAATTTCTCTTAAATATATGTTGGAACCCTCTCTCAGTCGGTTTTAGAGAGTAGTTTTATGGAATTTCACATATTTAAACACTAACAATTCTAATGTTGTTGGAATAATATTGATAATAATTAACCTTAGCTGTTAGAGTCTTACATCAGCTAAATTTAGACCAATGATACATGTACTCCGAACAATTAATTGAAGAAAAATGATGGTAAATAGAAATTTCAACATTCAATGGTATCTATCTATCAATATAACAAACAATCATCATACATGTATGGTCAAATAAACAAACTTTATGAGTCAATGATCCACCTTAAAGGTGCAACTCTAGGTCCATAGCAATAAATTTGGTATCCAACCGTGTTTAACATTTCAAAATACGGTCATTTATACAACTCTTTACGTGCTATTCTTTTCTCTTCCTAAAATACCATTTTTGCCGTTTATAATCTCATTTTATTTAATGAACCTTTGCTTGATCATCATTTTTTCATCCAAAGAAAAAAAATACATTTGGTAATAAACAAATAATACAATTTAGCAATTGTTAAAAAGGTTTACGAAGCCTCTAAATAATCAAACACACACTTTAACACGAATTTTCTTTGTCATCTCTATCGAGTCCACTATTTATAAAGTTCAACAAATCGCAAATTTTGTCAAACAAATAAATGTTTTATGTCACATCCCCCAATCATCTTTATCAGGTCCACTATTTATAAAATTCAACAAATCACAAATTTCGTCAAACAAATAAATGTTTTATGTAACATCCCTAGTCGACCGTACTAGATATTGTCCACTTTATCTACATCTGGACTCACAGTTCTAAGAAATATCTCATAGAGGAGTATCCATCCCCTTATAAGGCACCTTTTATTCCCTCCCCAACCGATGTAGAATCTCACATGTAATGCTAAAAAAAAGAAATTAAATTGGTTCATGTTGACATCTTGTTCCTGTAAGTATGACCAATCCCAAATCTAAAAATACCATAATAAAGTCTACAAGTCTTAATTGAGTCAAAAATATGTTGATAGATGGAAGTTTTTGAATATTGGGCTTGAATTTTGATCATCTGAAAATGGGATCGAGTTCGTTCAATCGTCGTCTGTACCAAAATATCTGTCTCCAAACTCGCCCATTCCTGGTACCACACGGAACTCTTGATTCAAGCCGGTTTCAATCTCGGAGGTTACTATCTTTATTCTTGGAAAACTTTTGCAAACTACATGCACTCCTTGAGGTGCCTGCATGCCAACACTTTATCTAATTAGTTTAACGACAATCAAAAAAACAGAGAACTACGATTAAATATGAACGAACTCACGGAGATTAGGTTTAGGAATATGATGTTGGCCTCTGGAACCCCTTTCTTTAGAAGTAAGGAGATAGCTTGGACTGCTGAATTGCCTGCAAAGTATCACCACAAACATTGGTCCACATTTCCAAGTACAAACCAAACGAGCACCGTATATCCCACAGAGTGGAAATGGTGGGCAGGTAAGATGTACGCATACCTGACCTCTACCCTAAAGAGTAGAGCGGTTGTTTACATGAACCCACCTAGAGACAGGGTCTGGGAGAGTAAGGTGTACGCATACATGACCTCTACCCTAAAGAGTAGAGGGGTTATTTATGTGAACCCACCTAGAGACAGAGTCTAGGAGAGTAAGATGTACATATACTTGAACTCTACTACCCTAAAGAGTAGAGTGGTTGTTTATGTGAACCCACCTAGAGACAGGGTCTGGGAGAGTAAGATGTACGCATACCTGACCTCTACCCTAAGAGTAGAGTGGTTGTTTATGTGAACCCACCTAGAGACAGGGTCCGGGAGAGTAAGATGAACGCATACCTAACATCTACCCTAAAGAGTAGAGTGGTTGTTTCTTTGAACCTACCTAGAGATGGGGTCTGGGAGAGTAAGATGTACGCATACCTGACTTCTACCCTACAGAGTATAGTGGATGTTTCTATGAACCCACCTGGAGATGGAGATGGAGATGGGGTCTGGTAGGGTAAGATGTACACATACGTGACCTCTACCCTAAAGAGTACAAAACTTGTTTCTATGAACACCCACGGTTAGTGAAAAGTGTGTGAAATGGAGAAAAACAAATACGCTAATTATTGGTCAAATGATATGAGTAGGGAATAGCAATACCTGTTCCTAGTATAGGATCCAACAACAACACATGCCTGTCAGAGATATCTTGTGGCAGTTTTTCGTATATTAACTGCATAATGGTCCAACATATGGACAATAAATTTTTATTGAAATAAATGGGGTTATTTGCCGTATATAAATATTATCTATATCTATACTATATTATATTATAAATATGGCATAAAAAACTCTTAAAAACAAGTCTTAAAGCTTAATGTACAACTATTTAATGCTAATTACTTAAAAAACAACCATTAAAGCTGTATGTACTACACTTAATGCTATTTATTAATTTTCAATCATTATCTCTAACCATTTTAACTCTCCTAAAACTCATTTCCCACTTTTAACTCCCCTAAAATAACTCTCAGCATAATTAAATATAACTCCCCTAAAATAACTCTCAACATAATTAAATATAGAATAAAAATCAAATTTTAAATATAAAAATACAAAATATAATTAAAAAAATCTAACAGAATATTTTATAAAAAAAATTATATTTTTAAACCAAAATAAATTACATTATATTATTAAGTCTAAATTAAACAAATTTATATAAAAAAATCATTATCAATCTCTCACAACCAACCAAAATCGTAATGTAAATCGACAAAAAATAGAAAATAAAACGAAACATTAAAATCGTGATGTATCTAGCGGCATTGCGCGAGTACACTTCTAGTATACTTTAAAAAAAGTACAAACCAACCTGTTGACCGTTGTCACCCTCTCTATGAATAAGAATCTTTCCGATCTTGATACCCTTACAACACGCCCGCAATGCATTTTCCATACTTTCACCACTGCAAACCGTGTGGAAAGTTGCAATTAGTCGAAAGCAAGCTATTTATTGATTAAAATGGTAAAATAATCTTAATTTCTTTGCCGTTTGTTGCTGTTTATCAACATATTTCTAGTCAATATGAACAATCCAGATGGCTTTAGAGCGAGCATCACACATGTGAAAGCTCAAAATCAAAATGCAGCAATCTAACCAATCTTATTGTGATGCAATGGTGGTGTGATGCAAGGGGAAGTTCAAATGAGAACTAAAACTATTTTGAGAATATGAGAACCAAATTATTTTTCATGCATTATTCATGATGAATAACCCTGAATAATCAAAAAATATTCATGATAAATATCATGCATTCTCATAATTCATGATATCCAGCATTTTCATTCAGGAAAATATTAATAATTATTCAGGGTTATTCATCATGAATATCTATCACGACATTCATTATGAATAAATCACTAATATTTGGTTTTCGAGTTCTCATTTGAATGAGTTTCTATAGCATAATAGTTAATATACGTGCACCATATGGAAGAAGAGACAACCTAACATTTTAACAAAAAGTTCACTAATCCCAACTATATTCACTAATTCACATACCTCCTAATAACGGAAACACCACATAATCTCTTACAAAAATCTACGCCTGTGTATACTGACCCTGCATTCACACAAAACCAAAACGTGTTAAAAACAAAACAATTAGTTACGGTTTTTTCATGGTTAGATAGAATGAATCCGACCTTAAAAGGATGGATTGCAAATAAAACAAAGTGGATCAGTAGAAATAAGAGCATTGCTATATGATCAACACTATGACGACGATGAACCAATGGATTTGATCAAGTGCAGAATCTCACCAGTTGGAGTTGTGACCTGTTTTTCTGTAAAAGGTAGATGTCCAAGACCATGCTCAACAACCTGTTGCAGTTGGAGTGAACTTATCAAGCTAATGTTACAGTTATGCACACATAAAAACCCGAAAGAAATAATCTCTCATCCCAGAAGAAGGGTAATACCATCAAAAAAAAAAACTCACCAAACGAATCAATCGATCAGCATAAAACACAAAATCATGTTTTGTTGTCTGAGCATCACGTATAAGCGTATGCATGCCACGTATCTACATGAGAACGAGCAATATAACAGGGAGAAAACAATATGACAATAAGATCACTCGGGATTTACAAAAGACGTAACTTTAAAAGTGTTACCTGAAAAGTAGACTGAATGACATACAAGTTGGGATATATTTTACAAAGATCGTGTTGACCAAGTTTTGTTCGAATGTGTTGGACAATTAAATCAATAGCTACATCATTGTCTCCTCCACGTGGAATGATGATGTCAGCATACTTCTTTGTCGGAAGTATGAAGTCATCAAAAGCAGGCTTCACGAACTTTGAGTACTGCGCATACGTTCAGAATTAGTGATAAGAATGAGCAACTGAAAATATATCAACAGCGTCCACAATCAAAGAATCATACAAAAGGGAAACTCAATCCAACAAGAGAAACGGTCATTTGGAATCAGATAATGATTAACGAACACACCGAAAGCTTATTGAATGTAAACTACAAATGTGATTTCGTCCCAATAAGGATTAGGCCCACCAAAAGCCACAAAAGATCGGAACATATACACATGCATCCGAGCTAAAACTCTGTTTCAATGCCTTTAAACCCACGATGGTATATATCATACATGTTGTACAAACACTGAAACACCTTATAAAGATTAATGAGCGATTATAAAACAAAGTCCAAATCAGGGAGCAATTAACCTGATCGAGCACCATACCAATATCTCTACCCTTTTCGCCTGTATCACGCCTTATTCTTCTCGCCAACCGTACATCAGCATCTGCATTGAAAATCAGCATCTTAAAGACTGACAGAGGTCAAACTCATTTTAAAATAACGAAGAGATCCATAAGCTATAAAGGTACTGCACCGTTTGACTTGGCATATAGTTTAACGAAAACGTATTATTATTGGTCAAATATCTAAAATTCCCTCGATAAAAACAAAATGTACTATGGCATGGTTGACATACTTAAGATACCATCTGCCACTCTTATTCCACAGATATATATATATATATATGACAAGATAACAAGCTTATGGAGCTTGCAGTATAGAAAGGATACTAAGGCATGGAGACATTGGCTAAGTATAAAGAAAAGAACAACCATTATACATTGCATCAAACCAGATTTAATGAGTAAACGGAACCTGTGTCAACAAAGATCTTCATATTCATCATATCACGCACGCGGGGATCATGAAAAATAAGAATGCCTTCCAAAATTATCACATCTGAAGGATTCACCTGCCAAAGGAATTAACCTGATTCATGTTGTACATGTAGAATATAAAAAGGGATGCACAGTTTTATTAAGATTATATTCCAAGAAAGAGAGAAGGATAACGATACGGCGCAACCAAAGTTCTTTTGTTATAACTTCCAAAATTCTTATAATGATATGTTTAACATCATTACTGGTATATTACATTTATAACATATATAGAAAAATATTACTACTTAATTAATATGTTCAGATCAAAATCGAAATCTTTTCAAGTAACACTTAAATCAGTGAGGATACAAACATCATTTCCTTGGTCAAAAGAACTAACCCTTCGAGAGACATTATTTTTATAACTCTTGAAGTCGTATTTTGGAATATCAACTGCTTTCCCGTGCTTCAACATCTCCATGGCTGATAATAACTTTTCAGTGTCGAAAGCATCTAGAAAAGCAACAAAGAATAGCAAGCATGAAAACACAACCCACTGCAGCATGATTAATACAAATTAAGTCAAACGAACATAAAAAGGCTACTGCCAGATGTTACGAAGAAGTTCAGCATAAAGCAAGGCCAAGCAAAGATAATTCAAATTTTACCAAGTCGCTTCTCTTAATTTTACTTGGTAATGAAGTCAAATATCACAACAAGAGGCGGGTGGGACGATTTCTATATTGTTGCAACTTACATATTGTTAAAGAAAATGTTCGATAAGGTAACACAACGCACCAGGATGATCAAAATTGTACTCATGAACCTTTGAAAGTTCCTCTGAAGTCAAACTATGATAGAATGAGTCCTGCCAACACAAGATGATAGATGTAAAAATTTTGATAAACCAACCAAAAGATTTGAAAAATAATAAAATATACAAACATGAGGCCGATCATATGCCTTCAAACACTCCCTACACGACGGTCCATGGAAAAGGAGATACCTGGTTGACAAGTACGACACGCTGATCATGAAGCTGCTCAATGATCATATCACAAACTGTAGCCTTCCCAGATGCTGCACCTCCAGCAACCCCTGGTTGTTGAAAGGTATGTTTTTATTCTCTTTACTTCTAAACTTTTCTAATAACGTGGGATCGTTTGTTCATTTGAAAATATACACTTATATTATCTAAGTGCACTTTCCTGCAACACATACCAATGACAAAAGGTTGCTTATGTGGTTTTCCAGTCATTGAAGTCGATGCTTGCTCGACTTGTGTATTTTGTGTTACTATCCCATCACTATGCAATCCAGAAAAGTGAACCCCGGATGATGCCTCTATTAAATCTTCCACCGGATTAGACCCCATTTGCAATGAACTACACCAGAAAATCAAGTGATCTTATCGACCAAGTTCAAAAGTGAAATTAGATACAATAATAGCGAATTCAAAAGTCGCACCGGTTCAAAAGAAAAATACAAACCATTCCCACCCTTTTAACGTAAAATTGGTCGTCTTTACTCTCAACAAACATATTAACATATGCCCTTGTGGCCATTGGGAGATTTACCTCCAGGCTATAGGCAGAGACGGGCCTATAAATTTTTTCAACCGGTGCCACCATTTGATTATAAGAAACAAATATATGGACATTTTTCACAAAATTCAACATTAGCCTGGTGGTTTACTTCCTTGCTTTTCAAATGTGAGGTCCGGTGTTCAAGTTTTTTATGGCGAGTTTCTTTTTTAGAAACATAATAAATCTGAAATTAAAAGCTAAAAACTAAGAAAATGACACTAACAGAACTCGAACTCGGGTCTGAGGTGGAAGAAAAAGCCTTGCAAACCAACTCTACCAAGGGAAACTTGTGTCCTCATTGTAGTCTCAAAATATATATGGTGGCACACAACAAATTGATACGGTGCCACTTTTCACGATCGTATAATTTTTTACACTATGAAACGGTGGCACGTGCCACCGTATGCTCTACATTGGGTCCGACTCTGGCTCTAGGTGATGCCTAGAGTCACGACTTGCCATAAGATTAGTCTAGGCAAAGCCTGGGATTACCCATTTCCAAAAAAGAAACAAATAATTAACATTTCCGCTTATAACCCTGAGGGCCAGCTCAACCAACAAATAAAGGGTAGGCCTTGGAAACCTCCCATAGGTCAACAGTTCGAGTCAGTCTCAGATTTTCCTGTTTGTTATCTTCAAGATCCCATGGATCAATCGAAGTGCGCACAAGCTGGTCCAAAAATCCATGGTTACCCAGAAAACCATCTCCCCTCTATGTAGTGGCACAAGGAAGTCTATATTATATACCATGCAAGAGCCACAAGTTTCAATCTAGTAACTTAATTGGGTAACATCCAAAAAAAGAAATTAATAAATCAAGTTGGACATGAGTCTAATATTGTTTAGTGAAGTATTCTTCTAGCAATTCATTGACACTTTAAACCCACTCAAATTTGGTGAATCTTGAACAACCAAGAAAACTCTTGATATAATTCTTGAAAGTAGCTGTGCTCACTACCATCTTCCATACCTTTTTTCTTGATCAATCCATTTTACAAAATATCCAATGCAATTGCATCAATAGAGTATTAAAGCTGAAAACATGCATAATTCGAAACCTCTATGGCTAACGTTGCTTTATACTGGTTTCAGTTAAAAATACATTGGTTTTTTGGACTTCAATATCTTAATAAAATCAAAGTTTTTCAAAACCCCAATTCTTTCCACAAACAGAGATCACATGTGATATGAATGATTTATAGTTCACGTTCAATCAGACATGAAATAAATGCAGGAAAACGAATGTAAATTAGGGTAAAATAGCAAAAATTGGCATAAACATCCAAGAGGGGTTTCTAACAGACCTTGTAAGCTCGATTAGGTTTTCCAAGGTTCAAGATTGGAGGTATTTTTCTTGACTTTAACCTGATCAGTTTGAAATGCGATTTTGATTTTGTAAATGGGGTAGAATGGAAGAACAGAAACAACTCCGTTTGTTGATTCGTTAACGGACACATTGAATTTATAGGGGAAGGCGAGGTGCGTGTTTAACTTGAATTAGGGCACCAAATTTGGGGAAATTACGAATCGAATTTTGGATAGGGTGCAGAAACTGGACCGGTGAAATTAAAAAGCCGGTAAAAACTACGTGGCGCTGATTCGGATGTGGGGCCCAGACTTCTGTAAGTAAAGATAACTCTGAAAGTCGGTCAATTAAGATGTTGTGGGGCCCACCTTCTACTTTATAGGGGGAAATTGACCCAAATGGCCAAAACATTGAACTGGATTTGCATCCTAGCCCATTCTCGCTCTGCTTTACGGAAATAGCCCTAGGGCTCCATTGCGCCCCTAATTAGGGTTTTTCCTTGGAATTTTGTTTGTTTGCTATTTTTCACGATTTCCAGCTGCTTTTTCATGTTGATTTTTACTGTTTTTTTCAAAAAGTTGTGATATCAAATTTATTTTAGCAGATAAATTGATTCCCTGTGTTTTCTGAAATTGATTCCCTACATTATTGCTATAAAACCAACAACCACTGAAGTTGTAAATCACCATTTTCATCCACAAATTTCAGACAATTGATTTGCTTGTGTATCTGTGCGTGTTTTTTTTGAAAATATGAGATTCGGAGATGATAAAGTCAAGTTACATCTCCTAAGCGGTGGTTCATGGCAGCAGGATGGTAACGGGTGGGAGTATGTTATCGATCAACCGATAACCCGTGTCAAGGTGGCACCTAACATTACGCATCTTTGGTTGGTTAATTATATTCACAGAAAATTTCGTATCGATCCTGCTCTTGGTACGATTAGAATATCGTATAAGGTTAATGATGGTCTTTATGAGTTATGCAACAATGACGATGTTTTGTCTTTCATTCAATTTTTTGACGGTGAAAATAATCCGCCAACACTCTGTGTGTTTGTCGATCCATCGATGTCCAGTGGAAGCGATCTCGGTGGTACTTCGAATGCCGGAGGCAGTGTGGATGAATCTGATGATACCCCAGATGTTGTTCTCGAAACACAACAAGGAGGAGAAGCAGAACAACAAGAAGATGACGACGACGAAGTTTATAGACATGATGAGGAGTCTCATGTTTACCACTTGGGTTTATCTGATGTTGATACTGATGAAGACGACGACGAACCAGAAAGTAATCCTATCAAATCATACGGTGGGATAAATGATTTCTTTGATATGCCCTCTCCACTTCCATCAGCGACCCCAGTCATCACACCCAACCTACCCTCACATTATAGTCGTAGTAGAAGAGTAAGTTTGGGTCAAGTATTCCAGACGAAAGACGATCTTACACTCGCTCTCGGTTTGAAGTTTCTTGAAGAGGGTTTTGAGTTTGGAGTTCATCGATCAAATAAAACCAGATACGATGCCAGATGTAGGCAAGTCGGATGTTCTTGGCGTATCTATGCGACCTCTGTCGAAAATACCAATATGTTTCATGTTCGTATATTGGAAGACGTACACACTTGCTCGAGGATGCAGCTGCATCCCAACCACCATCAAGCAAACAGTAGAGTGTTGGGTAATTTTATTTACCCTAAAGTGAAGGATACCAGCAGGACATACCGTGGATCCGACATCGTCAACGACGTCAGATCGGATTTGAAAATAGATATTTCTTACTGGAAAGCTTGGCGCGCAAAAGCTTATGCACTCACGATGGTGCGTGGTACCCCTGAAGAATCGTTTACCCGACTCCCCTGCTTTCTCTATAATCTGGAGCTTCGGAATCCTGGTACCGTTACCTCCATAAGGACAGACAGTAGAGAACGTTTTGAGATGTGTTTCGCTGCCCTCGGTTGCGCGGTACGTGGTTATTTTAATAACTTTCGTGGTTATTTTAATTGAACTGCTATATTGAATAATGTTATAATATGAAAATGCCTTAAATATCTAGATTCGGTCGTTTACCACACACTTGCGTCCGGTCATTATCATCGATGCGGCTCATTTGAAGGGTACTTACTTGGGCACAATGTTCTTAGCCGTTGCTATGGACGCAAATAACCAGATTGTGCCCATCGCTTTCGGAGTTGGTAGGTCTGAGAGTGGGGATGTGTGGACTTGGTTCTTAACCATGCTGAAGCGTTGTATCGGGGAACCGGAGGGGTTGGTTTTTGTATCCGACAGGGCTGCTTCAATTCACCAAGCAATTAATACAGTGTACCCGGGCGCCCATCATGCACTTTGTTGTCGCCATCTAATGATGAACGTAAAAACCAGGGACAACAGGGTCAGATACAGGAAGAAGTTATTTTGGAGGACGTGTAAAGCATATACGAGGGAGGAGTTTGAACTGAATATGACAGGTCTACAAGTTGCTTTACCTCTTGGAGCTCCGCTTATGGACCAGGTTGGACCGGAGAAATGGTCAAGGGCCCATTTCCCAGTAATGTGTTACAACATAATGACATCGAACAGTGTCGAGTCGGTGAATGCATTGTCTCGTTTTGCACGGAGCCTGCCTATTGTGGCCCTTATGGATTATTTCCGATGTTTTCAGCAAGAATGGTATTTGATTCGTCGGAGAAATGGAGGTTATCATCCTTGGATTTTTGACTGTTTGAATTTTATGTTTTTATTTTTGCAACACTAACGTAACAAATTTGTGTTATCGCAGAAGAAATGGTGAATCGTCTCACGCCTTGGGCGGAGGCCAAAATAGAAAAGAGAATTCACAAGTCGGCAACGTGGACTGTACATGAGATTGGTCGAGGTTACTGGGAAGTCCACGATGGGGTTAGGGACGTAGAAGTTGACTTCAATAATCGTCTTTGCTCGTGCAGGAAATGGCAGCTATCAGGAATACCATGCGGCCATGTCATCGCCGTCGCAAGAAATCAACGGTGTACAGACGTCTCCCATCTGGCGACTGGTTACTACGCGTCGGATAATTTCTGACAAACTTACGCAGAACTCATACATCCAGTCGGTCCAGGAGAAGGATGGGTTGTTCCAGACCACCCGCTTATAAGAAGGGCTGGTCGACCGAGTAACCATGACCGTATCCCGTCTCAGGGCGAGGATTCCATCTAGAGAAGATGTTCTCGGTGTGGACAAACAGGACACACTCGAGCAAACTGTCCATCTCCTGCACCAGTAAATGTGAGCCGACAAAGGGCATCTGGTAGTCGACAAACTGAAAGGGCATCCGGTAGTCGACAAACTCACAGGACATCTGGTAGTCAACAAACTCAACTAGTATCAACCCAAGAGAATTATGAAAGTTTTAGACATGGTACTTTTGATTTAAATGTTGATCTAAACGAGTAAACCATGTCTTTAATAAACCTTTTATTAATATTATTATTGCTCTATAAAGTTGACTTCCCTTTTATCCACCTTATCGTGTTTTTTAAGTGGAAGCTGTTATTTACTAAAGTATCCATCAAACCAAAATTTTATTGAAACCAAAGAAAACGGATGAAGTGCATCGATACAACAACCATCTTTGAGGAGCCTACTACGGGTAGATTTCCTGGATCCTGATGATCCAGTCAGACTTTTCCTTAATCATGTCCTCCATGTCGGTGTAGCTGTCTTTGATTTCTATCACTTCATCTTCTAAGTCATTAATCTCTCGTTTCATCGCCCTAACCTTGCGCTTCATTTCTTCCAAGAACTCCTTCTTCTCCGCAATACACGCCTCTTTATCTTTCTGAATATCCATGTTGCTTAGCCACATCCTTCTTATGTTTTGTATATCTGCATTCGCCGCATCACATGACTCTCTCAACCTGGTAGGCAGTACTTGAGACATTGGTAGACCCGGCTGCTGGTGAGCTTGATACTCTGGTGGGGATTCTCCCCCATGAGCATGGTAGTATGCCTCTCGTGCATTGTTAAACTCTTCCCACTCCTGAGGCGTAATTGGACGATCGGCCGCAGTTCTACCAAACTGTGCCCATTCCTCCGTTGTCTCGGGTGCCTTCCAGTCAATCCTTCTTGATCCATCATTTAATTGTTGGATGTATGCGGAGCCTGAAGTGACAGCACCATTCGCTGGCCTTCTACCCCTAGAACGTGAACCACCAACCATTAAGTTATGAAAATGTAGAGAATGGTTGTAAACGGTGTGGAGGGTAGATAACAAGTTGTGAATTACTACTTCACCATAGAATCTACTTATGGTCGATGAGAAGATAGGGAGGGGAACAATTGCGCCCGGGCGCAATTGCGCACCACTACTTAACTGCAAAGTGCCTGACAGGATTCACTGCAAAGTTATGGAACGATTCCCCTGCAAAGCCTGTTGTCAGGATTCCCTTGTAAAGCATTATAAACGACAACGATTCCCCTGCAAATGTAGAGGGGCGCAATTGCGTCCGGGCGCAATTGCGCCCCCACGCCATTGCGCCCATGTCCTTAGATTTTGGCTATAAATAACGGGGTTATACCAAAGTTATAGTTCACACCATACAACATTTTCATAGCATAATAGTCCCCTCTTTGACCAAACACATGGTTGGAAATGCATCATCGTCAAACCCACCGTCTTCACAAATAATGCCCTCCAGACTGAAAAAAGCGATAGAGAAAAGTGAAGCGGAGATCGAACAACTCACCGAAGAGTGGAAGGAAATGATGGCCAAGAAGGATGGCCACTTGAGAAGGATCGACGCGGACAAGGAGGGGATAAGAAGGTTGAAGAGGGAGATAAAAGAGAAAGAAGGTCGTATTCGCCAGGACAACGTTCAAGTAAACAAGCTTATGCAAGATTTTGCAGTACTGCAAGCGCAGGTTACCCAGAAACAAAATTGGATTGATCAATGTAAAGCACTTTATCCTTAGCATTTTTGGATTTTATATGTTGCTAGTTTGTACCCTTACTTGCTATCACTTTCTTTCATGGTGCTTGTGTTGTTGTATTTCTTTCGTTAGTTGTTTAGTTCATATGCATTGTATCCGTTCAATGTTATTAGATATGTGCAATTTATTGAAATGATGCTTGTCTTGAAATTAACTAAAACTTTCAAAAATTTTATATACGTAGATAAATATACAAGGTCTTAAAAAGGTCCTAAAAGGAATCATACATTTTGATATGTCTGTATCATGGACCAAAAGACATCCGTCATATGACACCTCAATGCTGCCGCCCTTGTCGACTCATCCTCCTGGGCTATTGGGACCTCGTTATTCGCTAAATGGGTGAGGAACATGCATGACAAAGGACCACAATCGCCCAAAGAACCCTGCTGCCGCGGTACCCCATCTGCGTGTACCCAAGTGAAGTCATGGCTTGCAGCTGCAAGTGATGGGCAACCAGCTAGGGTAAGAAGTTCCGGTAGATCGTTGGCGAACTTTGTCATCATTTCATTAAAGGTGTCCACATATGACGGGCTCCTGAAGCTATCATATATAACCATCTTCATGGTTTCTAGGTTTACCCAATGCTTTTGGTCTATGCAAATGGGAATAAATACCTGAAATATTTGTTCAAAAACAAACCAACAGTGAATAACATTAAACTATACAGAAAGTTATAAATAACAAGTTTTTTTAGAAATTGAAATTCATACATGTTCAACAGACCACCATGGTACACCATCCGGCTCCTTCAACATTTTGTAGACAGAATTCGGCCCCCCACCAAAGAGCAAGACATGCATGAAATCGGACGTCATCACCGTCCAAGTGGCACTAGGCGAACGCGACTCGCGGATAAACCGAACCCATCCGTCGATGTGCTATATAAAAAATTAAAAAATGTTAACACATAAATGGACATTATGATAGACAAATTGAAATGACGCTTTAGTACTAACATCATTTTCGAGCCACCCCGAGCCCTGCAGACCGAGTAATAATCCCCACCAGTCCCTACCGACAACATGGGTGGGTATGCACCTAAGCCAATAATCCGGCAAAGCATTATCATGCCACCTTTTGGCAATAGTGGATGAAGTGTAACTGGAAGCAGAAGAAGTGGTGGTGGCAGCAGTGGTGGCAGCATCTGCTTGCCGACGAGGATGAGGGACCTTCGATGGGAGGCGCTGGATAGGTGGGCCTGTACTAGGAGGCAAAGCGGTGAAAGGAGGGCGCAATGATTTCCCGGGATATTTCTCGCGCTGCGGCCTCTGGATAACAACGGCCGACGGACGAACCTGTGTGTCCTGGGACACTGCAGGATGAGGCGTATCCTGGAACAAAGCCCCAACAAACCCCTCCAAACCCATATGTTGCGCTCCACTATCATGGAGCAACGCCCCGAATGTGCCCTGCAAAATATGTTGGGTCCTCACAACTTTGTTCTAATAAATAAATAGCAAATGTAACAAACAAATCTCTTAACTTACATGCTGAGTATGTTGGCCTTGTGTAAGCCCCGTGTACGCTGCCCCAGAGCCCTGCAAAATAACATTGAGGATATTCAGTTTCTATTCATAATATAAAAATCAAATTACCCACCAAATTGAATAACTTACATGTATAATTTGTTGTGGTGGTGTAACGAACTGAGATCCTAATAGGTCATCAAACGTGCCTAAGCCTGATGAATTCTGCACATTAATCTAAGTGATGTCATATGTGGTTAAAAATGATGTCATATGTGGTTTAAAAACGATTGAAATAACTAACATTATCCGTGTATTGGGACGGCCCTCCGAAGTACGGAGATCCGAACCCATGCGGTATGTCGTCGGGCTGGGAGGGTTGTCCATCCTGCTGCTGGGATGGAATCTGGCATCAAGCATATTAAACCACGTAAAGGTTCAAAAGATAACAATTAAAACCAGGTCCGATAATTGAAGTTAAACACTTACCTGCCAAGCGCTAAACCGCCTCTCCACCTCAGCAATGCGTTTCTCAAGAGTTTCTTGGTATGCACGATCAGATGCCCATTTCTCGGCTTTCCGTCTCTCAAGATCTTCATGCTCTGTGCGATGAGAAGTCCGAAAGTCATGGTAATCATCCTTCCACCGCGTAAACTCAGCCCACCGGTCAGCATAGGGGTCAACATGCGGACTATGCTGATAGTGGCCTGCTGGACTATGCCCTGCATGAAATGGTGGCTCCTCGTAAGAGCTGGCCCCATGTGGCCTGCTGACGCCTACGTCATCGTCAGTCTGGTCGTCTCCCTCTGAATCAGTTTGAACTTCTATACCAACAATTAACAACATTATCATAAATATCAGATAATCTAGAACGACTTCTCTTTATAAAAAAAATTATAAATATCGGATAACTTAGAATGACTTCTCACCCTCGTCAACATCCTGCGTAACTCTAGCCCTCTTCGCCAGTCGACGCCCCGCCGTACTACTAAACCAGCGATGGTTCTCCGTATACCATTCTTGACTCTCCTCCCACGGCGTCGGAACAAGGCGATCACGTGGCATCCTATCCTCCTAATATATTGAGAAATAATCATGTTAGAAATCCACACGAGGGCCCCACTTATCACAAATTTTTGGTCGTAGTTAATGTAACTTACCGTCGAGACATCCACGAGATTATGGGCATGCTGACTACCAATAACTGTCGAAGACCTAGCCCAACGAACCGCACGTGGCATCCTGGTGGTCAATATATAATACGTGCTGGCCATAGGAAAGGTCTCCAAAATCCATATCTGTGAATTATAATACCCAGACAGTAGTAAATATTTTCTAGAAATAGGGAATTCGTGTAGGTTGTAAAAATATTAATTTGATATCAACTTACTAACCTTGAAGGCAAATAAAAAACCAGATAACGACATCCTATATTTATGGTCCGGTCGTTTATGGATCGCTTTATTCATCTGATTGTAGGTGTGCGCCCATATATAGGATCCCCAGGGATACTGATTAAACACGTTCATATCATCAATGGCCCGAAGTACAGGGTCGGGAATATGCTGGGACAACTGATGACCGAGGAAGAACGTCTCAACCATCATCATCAGACAAATACGAACGGCAGAATCATCATCGATATGGGCCCACCCCTCGTCAGCAGTGCCGATAATATTGAATAAATCTGTGATGTGTCGCACCGTCAACTGGCCTTGCGGGAACATCCGTCTAACAAACCCACCAGACCGATTCTTACGCAACTTCGGGTGCGATCCGAAACGGAGTGCTGTGATAAGACATAACTCCTCACGGCCGAACCGAAGCGCGTGCTCACCAACCTCAAAAATCATCTCGTCATCCCGTATATTTTCCGGGAAGACCTTTGTCTGCAAGAATATGTGGACCAAGGTCGGGTCGGCAGATGTATCGGTCCATTGCAACCAATGACCGAAACATGTCTCCTTGAATAGATCTAATCGCCGGGAGTTCAATTTCTGGCGAATCGAGTCCACCATGGACGTCTTACTCTTAATATTCAACTTTCCTTTGTAGAAAGTTCTTCCCTGCATAATAATGTTATAATACTTATCTATAGGGACCTAAATTGTCAGTTTCTAATGTAGAGGGACCTAAAGTGTAAATTTCAAATGTTAAGGGACCTAAAGTGTATGTTTCTAAAGTAAAGGGACCTAAAGTGTAAATTTCAAAATTTAAGGGACCTAAAGTGTCACTATCTAATTTTAAGGGACCAAAAGTCTCAGTTTCTAAATTTTAGGGAACTAAAGTGTCAATTCCTAAATTTCAAGGACCTAAAATGTAAATTTAAAAAGTTAAGGGACCTAAATTGAATGTTTCTAAAGTAAACAGACCTAAAGTGTAAATTTCTTAATTTATAGGACCTAAATTTTAAAATTAAAGGCACCAAAAGTGTAAATTTCTAATATATAATGTCTAGTTTTTTTAAAGTGTAATTTTTAAAAAAATTAAAGGATTATTGTATAATGTGTAAATTTTTACAATGTTTTATAACTAGGCTATTAACTATAAATTTAAACCATACATAACAACAAAATCTAACAATGGAGATGAAAATATACCAAAAAAAATCATCCAAAATATTGCTTTTAGCTACAACCATTTAAGACTATACAACATACACAATAACAAAATCTAACAATGGAGATGAAAATATACCAAACAAAATCATCCAAAATATTGCTTTTAACTACAACCATTTAAGACTATACAACATACACAATAACAAAATATAACAATGGAGATGAAAATATACCAAACAAAATCATCCAAAATATTACTTTTAACTACAACCATTTAAGACTATACAACATACACAATAACAAAATCTAACAATGGAGATGAAAATATACCAAACAAAATCATCAAAAATATTAAAATGATAACTACAACCATTTAAAACTATATTATACCATACATAACAACAAAATAGAACTATTAATATAAGTGAAAAAGACACTAACCTCAGCCATTTGTGGTCCCAAATCGTTTGAAACGTGCGAAATTGTTGTCGGTCGGAGGGAGAAAAAGACAGCTCCGGCAGGGGGGTTTTGGATCGAGTAATTAAAAAATGGAGAGCTGGTCGGCGCATAATCAGGGTAAAAGTGCCCAGGGGCGCAATGGAGCCCTAGGGCGCAATTGCCCCCCTGGGCTCCATTGCGTCCAGTGGGCTATTTCCGTAAAACAAAGCGAGATTTGGCTAGGAGGCCAATCCAAGCCCGCGATGTGGCCATTTGGGTCAATTTCCCCTTTACAGGTCACTGTATCATATTGGAAAACTCGAGACGATCATCGACATAAATTCAATGTTTTTAAACCCGATTTTTTGGTTGACCCGACGTGGTGACCGAGTCACGGGTCAACCAAATACATTAAAAAACACATAAGCACAAGTGTTTCATAAATACATTAAAAAAAAACAAATACATTATAAAAACCGGTTTAACCACGGGTCAACCACTCGGTTCAATGATAAAACCGACCAGTTCACTTCGGGCCATAAATTGTCATAAACCCGGTCGCAATTGACCCGCCCTCTTCCTCGGGTCCCGGTTCAACCGACCGTGTCGACCCAGTTTTTAAAACAATGCATCAATTTCAAATATGTTATTTATACTCTGTTAATATTAAGAATGTAAAAATTAGGTTTTGATTTTGATGTATGTGCAGAACATATGTATAATGGAATTGATGAGGAAGGACCTCCATTAAAAAATATATTTTTTATAGGTTAAAAAACAATTTTATTTTTAGTTTCTACCATTTGTCTCCCTAGTAATTTTCTGTCAGTGTCCCCACCATCAAAAAAAATTACCTGGAAATAAAAAAAAAAAAAAAATTGTCTCTCAAAATCAACCAAAAAACCGAAAAGTCCCTCGAAATCGACAAAATAACTTAAAAACTCTTCGAAATCAACCAAAAAACTTTACAATTCCATTGAAAATGTGGAATTAGGCTAAAAATACATCATTCGACTTTGTGGACCTTTAATGTACCTTGAAGGTGTCCCCAACAGGTAAAAATCCTGGATCCCCTAATGTATATGTGAAAAGAAAATTAATAAATAGAAGTATATTTAGCCACCCCTTCAAATAATATGAATACTTAAAAAGGGTAGGAGCTTATATATTGCTAAATACTCTTTTACATATTAATTTATTTCTTAAGGCTTACTTTTTACATCCTCATATGATTTAATCTAATTATAACATAAAAGCATACATAACATCACCCATTATGAGAGAATTTAAAATACATAAAAAGATGGTGATTTATAACATAATGTACAATGA
This sequence comes from Arctium minus, assembly GCA_954870635.1. Classification (NCBI taxonomy): domain Eukaryota; kingdom Viridiplantae; phylum Streptophyta; class Magnoliopsida; order Asterales; family Asteraceae; genus Arctium; species Arctium minus. The sequence goes on along the minus strand of OX941093.1, from coordinate 77,818,559 downwards.
GTGGTTATTTTTTTATTGCAAATTTAAAATTTGTTAAAACCATTAACTATCCATATCAGACGGCCCAACCCAATATACAATCATCAATCAAATGGGTCAACTTCTATTAGTTGGGCCCAGATTGATTCATTGAAAACCAAAGATTTTGCTATTATGGTATTTGAAAATGTATATATGCATGCACCATCACTGTTCTAAAAAACTCGTCGCACAGTCGTGCCATGACACTAAGGTGTTGTTCGGTTCGTTTTCTGTTAAGATCTGTATGGATATAACTGTCTGTATGAATATAGTTGTCTGTGTGTTAACAGATAAGTTGTTGTTCGGTTGTTGTGCTGAATAAACGGTCTGAATGTCATAAATGACCATTTTACCCTTTCGTTATTAATTAAACATTTGTTGATGAAGTTTTATAAAACAACAATCTTATTACATAGTCCAATAATAAAATCAAATAGAACCCTAAATTAAAAAAAAACAAATTAAACCACAATCGATGAAGATTTTCATCTCATCTCTCCCACTATAATTTCCCAATAATCGAGACAAATGCCACTCTTCCTTTGTCCAAATTCATCATCCATGCCCACCATTTAATCGTTTTCTACTAAATTCCTACCACCAAACCTAACTACACCATTTAATCCATGCCCACCTAGCAATGAATATTGGTTTGATTTGGAAAATAAGCTATAATGATGAAGAAACCCTATCTTCCAAATGGAGTAGATGGGGAAATCTACACCAGAAGCTTCGGTTTCATGCCTTAGGTTGTAATGGAGAAAAAAAAACAACAGAAGAGAAGAAGAGGCGCAGATTAGCAGCAAGAACACACAACGAACAGAGGGGAGAGTGTTGTTCCTCCTGAGATTCCAGATCTGCTGCTGTTCCTCCTGAGATTCCAGATGGTGGGGAGAGTGTTGTCATCAAACAGACGGGAGATCGAGAGGGTTTTCATGGAGATCGAGAAGGTACTTCATGGAGTCGAGAGAGGTTTTTTCATGGAGATGAGAGGGTTATTTCACCAGGAACAAGGGAAGTCGGGAGAGGGTTTTTAGATGAGAGAGCTGGAGCTTTTTTTTCTTTTAATGGGAGGGGTACATGGGGAAATGGATAGCTGAGTGCAAAGGAGTTACATAATTTAGCTGATCGAATTAGCCACCATCTAAGCGATTAAGTCAGTACCGAACAGATAGATATGGTTGTGCGAATCAACCATATCTTCCATACAGACCGTTAAGCCACAAACGAACAGACCCTAACACTTGTGTGTCACACTACGTTAAGCCCATGACACACCATAGCCTAATGTGCAGTTATCATAATGAATTGATTGTTCTTTACGTTTTTAAAGTTTTACGAATCCAAGTTTTAATATATAACCTAATTTAACTTGCTTATTACTATTGATTCATTAAGTAACACTACAAAACATACGTTTTAATATATAATATTATATATGAATTAGAAATTTGACGCCATAAGTCACGACTTGAAAACGCCATGGCTTCGCCGTGGCTCCTAAGGCTTGAGTCTTGGTCTCGCCGCCACGCCGCACCTCACGCCATTTAGAACCTTGTGCACCATTCATACATGTATGGTTGGATTTCGAAGAGTTCATCATTTTTTTTCATATGACTTATGAAACCTCATAGAAGCTCTTAAATGAGGAATTTTTTTTAACCGAATCTTGATAGGAGAAACACCAAACTTTAATAGAGAAAATATTGTTCCTTCACATGAAACCGAACATAAACATTTACAAACTCCATATAGAAAAACACTGAACCTTCACTAAAAAAACACCAAGGGCCTGTTTGTTAGCAGTTTAACGAGCTTAATGTGACTCACAACTTATTCAATCAGCTATACATGACTGTTTGATAGTGGCTTAATGATATAGAAAGTGACTTATTCAGTAAGCTTTTAGGGGGGAGCTTTATGCAAAAAGCCAAGTTTTCTCCAAACCTGTCATTACCGATTAAAAAACACACCCTTTTCCATCTACGAAAAACCCGTCCCAAACAAAAACTTTTCTAATCTATACAGACGGATTAATCCACACATACAACTTTATCCACTCAGGACTTAATGGAAATCCAACCAAACATCCCCAAATCTTCACTAGAAAAAACATATTGAACATTCATAATGGTATCATGAGTTTACAAAAGATGGATGACATCTCTCTCTCTCTCTCTCTCTCTCTCTCTCTCTCTCTCTCTCTCTCTCTCTCTCTCTCTCTCTCAGACACACATACACACACACACATATATACAATGCGTGAGAGAGAGAGAGAGAGAGAGAGTGTGTTCTATTTACAACTATAGAATCAAAAATTATGAAAGATGATAAATTTTTTAATTGAGTACGATAAAGTATGCATATGAAATGCTAAATAGTTAAAAGTCCAACAAATATTAATTGAAAAAATGCTCATGTTTTTATAAAGATAAAACATTATGTTTGTAATTGTAGGTATTCATATGTATATCAAGAAAAAAAAGCAGATATATAATATGAATTCCAAGTATAAAAAAAAACCCAATGATTCGATTCAACATAGTATACTTAACAAAAAGTAAATTATCACAATACTATATAAATAAAATTAAACATCATATTTTTAGACCAAAAAAACTACTATATGATATAATTGTTATAGTTAAATTGTATAAGAACGAGTGGGAAATGCATTGAATGAAACCACCGAATGTATGTTTATGATTTAAATCTAAGCTTTTTGCAAAGAAGCAATTAAGGCCACAAACACCAACAATATAAAGAAAGAAGCATTTTCCTCAACCCAAAAGCATGGGGGCTCATAATAATTAACGAGAAGATGGGGGACCCAACTGTAATTATGATCCCTCATGCACATCCATGTAAAAAAAACACCTCCTAATAATTCTACCACTTCCCTCTATTAAAAAAAAAATTCTACCACTTAATATCATGGTCGTCACTGGGAGGATGGGTCGGGCGTACGCTCAGGACCCAAACGAAATAGATGCCCAATTTTTTTTAATATATACTATATATTAGTAGTTAAAAAAATTGTAAATAAAAAAGAAAAAAAATTAGTATATAATATGAGGGAAAAGTTCATAAAAACCCAACAAACTATTCCATTTTGAATGGTTAAGTCCCTAAACTAATTTTTTGAATGAAAAAACCATTAAACTTTCTCATTTTGAATGAGTAAGTCCCTGAACTATTTTTTTGAGTGAAAAAACCATTAAACCTTTTCATTTTGAATGAAAAAACCATTAAATTTTTCAATTTTGAATGATTAAGTCCTTGCATATTTTTTTTCAATAAATTAAATCATTGAACTTTTAAAAATTGGTTACTTACATCATTTTAACAAAAAAAAAACTACATGGAACCGATTATCTTTTGATTCTTTCTCTTTTGATAAATAAAAAATAGATTAAAAAAAGGGAGATCGATGTCAGGAGCAACAACGTGTTAGGTGATATGGAGAACGAACAATGTAAGGGCAATGGGGAGAGGCGAGGCGGAGCGATACGATTGTCTATGAAGGGTTTTAATGGCGTATAATTTGAGAACGGTAAAACTGATTTTGATTTGTTTTTACTTTAAAACTTTCATCGTCAGTTCCATGTATCTTTAAAAAAAGGTAACCAATTTTTAAAAGTTCGATGGTTTATTTATTCAAAAAAAATGTTGAGGGACTTAATCATTCAAAATTAGAAAGTTTAATGATTTTTTCGTTCAAAAAAATAGTTGAAGAACTTAATCATTCAAAATGAGAAAGTTTAATAGTTTTTTCATTCAAAAAAATAGTTCAGAGACTTAACCATTCAAAATATGATAGTTTATTGGGTTTTTTTGAATTTCTCCCATAATAGGACCCAAAAAGAATTTAACATTATATTAAGAACCCAAACATATATTAATTAATAACATTGGACAAAAAAATTTGTAAAAAGTTATTTAGGAGGCGTTTGGTTTATTTTAAGGAATATGAATGAAAATGAAAATGGGAATGAAGTAGAATGAGAATAAGAATGAGCATTGCATTGATGTTGTTTGGTTAAACCAATATAATCAATAAAAAATTATTTTATATAATATTTTTTAATACAAATATGTGTCGTCCAACACGAAAATAAAAAATATGTTTCATTAAACATCGAGAGATGAAGGGGCGTATGAGAAAAAGTGACTGAGTGGGAATAAAGTTTTCATTCCTCCCAATTTGGTCAGGAATGAAAAGTAATGGGTTTGGGTAATAGACTCATTATATTAAGTCAAACCAAACAATACTTTTCATTCTCATTTCCATCCCAAACCCCTCAATACCTCCAACCAAACACCCTCTTAGTCTTTCATTTTATAGTATTGCTTATTGTTTCTCTAAGTTTTTTTTATTTAGTACTAATATCTATAAACTATTTTTGCATATAATCTTTGATATATACTTCATTACTCATCTTCTATATACTATTTTCATTATTCCATCCGCATGAATTTTATTTTTGTGTTAGAATATATTAGATTTATTGTTATTAACTAAGAAAACTCCTACATTTTAAAAACAATTACCAAACTATATGAGACGACCCAATATATCTATATTTAGTATTTCTAAGATACTTATTTTTCATACATTATTGACTATTTATTATCTAATATTGGGTGCATGAATCTTAAGTACTCTCTTATCTCTAAAATAAGAATAAGATTTCAAACTATAATTAACATGGACTTTTGATTCTAAGATTGATGGTTCTTAAAAAGTTTGTTTCATCCCTAAAAGTTTAAAATGATGATTAACATCAAGTAACATGTGGAATATTTACTGATTTATGATGATTTACTTAAACTGTTACTCTGAATGGTCAACATTGTGACGTCAAATGATTTCAATTTATATATTAAAGGTATATCATAAGATGTCTTTGATGGTGGAACTGATTGTTGATGTTATGTAAAAATGATATGGTAGATAATATTAATTTATAAATGATTATTGATTGATCTTACGCTAGGAATACCGGGGAAATCGATTTCATATGAATTATTAGTATTATTTGAATTCAATGTTATTTTTGATGATATAAATAATATATTAGAAATAATTTCGTAGTTATCGATGGTCCATTTTTACATCTCGTCCAGGACCTAAAAAATGTCAGGATCATGCCTACTTAATATAATTGAAAACTCTTTGTATTTTCACAAAACTGAAATCATTTTGATTAAGAATTGATCTTATTAATCAAGCACTATATATCAGGATGACTAATCTTAATGATCAGACATAAAATCCAACCAAACTATACATAATGTCTCACTTACTATGTTATTTTATCTCAGGAACGTTCTAATATTTTTTAAAAACCTTGTTACCTCAAAAACTTTTGATTATACTGTGAAATAAGATAACAAAGCTTAGAAAAGGGATAAACCTAAGCAATTAACAGTCTCGTTATCTTAACCAAATTTAAAAAAAAAACGACCTTTATAAATTGATAATATGCCCTAAACACATGTAAAGTTGGACCTCCTGTTTAAAATCTCATATTTAACATATAAAAGGACGGTTTTGCTTTATCTGGATTCATGTCTTGTCTATATAACGAGATTAATTGAAACTAATTCATAAAATGGTTATGTTTGGTGAATTATATACCATATATTAAATAACAAAAACATATTTTATTGCTTAGATTTTTTTTTCTAAAGGAAAGGAAATATTGTTTGAATTGGTGGTGGTCCTATAAGGGGGCACAAACGTTGCAAAAGTGATTCGAAGGTTTGCCTCCCAAATCATTCAAAAGGGAACTTGTGACGGATCCAACGTTACTTTAATTTTTTTAATATAAATCTAACACAATTATTATATCCTTCCTCCTAAAGACTTTTGCTCTTCTTTGACCTGTTTTCTCTTCACTAAAAATAACCCTAAATTATAGATCTATTTGATAGTAAAAATTATTAAAAAAAAGGTTACTTATTTTAATTCATATTCTAAATGACATGTTTTCGAAACTTTTATTTTAATGTCCAAGACTTGACAATTAAATATTTAAGTGCATTTTTATTCGTAATAGTGAGAAAACGAAAAAAAGGTCCGACTCCAAGTTGTTCAACAATAGCGTCATTAAGTTTCCCGATCCCAATAACTTGGATATAGTTTTGTTTACGTGACCTCAATATTTTTATTTTTTTAGAATGCTAAATAACAAAAGAAAATCATCATCATTATTCTTTTAAAATGACTGTAATATTGTGTAGCATATTTTTGTCATTATTTGTTTTAAATGATTGAAAAATATGTAACACCATAAGTAACTCAAAAAAGAATTATTACAAACTTCACAATCTATAGAATATTTTTTAGAGATGTGGATGTTTTGTTGACAATTAAAAAGCCAAAAGTTTTATACTCACGTCACCAAAACCTATTTTAATCAACATTTATAAGTAATTAGGTAAAAATAATACTTATATGTTTAACATGTCATATTTTATATATTAAGATGCAAAATTTAAATAAAATATTATATTTTTATGTAAAATTTGCTTAAAACAAAAGTTATACCACAAATTATTGACGATAATAAATGAAATGGATTACGATGGATTGCCGGCCGTGGTGTGGACTACATGTCAGTTTTTTGTGGCATCTGGCAGTATGCAACCATGTTCCATGCCACAAATATACAAATCTTTGAAAAATCGTAATAAATAATTGTTCATATACCTACCTTATATTTTTGAGTCGGAGACTAGTATATTATCATGATACAATAAAATAACACTGAAAATTTATAACAAAATTTTGTATTCACAATAAGAACACTATAAATGTTACATTTACAATGTTTTGCATTGAATGTTCAGTGTTATTTATGCGGTCTCACGGGTCTCATGAAGAGTATTGCATGATCTCAAATCTATATTTTTATTTGCAAAACATTGCATATATAGAGTTGGTCTCCGGTAATGTAACACCCTCAAATTTGCTAAGAGCAACTAATTAAAATTTCGATATAAAATCAATACAAATCAAAGGTTCTTCATACCTCAAATATAAAATTCTACAAATAACCTCAAAACAAAGGTAAACCCCAAAATCCGTCAAGGGCTATACCGAAGTCGGGTGCTACGTAATCCCCAAAGCTAGCTGCTCATCACAACCAAATCGGAAACTTCACCAATGCTAAACACATCACGATCACACTACTAGAACTCCTCTCTTCATAGTGTTACTAGAACCATTCCCAACCAGAACCAGATGCACATGCCGACAAATAAAAAGGTTAGGCTAACGCCTAGTGAGTTCAAGAGTTTACAACATACATAAATACATTTGCTAAAGGGAGAAAAAGTAGTTTGAATCACAGACCTTCAGAAAGATTTACTTTAAATATTCAAACGACACCATTTTTCAAAAATACACCTTTAAAACAAGGAACTCACATGGACTTTCTTTCGTAAAACCACTTTAATCCCAAACTCACCCAAAACGTGAATAGTAGGCAAAACTCCCAATTTATAATAATACGAAATCAAACTTTACTTCTCAAAACACCCCAAACGGGGGCAGGGCATAATACACAACCCATAAATATTGAGTAAACAATTCCCCACAAGCAAAACGTCACCGAGAACATAGATGATAACAATGATACAATTAAATACCCAATTAACACCTTCCGGTGACGGGGGAGACCCGATTCCATTGTACGTGGCGGAACACAAAGTTAAGCCACATAACCATGTTGTCGAACTACACCTCGGATCGTGACTGTATTGTCTGCTCTGCCGATCTACACCTCTAGTCGGACTATATTTCAAGTCCCAAACACTGTATCCCTTATTGCCTGTTCTGCCGAGCTACACCTCAATGATACACGATCTTATTGCCTGTTTGGTCTCTAGCGGAGTTTCATCCTCAGGGTACCCACTCGACCCCAGTGCCTACTCCCTAGCATTCAAGATAGGAGCCTCAACTCCTTACTTGATAACTATCGATGTCTAACCTCGTGCACAAGAATTAGACATTCGAACACAAGACTCATGGTCCCGAAGTACAACCCATAAAGGTTCCTCTTCGCCAAATGTAACGTCCTAAAAATCAGAGTAAAATAAAACTTCTCAAAATAGGCAACATGACATCTGTATTGATATAAACTCCTCAAAAAGTGTATCAGTCCTTTAGACTTTACAAAAACCTGTACGGATTTAGAATTCATCAACAAACTAATCTAAACATAACTATCTAGATTACATCAGTTGACAATCCAAAATTCATCAAAAGAATGAGACTTAACAATGCCCAACTATCAACACACTTTAGTCATCTCAAAAATGCCTCGAGACCAAACTCGTCTCTCAAAACCCTGAGCATCCCACCGCTAAGGGAAACCTGTTATACATATCATTTGAGAAAAAGTGTCAGGCTTAAAGTGTAACACCCTAAATTCTGGAAATAGCAACTTAATTAAAATTTTCTAAATACATCAATAACTGGATCATCTACAACCACAATTTAGATTCAACCTCAATACACGTACACAATGTATACATACAGACTAAAAAGGACGGGTGCTACTAATACCCAATAACAATCGTTATCTCCAACTTGCGGAAGACTTCACCAATTACTTACTTTTGCGTCTAGCTAAGACTCTCCATCTTCATAGCATTGCTAGAACCCAACCCCCAACAGGAATCCTGATGCACATGCCGACAAATAAAAAGGTTAGGCTTAATGCCTAGTGAGCTCAAGAGTTTTCAACATATATAAATAAATCGTTTAAAATGTAAGAATGCAATTAAAGTCATAATCTTTCAAAATGATATGTTTTGCTTATGAAACAACTCATTTACCAATAAACATGTATTTTAGACGAAAGAGACACCACGTTGATCGCTAGCCAAACCAAGATGTTTTACAGAAAGATTCCAATATAAAATGTCTTTCGTAAACTTATATTTAACCCAAAACTCACGCAACCATAAAATGAAAGGAAACCAAATACTGAAAACGTAGGAATGACGCATTCCATTCAAGCCTTAATATACGTGGGGGAAACCCAATATTAAAGCCATCATTTATCGTCGACCACATAAAAACCCAATTTGGTAAAATACGACATTACCATATAAAATACAACGAATCAACGATGAAGAGACCCGTATACACTGAGAATAGAGTAACACGCAAGTAGGCCGTTCACGCGACTTCCTTGTATGTCATCTAAACGTTTCCATCTTGGGTGGCGAGAACACGTGAATGGGGCCACTCGCGATGTTATTGGATTTCACCAACGTGCCCCGGTTCTAGTTCCCATGCCATAACAGACATCACAATCCTCGAACCTGTTGTTGCCCCTTGCCATACTCCGTCGAGTTCCGCCCCGCAGTCTTACGAGCAACCGGGTACCTAATCCAATCTAGACGAGTTCCAACTCTGCGGCTCAAACCACATATTCCTACTCGCTAGCAAACCCGAGCGGTCACTATAAGTAACCCAAAACCTCAGGCCTTACATAACCGACAGACTTACGTGCCTATGGATCCATTACGACACTATCTATCATTACATGACTCCAAAAGAATGACCAAAGAACCCAAAGCATGTAATTCCCCAAAGACCAAAGAACCAATGACATAAACGATCGTCATCATACTCAAAACCCACAACGGTTATAAATCCGGACAAATGTCCACACGACCCATTTAGTCAAAACCAAGCCAAAGACCCAACACTTTACGTAAATCCCCATATAAAAACCGATATAATTATTGGAACCCGTTTGACCATCTAATACGCAAACACGACCAAAAGTATAAATAAATAAAATTTCATCGTTGGTTGAGACAAACCATTTTCCCAAATGAACTCATACCCTTATGTTTTCAAAATGGCTCATAACACAATAATATGCACTTTCTAAAAGGGTTTATAAAATCAAATACACAAAATGACACTTACGCCAATTGAACTCCAATTATATATGTAAAATTATCAAATAAGCATTTCAACATGATTTATTTACCAAAATACCCAAAGATCCCAAAATGGGTGTCTCAACATGCTTATAAAACTAAACATTTCAAAATAACTAAAACTTATCAGCAGTTAACAATTTTCGGTAAAACACAAACATTTTGGCATGTACACCGTTTTCACAAATCAACTTGAACTCACCTTGCTAGATTTAGGCTAAATCTAGATTTTCCCCCAACTAGAGCTCCTTTGAAGAACACTTGGATTCTCAAGTCAAAACTTCCAAAAACCTAAATCCATACATATTCAACCATAAATAACATAACCAAACACGTAGAATCATTCCCCAACAATTTATATCAAATCCCCAAACGAGATCAAAACCCTAATTTCTCCAAAATCATCCAACCAAAAACTTAAGAAATAGAGTACTTGGAAACTATGAATGAAGCATTTACAACTTGATTAAAGTGTTAGAAAGAAGAAGGGATGAACTCACATTGGTGAGTTTTGATAAAACTCAAAACCCTAGGATTTTCTTGAAGAAGACAACAATGGAGATGATAAGATGGTAACTCCTTGAATCCTAGACTTCCAAGACCTTAGATGATGATGGAATGCTTCAAGATCAAAGTAAATGTCCATGGAAATAGTTGAGGTTCGAACCAATATGATAGGAATCGGTTTGGGAGAGAAAGGGAAAAGAGTGGAAGTGAGAAAATGGGATAAGGGGCTGAAAATCGCAACTTTTAACACTCTGGTACCCGTAGGCTATAGTGCCAGGCTATTGTGCCAGTGGCACAATCGCTAGCACAATCGCCAGCTCTGGCTATTGTGACGGATATAGTGACATTGTCACAATCGCTGTCACAATAGCCAAGAGGGTACCGAACGCTGTTTTGGCCATAACTTCTTCGTTTTAGCTCCGATTTCGCACCGGAAGGAACCGTTGGACTCGTAATTGAATCATTTATCCATCAAGACTATAAAATATAAGATTCAAGTCCAAAATCATAAATCTTATTTTTTTCCCTCAATATATCGGTTTCTGTATTAACTTTAAATGATACATTTTCAAAAATCGGGGTGTTACATAAAGCCCGGTGAGAACATACAGTTTATAAAGCTCAAAAGATATAAACATTTGAATCATAAGATAATATTTCCAAAAAGGTTAAATCTTACAATTGATACCTTTGCCACAATCGGGCTTTTTCGTTATAAAACTCGTCATCAAATGACCAACGATAAAATATTTTACCAAGTATAGTGGCGTAACACAAAGTAGGCCACAATACGAGTTATGAGCTAAACACTTGGAATCCAAGGATACGAACACATAGGTCCGTGCTACGATGTGAGATCGCGCGCCCCAAGCAAAACCAATGTATACTCCTTTACTAGGATCACTATGAACCATGGCTAGTATCCGGCTTCACATAATCGTACCAAGTTGCCCCCGAGGATCATATGCATCCATAGCTACAAAATGGGGAATATAACATCCCAATAATACAGTCGACTCAAAACCTAGGGATCCACTAGTAATGGTACAGACTCGTCATAACAACATATGTGACCAACCATAAACAATCATATGGTATAAAAACATTTTCATAAACAAAATGTTATATCCAGTTCAACTTCTGGTAAGAATGAAAATCATTAAAATGAGTTCATAAACTTTCTTTCACATATCCAACATAATGTGCAAGTAAAACATATTTTTACTTCAAATAAGATAGAATCCATCATAAAATGATCGGAACCCTAAAATCTCCCAAAACTCAACTTATATCAAAATGTATAAATCTTAAATCTGAAATCATGGAGATACATAGGAGTTCAAAATGTAACCATTTTGACATGTATAAAGTTTTAGAAAGGTAGTAGGAACTCACCCAATAGGTTTATACGAAAACCCGAAGAACCAGATATCGACCCTCTTGATAAGACGAAGCTTTCTACACCGAAACCTCGGATCGAACACCAAATATTAACTACCAAACTTAGAGAGAGAGAGAGAGAATCGATTTTAGAGAGAGAGAAGATTGAGAGTTAGAGATTGAGAGATGAGACCGAATGAGATATTTTGTTTTGAAAACCCTTAAGTCGGTCCAGGGGGTGTCGCGGGTTATGCCGCGACTCCAAGTCGCGGTGGAACTTGCTCGTGTTCTCAAACCCCAAAACCAACAGCGGACATCACGACTAATGCCGCAACTCCAAGTCGCGAGCAAGTCGCGGAACTCACTGGAAGGTTCCAACTTCACCGAACAACATAAATTCGAACGATAAACTAATTACGGTGATAACGACACGAGTTATACACAAGATTTAAACGATATATGTATAATGAAAATCCAGGGTGTTACAATCCTCCCCAACTTGGGAATGATTTCGTCCCCGAAATCCAAACTATACAAAAAGATGAGGATATCTTCGCTTCATATCCTCTTCGGATTCCCACGTTACATTTGCTCCTCGGTGATGCTTCCACTGCACCTTGACTAACGTGACTTCTTTGTGACGCAACTTCTTAGATTTTCTCTCCAAGATAGCGTCGGGTTCTTCCACACAATGGTTACCCTCGTCAACTGTCAATTTGGAGAGAGGAATAACGTTTTCCTCTTCCGCAAAACACTTCCGAAGGTAACAAATATGAAACGTGTTGTGGATCCTGCTCAACTCTGGCGGTAGTTCCAATTGGTACGCTTGCAAACCTACCCGCTTGAGCACTTTGAAAGGTCCGAGGAAACGGGGACTCAGCTTCCCACGCTTTTCGAACCGTATAATACCTTTCCACGGCGATACCTTAAGCAACACACGATCGCCCACTTGGAATTCCATCGGCCGCTTCTTCTTATCGGCATAACTCTTCTGCCGATCCTGAGCCACTTTCAATCTTTCACGAATACATCTGACCTTATCGGTCGTCTCTTGCACGATTTCAGGTCCGGCGAACTGCTTTTCTCCCACTTCAAGCCAACACACAGGAGTTCGACACTTTCGCCCGTACAATGCTTCAAAAGGTGCCATTCCGATACTCGAGTGGTAGCTATTGTTGTAAGCAAACTCTACCAAAGGTAAATGAGAGTCCCAGCTACCCCCGAAATCGATGACACAAGACCTCAACATGTCTTCCAATGTCTGGATCGTTCTCTCGCTTTGCCTGTCGGTTTGTGGATGGTAAGCCGTACTCAACTTAACTCGTGTACCAAGCTCTTTCTGAAACCCATCCCAAAAGTTCGAAGTGAACCGACTGTCGCGATCCGACATGATCGACAATGGTATGTCGTGCCTCGAGACCACCTCATCGATGTACAGTTTTTCTAGTTTGTCCATCGATAATGTCTCGCGCATGGATAAGAAGTGAGCGCTCTTTGTCAATCTATCAACTATCACCCAAATGGTATCGTGACCTCGAAGAGTTTTAGGTAACTTTGTCACGAAGTCCATAGTGATATGCTCCCACTTCCACTCGGGAATCTCTAGAGACTGAAGGCTCCCATACGGTCGTTGATGTTCGGCCTTGACTTGCGAGCACGTAACACAACGCTCCACATAACGCGCCACATCAAGTTTCATTACCGGCCACCAATAATGCAACTTCAAGTCTCTGTACATCTTCGTACTTCCCGGATGAATGGAATACTTGGACTTGTGAGCATCTTCAAGCAAAAGATCACGGTTACCCCCAACTTTGGGTACCCACACACGACCGCTGAACAGTTTTACCCCACGACTATCTTCCGTTAAGAGCAAACGCTGCTTTGTCATGACTTCCTCTTTGAGATTCTCTTCTAACAATGCTACAACTTGCGATGCTTTGATCTTTTCAACAAGACTAGACACCAACTCGATTCTCGAATGGGTAGCCCAAATACATCCACTATAGTCCTTCCGACTTAACGCATCGGCTACTACGTTCGCCTTACCAGGGTGGTAAAGCAACTCACAGTCGTAATCCTTGAGTAACTCGAGCCATTGCCGTTATCTCATATTCAACTCTTTTTGATCAAAGACATGCTTTAGGCTTTTGTGATCTGTGTAGAGTGTACATTTGGTGCCATAGAGGTAATGTCGCCAAAGTTTCAGGGCGAACACCACCGCTGCTAACTCCAAATCGTGGGTAGGATAGTTCTTCTCGTGTATCTTAAGTTGCCTCGAGGCGTAAGCGATTACCTTGCCCCGCTGCATCAACACACATCCTAAACCCATCTTCGAAGCGTCGCTATAGACCACAAAGTCTTCTGACCCTTCAGGTAACGATAAGATCGGAGCTTCACATAATTTTATTTTGAAGGATACGGAAAGCCTTTTCTTGCGCTTCATCCCAAACAAACTTCACGTTCTTTCGAGTTAAAGCCGTCAAGGATGATGCGATATTTGAAAAGTCTTGAATGAATCTCCGGTAATAACCTGCCAGACCCAAGAAACTTCGGATCTCGGACGGACTCTTGGGAGGTTCCCAATTCATCATTGCTTCAATCTTGGAAGGATCCACTTTCACTCCGTCCCGAGTGACAACGTGACCCAGAAACTGTACTTCTTCAAGCAAAAAGTCACATTTGGAAAACTTGGCGTACAATCTTTCCTTTCTCAACACCTCGAGAACTTCGCGAAGGTGTTTCTCGTGCTCCAACTCGCTTTTAGAGTACACGAGTATGTCATCAATGAATACGATGACCGACTTGTCGAGGAATGGTCGGCACACCCTATTCATCAAATCCATAAATACCGCTGGCGCGTTCGTCGGGCCAAAAGGCATTACAAGAAACTCGTAATGGTCGTAACGCGTTCTAAAGGCTGTCTTCGGAAAGTCTTCTTCTCTTAACTTAACTTGGTGATAACCCGAACGTAAGTCAATCTTGGAAAAACATCTCGCTCCTTGAAGTTGATCGAACAAGTCGTCTATTCTCGGAAGCGGATATTTGTTCTTCACTATCGCTTTGTTCAACTCACGATAATCGATGCACATTCTCATCGTTCCATCTTTCTTCTTGACGAACAGGACCGGAGCTCCCTAAGGTGACGAGCTCGGTCTGATGAAACCCTTCTCCAAAAGCTCTTGGAGTTGTGCCATCATCTCTTGCATCTCTGACGACGCTAATCGGCAAGGTGCTCTAGCAATAGAAGCTGCTCCTGGCACGAGATCAATCCGAAACTCTACTTGACGATCCGGTGGTAATCCAGGCAAGTCGTCAGGAAAGACGTTTGGATACTCGCGCACAATCTTTACATCAACTAGCTTTGACTTCTCTAACTTGGCGTCGATCACGTAGGCTAGGAAAGATGAACATCCTTTTACTAAGCACTTGCGTGCCTTAGCCATTGTGATTATTGCCACATCACCTTTTCTCTTTTCACCATAGATCATAACGACTTCGCCACAGGAATTGGGAAGTCGAATTAGCTTCTTAGAACACATGATCTCGGCATGATTGTTTGCCAACCAATCCATACCGATGACCACGTCGAAACCTCCGATTAACATCGGCAGCAAATCAATCGAGAGTTCTTTCCCTTCGATTCCGAGAACACATTTCTTCAAGACATCACGGATCAGAACTTGACTACTACTAATGCATCCTCAAGACTAGTAGTGGGCATAGAAATCTTTTGACGGAACGACTCAGATATGAAAGAGAAACTGACACCCGTATCGAATAAAACACGAGCAGGTACAAAGTTTATAAGAAATGTACCCGTTACCACATCAGCGGATGCCTTGGCCTCATCGACCGTTATCTGAAATGCTCGACCCGAAACCCTAGGAGGGTTCTACTTTCTTGCTGGCGTGCTACACGACATAAGCTTCGGGCAATCTCTTTTCACGTGCCCCGGTGTCTTGCACTCATAACAGACAAGTCCTCTGACCGGGCAATCTCTGACAGTGTGATCAGGCTTCCCACACTTATAACAAGTTTGAGAAGTGGTGTTACAGTCACCATGGTGTTTAGTTTGACACTTGTGGCACCACCTAGCTTCCTGCTGATTGCTGATGTTTCGGTTTCCGCCAAAAGGTCGTGATCTCTTGGGATGAGCAGAATTGCTCTCCCACTTTCTCTTATCGACTACAGCCACGACCTTCTCCGGTTTACTCTTAGCGTAGACCTCCTCCATAAACTGTGCTTCTTCAATTGTTTCCCGAAGGTTAGAGGCCTTCGAGTTTCGGACCATAGTCATCATGTCCGACGGTAGACCTTTTAGATAGGCCTTAATCTTCTCTTTCTCAGTGGAGGCCACATGCCCCACTAACCCCAGCTTCTCCATGAATTGACGGGTATACTTCCTCACCGTCAGATTCCCTTTCACAAGAGCTCGGAATTCTGCCTCGATACGATCCATAGCCATTTCATTGCAATATTCCTCCAATAATTTCGTTTTGAACTCGCCCCAAGTCAGTTGGGCAAGAACAGTAGGAGAGAGAGTGGACTGGATAACATTCCACCAAGTCAGTGTGGTATCCCTGAGCAGTTGTGTACCGAATCTCACCTGCTGGTCATCACCACACTCAGATGAACCGAAGGCCTGCTCGACCGCTCGGATCCACCTAACACATGCAACCGGGTCTTCGGAACCAGAAAACTCTGGTGGTCCGTAACCCAGAAAAGACTTGTAGGAACAACTATTCCCACTTTTCGAAACGCCAACGACCCTATGCTCCTTGGATCTGACTCTGTTCTTGACACCTCCAGAGCCAACTACCACATTTTCTGCCACTGCCTCAGGCCTCTTGAAGCTCGGATCTCGATCCTCTAACATCTTTAGGAATGCCTCTTGCTGTTTCTCCATGGTCGACGTCACCATTAGCATGACACTGGCCATCATATCATCTTGAGGGTTTGCCACTGAAACAACGGGATCGGTGGACGCCAACTCCACTCTTGGCTCTGGCTCCACACCCCCAGTAAATATTGGTGGCATGCCCGGAGGAACGACTGCGGACGTTCTTACCACTGGATTAGGCTCATGCGAACTAACATCGCGTAGATCTCCGTCACCCAACGGACGACCACGAGTGTTCACCATACTAAAGGATGGTTGCTACACAGGCATGAGAAAGAGTAAGAGATCGATCAACAGGTTAACACAAGAAACGTACTATCACGTTATCAATTGTCACAGTAACGACATTTCAAGCACAATTACGTATAAATATTTTCATAATAATAGTAGCTAAGTGAAATTATGAACATACAATACATAAAAGTTCTTGTCACCATCGCCACAACGTTCGACAACTATAATTTCCGTCGACTCTAAGACTAACCCGTCTTAGAAGTTCTACCCAAACTCACGAATCAATACTTAGCATGCTCAGTCTAAGTCTAGACATCTTACATTCATGCCTAGATCACTTAAACTAGAGCTCTGATACCAACTTGTAACGTCCTAAAAATCAGAGTAAAATAAAACTTCTCAAAATAGGCAACATGACATCCGTATTGATATAAACTCCTCAAAAAGTGTATCAGTCCTTTAGACTTTACAAAAACCTGTACGGATTTAGAATTCATCAACAAACTAATCTAAACATAACTATCTAGATTACATCAGTTGACAATCCAAAATTCATCAAAAGAATGAGACTTAACAATGCCCAACTATCAACACACTTTAGTCATTTCAAAAATGCCTCGAGACCAAACTCGTCTCTCAAAACCCTGAGCATCCCATCGCTAAGGGAAACCTGTTATACATATCATTTGAGAAAAAGTGTCAGGCTTAAAGCCTGGTGAGAACATACAGTTTATAAAGCTCAAAAGATATAAACATTTGAATCATAAGATAATATTTCCAAAAAGGTTAAATCTTACAATTGATACCTTTGCCACAATCAGGCTTTTCCGTTATAAAACTCGTCATCAAATGACCAACGATAAAATATTTTACCAAGTATAGTGGCGTAACACAAAGTAGGCCACAATACGAGTTATGAGCTAAACACTTGGAATCCAAGGATACGAACACATAGGTCCGTGTTACGATGTGAGATCGCGCCCCCAAGCAAAACCAATGTATACTCCTTCACTAGGATCACTATGAACCATGGCTAGTATCCGGCCTCACATAACCGTACCAAGTTGCCTCCGAGGATCATATGCATCCATAGCTACAAAATGGGGAATATAACATCCCAATAATACAGTCGACTCAAAACCTAGGGATCCACTAGTAATGGTACAGACTCGTCACAACAACATATGTGACCAACCATAAACAATCATATGGTATAAAAACATTTTCATAAACAAAATGTTATATCCAGTTCAACTTCTGGTAAGAATGAAAATTGTCAGGATCGAAACTCAAACAAGAATTTAATATAAACTCAGAAACAATGTTAAAGAAGTTGCGGAAAAACACTTTAACAAAAAATCAATGGAACAGTATATAGAACTCAAATCACAAGTTATATTAATTCAACTTGATGATTACACACAAAACCTCAATCTGTTGAACAGGCTCAACAAACGTTCTATACTTCTCTATAGAAAGGATCTAAACTATTCTTGAGGTTAATTTTCTCTAAACAAAACGTATGAATAATTATATTTCTATCAAAAACTTCTATACTATATATACAAGACTGAGTACAAGATAATTATCAAAATAAAATTGATCTTCAACATCAATACCATAATTATCTTCAGCCTTATCTTCAACTCATATTTATTTTCATAAGCAGCACTAACTATCTTCAGTAGTATTAATCATCCTCAGCAGTATTAATCCTTGAAGCAGTACTAACCATGCTTGCAGTATTAACTCCTTACTTGCAGTAGTAATCTTCAACAGTACTAACTACTAGCAGTACTAACTCTTCAAGCAGTACTAACTATTCAAGTAGCAGCACTAACTTTTCAAGCAGTATTAATTCTACTAGCAGTATTAAAATTACAAGCAATAGTAATACCTTTCAACTAGCAGTAGTATCCATCCTTAGCATATTCTGACCCAACAATCTCCCCCTAACTTAACTTTTCAGGATGAGAAGTTAAGTTCTTCAGCATAGGGTCTTTATGATGCTTTCAACACTTCTTCTCAGTTGACCAGATTTGGATCTAGTCCTAGACTCTGATTGATAATTCTTCTGACTACTATCCTGGCCATTTCTGAATCCTTTGAACACATCAGCTTTGCATTCAACATACCTTGCAACTTGACTTTGTTGTGATCATAGATTTTATCCACCAGATAGTACTCATGATAAGCTCTATCTACAGTGATGACATAGACTCCACACCTTTCAAACAACATCCAACTTTCTATTCTTTGGAATTTATTCTCCAGATGCAGATCTCTGACCACATGTTGAACTTTGCTAGGATCAAACATCATGCATAAGTACTCCATGGGTAATTTGATTAAGCTCATTTCAGCTCCTATTAAGTCCTTTTCATACAGGCTCATTCCAATCTTGAACATTTCTTCTAAATCTGATCTGGAACAGCTTCTGATGAATTTTCCCCAAGTTGCATACACTTCAAACTGATCACCCATTCTTTTGATTCTGAAGTATTCTTTCATGTTGTCCTTCAGAATATCCCAAAAGATAATTTCTGGTGCTTTCATAGAAATAGGATCAGCTTGTACTGGATCTTTATCTGTCACTGTCATGTACAAGTCAAACTGCTCATTTGATTGTTGATTGGACTGCTCTGGATTCTGCTCTGGCTCTGCTAAAGGTTCATCAGTAGGTTCTGCTTCTGCTCTTTCTTCTTCAATTCTTGTCCTTTTTGCCTTTGGCTTGCTGGCAATTGATTTCTTTCTTTTGATTACTCCAATTTGATGAGCCAATGTCTCTTCTTTCTTTTCTTCTTTCTTTTCCTTGATAGGAGTTCTTCTTCACTTTCAGGGAAGGGTTGTTGTATGTTGAGATCATGGCTCTCTTTCATCTTTCTTTCAGCTTCTTCCCTTTGAGTGGAGTCCCCTTTCAGATTGGTCATCTCCTTCTGGTAAAGTTCTTCAAGCTTTCCAAAAGACATACTTGTAAACATTCCCTCAGGAACTCCAATGGCTCCTTTCAGGAAGTTTATCAGCTTCCTTCTTTCTTGGTTTGCTAAGTATGTTTTGGAAGGTTGTCTTTGTCTAGTCTTCAGTGGTAGCCTTTGCCTTGAAGCCTTCTTTGTGACTTTCTTAGCAGCAGCTGCAGACTTCAGACTCTTTTGATATTCCTCATTCAGCTAGTAGCCAATTCCAAAGCTATCTCTCTGTCTTTTGCAGATTGGATTTGTTCCTCCTTTTCCAACTCTTCTTGAAGTTTTTTGGCCAATTCTTTGTAACACCCTCAAATCTGGAAATAGCAACATATTAAAATTTTCTAAATACATCAATAATTGATTCGTCTGCAATCCCAATCTAAGATTTAACCTCAATACACACAATCATTCTATACATAAAGTTTATGATACGGACGGGTGCTACTAAAACCCAATAGAAGTCACTATCTCCAAACTGCGGACGACTTCACTAAATACTTACACTCGCGAAAGACTAAGCACATCTCTTCATAGAATTGCTAGAACCAACCCCCACCTGGAACCTGATGCACATGCCGACAAATAAAAAGGTTAGACTTAACGCCTAGTGAGCTCAAGAGTTTTAACATGAACAACTATATCTTTAAAAGTAGGGAAACTAGTTTAAAGCGAGATCCTTCGAAATAATATACTTTAAAATGGAAACGACACATTTTCCATAATATGCACTTTTAAAGACAATGCTCCCAAACACACATTTCTTATAAAACGATGCACCCAAAACTCACCCACACATTATTTCTCTAAAAGACTCATTGTGTAGTTAAAATGTACGTTTTAACACCGAAGGCATGGATAAGGGAATACCCAAGATAACACCTTTCAATGACGGGGGATACCCGATTCCATCGTATGTGACGGACACACAAAGTTAAGCCACGTATCGACGTTCACGAGTTTCACATAAGACCATGGTTCCCCGTATACGGCTCGTCCGAGCTACCACCGCAAGACACCCCTGATCCTAGTGTCTACTCGACCTCTAATGAGTGTCACGACCAAAGTCACAAGTCGCCGTATCCGACTCACTCTGGGCACCACCACAAGACTTAGCTTCGTATACGGCTCATCCGAGCTACCACCGCAACCTTACATAATCAACATGACTTGGGGACCACTCACTAGACTCAAACATGGACATTAAAACTCTATGATGAACATAACGACTCATATGCCTATGGATCCAATGCATTACAGTCTAAACATTACATGACTCCGTATGAATGAACTCACGCATCCACAACATGTAATTAACCAACATTTATATAATGGTTGTTTTTCAATGAAACGCTCCATAAGGAGCCGTTTAAACCGGACAACGTCCCAAAACCCGTTAAGGTACAAATCAAGCCGAAAGGCTTCATAAAACGTTTGATACTCAAGAGAGCCAACTTGGTTACATAAACCAAAATACCTTTTTTTTCCAAAATATTTGATTCTCAAATTACCATTGGCCTTCGGCCCAAAACCCAAAAAGGTTTTCCATTTCCAAAATACCCCATTTCATGAATGATGTATAAAACTCGACAAAAACGTAAAAGTGCCTTTTTGACCAAATATCCATTTATGCAATAATCCCAAAACATGTTCCTTTGTGACACATTTATCAAAATATCCCAACATCCCAAATATGATGTTTTACAAGGTTTAATAAGCTAACCACTTTAAGTAAACAAAAGTTACCAAATAACCCAATAGTTGATAATTTAATGTAAACACATAAATGTTTAAAAATAGACATTTTGGCATGTACACCGTTTTCACAAATCAACTTGAACTTACCTTGCTAGATTTAGGCTAAATCTAGAATCTCACCCAACGAGCTCTCTTTTGAAGGCCGCTTGAACCCTCAAGCCGAGAACTTCCAAAACCTAGATCCAAACAATCCAAACCATTTAGAAGCATTCCCCAAGCATTAAACACCAAAAATCCCTAAACGAGATTAAAACCCTAATTTCTCCAAAACTATCAAATCCGAGATTTGAGATACCAAATACTAAGAAATCGCCAAAGCAACATTTATAACCTTATCACAAGAAAACTTACCCTTGAAGACAAGGAGACTCCCGAGGGCACCCAATCCAACACTTCAACCCGAGCTCCCAACCGTTAAACTTGATGAAGAAGATGAAGATGAAGGTTTAGTGGTTCAAGCTCCCAACTAGCTAGATGATGATGAAGTATGAGGGTTGAGGAGGAAACCCCTCAAAATAGGTAGACGTTCGACATTTGAGGATTGGGAGAGAAAAAGGGAAGAAGATTTAGGGTTTGGGTTGAGAGAAATGAGCTTAAATGGCTGAAAATCGGGTTTTTAGCTCAACAGGGCGCTCCGCGGGTTATGCCGCGACCTTAAGTCACGTCATAAGCCGCCCGTTTCCCCGAATACTCACATCCAGTGAGTTACGCGACTTGTGCCATGACCCAAAGTCGCGTGCCAAGTCGCGGGGCCCAGAAAACCTCGTTTTCTCGCGTCTTCGCATCTGATTCGATCCTCGATGATTTCCTTAGAGAAGCTTGCCTGATTCTCGATACCTTTACGTCCCACGAGTCAACCGACTCCCAAAATAATACCTAGGGAAATCTCCAAATTTACGGGTGTTACATTCTTCATCTAACTCTATCTGTTTCTGTTTCTTCACTGGTTGCTCAGACTCAACCATCTTTTCCTTTCCCTTCTTCTTTGCATCCTCCACACTGACTTCTTTTAGTTTCTTCTCTAATCCTCCTTCTTTGATCATTACTCCCTTAGCCTTTTGAGTGGCTTTGGGAGTGTCATTCTTAGCTTTTACAAGGGTTTCTGCAATTTCAATTTCCTCTCTGGACAATGTTGTTTCTGCTGCAGTTTTCTCTGTTTCTACTTCTTTTGCAGTTACTACTGCTGGCACAATTACTGCTTCTTTTGTATTTTCTGCTGCATTTGCTTTTTCTGTTTTCCTATTCAACTCCCCCTCAAAATGAGCTTCCATGCTAACAGGGCTTTGTTTCTCCCCTTCAGCTTGTCTCTCCCCCTTGTTGAAAGCATCTCCTCTTTTCTTTAAAACATACTGTTTTCTTTTCTTTTTCTGCACCAACCTCTGAACCATCTTCTTTAGTTTGGTAATCTGCACTTGTTGAGACAGAATCACCAGTTTCAATTCCTCTATATCAGCACCTTGTTTGAGAACATCAAGATTGATATTGCCCATAGTTTCCATCAATTCCTCATAGTTATATCTGTCCTCACCTCCTTTGGGTGTGTTGACCACCCTTGAAGGATCCTTGGATCTTTTAGTAGAGGTATTCTTCCTAGCAGAAGCACCCTCTACCCCCTTGGTTTCTTGGCACCTGGGACCTTTGGATGATTGCTCACCCAAAGTTGCCATGGGGAAGGTCTTAGAGATATTCACACTGTCCTGGCCTGCACTTTGTGCAAAGTCAGTAGTGTGAGCCTTACTGCCCATATGCTCTTCCTTCTCCTTATTGAGCACCTTCTTGGGGTTGGGAGACACCCCTGTGGTTTCCCTTTGGATATTCTCTAATGGATAATGCTCCGTTGGAGGGCTTGAAGGCTTTGAGGGTGAAGGTACAAGAAGGGAAGGAACCTTCTTTACCTTTTTCCTTATATAAATTTTGGTGATGGGGGATGTGGGCTTTACAAAAGGAATCTGAGGAGGATTACTTGAAATGAGTGGTGTGGGTAGGTCATCAGTTTGGTTGTCAGATGAGGGCTTTGACACTGATGCCTCACCATGGGAATGTGACACACCCATCATTGTAGAGAACAATGGGGTGTCTTGGCCAGTAAAGTCCTTGGAGGGCCTTTTCATGTTTGAGAATACCTTCCCTTTGGGAGGTTTTGGTACATACATCTCTTGAAAAGAGGGTAGATCCATCAATTCCTTTAGTATAATATCTTGTACAAACCTGGGATACATATAAAAGCTTTTGGATTTGGTATCCAGGTTTGACATAAAATCATTGAAAATCATTTGAGAGAAATTGAACTTTCTAGAGGTAGCTAAGCAGACCAAATCATAAGCTAAGGTACTGCTAAACTCACTCCATCCAGTTGTTTTTCTTGAAATGCAATGTTGGAGGGTATGAACAAAAAATCTCCACTGTGGTGAAAATCTGTGTCAGGATCGAATTCTTAACAAGAATAAATTCTCAGAAACTAATATCAAAGAAGTTTGCGGAATAACACTTTGATATTCAATAAAACAGTAAACCAAAACAGTATATAATCAACAACTTGTAAACTTGTATTGAATGCTTGAAGTTACAAGATTAAACACATAACCTCAATATTGATGAACAGACTCACCAATACGAATTCTACTTCTCTAGAATTAGGATCTATGCCTTGAGGTTGATTTTCTCTAAAAAAAATAAATAAATTAATCTCTTTAAACTATTCTAAACAATACAATATATATACTGAATATAAAAGATAATTACAATTTATACAATATCTCCAGAATATCTTCCATCATTATCTCTAAGCTTCTATGAATATCTTCAGTTTATCCAGCTGTCATCCTTTCCATACAGATCTCCATCTTATAAGCAGTATTAATCATAAGCAGCATTAATACTCTGAGCAGTATTAACTCTAGCAGTACTAACCATGCTCAGCAGCATTAATCTCTTCAAGCAGTACTAACTTTGAACTAGCAGTACTAATCTTGTTGAGCAACATTAATCATCAACTAGCAGCATTAATAACAGAAGTACTAACTAGAAGTATTAACTGTTTTCTTCTAGCAGCATTAACTTTGTTCCAGCAACATTAACTACAACTGGCAACATTAACCACAGAAGTAGTAACCTCAGAAGTATTAACCAAGTTCTTCTAGCAGCATTAACTTCAGAAGTAGTAACCATGTTGAATATTAACTTCAGAAGTAGTAACCATGTTGAACTAGAAGTAGTAACCATGTTTGGCATATTTCAGACCCAACAATCTGTTCTTGAAAAACTTGAATACATCAGTGGGACCTTCATACCCCATAAGACTAAGAGTTTGGACGAGATATTCCTTAGGTAAGGAGGTTATACCTGAGGCATCATCTAAGACTAGATGGATGCGAATACATTCCTCTGAGATGGTCAGGGGTTTATCACACACCCTGGTTTGAATGACCTGAGTCCCTTCTTCAGTATGAATGGTAGCATTAGCCCAGAACTGTCTTTGATGTTCCACATAAATTGTGGGATTTACAATTAGAGCGTGGGCAATGTGTGAGGATTTGAGGAAATCCACTATGGCATGGAAACCTTCAGCTTGCTTTGGTTTCTGCAACATGGCGAGCTCGTTGTGTGCATCAAAGAATGCTCGTCCTGCCATCGTTCTGGTTAAATCTAGCGTTTGAATCGTTACTAGGGTTGACACTGGTAATCAAGAAATCGAGAGAGAGAAGAAGAAGGAATGGAAGTTCAAAGAGCCGTTTGTATTATGGCGGTCACACAGGGTATTTATAGGTGGAGGGTTTCAGTTAGAAGCAGTACTAAGTACCCTAGCAGTATTAACTCATATTAGTAGTAGTAACCCCTACTGGCAGTACTAACACGGACTATCAGTATTAACACAGACTAGCAGTATTAACACCTTACCAGCAGTAGTAACAATGATTAGCAGTATAAAAACAAAGGCAATCAGTAGTAACTTTGCACTGGAAGTATAAACCACCTAGCAGTAGTAACCATACTTGACCATTTTTGAAAAGTTATCATGAGTAATATAGCAAGCAGTATTAACTGAATTAGAAGTACCAAGTATCCATTTGAAGCAATCTGAAACACTGAAACACACATGTAACACCCCGATTTTCGAAAGATATCATTTCAAGTTTATACAGAAACCGATATATTAAAGAAAAATAAGATTTTTAATTTTGGACTTGAATCCTTGATTTTATAGTCTAGATGGATGAATTATTCAATTACGAGTCCAACGGTTCTTTCCGGAGCAAAAACGGAGCTAAAACGAAGAAGTTATGATCAAAACGGTTTTCGGGAAATCATGGGCGCACTGGAGGGGGCGCACGGGCCGTGCGCGGGACCTTCACAAAAACGCACCACAAAAACGCACGGGTCGTGCGTTGGGGTCAGAGGCGCGGGTTAAAAGCCTGGTTCAGCCTCATTTCACCCAAAAACTTCATTTCCTCATATCTTTTGATCTAGAGCTCCGATTTGGGTGATTCAAGTTGCTATAGTTTCGTTTTTGAGAGCTTTTCAAGGATATGGCAAGATATTGGAAGTCTATTGAAGTATAATAGAGTATTTTGTGGTGGTAAGCTTCTCATATCTCCCTATTCATCTTCTTCCCCAAAATATTCTAGGGTTTCATCCACCCCTTGTTCTCCCTTTCATAGATTGAAGGTTTGTGATCATTTTGGTGAACTAGAAGTGTTTTGGTTGGTGAATTCAAGCTTGGGTTAAGGTAATATTCTATTCTCTTCGGTTATGGAAGTTAGGGTTTCGGTATTAGTTGAGGTATCCATGTATATGGTTTGGGAAATGATTCTTTGTGGTTGAATATGTATGGATTTAGGTTTTGGAAGTTTTGTCTTGAGAATCCAAGTGTTCTTCAAAAGAGCTCGTTGGGTGAAATCTAGATTTAGCCTAAATCTAGCAAGGTGAGTTCCTACTATCATTTTACAAACTTTATACATATCAAAGGTTACATTTTTGAACTCCTATATATCTCTATGGTTTTGGATCTAAGTTTATGGCAATTTGACCTAACTTGAGTTTTTGGGATATTTTAGGGTTCCTAATCATTTTCTTGAAATGTAAAGGGTTTGATCTCATCGAGAGTAAAATGGAGATTTAGTTGCACATTTATGTGATTTACTAGAAAGAATGTATATAAACTCATTTTATGATTTTCATTCTTATCAGCAGTTAAACTTGAAAAAGGCATTTTGGTTATAAATGTTTTTAGAAGCTATACGTTTAGCTTTGGTTAGTCACACGTGTTATTGTGACAAGTTTAGACTATTACTAGTGGATCCCTAGGTTTTGAGTCGACTTATATTATTGGGATGTCTTTTCCCCATTTTGTAGCTATGGATGCATTTGATCTTCGGGGGCCTTTATGGTACGGTTATGTGAGATCGGTTACTAGTCATGGATCAAATGTAGTCCTAGTGAACGAGTATGACTTGGTTTCCTCGGGGGCCCTCCCCCACATCTTAGTATGTTCTGAAGTGTTCGTGGCCATGGATTCCAAGTATTTAGCTCACAACTCGGGTCGTGGCCTACTTTTGTGTTCCGTCACCACTCTTGGTAAATCGGGTATCCCCCGTCATCGCGAGATGAACTTTTGGACCGATTGCCCTTTCTTGATAAAGATCTTCTTTTGTGAACTAAAATTCTTGAAAAGATTTACTTATGTTACCATTGTTTATATCTCTTGAAATCTATAAACTGTATGTTCTCACTAGGCTTTAAGTCTAACATTTTTTCTCAAATGATATGTATAACAGGTTCCCTTAGCGGTGGGGTGTCATGGTCGTGAGTGACGAGCATGTCTTAGAGGCATTTTTGAGATGGCTTGTAGTCATTGTTGGGCATTGTTTAAGTCCCATCTTTTGGTGATTTTGGATCGACAACCAATGTAATCTAGATAGATGTATTTAGATTAGTTTGTTGTTGATTTCCATATCCGTTCTCAGGTTTTGTAAAGGTTTAGTACTATACCCCTTTTTGGGAGTTTTATACCGAATGTGAAGTCATATTGCCTATATTTCCGAAGTTTTATTTCACTCTGATTTTTAGGGTGTTACAAGTTGGTATCAGAGCTCTAGTTTAAGTGAACTAGGCATGAATGTGAGATGTCTAGACTTAGACTGAGTACGTTAGGCAATGATTGTGAGATGGGTAGAATGTCTAAGATGGGTTAGTCTTAGATTCGACGGAAACTATGGTTATCAAGTGTTGTGGCGATGGTAACGAGAACCTTTATGTATTATATGTTCATAATCTCACCTAGCTAATGTTATTATGAGGATATTTATACGTGATGGTGCTTGAGGTGCCGTTACTGTGACAGTTGGTAAGGTAGTAGTACGTTCTTTTGTATTTGGTTTATACTAATGTTATGATATTTAGTAGACGTGGTAGTACGTTTCCTTCGTGTTCAATTCTGTTAATCTCTTTCTTATTCATCCTCGTGCTTGTATGAACGACCTTGGTATGTCGACCGTTGGGGTGGTAAGAAAGTTTCTGAATGGGCAACTATTAGAAAGTTAATGATTTTATTATTTGTTACTTGGAGTGACGGTAAGTATGGGGATCGCATTAAGTGGTCAGTTTCGGGTCGGATTAGAACCATAGACTTTTTGAATCGATGTATTCGAGGAGAAATTGTGAAGTGAACCTATGAAGTCCGTGATCTTTGCCTTAAGATGTTGAGCATCTGGAGGACGATAGTTTAACTAGAGAAATCAAGGAGCATGACTTCAAGCTGATTTGTGAAAACGGTGTACATGCCAAAATGTCTATTTTAAAGTGTTTGCATTTTTATGTGAAAATTGTTAATTGCTAATCATCTGGTAAGTTTTGGTTAATTGGAAGTATTCAACTTTATAAACTTATAAAACACCCACATTTAGGATTTTGAGCATTTTGATAAATAAATCATATAATTTGGGTATTTAAACGATTTATTGCATGGAGCATATTTTGAGTATAAACGCATTTTATTGGGGGTCATGGGATGATTTGAAAGGATAAATGGTATAAACCCACTTGGAAAATGTTTTGTTTCAATCTAAATCATGTTGGAGTTATTCGCGTGTGTTGAAGCATGGGTTGCATTATTTTGGGTCATTTACTTTTGAATTAAGTTTATGATTTTCAACGCTGGGTCTTTGGATTTTGTTGGGTCTTGGGGACACTTGTCCTGTTTTGATAGCTCATTGTAGAGCGCTTGGTTATGATTTGTATTTATTGCATCGTATTGGGAAATTCATATTTTGGAATGCGTTAGTTCATTCGTTTTGAGTCTGAGATTATTCTCTTATGCTATAATCTTAGAAACTTGAGTTTACTTATGTTTTGATGTTATTTTATAAAGCTTACTCAAATTTCATTATTCGGGCATTACCAGTATTCTCATTTTGAATAAGTGTGGGATTTCATTATTCCATAAAAGAATATTTTGAGTTGAGGCATCCATTTATAAAATGCATATTTGTAGTAAATGAGTTGTTCTCTTATTTTATTAAATGAATCATTTTGATATATTCCTTTGACGATGTAATACATAAATGGAGGTCATTTATATAATTGCCCATTTGGTGCATACGATTTTATAAACCGTTGGAAAATTCATGTCATTGAACTAGGAGTCGTTTTGGAAACATGAAGAGAAAGAGTTCATTTGGAAAACATTTTGTTGCAACCAATGAGAAGTTTTGATTATTTTGAAATGTTTAGTTTTATGAACCTCAAGATCTGCAGTGATCTGTTTTTGTGTCTCCATGGGTGTGCTTGCAGGCTTTGAGTCTGAGAATCCAAACTTATTAAGAATGTCTTGTACATATTTGGATTGGCTTATAAATATCCCATCTTTCTTCTGTTTAACTTGTAGGCCAAGGAAGAAGGTAAGTTCACCCGTAGAACTCATCTTGAATCTCTTGTGCATCAAAATTTCAAAATCTCTGCACATTTGATCTTTTGTGGATCCAAAGATAATATCATCCACATAGATTTGCACTATTAGGATGTCCTTCTTCTTCCTCTGAATGAACAGAGTATTGTCTATGATTCCTCTTTGAAAGCCATTTTCCAAGAGATAGGTAGACAGAGTGTTATACCATGCCCTTGGTGTTTGATGTAGCCCATAGAGTGCCTTCTTCAATTTGTATACTCTGTCAGGATAATTTGGATTCTCAAATCCTGGAGGCTGACAGACATACACTTCTTCTTCAATTTTTCCATACAGAAAAGCACTCTTTACATCCATCTGATAGACCCTGAACTTCATGAAAGAAGCATAGGCTAAAAATATCATGATTGCCTCTATCCTTGCCACTGGTGCAAATACTTCTTCATAGTCAATACCTTCTTCTTGAGTATACCCTTGTGCCACTAATCTGGCCTTGTTCTTTATTACAATTCCTCTCTCATCTTTCTTGTTCCTGAAGATCCATCTTGTGCCAATTGCTCTGTGTCCCTTTGGAAGATCCACCAGATCCCATACATCCTGCAGCACAAACTACAGTAGCTCCTCTTGCATTGCTTCTATCCAGCTTGGATCCTTCATTGCATCAAATGCCTTTTTGGGTTCAATCTGTGATAGAAAACAAGATAATAAACCTGATTGTATGTCTTTTAATCCCCCCATCTTGCTTTATTGCCTTGTGATCATTGGAGAATTGATGTCACCAATCACTAATTGAGGAGGATGATTCTTCTGAGTTCTTGTAGCATTGACAACCTCTTCATTAAGATTGACTTCAAGATTGGTGTCATTCCTTTCTGGAGTGCTTCCACCATACACTGAAGAATCATCATCTGTGTCATCCTCTTCCAAAACTGGCATCTCAGGACCTTTGATTCCTGAATCTGAGGGTTGATCTTTCTTTTCACCTCTGTCCTCTTCATTCTGATCTGGTTCAGTATCCTTTGAGTCTGAAGACTCTTTATTATCTTGGTTACAGAATTCAACAAGATCAGCAGTAGGTGTTGGGAATAACACAAACTCTTGTCTTTGTACTTGTACCTGTTCTGTCCCTGTTCCTACATTATGTTCATTACTGAAACCCAAATATATAGACAGTGAATCAATGTCAAATAGCCAATTAGGACCTGAACCAAGTTGATTTGGTGTGTTCTCATTGCATTTGACATTGTCACTTTCCTCAATAATCATAGAAGAGGTGTTAAAAAACTCTGTAGGCCTTACTTTGAGATGAATATCCAACAAGAAACCCATCCTCAGCTTTGCTATCAAACTTACCTAGGTGAGTTTTGGTATTGAGAATTGTGCAAGGACACCCAAAAGGTTTGAAAAAACCAATAAAAGGTTTCTTCTTTTTAAAAAGCTCATAAGGTGTCTTGTCTTGGGATTTTACTACTAGGACTCTGTTTTGAACATAGCAGGAAGTATTAACTGCTTCTGCCCAAAAAGTAATTGGAAGTTTTGAATCTGCCAACAAAGATCTAGCAGCTTCTATCAGAGTCCTATTTCTCCTTTCAGCAACTTCATTCTGTTGAGGAGTCCTAGGAGCACTGTATTGTTTCTCAATTCCTTTTTCCTCACAAAAGTTGTTTAGATCATTATTTTTAAATTCAGTTCCATTATCAGACCTAATGACTTTGACTCTTAGATTTGTTTGGTTTTCAACTCTAAGAACAAAGGATTTGATCAGTCCACTTGTCTCATCCTTTGTCCTCAGAAAATAGACCCAAGTGAATCTAGAGAAATCATCAACAATAACCAAACAGTAGGATTTCTTACCAATACTCATCACATTTGTAAGGCCAAACAGATCCATATGCAGTAAATTAAGAGGTGAAGAGATTGTATTTATCTCTTTGGACTTATGAGAAGTTTTGTGCTGTTTGCCTTTAAGACATGCAACACAATGATCATCACATGAAAATACCTTTTGTGGAAAACCTCTTACAAGGTTGTTTTTCACAAGTTTGTTCATTGTTTTAAAGTTCATGTGACACATCCTTCTGTGCCATAGAGATGATTCATCTACTGAAGCTTTTGAAAATAAACAGTTTAAAGATGAATCAGAATCTACACTCTCCAAGTCTAAGCAATAAACATTGTCCTTCCTAGGAGTTCTAAGTAGTATCATACTTTCATCAATTACCTTGAACCCTGGAGCAAGGATAATACATTCAGTATCAGTGAATAATATGCTATGTTTCTTGTCACAGACCTGTGATACACTTAACAGGTTGTATCTCAATTGCTCAACATAGTATACATCCTCAAAGATCATCTTACCTTTTGACACATTACTTTTTCCACTTATCTTTCCACCTGTTGGATTATCACCAAATGCAACATGTCCTCCATCAATTCTTTTGAAGTTTTGAAGGCAGGCCATGTTACCTGTCATGTGCCTGGAACAACCACTATCAACATGCCAAATGCTCCTTCCCTTGAGCTGTTGGTTGCCCTGCACATTTAATAAAACAGTTAGTTTTTAATAGGAACCCAAGCCAAGGTGGTCTTGGGTTTTCCATTCTCATCAACATATTCAAATTCTGACTGGATGAGATTATCACACTGAGAAATCTTATTGCTTGAATACTTTGTCACAATAATGGGTATGTCACTGGAAGCAGTACTAACTTGATTGGCGGTACTAACTTTGTTAGCAGTACTAACATCATTAGCAGTACTAATTGGGATATAGTACTAACTTTGTTAGCAGTACTAACTGGGTTAGCAGTAGTATTGCTTGTAGCAGCATTATTTCTGTGAGCAATACTATTTAAAGTAGCAGTACTAACAGATTTCTTTACTTTTGGAACCCAAACCTGAACAAAGTTGTTTGCTTTCTTTGTTTTTAAGTTACTCCTAGGCTTATTTGGAGTATTTTTCTTTGAATTAGCAAACTTATTCTGAGCATGAGATTTTACAGGTGCACTATTCTCAGCCATATGCTTCTTTATTTGCTTCCTATAACCAACATGATTTTGTATATTTCTTTGAAAAGTGATCCTTTGGTTGATAGGATTAAAATATCAGTGTTTAGCTAGATGATTTAACTTGCCACAGATAAAACAAGGCTTTGGTCTGTTAATTTTTTTCAGATCAATTCCTTGTTTTAAAGCCCACTGATTATTTCTATTTCTTTGATTTCCCCTTGTTTTCTCATGTTGTTGGGGTTGATTCTGTTTACAAGTATAGGGATTAACAACAGTGGTTTGCATGTAATGGACTCCCTGTGCCTTTCCCTTCCCTTTCTCAGAGGTCTCATCCTTTACATTCTTAACAGTCTCTTCCCTAGACTTTACTTTCTCACTCTTGACAAAAGGTTTACCCCCTCTTTCATTTGTCAGTATGTGGTTTTCTAGGGGAATATCTTTTTGGTCTTTCTCCTTCTTACTCTCAGAGTCCTCTTCATCAGAATCTGCCTCAAACACTACTTTGTCTAAAGGATCTACTTCAGTGGCTCCTTCAGGTAGTTCCTTCTTGTCCTGTCTTTCTAAGAGATCTGATGTAGGAGGGATATAGTTATTGTTGTATGGTGGAGGGGTGGTGTTATAGTCTATTCCTCTTCTTAGCTTGTCATGAACTTGAGTTTTTAGAAGTGAGTCCATTGCTTTAGAAGCATTGGAATATTTCTCAATATCTAACTTGGCTTTCTCAAAATCACTCCTTATTTTCTCACATTCCTCTTCAGACTTTTTAAGCTTAACCTCTAACTGATTCTTTTCCCACTTCTAGTAGTTTGTATCATAAGAATGTTGAAGTTCATTAGCCTGGTAAGACTTAATTTGTTCTTCAAACCTCTCAACAATCAGAACATACTCTCTTCTGTCTTTCTCTAACCTTTTAAGGTCATCACACATACTTTGATTGTGATCCATGTACTTTTTAACAGTTTCAATACATGTTTTAGAGCAAATATTAGAAGTTACCTCTGTGGGAATATCAGTGCTTGTTGACTCTGAAACTTTAGCCATTAAAGCTTGATTTTGAACTGCTTCTTCTGCTTGGTCACTCCAATCAAATCCCATTCCTTCTTGTGAAACAAGAGCTTGAGAAGAGTTCCTACTGTTGAAGCTAGTGGACTGTGATGATTGATGGTTGCTAGTATGCTGTTGAGGCATTCCACTTCTGCATTCTCTTGCAAAGTGCCCCAACTTGTGACACTTGTAACATTCAACCTTGGATTTATCAAATCCAACCCCATCTTCTCTTTTCTGAGCAAAATTGTTCCTTCCAGTCCTTTTGATGAATCTTTTTACCCTCTTAGTCAACATAGCCATCTGCCACTTGATATCCATATCTTCCAGATCATCAGCATTTATCTGTTCTAAGTCATCATTAATTAGAGTGAAATTAGCATGACTGGCTAGAAAGGCTTCTAAAACTGAATCATTTGATCCATCTTGCTTTGATCCATGAGTAGCACTAACTGATTCTGTATTAGCAGCAGAATCAGTTGAGGATGATAAAAGAGCAGCATTGTATGAGTATCCAGAGGGCCTCTTCTTTGCTTCTACCTCTGCTTCAAACACCCTAAGGTCATTATAGAGGTCATCCAATTCCTTGTCCTCCAATTGGTCATTCTGTCTGAAGGAGACAGTGTACATAGTCCATTCATCACCAAAAGATCTTAGAAATTTTCTGTTAACATCATCTTGATCTATCTGGACACCAACAATAGCCAATTCACCAATTAGCTTATTAAATCTATCAAAAGTTTGAGTCATGGACTCATTCTTTGTAGACATGAAGTTTTCATATTGCTGCTTTAGGATGACCTTCTGATTTCTCTTGGTACTTTTGGTACCAGAAAATCTTTTCTCCAGAGAATTCCAAATAATCTGTGCATCAGAACAGTTGCAGAATTGATGTTGGTACTCATTAGATATAGCCAAAAGCAGAGTGCTCAAAGCTTTCATCTCTGTCTGCCTCAATTTTCTCTCTCCATCCGTCTTTGGTGGAGGTCTCTTTCCTTCTGCATCCATCTTTCCACCATCAGAAGGACCATTCTCAATGATGTCCCACATTGAGAAGTCTGTGAGAAGAATGTACTGCTTGATTCTGATCTTCCACATGTCAAACTCATTGGGTTTGAGCATGGGAACCTTTGATACCAAAACACTGTCGCTTGAACTGTCCATGATTAAAGGTTTCTGAATTTTCTAGCTTTGATACCACTTGTCAGGATCGAAACTCAAACAAGAATTTAATATAAACTCAGAAACAATGTTAAAGAAGTTGCGGAAAAACACTTTAACAGAAAATCAATGGAACAGTATATAGAACTCAAATCACAAGTTATATTAATTCAACTTGATGATTACACACAAAACCTCAATCTGTTGAACAGGCTCAACAGACGTTCTATACTTCTCTATAGAAAGGATCTAAACTATTCTTGAGGTTAATTCTCTCTAAACAAAACGTATGAATAATTATATTTCTATCAAAAACTTCTATACTATATATACAAGACTGAGTACAAGATAATTATCAAAATAAAATTGATCTTCAGCATCAATACCATAATTATCTTCAGCCTTATCTTCAACTCATATTTATCTTCATAAGCAGCACTAACTATCTTCAGCAGTATTAATCATCCTCAGCAGTATTAATCCTTGAAGCAGTACTAACCATGCTTGTAGTATTAACTCCTTACTTGTAGTAGTAATCTTCAACAGTACTAACTACTAGCAGTACTAACTCTTCAAGCAGTACTAACTATTCAAGTAGCAGCACTAACTTTTCAAGCAATATTAATTCTACTAGCAGTATTAAAATTACAAGCAATAGTAATACCTTTCAACTAGCAGTAGTATCCATCCTTAGCATATTCTGACCCAACAAAAATCATTAAAATGAGTTCATAATCTTTCTTTCACATATCCAACACAATGTGCAAGTAAAACATATTTTTACTTCAAATAAGATAGAATCCATCATAAAATGATCGGAACCCTAAAATCTCCCAAAACTCAACTTATATCAAAATGTATAAATCTTAAATCTGAAATCATGGAGATACATAGGAGTTCAAAATGTAATCATTTTGACATGTATAAAGTTTTAGAAAGGTAGTAGGAACTCACCCAATAGGTTTATACGAAAACCCGAAGAACCAGATATCGACCCTCTTGATAAGACGAAGTTTTCTACACCGAAACCTCGGATCGAACACCAAATATTAACTACCAAACTTAGAGAGAGAGATAATCGATTTTAGAGAGAGAGAAGAGAGAGAGTTTAGAGATTGAGAGATAAGACCGAATGAGATATTTTGTTTTGAAAACCCTTAAGTCGGTCCAGGGGGTGTCGCGGGTTATGCCGCGACTCCAAGTCGCGGTGGAACTCGCCCGTGTTCTCAAACCCCAAAACCAACAGCGGACATCGCGACTAATGCCGCGACTCCAAGTCGCGAGCAAGTCGCGGAACTCACTGGAAGGTTCCAACTTCACCGAACAACATAAATTCGAACGATAAACTAATTACGGTGATAACGACACGAGTTATACACAAGATTTACAACGATATATATATAATGAAAATCCAGGGTGTTACACCAAACAACCAGGACAACACCAATGCCAACATGACATTATTTCCCAAGGTAAGAATCCCAAAAGTCCTCACCATTAAACATGACTGACTTACATGCCTATGGATCCAATACATTACAGTCTAAAACACATGACTCCTATTAGATGACACACACACTCAAAACATGTATGCTCCAAAATAAAGTGCAATGAATGCAACTCACACCCAAGGCTCCACTTTAAGTTATTAAAACCGGACAATGTCCTCAAGACTCAATTTAGTCAAAAACCGAACCAAAGGCCTAACAATTTACGTAAACCCCCAATTGAAAGTCGGTATAGACATCGAAACACGTTTGACCAACAATTATGCAAACACCACCGCCAAAAAGGGTAATTAACCCAAAACCTCTCATTGGTTGAAACAAAACGTTTTCCAAATGAACTCGTTCTCTTCATGTTGCCAAAATGACTCATAGTATAATGATATGCATATCCCAACGGTCTAATAAATTGTATGCACCAAATGGACAATTATATAAATTGACCTCTATTTATATATTATGTCATCAAAGAAACATAACAAAATGCTTTATTTAACAAAATTCCCAAAAATCACAAAGATATGTGTTACATAAGTTTATAAAGTGAAATATATCCAAATAACCAAAACTTATCAGCAGTTAACAATTTAATGTAAAACACAAACACTTTAAAATAAACATTTTGGCATGTACACCTTTTTCACAAATCAACTTGAACTCACATCGCTAGGTTAAGTTAAACCTAGGTTCCAAACCCAAATCCTTAGCTTCCAAGGATGAAGCTTTCACCATCAACAAGTCATCTTCAATAACCACAAGGGTTGTGGTGTGGTGGTAAAGGCTTGGGGATTTCATAGCGCTCAACCCGGGTTCGAGCCCCACTAGCAGCACTTGTGACCACTAAGGATAAACTCAGGGCTACACGCTTTAGGAGCTGGGCCAAAGGCCCTAATTGCCAGGGATTAGTCTGGGCCAAAGGCCCATGATACCCTTTCCAAAAAAAAAAAGTCATCTTCAACATTGAGCTAGGGTTTCCAACTAACCCATTTCTCCAAATCTAAAAGAGATGAACCACCAACAAATAGAACCTTTAGATCTACAAAGATCCTTACACTAAAACTTGGATTAAACAAGAGATTTACCTTACCCGAAACTTGAAGTCATCTAACCACCTTTCCAACGAAATCCTTCATTGCTTCCATAGTTAAGCCTCAAATCACCCAATCTTTGATGTTTTATTGCAGATCCATACCATAACAAGCTCCCAGAGCTGATACATAGTCTCCCAAAATCGACCTAAGGAAGAGAAAAATGGAGAGGGGAGGTAACAATGAGAGAAAACCCTAAAACTTGGGTTTAAATTCGATCAAACTGCTCTCGCGGCCTTGGCCGCGACCTCAAGTCACAAGAGATTTACCTTACCCGAAACTTGAAGTCATCTAACCACCTTTCCAACGAAATCCTTCATTGCTTCCATAGTTAAGCCTCAAATCACCCAATCTTTGATGTTTTGTTGCAGATCCATACCATAACAAGCTCCCAGAGCTGATACATAGTCTCCCAAAATCGACCTAAGGAAGAGAAAAATGGAGAGGGGAGGTAACAATGAGAGAAAACCCTAAAACTTGGGTTTAAATTCGATCAGACTGCTCTTGCGGCCTTGGCCGCGACCTCAAGTCACGGGCCAAGCCGTGCGTGTCCCTGAGTCGTGGACAACAGTGGGTTACGCGGGTTTAGCCGCAACTTTGAAGCCGCGGGCTAAGCCGCGCGTGTCACCTGATGCATCTTCTCACCCTTCATGTTAAACCATTAGCTGACCGTTTCTCTCGGCCAATCACTGTCTGTTTTCCTTGAATGATCATAAACTGTTCATTGGGAATTTACGGATGTTACAGGTAATAATAGTAGTTATCGTAAGAAAGGTAAAAAGATATTTCCACCCTTTGATCAATCCTAATTGAAAACTAATTCATGAGTTATATTGAGACTTAATCTGAACCATTAGATCAATACTAATAAAAAGTGATCAATGGTCCAAATCATTTCTTACATTCCTCATCTTAACTCATATTCTCACACGATCATTTGTCTGAAATATATATATATATATTATGTTTGTATATGGGTGATAGTGGTATCTTGATCAGCTTATGCATGTCGACTAATTCTTAAACGATCATAAATGACCTAAAGTCATTGCAGGTGAACCAACCTAGTTATAATAGTTTTGTTAGTGTCTAGATTTGAACCCGAGCTTATAAATTTCCTGTACATCCCCAACACTTTATATATCTCTTGTGTTCTAAATTATACTTTTATTATTATAAAACAAACTAATAATTTTAAAAACGATATAAATTTAAAAAAGTTCGTGAATGCCGTTAGCTTTTCGTCCCCTACAAAGTCTTGTCTGCTGCCACTTTCTCTTGCACCCTGGGCTTGGGTTGAGGGGCATTAAATGAGACTCCATCTCTAAAATTTGAATACGCCTGTTTAATTCATCACAAGCACCTCGTTTCACCTCCCAAATCCTTTCTGTTCATAGATCCAATCGCTAAATCAAAAATCTCCGATCATATTCACCGCAATTCCGATCATCACCACCGCCGGAATTAGTTCTTACGCCTAGCTTCCTGCCGCCGCCAGTTGTTCCGGTGAGATCACCGATTTAATTCAATTTATGTCGATTTTTAAGTAATTTCAATCACATTGCTTGTGTCGGTTATCAAAATTGATGATTCATTAATTGCTATTTCCTTTTGATTTCATACGCGTATGGATTTTTTGTGTGTGGATAGATATAATGCCACAAGAAATCAGGTCGAATTCAATGCTATTCAACACACCTAACAAGAACTCTAGAGGACTTAAAGGTTTAAATTCGTTGACAAATGGCACTGAAGAGTTCATTGATGATCGTGAATTAGCTCAACGAAAAGCCGAAGCAGCAGGTACGTTTTTTACTCGTTCGTTTTCCTCTTTGTTACTCCATATCAGCGAAAATCAGAATTATGCCGAGTCTGACAAAATTGATTTGTTTATTAATTTGATTTGTATTTTTGTATCGATGATAACTAGAAATGCCTTTTTTTTTTCTTTCGATTTTTTAAGATAATATGATAGATACATCAAGTATTAGCCTTGTTCTTGTTGTTTGTATAAAAAACACTGGACGGATATAAATTAATAAATAAACAATAAAATAATATAATTTGAATCATATATAAATAATATAAATAACAAAAACACAATATAAAATTAATCCATTGTAGCAACTTGTTATTGTTTTTAAACGATCGTATAAAGTTAAAAAATATGGATTAAAGATCGGGTAATGTGTTCGAGATTTTGTAATATTAACATGTAACTTTATTTAAATAATATGTGAAATAAAATCGAGATTATAATAGGAAAATAAGAGTCCGAGTCTTCGAATGAAAATGGGATCAATGAATTGCAGGCCGCAACACCTTTCTTTCATCTCGTAATTTATAAAAGACCCCGTTGTTTCTGTGTTGATTTTGGGATAATTCCGCGAGTCTTTGTTTTGTAAAGATTTCGTATACTTCCGTTTTATTTTTTCCTACTTCGATTTAGGGGCTGTTTGTTTACCTCTTAATGGTTCCATTAAGAGACAACATCTGAATCGTTAAGAGGTGAATCTTGTTTGGCAGAAAAAAAATTGTCTTCTTAATGGTTCCAAAACCCTCTGAATCATTTTGTATCCTGAGTCTCTCTTAACCATTAAGCGTCCTGATTTCATTCTGAACAATTACCAAATAACCAAATTTCATATTGCACTATAAGCCTCTTAATCATTCTGCACCAAACTATTCAGCAACTGCCAAATAGCCCTTAATTGGCCTCTACACCTCAAAATGACCTCGACCTTTACCCTTCTTGATGAGTTTTTGCTTAATAAATTTTGGCATCTTTAGAAAAACAAGAAAAGGGAAAATGGGTACTCATTATTAGTATTGGAGGCCCACTTTCTGAGTAGTGGGTCGGCCCATCACTAAACACGCCTTGTATTAAAGCAACAAAACACACTTGATTAGGAGATGCTTAGCAGGACCAATTTCCATAATGACCATTGCTTTTTAATAAAGTCTTTAATTAAACTTTTCCTGGAAAACGCCGTTAAACCCGGTCCTGACGAAACCCAAAAGAATAAAAACGACCCTCTCTAAATGGCAATATTGAATGTGACATTATAACTATAAAATCAATAATAAATGGTATCAAAAACTTTATATTATAGTGATAGAATAAAGAAAAATTAATATAAATAGTCGTTTTATCTAGCTTAATTCACCTACTAGACAACTCTCAACTTATATGCAAGTACCCTTGCCGTAACTTATAAAGGGGACATTTTTTCTTAAAAAACTCAAGCGCCACTTGCAAAGGGGGCATATCACTTGTAGAGGGAGTGAAAGCTCAAGTTTCAAACTTATAGAGGTGCCACAATTCAAAAATCTCCATTTTCTGAAAACAAGCTCCATGACAAGCCACATCCACTATATCCCTTCACATGTTACATTAATCTTATGTCATTGATCTCCATTTTAAAAAAAAAAACTCTTAATTTTTTTAAATAGTCATTCTGTAAGTTGCAACCTAGGTACTTGCGAAAGTATTGATTATTTTGGTGAATGTGAGAGAGAGTTGGATAGGAGATGAATTGAGTCTTACAAAACAATTATTTATATTAATTTCTCTATAGTGAATCTAAATGTCTTTTTGCTATTATCCACGAAAAGTATGGTTTGAAATTTTTGATATGTTTGAAAATTTGTCATTGTAAAAGAATTAATCACTACTTCAAAAAATATCATCACAAAATAATAGATACTTCTTAAAAAGATTGTCATCTTAAAACATTATTTAACATTAAAATTTTTGATTACACATGTTAGAATATCAAAGAAATCAATGAAATGAAATATATGTGTTAGTATATGTGGGTGAATAATCTAGATACATATTAGGATTTTTTTGGTTTATTTTAAATAATGAGGTATAAATATAAATGGTCATATATTTGTAAGAGACTGTTTGTTTACTTCTTAATGATTCCATTAAGAGGCAATATTGAAATCGCTAAGAGATAAATCTTGTTTGGCAAAAAAACTGTCTCTCTCCTAATGGTTCAAAAACCATCTGAATGCTTTTACATTTTGTCCCTGTCTTAATCATTCAGAGCCCTAATTTTATTATGAACAATTAGCAAACAACTGTATTTTATTTTACACTATATCATAAGAGCCTCTTAATTATTCTGACCAATTAATCATTCTACAACAAACTATTCAGCAACTACCAAACAACACTTAAGTCATTATTCTTATAATGCGATAGATTTCTAATATATATATTTTTAAATTCTTTAAAATAGAAAATTAAAATGCATAATTTTAAAAAAAATACATTTAACTTTAACAATATTTTCATTTTGAATATTACAACATTGATTATATTATTAAAATATTATTTCTCTCTTAAACATTTAATTTCAATACTTTTTATTGATAGAATATAATAAATAAAATATTTCTATTTCATAGTAATCACAATTTTGGGGAGTTCTTCAAATCTAGAGAATTTTATACAATTCCTCTTCTACTTTCTCTATATTAAAGCAAAAAAAAAAAAAACTTGCCTAAAATATTCATTATCTCCATCACATCCGGTTCTCATTATTCGTCATTAGCTTTGTTATTATTTCTTTCGCACCAAAATAAATATCCAGATAAAAAATGCATTTTTAATATGTAATTCTTACACTATTTAATGACTGAATGACAATTTTACCATTAATTAAAAAAGTACACAATTTTAAAAAACATATAGTTATTTCACTAATTAATTTTTCTATCTCAATAACTTTGTACTTATAGTTGTAGACCATAACTGAAGATATAATTAGAATTTTAACTAATTTTGACCACAACTGCCATCTTTGCATACATATACTGCAACAACAAAGAATCTCGATATCAAAATCTGTAGATAACCAACTGCTAACGCAAATTAATTACAGCGGCTAGGAGGAACCAAGCGGCGGAATGGCTAAGACAAATGGACCATGGTGCGTCGGAGGTACTCCCCACCGAACCCTCCGAGGAACACTTCTGTCTCTCTCTTCGCAACGGCCTCATCCTCTGCAATGTCCTCAACAAACTCAATCCCGGTGCAATTCCCAAGGTACGTTAATCAAGGTCTATTACCAAATCTAAACCAAAAAAAAAAATTGAAATTGATAGTGATAGTGATGGCGGGAAAATATTCTTAAGGTGGTAGAAATTCCGATTATCGACACGGAAGGGGCAGCGCAAACTGCAATTCAGTATTTCGAAAACATGCGGAATTTCCTAGTTGCTGTTGGTCAAATGAAGCTTCTTACCTTCGAGGTATCTGATCTAGAAAAGGTGAGTTTAGTTTATCTTCAAATTTTTTATTTTTCCTCTTCTGTTTTTATCCCTAATTTTTATAATTCTCATATTGTTTTCAGGGAGGTTCATCTGGTAAAGTTGTAGACTGCATTTTGTGTTTGAAAGGTTATTATGAATGGAGGAAATCTGGTGGGATTGGTGTTTGGAAGTATGGTGGGACTGTGAGGATCACTTCTTTTCCAAAGGGATCACCTTCTTCTTTGATTGGCAGTGAAAGTGCAGATGAATCTCTGGATGAATCAGAGTCATCACAGTTTGAAGAGTTGCTTGAGTATCTGCATTTATCAAGTGAAGTATCTCTTGAGGAATCAAAGATGTCAACTGCATTTACTTTCCTCTTTGACCGTCTTGGTATCGGGCTTCTACAGACGTATCTCACAGAGACTAATGAGCTTGATGACTTCCCTTTGAATTCAATGGTAGGTAAGGTTCATTCTGTATTGTTTGTTCAGTTATCTTTTGTCCTATATAGAGTCAGAAATTTTATACTTTTATATTGGGTGAATGTTTTGTTACATTTGTATGAAGGTTGTAACCTCCACATGACCTGAAAATGCGTACCAGAAGGTTAAATTATATGACTTGGGATCATAGGACACCCGCGAGATCATAAAATAACACTGAATCTTCACAATAAAACACTGAGAAGGTTTTTTGTTTGTACCTTCCCAGTGTTTTTGCTGTGAAGGTTCAGTGTGTTTTTGTGCCTTTGCAGCTGGTCTCATGAGAACCCGACC
The DNA here is from genome assembly GCA_954870635.1 of Arctium minus. Classification (NCBI taxonomy): domain Eukaryota; kingdom Viridiplantae; phylum Streptophyta; class Magnoliopsida; order Asterales; family Asteraceae; genus Arctium; species Arctium minus. The sequence goes on along the minus strand of OX941093.1, from coordinate 77,775,077 downwards.
CTACATTATATTGTGTGAAGGTTGTACCTTTCTCATCTTCTCACGAAGACGGGTTGTTCTCAGTGGAACCCAACCCTTGTCCCATATTGGTTTTCAGTGTTTCTATTTTGGGATGATTTTCTTGGTTCTCAAGGATATGTTTTGGGAATATTATAGGTTATCGACATAGTACTCAGGAAGGCCGTTAAAGATCTTTCGGCACTGCTTATTTCTCAAGGAAGTCAGGTAACATTCCAAACAGTTGATTTGCAGTGAATCCAAAATCTTGATCATCAATCAATCACTGAGTGCACCATTTTCTATCCCTTTCAGCTTGGTACTTTCTTGAAGAACATGTTAAAGGGTAACTGCAAACCGTTATTGAAGCATGAATTCCTACAAGCCATTTCTAAATATATAGACCAAAGGTCTGGTTTAGCATCAAATGACTTCTCCAAGTTTTGCATATGTGGTGGCAAGGGTAAAGACATGTGGCACAATATTAGTTACTCTGCTGACCAAACAAACGTAGTAGATCTTCAACAGAAACAACTAGAGGTAAGCGCAGGTGTTTCTGCTATATTCTCAACAATTTTCTTCTAACACATTCTAACACATTCCAGGACCTAAAAGCCAGCTTTCATTTGACAAAACTGGAAGTCCAACAAGCTCATTTAACCTGGGAACAAGAACTTAAGAAAATTGGTGAGTTCTTAGACTAGTTTTTACATCTTTTAGCAAAACATTGCAGCTTCCTATTTAAACCAGGCAAAACTAACATTAGATCTTTTTCAGTGCATCACACTAAGGACCTTGAAGTAGCCTCTTCTTCATACCACAAGGTTTTGGAAGAAAACCGGCAGCTTTACAATCAAGTTCAAGACCTAAAAGGTCAGTACTTAAGTTCTTAACTAGCATGTTTGGTTAGGAAAGCTTGCATCATTAATGATTTAATGGAGCTTTTTATTTGGTTTGCAGGAGCAATAAGAGTTTTCTGTAGAGTGAAACCCTTTCTGCATGGGAAATCTGATGAACAATCCACGGTTGATTACGTAGGAGAAAATGGAAATATTATGATTGTTAATCGTCATAAGCAGGGAAAGGATGCTAGGAAGATGTTCACTTTCAACAAGGTGTTTGGAGGGAACACAACTCAGCGTAAGTTGATCTTCGTGTTTAGGTTTCCCTTCTCTTTCTAGTTTATTATTACGGTTCTAGAATTCATGCATGGAAAGGTAATTATGGTCTCAAGACAACAAAGTTATGACATAGTTTTTTATTGTGCTTGGATGATTCCGCACCTTCATATACACATGTCCAAGTATCACTTCTGATGTATTTCCAACGTATTTGCAGAGCAAATATATGTAGATACCCAACCATTGATTAGATCTGTGCTTGATGGTTATAATGTTTGTATATTTGCATATGGCCAAACCGGCTCAGGGAAGACATACACAATGGTAAGGCGACATTTGTTGACTTTTTCATGTTTTGGAATCAAATACTCGGTCATTAGGTTTTCAGATTCCAACATGTACAAATGTTAGAGTCCCACATCGGCTAGACTTGGACCATTTCTCCTCAATACATGTTGGAACCTCCCTTCTCTCTTCAAGGGCTCTTTTGGAGAGTAATATAACGGGGTTCCACATATTCTCACATAGTATCAGAGCCAAGGTCCATCACTCTTGGGACTTGACTCTGGGACAATCTGTATCCGTCTAGCCCCCCTCTTGACACTTTGGGATGCACAATTTGTGCTAGTTTTGAGCCTCTGTTGGAGGGGGCGTGTTAGAGTCCCACATCGGCTAGACTTAAACCATTTATCCTCAATAAATGTTGGAAATTCCCATCTCTCCCAAGGGGCTCTTTCGGAGAGTAGCCTAATAGGGTTTCACATATTCTCACAAGAAGGAAATTTTCAGTCCTGGCATCTTATAAATGACTTGTTATATTATTTTCTATTACATAAATGTGACTATTGCTTCTGTCTTCTTCACATGTGAAGAGTGGCCCTGACATGACAACAGAGGATACATGGGGTGTGAACTACAGAGCTCTGAGAGATCTGTTTCAATTATCGGAGGCAAGAATGGACGTTATAAAGTATGAGGTTGGAGTTCAAATGATTGAAATATACAATGAGCAAGTGAGAGATCTGTTGGTAGTTGATGGCTCCAATAGAAGATATCCTTCCAATTTTTTTCCTTCTTATGATCAATTAAATTGCTTCTTTACCTCCAAGTTTATCTTCTTATAAATTTACTATTGACCCTTGTTATGCTTTGACTATCAACACACTCGATATAAGAAACAATTCACAGTTGAATGGTCTTAATGTTCCTGATGCATCTTTGGTTTCTGTTAAATGTACTCAAGATGTTCTTGATCTGATGAGAATTGGCCAGAGAAATCGTGCGGTCGGTGCTACTGCTTTAAATGAACGGAGTAGCCGTTCTCACAGGTACACTTTCTTTATTCTTCTATTTGCTACAGGAGAATAAAAACCAAACCAAACCAACGAGGCTTGTATATCCCACCCAGAGGTGGGGTCCCCGGGGGGTGGGGGTGGGTCGGTAAGAATTAAGATGTACGCGGACCTGACTTCTATCTCAAAGAGTAGAGGGGCTGTTTTTGTATGACCCCTAGCTTGTGAAAAGTGTGCTAAAGTGAGAAATACAAATAAGATTGTTCCATGAGAACGTGTTACTTAATAACTTACTTATTTTTACAGTGTTTTAACTGTTCATATCCGAGGAAAAGAACTAGTTTCTGGGTCTACTTTAAAGGGCTGCCTTCATCTAGTAGATCTTGCTGGAAGTGAGAGGGTGGACAAATCGGAGGCTGTTGGCGAGCGCCTCAAGGAAGCTCAGCATATTAACAGATCTCTCTCTGCACTTGGAGATGTCATTTCTGCCCTTGCACAAAAGAGCACACACATTCCTTACAGAAATAGCAAGCTCACTCAAGTATTACAAGATTCTCTAGGTAACAATTTAACTTTTAGGGGCTGTTTACTAACTGCTGACTGCCACTTATTGGGTAAGAGGTGCTTACCCGGTATGAAAGGCTGCTATTTCCCAAATATGCTGACCGAGGTGTTAACCCAGTAAGGAAAGAGTTTCTTTCTGACTCGGCCAGTGCTTTAGTTTTCCAACTTTTTATCAATAAGCACTTACTAGAAGACACTTGGTTAACAACCATTTTCAGTCGGCGCTTACCTAGACCGAACCTCTTATACAGACCGCATTCTTACCTGGTCAGCGTTTACCCAATTTGTGTTGGTAAATAGTCCCTTAGTTTGCTTCTTTACATAAGTCACAACCCCTTCTTATCTCACCATTTATCACCAACTTGTTCTCTTTGCAGGTGGGCATGCCAAAACACTGATGTTTGTGCATATAAATCCCGAGACTAATGCCATTGGAGAGACAATTAGCACCCTCAAATTTGCCGAGAGGGTTGCCTCAATTGAGCTAGGAGCAGCTAGATCTAATAAAGAAACTGGTGAAATAAAGGAGATGAAAGAAGAGGTTTAACATTCACTTTCATCATCTCTTTAGTGGACATGAATGAATGGCTGCTAAAATGTGTTTTATGATCCTTTTTCTTGTTCACCCAGATATACAATCTGAAGCTTTTGGTGGAGAAAAAAGAGGCTGAATTAGAACAATTGAGAAGTGGGATCACACGAGGTGCAATTTCACCTGTTCACATGCCAAGACATAATCTTACAAACAGTTTTAGGCCCGATGCAAATCAGCGCCATGTTGATGATAACAAGCTTCCTGAGGTTAGTCCTAAAATTATATGGGAAAGTTCAATAGCATGTAGGTAACAAAAATGTAGGGATCAATAATTACGAATTGTATGTAACAAAAAAACCACCATGTGTAGGTTTGCTTACATCTTCAAGTGTTGCTAGGATTTATATGTGATTCTTGAATTCTAACCAAAATACAATGCATGAAGGGCAAACTACATCTAAAAGCACATATTTTCATTAAAAGGCACGTTAAGGTTCTATAGTTTGAAAAAAACACAGCCTTTGAAGAAATTTAAAAAAAAGATAAGAGGATAAGACAGAATAACTATTATCCTCAACTATCAATCATCATATATGAAATAACTGGTTCCAATTCGAATTAGGCTCCATATCCAACAAGTGCTCCTTTGAGATCCAATTTATGGGTATACTTTGTATGCAATGACTTTTACCCATGTGTATTACATGTTTTACCTTATTACATTGTGTGCTTGCACATCATTGAATCAGACACACACAATTGAATCGTTATTCTACTTGTTATATTTTTTGATTACCTTTTATATTACCTATCTTATTGCTTGCTTGCTTGCACACACCTTGCGTCGTGCGAAAACAACCTTTACAGCCCAGTGGTTGAGGTAAGGTATGCGTACATCCTACCCCTTCCAGACCCCACTTTCAAGTGGGATATACTGTGTTGGTTTTGTTTGGTTTTGTATGCAATGCGTTTACTTGCAGAAAATCATTAGTGTACTTCTATAAGATCAAAGGTTATTTTATATTTCTTTCAGAACTCGGACTGAAAGCAGAAAAAACCTATGTCATGTCCTGATGTATTTGTCATAGCAGGTTAGAAGCTGTTCATCAGGTAAGCAAAGGAGGTCTCGATTCCCCTCGAAGTTCACAGACAAGGATTATATCCCCAAAATGCCCCTCCTTGCTGAAGAGGGATCACCATCTCCTCCTATTAGGAGATCTATATCCACAGATAGAGGAGTGCACATAAAAGGTAGAACCAAGCCTGATACACCCGAGAATCCTCCAGTCACAAAATTACAATATCCGATACGAGCTTCTGTCAACAGATCTCTAGCCACCCTACCAAATTTACCCTCGACCGATAATAAAAGAGGGTACTTAAGTTCACATGATAACTTCTCTGAAGGATTACATAATCTTCCAAAGGCCAACACCAGGAAAGCTAACCAAGAGCAAGAAGAAGAGCAATTTAAGCAAATGCTTAATGTTAGACAAGGTGGCATCGGGAAACTTAAGCTTGAACATAGTCAAGTCAAGGCAAAAAGTCAACTGCCGGTTAAGATCCACAAGTCTGATCTTCTACGGACAGTGTTTTCTGATATGGATGCTGGTGAAACCATCGAAGAAGGTCAAAGAAGTGACTTTTCAGAGCCAGAAAATGAGCATGTATCGACAAAGTCCCATGTTCCAATAGGGATGAAAAAGCATCAACGCAGCTCATCAAGAAGTTCTCACAATGCGGAAGTCAGGTATAAGATCTTGTGTCCTTTGCATAGATGACCTTAACTGAGTTTTCAATTAGGAGCATGAACTACTAAATTTTTTTAGCTCAATGACCTTCATCTAACCTGTCTCTCGTTCAAAACTACATGCTCCAGTGAAAACTTAGAAATACACTAGAGGGTCATTTTGCATAACCAACTTCCGGAGAAGTTCATTGAGCTAAATAGACCCTGAAATCTCGGAGTTGTGTCTATAATTATAATTTATCATATCTTCAACACCAAAGAAGAGGTAACGTTTGATTCTTGAGGTGAAACCGGCAATTTCTAACTTCAACATCAAAAGCTTCACGTCTTATGTACGAGTCACACATCAGCTAAACCGGACCTTTCTACTTTAATATATGTTGGAACCTTTTTTCTCTCCTCAATATCTCTCTTGGAGAGTAATCTATGGTTTCCACATGTGGCATGTCTTAGTATCACGTTTGACCTCAAAAGTCAGACTTGTTCTTTAACTCACAGGGTGGAATAACATTTGCCTTCCTATTACAGGGAACCTGGGCAGACCCTGCAGCCCTTCATGATTGCTGGTAGAAATGAAAATAAACCCTCAAATGGTGCAAAGAATGGAAATGAAGGCAGCAATGCATCGATTCCTAACTTTAGAAGGAGCCGTTCTACGCCTAGAGGAAAATTCATGGTTCTACCTTGATGAAAACATGAGGTTCTTCATGGAAATAACCGTTGTACTCTTTTATGGTAGATGACAGGTCTGCATACATCTCACCTCTCAGACCCTGCTTTCACGTGGGATATACTGAGTCGGTTCAGTTTTTACCTTGATGAAAACCCAGTATAGAGCTCCTTTTTTGTTTTTACCTCCACTTTTCTTTGTTGTTTATAGTTTCTGTATAGCATAGTGCTTGATTTTTTGGACGACCATCGTGTCCGTGGAAGCTACCACGAGGAGATTCAGAGTGTGGGAATCTCTCTAATTGTTTATTTTTTCTTAAACGAACCAAATTTGTAATTTAGCTTCTCTATTAGTACACATTCGAGTATTGGCTCTATTTTTGGTCACATATAAATTTTGTGATATATGTAGAAAGTTTGCAACTTTCAAAATTGAGAAAAGCCCTTGAATGATTGCTCTAAAGAGCTAATAGAAAAGCATCGACATCTTTGCTCTATTTTAGTTTGTACTTCTTTTGGACCTCTTTGTTGTGGCAATGCCACCAATATCTTTTTGAAGTATACAAATATAACATTTATACACAGTAAATATTCATGCATATTACTTGCTTTTGGTGAGCTTTGAACCCTTGATCTTCTGGGAGGCTGAGCCCTATCGGTAACATGGGTACCTTTGGGTCAATCACCCTTTGACAATGTCATGTATTCTTTGAAGCAGCACATCTTGTTGGGAGAAACTTCTATATCTCAAACAATGCACAAAGATCCTTTCCAACAATATGGTATTTTGGAAATTTGGAGATGTGAGAAAAGTTTGCTTAAACAACTATGCTATAAACTCTCATCTAAAATAGAGAAAAATAGGAGAGAAAGGAGAATCCTCCAAATTTGGAAGAAGAATGATAGCTGCAATTTTTGTCTAAAAATTGGAATTAAAAACCCAATTCTTTTAATCAAATTGTTCCTAAAATGGATTTACTAAGCCCATTGATCTTTTTATGTTCAGGCCCATTTAAAGTGACAAAATAGCCCAAGTTTTGGATCCATCTATCTGTTTGGAAAAAAATCGCACAGAGGGGACGTGAAGGGAGAAGTCGATCGAGAGGAAACCGCTATTGGGAGGAGATCGCACCATTGGAAGGAAGAATCGATTTGGGCAATTCATTCAATTTCTATTTGATTTAGGTAATTTCATATTGTTGCAATTGTAGTTTAGGTTTTTCTTTTTCCATTCCAACATTTGTTGTTTTGATTTGGATGGTTTGATACCTTGAGATTCCATTGTAAACATTTGGGACAAACTTATTTGCTTGATTTCTATTATCAATGTCAATTTCATTTGGATTTTTAGTTAATCTGATCAATTGATTAAAATTCTTATGAATGTTTGTTAATCAAAACCTAGATACGTAATTGTCTAAGGATTTTGATAAAGTAACGAATGAAATCTTTGGTCTCAATAAGGTTTTCAATTCGATTTCATGAATTCTTGCAATCGAAGCTCTAATAAGCCGAGCTTGTGTGCTTATTGCTTCGAGTTGGTGATTTTTCTAACTTGTTAATGCTAATCACGCCTAGGAACTTAAGAGCTTATTTAATTTCTTATTCGTGGTTAAGATCCGGTTGAAGAGCTTGTTTTAACCGGTGTGAATCTAAGGAAAAATCGAGGTTATCAGAGCTTATTGATAATTATAGCCATCTTGGGTTCGTTCTTTATGTTTACGCTTTTGGAATCAATGATAGGTGATACCGTCTTAATCGAAGTCAAACGAATGTTGGGTTTTCTCTTTATCGTTTTTAATTAGTTTTTACTTGAATGTTTAGTTTAGTAAATCAAATCCCCCCCCCCCCCCCCTTTGTATTGAAAGTATAGAAGTTGAATAGTAGTCACGACCAATCCTTGTGGATTCGACCCGACTTACCATTATTACAATCTTTATTGTGATTTGGGACAGTTGGAAATTATAAATACTTATTATTTGACGGTCTCGACTCCCGTCAAATTTTTGGCGCCGTTGCCGGGGATTGGTTTCGGTGATCGTTATTTAGCTTTTGTACTTTGTTTTTTTTTCTTTTATTTAATTTTGTCTTATAATTTTATTGTTTATCTAAATTAATCGTGTACCTAACGCCGATAGTTTTTTAAGTGTTTTTGCATCTTTCATGGCGGATTATCCATCACGATATACCACCAACGCACGAGACTCAAACGAGGTAAATATCTCTTCCCTTGGGACTCAACTTTCAGATCTAACATCTCTTGTGATACAGTTGGTTTGTAAAGAGCCACAACGGGTGAGAAGATGTGGGGCGTACGCTAAAAATGATTTTTCAACCAACCGGTACCCCACATCACAATATCACACCGAACAAACCTACTCTTATGGAGCATTTTCAAGCCAATATCATGGTCCGTCCGAGTCATACTCTAGCACCTACACTCCAGGATGGCAACCCCGTCCATACTTAAACGAGTATGACTACAACCAGTACGACCCTTCTTATCCTAGCTATGAATCAACACCACCGGACACACAAAACTATTATGGGGATTCAGGTATGTTTCTTGAAGAAATTGTTAAATCATTAGCACTTAGTACATTGGAATTTCAACAGGAGGCAAGGGCAAACCTTCAGAACTTGGAAAACCAGATTAGCCGGAACGAGTCTGCAATACGTCGGTTGGAAGCTCAATTGGAAGAAAAGTTGGGATCAATTAATAAGAAGAGGCCAGAAATCTCCCTAGAGGAAGAAGATGAAGAAGACGACATAAACCTATCTACTTCACGAGATGTCGACAAAAAGGGAGAAGATGTGAACATGTTGGAACCGGTGGTGGTACCTCCTCCTTTTCTTACACCGTTGGTTGATCTCATAAAGGAGGAGGAATTTGTAGACACCGGGAGAACTTTCACCATACTAGAAACACCGAAGGTAGACGATGAGAAGGGGAACCCGGATGAAGATACCTTTGCGGAGCTGAAACGTCTAATTATATTAGCGAGCGCTGATTGGGAGGCAACCAAATTTTATTGCTTTATTTCCTTTCTAGTTTATTTTTATGCATTTTTAGTCGTCTTTTGTGTTGATGAGTTTTGTTTCCAGGTTTGACCTTCATTGAAGTCGGATTCTACCCCCCCCCCCCCCCCACCCCCCCCACCCCGCGTGCAAAGAGGCTCTCACCACAAGCTTGGATCATATATTGGGCACGTGTCATCAAATTAGGGGAGATTTCTTGTTCCCTTTGTGCTTTATTGTTTTTAGATTGTGCCAAAAACATGTATATATTGAGGACAATATATGATTTAAGTGTGGGGATATTGCTTAATTAAGGGCTAAATTTTTCGAATTTTGACTTGTTTTTGGGCTACTATTACGTAAACTGCATGAGTTGACAAGTTTTTTTATTTCTAATGTCATAGCATGAATGATTGTGTGGTTTGCTTGTGTAGTCATGATTAACACGTTCGAGATAAACTTTGTGAGTCTTGCTAATTTTATAGACTAAAAATGCACCTGTGAGCTTTTGAGCCATGATTGAACATTGTATTCAATCTTATTTCATTTCTATGTGCATTGCATCTTCCAATTCCATGTCTATGTCATTCTAGAACTTGCATTTTGGCTCTTCGAGATTGCATTTAGTTAATGCTAGTGTGAAAATGAAAAAGGCCATCTTTGTTGTTATTTTAATCCGTTTAGCCTAAAAGCCAACCCTTACGTATGTATTCCGTTTTGATCACCCCTTTGAGCCTAATTACCATTTTTTGTCATTACACCACAACTTAACCCATAGCCAAACACTTCACTTACCGGACTTTGGGAATGAGACTTTATGCTTTTAATTAGACTCCCTTAAATTGTAGTCCCTCTATATGATCCAAAATGCCGATATAATGATCGGTAGAGGTTTGAAAAAAGAAAAAAAAATGAAAAAAGAGAGTATAAAAGAAGAAAAAGTATGAAAAGAAAGAAAAAAAAATGAATAAGTGGAGACCAAGCTCAAGAAGAATACAATTGTCTCCATAGAATGCTTAGCAAAATATGAGCTCGAAAGTTGAGAAATTTTATGATTTCTTTGTTGTGCAATGTGTGGGAGTAGACAAATTGATTCATGGTTTCTTTTTCGAAGTCCAAAACTTAGTCACTTAACCAAATATTTTCTTACCTTGACCCTTAGCCAAATTACAACCCCTATTTAAAGTCCTTTTGATTCACACTTAGTTTTTACCGTTGGCAATGGAGAATTGAGACTTGATGCAAGCCTATGGTAGTGCATTTTCATGTGATTGATGCCTTGAGTGAAAACACTTACATCTTTGTGCGAATGAGCGATTAGAATAGGTTTATATCATTTGTGAGGTGTTTGTGACATTAGCATGTATTCATCTTTGAGTTGTCTTGTGTGTTGATTATGGCTATACTGGTTAAGCTATACCTTCATGCAATGCTATGTCTATTTTCTCAATTCTTAAAAGTCGACTTGTGAGATTACATCGTGCTAAAACCTTAGTGTTTGCCCGAGGACGGTCAAAGTTCTAAGTGTGGGGATATTTTGATAGCTGCAATTTTTGTCTAAAAATTGGAATTAAAAACCCAATTCTTTTAATCAAATTGTTCCTAAAATGGATTTACTAAGCCCATTGATCTTTTTATGTTCAGGCCCATTTAAAGTGACAAAATAGCCAAGTTTTAGACCCATCTATCTGCTTGGAAAAAAATCGCACAGAGGGGACGTGAAGGGAGAAGTCGATCGAGAGGAAACCGCCGAGGAGATCGCACCATTGGAAGGAAGAATCGATTTGGGCAATTCATCCAATTTCTATTTGATTTAGGTAATTTCATATTGTTGCAATTGTAGTTTAGGTTTTTCTTTTTCCATTCCAACATTTGTTGCTTTGATTTGGATGGTTTGATACCTTGAGATTCCATTGTAAACATTTGGGACAAACTTATTTGCTTGATTTCTATTATCAATGTCAATTTCATTTGGATTTTTAGTTAATCTGATCAATTGATTAAAATTCTTATGAATGTTTGTTAATCAAAACCTAGATACGTAATTGTCTAAGGATTTTGATAAAGTAACGAATGAAATCTTTGGTCTCAATAAGGTTTTCAATTCGATTTCATGAAGTCTTGCAATCGAAGCTCTAATAAGCCGAGCTTGTGTGCTTATTGCTTCGAGTTGGTGATTTTTCTAACTTGTTAATGCTAATCACGCCTAGGAACTTAAGAGCTTATTTAATTTCTTATTCGTGGTTAAGATCCGGTTGAAGAGCTTGTTTTAACCGGTGTGAATCTAAGGAAAAATCGAGGTTATCAGAGCTTATTGATAAGTATAGCCATCTTGGGTTCGTTCTTTATGTTTATGCTTTTGGAATCAATGATAGGTGAAACCGTCTTAATCGAAGTCGAACGAATGTTGGGTTTTCTCTTTATCGTTTTTAATTAGTTTTTACTTGAATGTTTAGTTTAGTAAATCAAATCCCCCCCCCCCCCCTTGTATTGAAAGTATAGAAGTTGAATAGTTGTCACGACCAATCCCTGTGGATTCGACCCGACTTACCACTATTACAATCTTTATTGTGATTTGGGACAGTTGGAAATTATAAATACTTATTATTTGACGGTCTCGACTCCCGTCAAAGAAGAAAGAGAAAATATAACATACATGTTAATCAAACTAGTGCAAATCTAACAACAATGCGGAATTCAAAAAGAATCTCTTATGTGTGTTCAATAGATACCGTGTAACGAGGTTACGAACAAACCAACAATGCAAAGACGATCTACTAATACAAGCAATAAATAACCCGAGAATTTGAAGTGGTCTTATTGCCGGTTTGGTAGCATACATCCACAAGAGAGAGATGGCAATACATATATTAATATCAAGAGGTTTGAAGGTAGTTCTCAACAAATACAAATATCAGGTGCTTGATAAACTTTGATAAAATGGCTGAAGAACTCCTTTAGAATTTGTCAACAAAAGGGAAAAAAGTTTTAACTAAACACAAGCCCTAAAAACCCGTTTTAGCTACCAATGTTGTCCAACTACCTAGGCTGACGACCTAGCGTGGCACGGCTAGGTCGCCTGGTTCGATTTCAGACCCACCAAAAAATTCTACAGAAACGAATGTTGGATACAACATGCTGACGTCTTATTCAATATTCGCTCTTAAACTCGACAAAATTAGCTCAGCAACCCGGGTCATGTACTTCCATTTTAGCAAGTATGGTATACAACGCAAGCATGGTATTGTTTTATGGTTGGAAAACTAGTCAACAAAAATCTTAAATAAAAATGTAAAAATACAAGATTCTATGTTTTCTTTTCTTCCCATTTTATGTTTACAATATCCATTCGAACGCTTGTTATCAAGAATTTATGTTGTAACCGCTTATTATATTTCTTCTACTAGTAAAACTAGATACACATAATGTAACATTCAAAATCAATTGATTCAATAGTTTTTAAATTATTGTAAAAACTATTGATTAACATGTTACTAATTACCAATATGAGATATGTTTACTGATTCCAAACCCTACACCATTATGAGACAAATTGTCACGAAATATGAACAAAAGCCAAGGATAATTTGGTCATATTTAGAACTTGCAAGAAGACTTTTGCCAATCACACAATTTCAAGGGGCTAAAATGAAAACTTAATTCATGCCAATATGAATTTACCGCCTTCTAAGCCTTTTTATAGCTCGTTTGTTCAAATTCGAGAACAAATGGCGGGCATCTCTTGCAGGAGAAATCACCAACAGAGCTCTCTGCATTCGAACTTCAATCTTCCTGGTAAATTATTTTCTGTTTAATTCCTAATGATCTACATATGTTGCCATGAAAACTCGAGGTCTTTGTGTCAAGTTCTTCACGTGAGAATCGGTTGAGTGGATCGCGGTGATAACAGGCGATCAGAGAACTCTCGTCGGAGTTTTCATAGATGCTCAAATTATGTAGAACTTGGCCATTCTTCTACGTCTATAAATAGTTTTGAGAATTATGAAGTGCATCAATTTTACGAACCCTAATTTACTGAAATGCTGCGAAGAATTGAAGGATAGGCTTGGTTTCGTATAAGAAATTGACAAGTATTTTAATTATTGATGTTGAGTTAGGTATAATCCCTACCATTTAACCGTATGTAGGGTTTTGTTTTCTGTTTTATATCTTCATATTGAGTACAAACTTTTAGGTTTCATCGAGTGAACTTCAATTAAAATCCCCCACTAAAATTCTGATTCGTTGTCCACACTATTGTGTTTAAGCAGTTAATGAATTACCAAGTTAGCTTCAAGGGATGATCACTATGTATATTGCATGTGGAAGCATTTTCTCCATTGAGACGGTCTTCATCAAGTTGGGGTCAAAGGTATGATGTAAGTAAGCTCGTATTCTGTGATTGCTTCTAGTTGTGTAACATTCCTCTATTTGCATGTGTAACATGGTGTTATATTTACTATTTAGGGTATAGTGAATTCGTGATAGAATATTGGATCAGTGTAAGACTGTAAGGAACACCGACCGAAAATAATATCTCGACCACGAAGTTTACTTGGGGATAATCCAAATTCACATTTTGGTTTTTAGACAAAATACGAGAGTAACACACACAGAAAAACTGTTAGGTTTTGTATGTTAAATTTTGAGATTGAATACTCTAAGATTAGAAGTTAACCGACATTTATTTTTGGCTGGAAGGTAGTTCTTTTGGCGTTAAAACAATACGTGAAACCCCCATATTCACTCTCCAAAAGAGTCCTTAGTAGAGAAGGGAGGTTCTTCTAACATATATAGAAGAAAAATGCTCCAAGTCTAGCCGATTTGGGACCCTAACACTCTTGATCCTGCCATTAGGCTATCCCAGGTTCAAGTTACATTATACAAACGTGATCTCTGCATCTCCTAACTCGTATTATAGTTAACTTAAATCTCTTCGATCATGTGTAAATCTCAATTACACCAAACGATTGATGAGACTAAGAGCATCTCCAACAGATTCTCCAAAATGGAGAAAATGGAGATTTTGAGGATTTTGGAATTTTTTTTGCTCCAATAGATTCTCTAACAAATTATCCAAAATGGAGAAAATAGGAGAGAGGTTGTGAAGTTCTGTAAATTTGGAGAACCCCCCAAAAGTATTACTATGAGAGAGAACCAATTTTTTATTGCAATACACCAATAAGAAACCTTACAATTAAATGTTTATGAGAGAAAAATAATATTTAATAAATGTATGGAATATTTTAGTAATATAATTAATGTTGTAATCTTCAAAATGAAGAATATGTTGGAGTTAAATGTAATTCTTTTTGGAGTCTCTAAAATCACTAACAGATAGCAACTACTTCTTTAATTAACTGTTTCAAAAGATTTAAGTAGGGAGTAATCTGCTTCTGTCAGCTTTGTTCATCAATCCATTTTTTTCAACTTCAAAGAGAATATTTCTGGTATCAATAATTGTATCAAAATAATATAGCACCAAAATTTTAATTTCATGCCTAAATAATCTAAAAGTAACCACATTTAATGTACCAAATGAACTCCTTATATCTACTTAAACATTTTCTTAATATCCACTTAGGCAATTAAACTCCATTTACACCTTTTGAACACTGAAACATTGACCTTTGAATTTGATCATTGGTTGAATATTTAGTAAAAAATGAGTATAGCAATACCGAGTTCTTCTTTGGCCGCCACCACCACCCCTGTCCACCATCTCCATGTCGTCCACAACCACCCTCGGCCAGCGGCCACCACCGCCTCTACCTCCACCACTATCACCACCACCACCGCCGCCACCCACCTCCACCTCTGCCACCATCACCACCTCCTCTTCCACCACCATCGATAACCATCATATAAAATCATTAAACAACATTTATGGGCAACTTGTCCGGTTGAGTTCTGTCCGGTCCTAGTCGTGACAAACACCAGACAGACAATAGTCCAGCCATGTTCTCTTGTCCTGTCGAGTTCAAAGTGAATTTTTCCTTTGTTACAGCCTAAAAATACTAGTGGCTCCACCTAATTTTGTAAAATGCACCATAATTTTATGTTATACTTCAGATCTCTAGTATCTACCATTAGTGTTGGTGGGATCCATTTATTTTATTACCCGATTGGTTTGAGACGAAAGATCTGTTCCTATTTTGCTTGTGGAACCTGCAATCTATAAACCTATTGTTTGGTCATTTACTGCCAATTAAATTATGATTTAAAGCCCTGTTTCTTGTTGGCCTAGATCTCAGTCATTGAAATCTTATTTAATTTACCTACTCTATACCTAGTCTACTAGCGTTTCATCTATTTTAATGCCAATAAGATGACACTCAATTTCTCTTGATGACTTAGATCTCCTATAATTGCAACCAAATAGGCTACAAAAACGAGCTGTAGGTGTTCAACTTATGTTATTAGAAGAGCAAGGAAACCACATATTTTCCTTCATTATTGCATTCTCAATTATTCCAAGATGCATGCACCTGGATAATGTTCATGTGTTTGCTTATAAAAGTGTGTAGTGTGTTCAATATCTTTTTTTTACAGGTTCACATAACGATGATGTTCAAGTATTTTAATTATAATAAGGTACAAAGTGAGAGGTTCAAGGTTTATATGTGAATCATTGAAAAAAACCCATTTAAAGATTCGTATATAAACCCAAATGAATAATCAGTTACGTTGGTTCACATAATAGATTTTTTAATGAATCACATATGAACCTTTCCTTAATCTTCCGTTCTTACCTTCTTATGAAATTTAGTCTCTTATTTGAACCGGCACCTAGGTACTAATGTTATTGTGAAATATCATTGAACTTGTATCACTATGTTAGACCAAAAATTATTTTTATTTAAATAGTTGTTAAATTGATATTTTTGTGTCATTCAGAATTTTCATTTGAACATATTTATTGAACAATCATTTTAATTGAACGAGTAATCTAGACTAAGGGGTAAAATGGTCATTTTTGTCATCTAGACAATTTATTCATCGCAAAAAACAAACATCAATGTGGTTAGGCTCTAGGTTCAACGTAAGCTGGGCCGGGACAGCGGCGGATTAGTGGGCTGCCCGTGGATGCCCGATACCGCCGGGGAGGTGTGTGTGCGTGTGTTCGTGGTAGTCATTGGTTGGTTCGATGCCGCTATGCCTTCCAAAAAAAAAACATCAATTTATCTAAACCTATACATACAATTCAATGAGCTTTAATTCATACATGGCTTGATGGAAAGAAAACAAACAGCCCGTACCTCTAGCTTATCATGAGAATTGATGTTTATTTGTATCACAAGGATAGGTATTTTAACCACAAGGGTGGTAGTGTGGTGGATAAAGACAGGGGAAGATAAAATCAACCTGGGTTCGAATCCTTATATCTACATATGCGCTTGTGGCCACTGAAAGATATACCTGTGATGCCTACAGTCGCGACTTGCCATGAGATTAAAAAAAAAGGCGATCTTCAATATGAATATGGTAGTTGCTTTCAAGTTGAGTAAATACGACATGAAGCAATTGCCAATACCCACCTGTGTCTCATGGTGTTTGTTTTGTGTGTATCCTGTTTACAAAGTTTAAAGCCTTTTTATAATACTTATTGCTTTGCTGTAAGCCTGTAAAGTTCACATGGACACGTGATATTAGGAGCCTGGGACCATGTTCAATATGCCTTGAAGGCTGATTTGATGTAGATAGAGACACCAGATTATTTGCATTAACTTCTAATTATTTAGATCCAAATCAAACCAAACATCTCTCCAGCCTCTACATACACTTCCCCTGAGTACCCAACACATATATTTGGGTCCTCTCACTTCATTCACACTTTTAATCCTATTTTACAACTTCCTCATTAACTAGTACACAATTTGTACATTTTTGCTATATTTAGTACAAATCTGCTCTAAGATGCTATATAAGGCATGGTAGAAATTTATAAAATTTCTACACCGAATAGCGGTTAGTTTGAGTCATCTGAGAACGCATATGAGCAGTTAGAGGAACCTTGTAAAATCATCGTTCTAGTGGGGTCCGGGGATGGAGGACAAACCAATAGTTTCCCTTTTAACTCTGTGTCTGACCTCATGGCATCCTCGTGGCGGATCTCCTTGAGCATTGCCACTACGTCATTCATGATTGGGCGATCGTTGGGACGTGGGCTGACGCAGAGAAACGACACTGCTAGTGTCTGGAGCATTTCGTGCATCTGAGGGTCGGCTCTTCCTCTGAGCTTCGGATCAAGAATGTCAACTGGGTCCCGTTTACCATGCAAGTGGTCCCGTACCCATTGGACCAAGTGTGCACCCCCTGGCAAAGTTGGATCTAGTGGATGCCTTCCTGTCAAGACCTCCAAAAGGACCACTCCAAAGCTGTAGACATCACTCTTTTCGGTAATACGTTGCGCCGAAGCATGTTCTGATGAAATCATAGAAACCAATATCCAATCAGCATAAGTAATTGAAACAACTGAAATTGACATAAGCCAAAAAGAGAGGTAAAACAAACCAAACAAGCGCAGTATATCCCACCCAGAGGTGGGGTCTGCCAGTCTGGGAGGGGTAAGATGTAAGAGCGAATGTTTGCATGAAGACCCCAGAAATAGAGGTAAAAAGAGAGGTAAAAAAGGGTATACGGTTGATTACCAGGAGCCATATATCCATAAGAACCAGCTAGCTGAGGTCTCTGGCTCTGTTTCGTTATATCATTTTGACCTTTGGTAACAAGTCTAGCCAGCCCGAAATCGCCAAGATAAGGTTGTAGGTTAGGACCCAATAGCACATTCATCGCTTTCACATCTCCATGTAAAATTGCAGGCACGCAATCATGGTGTAGGTACGCGAGAGCGTGGGCCACACCTAGGACTATGTCGTACCTAGCCTCCCACTCTGCTGCACGTTTTCCAGCACCATGAAGGAGCGAGCTCAAGCTTCCATTAGGATAATAATCATAAAACAGAAGCTTGATCGTCTGGTTCGAACCCCATCCCAACAGACGAACAATGTTTTTGTGTCGTATCGAACTCAATGTCTCAATTTCAGAGCTAAAAGCTCCAGACTCTTCTGTTGACCACATCTTCTTCACAGCCATAGTTTCTCCATTTGATGTCGTCACTTTATATACAACTCCAGAGCTTCCAGTGCCAATAACGTTTGCTGATGTTAAGTCGTGAACTATATCCTCAACATAAACTTCCATCTTTTGATAAAATGTCATTTCCCATGTTTGGCCTATTACATCTTTGTTTGCCAAACGGGATCTGACCAATGTGTAGATTCCTAGTAGGACCAATACTGCACTAATGCTGACTAGGATCGACATGGCAAGTTTTGCTGTTGACCTGGCATGGCCAGTAGAACCCATTTTGTCAGCTGGAGTGATGACTGCTCCAGAAATGTAAAGATCTTGGTTTCCTGATAGATCAGCAGGAGGGAGTTTTCGAAAGAACGGAGTGTTTGGCAATTCACCGGAGAAATCATTGAATGAGACGTTGAGGGACACAAGGTTTTGAAGGTTTGTGAGGATGTCTAGTTTGCCGGTAATCTTGTTATGGGATAAGTCTAGACTTGCTAGTTTGCTAAGGCCCATAAACTCCGATGGTATTTCACCGGCGAATTGGTTGCAACTAAGATTCAGAGAGATTTCTAGCGACGGAATTTGACCCAATTCTTTAGGTATCTCACCTGAGAAACCATTTTTTCCAAGATCTAGCAACTGTAACTTACTACAAGAACGGATCTCCCCTGGAACTTCTCCAGAAAGTTGATTCTTTCCCAAATTAAATTTAGTTAATTCGGTTAACAAACCAACGTTAGGAGTCAACGAACCCGTGAGCCTATTGTCTGACATATCTACAAACTGTAAGCTTTTAGGAAGTGTATCAGGGAAAACTCCGGTGAACCCATTTGAATGGAGATCAAGAAACTCAAGATTCCCACATCCTGAAATCGATGGAGGAATCCCTCCCACGAATTTGTTGTTGCTCATATCAAGAAAATTCAAATTCTTTAGATTCCCTATCTCTGATGGAACAGTACCCGAAAGTCTATTATCATTGACTCTGAATCTATACAAATTTGTGCAGCTTCCAATGTCGGATGGGATAAAACCCGACAAATCATTAGAAAGCAACAGTAGTTTTGTAAGATTTCTCAGTGAAAAGATTTGTCGTGGTATTGTACCAGAAAGTTGGTTGTAAGAAAGATCAAGAGCTTGAAGGTTCTCACATTGGGATAAAGACTCTGGAATGTTGCCTGTCAGATTATTCTGCCAGCCAAAAAACAGAGTCATGCTCTGTAATTTCCCGATCGAAATCGGAATCTCACCGGTGAGTTGATTGTTATCAA
This sequence comes from Arctium minus, assembly GCA_954870635.1. NCBI lineage: Eukaryota > Viridiplantae > Streptophyta > Magnoliopsida > Asterales > Asteraceae > Arctium > Arctium minus. Next base: position 77,755,779 of record OX941093.1, on the reverse strand, counting down.
CTTCCAAATGAGTCAGAGCAGTGCAGTTTGTGATTTCTGGCGGTATGGTACCTGATAATTTGTTTACAGACAACTGAAGCTCGTGAAGGTTCAAGAGCCCTCCAATGCTTGTGGGAATCTTTCCTGTTAATGAATTTTCTGATAAATCAATCGTCATAAGCTGACTACACCTTCCAAGCTCAATTGGAATCGTCCCCATCAAACTGTTCTGCCATAACAGCACGCTCTCAAGCTTCTGAAGCTCCCCAATTTGTGTTGGGATCGAACCAGTAATCGAGTTCTGGTACAAGTAGAGGTTCCTCAGCTCACTGCAATTCCCAATTTCCTCCGGAATAGGACCCGACAACAGCGATGTGTAAATCGCTATTGTCTGAACCCGTTTCAGCTTTCCGATAGTCGCCGGAAGACCGCCGGAAATGCTGGTTTCTGCAAGACCCAACATCACTAAGCTACTACAGTTTCCAATCTCCTCCGGTAACTCTCCTTTGAGATTCTTGTTTCCACCAGCTCTGATAACTTCAAGACTTCCCAACCTCCCTATACTCCTTGGGATCTCACCACTCAACTGATTATCAAAAAGCATCAAGTTTTTAAGGCTGGAAAGATTCCCAATATCCCAAGGGATTCCGCCTTCAAGAAAGTTGGTGTTAAGAGATAAAGTTTGCAGCTTGGTGAGCCTGCAAATCTCCGGTGGGATTGGACCAGTAATCAAATTATCAGATATATCAATGAGGGTAAGCTCAAGATAATCTCCCAACTCCTTAGGAAGTGTTCCAGTGAGATTGGTGGATGAAAGGATGAGGGAATTCAAGAACTTAAGTGGCTGTAAATTTGAAGGCAACGGTCCTTGGATATCCACAGAGTTTAAGTCTATGGTGACCACATGTCCATCTGAGTTGCAATGAATCCCAAACCAATTGCAAGGATTTGGGTCTGAAGGATTCCAAGATTTCAATACATCTGTGGAGCTGTTTAAGGTGTTTTTCCATTTTAGAAGAGCTTGACCCTGTAAATCAATGGAGTAGCAGGTATGAAGAAAGAAGAAGATAAAGATGAAGTTTATGGAAAGAAGAAAGGTGAAAGAGAAGACTTTAGGCTTCCTTAAGGGTGCAGGCATTGCTCCTGTGAGGAGAGAAGAGAAGAGAAAAGAAGAGATGTGTGTTTTATGGGGATTGCTGAGGGAGGAACCCCATGTTTTGTTTATACAAGAATTGCAGTCGAAGAGATCTGGATCCAACCGCACTTTCATTTTTTTATATTTTCTTACTAATCTTTTCAAGAAGAATACTTGAACCACACTCAGTGGATATAATTCCATTACATATAATAACCGGGTTTAGAATAGAGTTCCACATCAGCTAGACAATATACACCGATAATCGAAAAATACATAAAATGTGTAAATAGAAACAGAAAGTGGAGGGTTGTTCTTAACAAGTCTTAATCAGATTAGTTGGATTTGAAGTCCATAATGTTTTGAAAGTTACTAATAAGTAAAAGGTGAAATTTGGGTAGTGTTTGTTTTGCTTTTCTGTTGTGAAAATTAAAGGTGTTTTGGCAGTTAGCTTTGTGGATGCTAATCTTGGGGTTTGGTACCCGTTTCTTGCATGTTTTGAGTTATAGTTTGCATTGGAAGTAACTGTCAGCACTAGACATATTGTTCAATGACACCACCTATATATATATTTTTACTTTTTACTTTTTCTCATTTAACCCTTTTTATTTGTTTTCATCAGGATGTGTTCTCTTTAACATGTCTTGGCTCGGTTTCGAATTCCCTAGCGTTTCATCAACCACGGTAAGTTCTCTCACTCTTATCGATACATGACTTATGGGTCTTACGGCTGTTTACTACCTGCTTACTGTTTTTTCTCAAAACCCATTTAACGGTCATGATATTGACCGGGATACTGATCTGGTAAGCTAAGTCAATGAGCCCCTGATTAGTGTTGACCTAGATTTCACTCTTACCCAATTTGTGTCCCTTAGTTAAAGTTGTTGGTAAACAGTCCCTTAGTTAAAGTTGGTGATAAAGAGGGGTCGGCATCACAACATCTTAAAAAGGGGAGATAAAAAGATAAAACTTTTGGATACCATACAATTAATGGTCCAATGGGAGTAATATGTTTTTGTTTGTAAATAAAAACCTATGATAGGTTATATAAGCCAAAGGAGAGGTGGTCCATTGACCATAAAATCCATTAGTATTAGGGTGGTGACCACCCAAACAACTCAAAGGGAGGGTCATCCCCATGTTACTATATTTTAGGCTTATAACTAATGGGATTTGAAGTTGAACCAGAGACAAAGACAGCCTATATGTCTCTCTACTCACAAATTTAACAATTCCTTTTACTAAATCCAACTACAAAAGCAAAACCAAACATTTCAAACTCAACCATTTACTTTTAAATCTCTACATGTACCAGTTACTCAGTTAGGGTGTTTGGGTAAAAATGGATGGTGTTGGTGAACATATATATATATATATAATATATATATATATATATATATATGGGTTGTTTTATTTGCAACCCTTAAAAAGGTTGCAAACCTTGCAACCCACATATTAACCGTCGGATTCATGATCGGCGGTTACAATAGATATGTGGTTCAATATTTTTAATTAAAAAAAACAGAAATATAAAAATAAAATAACCGTCGATCATGAATCCAACGGTTAAGATGTGGGTTGCAAGGGTTACAATATTTTTCAGGGTTGCAAAATATCCTTCCACTATATATATAGGGTCAGGTTCAGGGGAAAACCTCAAAAAAACGAAAAACTGAGGAACACCTTGGTAGTCCTTCATCTGGACGGTATGCACTTGTGCATACAGGTAATTTGTAATATGCATTTGTGCATATGCACAAGTGCATAATGCATTTGTGCATAAAAACCAAAAAACAACATAATTTATTTGTATGCACAAGTGCATACCGTCCATATGAAGGGCTACCAGAGTGTTCTTTAGTTTTCTGTTTTTTGAGGTTTTCCCTTGAACCTCTGTCTATTATATATATATATATATATATATATATATATATATATATAGGGGTGAGTTCAAATGAAAACTCATATTTCATTGTGCACATGAGGACAAATCTTAACCATTGATCAAAACTTAGAAAACTAATCAATAGTTAATAGATAATAAGGTTAATTGGAAAGTGATTAAAGACAAAATTGTAATTTTGAATCAACGCCTATCTTCTTTGACTTTTTTTTTTTAATTAAAAAAATTACCCCATTAAGCTTTAAAATAATTTATCTTAAAAATTACTAATATTTTAATCAAACAAATTACATCAAAAAAACGAGAATTTCGTGCTCTTCGATATGACATCCATCTCGATATAGTTTTTTTTCTTCGTTTTAACCGTTTTTTACGTGAAATTCTATATACATGTTATATTCATTATGAATATGCATGCAAGTTTTCGGGTGTCCACATTCAGTATGAATAACAAAGGTGAACGTTCATTCACTATTCATGATGAATAATACCGTATGCAGGATGAATAATATAGTATTCATGATTTTTTCGTTTTAATCGTTTTTTACATGAAATTCTATATATGTGCTATATTCATTATGAATATGCATGCACGTCCTCGGGTGTCCACATTCAGTATAAATAACAAAGGTGAACGTTCATTCACTATTCATGATGAATAATACAGTATTCAGGATGAATAATACACGAATCCATTATTCATGTATTATTTATCATGAATTGTGTATTATTCACCCTTAATGTTCTATTATTCATCCTGAATGATACATTATTCATGATGAATAATATATGAATGACCCGTGAAGGTGTAGACACATGACACTCTCTCTTTTGTTTCCCAATTCACAACCGAAATTTGGTTTAATTCATTATGAATATGTATGCGCATCCCCGAATATCCCACATTCAGTATGAATAACAAATGTGAACGTTCATTCATTATTTATGATGAATAATATAGTATTCAGGATGAATTACACAACATTCATGACGAATAATACACGAATTCATGAATCGTGAATTATTCACCCTGAATGTTGTATTATTCATCCTGAATTATACATTATTCATGATGAATAACACATGAATGACCTGTGAATATGTGAAGACGTGACACACTCTCTTTTGTTCCTCGATTCACAACAGAATTACTCTATAGGTTCCCGATTCGTCTTGATGGGTGTTGGATTACGGTGCTGAAGAAACGTGATGCCTTACGACGTTGAAGAAGGTGATGTCGAGTTACATACTTACGGTGTCGAGGCGTTGTACAAACTTAAACGTACATAAATATTCATAATGAATATAACACATATATAACATTTCACGTAAAAAACGGTTAAAACGACAAAAAAACTATATCGAGATGGATGTCATATCGAAGAGCACGAAATTCTCGTTTTTTTGATGTAATTTGTTTGATTAAAATATTAATAATTTTTAAGATAATTTAATTTAAACTTTAATTGGGTAAAAAGTTTTTAATTAAAAAAGAAAATAAAAAGTCAAATATGGTAGACGTGCATTTAAATTTTCTTCTATTTTTACCTCTAAGAATTTTAAAATTAAAAACTCTATTTAATATGAGTTGTTGGATCAAAAAAGATCGAGTGACTAAGATTTATTCTCACGTGCACAATGAAAAATGAGTTTTCATTTGAACTTTCCTCTCCCTCTCTCTCTCTCTCTCTATATATATATAAGTATTATTAGTTAAAAAGAAATTAAGTTATTGTTGACTTGGGTGATTTTTCTCAATATCTATTGAAAACTCCCCTCCTCCAATGGCTCTCTTGAGAGTAATTATGTGAGGTTCCATATTGTTAGTGTATATAAATGTATAAGGCCCAGTCCACGCTAATGGGCCCATATAGTCTGTGTATATATTCCCTTGTATTCTTTAGTCTAGGTTAAGTTGTTTTACATTCATATTGTATGTTTTACTTTTCTCTCAATCTATATACGAAGTCTCCAAGCCTTCAGAATATTCGTCGTCTCTTTTAATCATCATCTTCACTTTCTAACATGGTATCAAAGTTGTAGGTTTGCTTGCACTCTCATCATCATCATCGTTACTGTTCATCGATTAATGTTCATCGATTTACTATTCATCGATTACTGTTCATCCTTCAATCATCGTTTTCGTATTCCTTTTTCATCGAGACGCCATCGCCGCCTTCAAACACACGGGTTCGTTCTCTCAGACTCGAAACCCTAGCCGCAGACCGGAAGAATTCCGGTCGTAAACCGCATACCGGTCGATACTCATTATCGGTTGATACCGCATACCGGTCGATACCGCATACCGGTCGCACACCCATCCCTATCGGTCACTTCACCCTATCGGTCTATATCGGTCGATACCACCGGTTCATACCATTAGAAGCACGAACATTCTCAAATTTATCAGTAAGACCCATCAGAATGGTGATCAGGTGTAGCTGGTTGAAGTAGGCAGTGAATTGTTGAGCTGTTTCATCAAAGATTTGTGGAGCTCCAAGACTTATATGATCTCTGAGAGACTGCATTTCAGAGATATAAGAGTTTACGGATTGATCGGGAAGCTGACGTTTGTTCTGAAAGGTGGTCCACAGTTGATACTGATGAGATATGCCCGATGACGTGTACCGCAGTCTTCAAGTCTTGTTGCCTCAGTTTCCAGCACTTCTTCTTTCGATTTGTGGCATGCCCGGCTAGGTCACTTATCACTAGCCAAAATAAAATCGTTAGCTAGTTTAGGGATGTTAGGAAATTGTATGTCGTCTGACAGTATTTCTTGTTTATCTTGCAAACTGGGAAAACATCATGCTTTATCGTTTGAATCAAATGAATTTAATTCTACTTCCTCTTTTGATCTTATTCATTCTGATGTATGGGAACCAACACCACATCAATCCATAGGCGGTGCTCGCTATTTTGTTATTTTTATTGATGATCATACTCGTTTCACATGGATATATCTCATGAAACATCGTTCGGAGCTACCTAAAATTTATATTATGTTTGCTCGGATGATTCACACTCAATTCTCGAAATCTATTAAGATTCTTAGAGCTGATAATGCTATGGAATACAAAGAGTCCTCTCTTCTCTCCTTTCTTCAATCTCAGGGGACTCTCTCTCAGTACTCCTGTCCTGACACATCTCCTCAAAATGGTCGTGCCGAACGAAAACACCGTCATATACTTGATACGGTTCGCACTCTTCTCATTTCTGCTAAATGTCCAGAACGGTTTTGGGGGGAAGCTGCTTTCACTGCAGTTTATACCATCAATCGTCATCCTACTCCTATTCTTAAGAATAAGTCTCCTTACGAGGCTCTTTATGAGATCTCCCCTGCCTATGAACTTCTAAAAGTTTGGGGTAGTGCTTGCTTTGTTCAGCTACAACCTCATGAACATACCAAGCTTGAACCTCGCTCCAGACTTTGCTGCTTCCTTGGATATGGTATTAAGCACAAGGGTTATCGCTGTTGGGATCCTATCTCCCAGCGTCTTCGTATATCTCGTCACGTTACCTTCTGGGAACATGTTTCTTTTTCTTCTATATCCAAGTTTCGTGAGTCTCTAACTTCACCACTCCATTCTTCACTGATGCTTCCGTTTCATTGGACTCACTCCAATCTGACATCATAACGCCTCCACCTGTTGTTCCATCACCTTCTGAATCTACCTCCCCTTCAGAGTCTCCTCCCCCTACACAGCCTGCCTCTTCCAGTTTTCCTGATCAACATCAATCATCTGCTCCATCCGCACAGCCAACATCTGAGGTGTCTGCTGAGTCTTTGGCTCTCGGAACGTCTCAATCTCAGAATGTTAGACGACCAGATCGGGTAAGACAAGTTTCTTCTCATCTCCGTGATTATCATGCTTATGCTACTCTGCTGTCAAATCACGAACCTACTTCCTACAAGGAAGCCTCCTCTAACCCTATTGGCAGAAAGCTATGGATGAGGAACTTCAGGCTCTTGACAAAGCCCAGACATGGGAATCTGTCCCTCTTCCCCCGGGCAAGTCACCCATTGGCTCCAAATGGGTGTTCAAAATCAAGACAAAATCCGATAGGTCTATTGATCGGTACAAAGCTCGCCTTGTGGCCGAGGGCTTCAATCAAGAGTACGGTATTGATTATGAGGAGACATTTGCACCTGTTGCTCGTGTCACTTCTGTTCGCAGTCTTTTAGCCATTGCAACCACAAAACAATGGCCTCTTTTTCAGATGGATGTTAAGAATGCCTTCTTGAACGGTGACTTATCTGAGGAAGTCTACATGACACCTCCCCCAGTCATTCGACTTCCACAAGGTCATGTGTGTCGTCTTCGAAAGGCCCTTTATGGACTCAAGCAAGCTCCGCGAACTTGGTTTGAGAAGTTCAGTTCCACAGTCATCTCTCTAGGTTTTACACCAGCAACTACGATTCATGACTGTTTACTCGGACCACTGAGGCTGGCACAATCTTACTTCTGTTGTATATGGATGATATGATTATTACTGGTAGTGACTCTACTGGCATAACTCATCTCAAGACGTCTCTCAACTCCTGTTTTGAGATGAAGGACCTTGGTGCTTTACACTATTTTCTTGGTCTTGAGGTGATATCAGATCCCTTGGGAATTTATCTTTGTCAAGCCAAATACACCTCCGATCTCTTGTCAAAAGTTGGGCTTACTGACAACAAAACTGCATCCACTCCTCTTGAGCACAACCTTCATTTGGCTCCGAATGCTGGACCTCTTCTGCGTGATCCTACCATGTATCGACAGCTAGTAGGGTCCCTTGTCTATCTGACAGTGACCCGTCCTGACATTGCCTATGCTGTCCATACAGTCAGTCAGTTCATGTCTGCACCCTGTTCAGATCATTATGCTGCTATCCTTTGCATCCTTCGATATTTAAAGGGGACCATGTTTCACGGTCTTCATTTTTCATATGCATCCTCCTTGACTTTGCGAGGATTTTCTGATGTTGATTGGGACAGTGATATTACTGACCGTCGCTCCACTACCGGCTACTGTTTCTTTCTTGGCGACTCCCTCATCTCTTTGGAGGAGCAAGAAACAATCTCTGACTGCTCGATCCAATACTGAAGCTGAGTATCGAGCACTAGCTGACACGACTCAAGAACTTGTGTGGTTACGCTGGCTACTCTCTGACATGGGGGCACCTCAACATTCTCCAACTCCCTTGTGGTGTGACAACAACAGTGCTCTTCAGATCGCGCACAATGATGTTTTTCACGAGCGAACGAAGCATATTGAAATTGACTGTCACTTTGTTCGTCAACACGTGACTCGTCAGACTATTCAGCTTCTTCCTATTTCCACAATTGATCAACCGACCAACATTTTCACTAAAGCTCATCTACCAGGACGATTTCGAGATCTAGTTTCCAAACTCCATCTGACTCATTCTTCTCCCGATTGAGTTTGACTCCCGATTGAGTTTGAGGGGGGATGTTAGTGTATATAAATGTATAAGGCCCAACCCACGCTAATGGGCCCATATAGTCTGTGTATATATTCCCTTGTATTCTTTAGTCTAGGTTAAGCTGTTTTACATTCATATTGTATGTTTTACTTTTCTCTCAATCTATATACGGAGTCTCCAAGCCTTCAGCATATTCGTCGTCTCTTTTAATCATCATCTTCACTTTCTAACACATATATCTTCACATGGTATCAGAACTAAAGCCTATAACTTTAAAAGGATCTGATACTACCTATCTAGCCTCTGTTGGAGGGGCGTGTTGGAGCCTCATATTAGCTACATTTGGACATTTTCTTCTCGATGTGTGCGTATATATGTATGTATGTTTAAATGACTCTTTTACAGAGTAATTAATTTAATAGGTTTTCATAGTATTATCATAATTTGGACATATTTTGAAAATAATTAATTCAAGATTTTGTCATAAGAACGTCAAAGGAATTAAAATGTCACAAGACAAACTACATATGTATTACCCTTTTCAGGCCGTATTTAACATAAAATTTACGGAGTTTGTTTGATTTAATTTAGTAAGAAGGAATTAACGGGGGGATTTAATATGATTTTTCTAGAATTAAAAAAAGAAAAAGAAGAGAAAGAGGCATGGAAATGAATTATTATTTTATTAATGAATATTGAGATCTAAACAGGGTTTGTTTATTAACGTGGATACCAAATCTCATTCGCTATTGTATACCACATGCATATCCTAACCATTGCTTAATTAAAAAATAAACAAACAAATCTATAACTACTATTAAATGCAATATCCGATTTATAGAAAAACTTTTAAATTTTTATAAATAAAAAAACATATATAATTTAGTGTATGTTTCATTTTTTATGTAAAAATATTTAATAGGTTCTGTAAAATAAAAGTATTGATTGGAATAAATTAATAAAAATTGTAAACGATGTCGGGGGGTTTTGTGAGAATAAATGACATGTAGTGTAAGGAACATGTTCCATCAAACGCTTTAATTACAATTTAATTTCAAATAAAAAACAGAGTCATGTTTATTTTATAATGTCAAAGATCGGCCACTGCCACCCCTGGTGGAGCATTCTTAGGTCACGGACCACTATCCACCATATGTTTTCTCCTATATAAATAAATAAATAATAATAATCTTTGTTAGTATTATTAAAACAAGACAAAATGTAATACAACTTTTCTAATTCTTTGAATAGTAGAAACCAAACAAAAAATAATGCAAACAATTTCTTGATAAATCTTTTTATTATAATGTGAAATAAAAAAAATATAACAATTAAATAATGTATTTATGATGTCACTAAAGTAAGTACTTGCTCTTTTTAAAGAAAAATTAAATCCTATTCAAACCCATCGAACATGGATAAGAAAAGAAACATTGAGTTGACTCAAAGTAGCCTCGAGATTTAATTTAGGTCAAGCAATGAAATTAGAGCAAAAGCATGGGTCAAAAATGAAAACCAAAAGGGGGTTATGAAAAACACATTAATATCCCAGAATCACTATTATGAGCTGCAGACAAACAATGAGAGTGTGATTTAACAACAGTGGTTGTTGATATAAATATCGGGTTGCAAGAGATAAAAACATGTTAATAAATAGATGAGAAAAAAGTATAAACACAAATAAATTTATAAGATTTGAGTATGTCCTCATATATATAACTGAAATTTTCACATCAATGACATGATAAATGAGGATGAAGTGAAGCATGTGGTTGATATGTGGGAAATGTGGGGCCTACATATGTCCAAACCACATACAGAAAATAACACAAAAGGAAAAAAAGGAAAGAGAAAATGTTAAAAAAGGTGGAAAGAAAGTGTGGGAGGAATGGAAGAGGAAGGATGTTGAACCCTTATAAGAAAGAAAATATACATACAAACACCATATACCATCAAAGGAAGGGACAAACACACCCCTTTCTCTTTTTCCTTTTTCTTTTCTAAATTAATTATTATAATATCCAAAATCACACACACATATATATATATATATATATATATAATTTAATAAAATGAGCCAACTATTATTAACCCTTTATGATTCAAATAAGAATAGCGGATTTATGGGACGGTTGGGATATCATCAAAGGATTATATGTGTGGTCCTTAATATTATATTTGACAGATGTAATTTTTAAAGTTGCTAGATGTGGTTATCAGTAAAACATAACAATCTCTTTTAAAGGACAACACTAACCATATCTAAGTCATAGGTTGAATTACCAATTAGAGTCTCAATCATTTGCAAGCATTCTAATTCATGTAAATCATACAAACACTTGAGATATTTATAGAAATGGTAGATATTAATAAAAGATGATCAATGCTTTAGATTAGGATAAGTGCTTACATTTTTATTTTAATTTGTTTCAAAATAAATGTCTGCATTCAAAAATAGATAATTATAATTTACTAAAATTCTAATTTGATCTTTAATTCTAACACAATAATTAATAGATGGAGAGAAGATTTGCCTTTTATCACTAAAAGATAAATTTGTGATTCAGTTAATTAAAAAAATATTTTTTATGAGTTTTCGTGATAAACATTGTGATAAAATATATTTATCATGAATACTCATAAAATAGATGGTTTCTAGTTTATAAAATATTTAAAATAAATCTACTTCTTCGAATTTAAAAGTACGCTACTTTCATTTATGGAAAAACTCCCAATCTATATAGAACAAAATAAAAAACTCACCAAACAGAAATGATATTTTTTGTGCCACTTGAAATGGGGGACCAAATGTTAAAAACTCAAAAACCCACTTTTAGATGGATGGTTTTGGGCCTTTATTCTTGTCTAAAAAGAACCATTGAGGTCATGATGGATCAGGAAAGGCGGTCGATGGCCCAATCTCTTAGTCTCACTCCCACACCACACCTAAAACATCAAATGTATACCATCTTAAACAAAATGTACAAATCACCACAACATAAATGTTCTGAATTTAGTGATTCTAGCTCTGGAAAAACAATTACCTTTATAAAAGCTTCCTCCTGGTTTTCATGGAAAGAAAAAGCCATCTTTGTTTCTTGCTCCTACTTACTTATTTTACAAATACAATTATTACTACATGTTAAAATATAAGAGTTAAATACAAAATAAGTTGAATTAATCTGTTAATATCTTAATATTTTTTTTTCTAATATTTATTTAAATAATTAATATATTAAATATGAGGGTCGAGCTCCGGTGAGAAGTTGAGTTAAAAGTGAAAAGCGTGAAGAGTGGTTATCAACTGTTGGATGAGAAATGGATGCACATTAGGATGAGATGCATCGAGATGCACCAGATCAACTTCTTTCTAAGCCGCAATTCATGTGAGAACTTGAGATTAAAAGAGATTAACGGTTCAGATCCATTTCTCACGCTTTTCACCGTTAACTCCACTTTTCACACGAGCCTTCGCCTTAAATATGATTAAAGAAAACTTTATAAAGTATAAAAGTAATAATTTAATTATTTAATATAAAAAGATTTACGATGTCATTAATATGTGAGTAGACTTTGAATGACTTTCAACCTGTTAGACTCGTTTATTTTTAATTTGAAACATTTGGTATATTAAGACCTCTGATATAATCCAAAACAATCCATTTTCTTTTTGTACGTGGTTTGCTTTCAAATGATTTGACACGTAATAAGTTTCTCACTTATTTTTGGGTAACCTTTGACCAACAAAGGTTATATTTGTATGCGATTTTGCTTCTATTCTAAGGGTTTGTTTGGTTTACGGGATTTAGAATTAGATTTCATTTCAATCTCGTGTTTGCTTTAAAACGAAAATCCAAAATTTTAGTTCTGAAATGAAGTCCCACAAATATTGGTTTTAGAAATCCTACAGCGGGAGTTGGTATTCACGGGATTTTATAAGATTTGTTTGTAAGATGTTTTAAAATATGTTAAAAAAATTTCTTTTGTAACAAAAAAATAGTAAAAGGTAATGTAATTATTTTTTTAATTATTTCTAATTTGTTTTTACTAATTATCTATAAATAATGAAATCAAATTCCATTCCAAATCTTACAAATCAAAGACTTCAAATCCTTCCATGACCTCCAAATTTCTCAAAAACATTTCATTATATCAAACGTGCCCTCTAATGGATCCGGAAATTGTTTTTGTGAAGACCTTCGTGGTAGATACTTATATGTATCGACTAAATAAATCCCCTCCAATATTCTAACTTCATTTATGATCATTTTGAGAAACTAACACTATATGAAAAGTTAGTTTATGAGTTCAATAACCTCTTTGAAGCTTTGATATTATTTTTCCGTGTTGTTTTGTGTTTGTATATTTGACTTTTTGATGTTTTCAACATATCTTTACCAATGTTCTAAAAAACTCGTCGCACAGCCGCCATGGCGTGTCATGGTACCAAGGTTTGTGTGTCACGCCACGTTAAGCCCATGGCACGCCATGGCCTAATGCGTGGTTATTGTAATGAGATATTTGATTTTTTCTTTACGTTTTTAATGTCTTATTTGCAAGTTTTTTATATATACAACCTAATTTAAATTCCCTATTACTATTGACTCACTGAGTAACACTACAAAACATACGTTTTTATATATAATATTATATATGAAATAGAAATTTGACGCCATAAGTCACGCCTTGAAAACGACATGGCTTCGTCGTGGCTCCTAAGGCTTGAGGTTTGGCCTCGCCGCCACGCCACGCCTCACGCCATTTAGAACCTTGATCTTTACATGATTAATAATCATTATGTAGTCAAAGAGATGGGTTGGCTATAATAATGTCATTAACATGATATAATTTAGGTTTTTGAGTCAAGACATGGACTTCCACATCAACCCTTGGTGTAATTAGCAATTTAAAACAAGATCAATGTGATCAAGTCCCTATCAATGTTCCCTAATGACAAAATCATGTCTTAATCCATCCTTGATTTAGGGGTCTTGTATTCCATAACCTAATATATGAGAAAGAATATGTTTAGAAATGGTAAAATGGACGTGTTAAGTAATCAGTTTGGATTTAAAAAAACACAATAAAAGTATCGGCACAAACGTGTTAGGTTGAGTCAGGTTTATGTGCATAAAAACCAAAAAACAACTTCAATTACCTGTATGCAAAGATGCATACCGAGCAGATGAACAATTACCAGGATGTTCCTCATCTTTTTATTTTTTGGGGTTTTCTTTTGAACCCTCTCTCTCTATATATAAATATGAGAGAGAGGAATGGGTAGATCTACTACACCATGATGCTAATAATACTAGAAAAGCCACAAGCCATTGTATAGATTGGGTGTTGAGTTGGTTATATTTTTTATTCATATTAAAACACATTCAATTTCATCAATGAGGTTGGTAAGCCACTTGAATGAATAGAAAGTTATTTGACATTGTTATCCAACTTTTTAGTTAATGACAACTATATCGAATTCGATCAAAATTTTGTCAAACAAAATTAAAATGACTGTTATACCCCTTTTAGCTCAATTTTAAGTTAAAGAAATTTATTGAACAAGGAAACCACAATATTCAAAAATAATAAAATGACTGTTATACCCCATTCCATTGCGTTTTCCTCCATACCATCACCCTTTCCCTCATCGAACTCCCTTTCCCCTTGCGATATTTTCCCATTTACGTCTCTCACTTCTAGTATTCTCTGAACTGACCCCCACCCATTGGGGGTGGGCATGGAAAGGTTGCACAATTTAAGGTCATTTGAACAACCCAACCCAACTACTTTGGTTTGGAAAATCGTAACTCATTCAACGTTCTTCCCCTTCTGAGCCAACAAAAAGAGGCCCTCTTTTTTATTTAATCCGAAGTCTTTTATACATTAACGTCAACATTTTCAAAAGGAAGGCAACATCAACAAACATTGTGCTATGATGTATATTTTAGTCATTATTGTTGAACTTAGTGCAAATGACACCAATTAAAAGTTTGGTGATTCCTTCAACGTTTTTTCTATAGTTTGATTACCTTTTTGAAATGTTTAACTGTTAAACTCAATTATCCAATATCATTTTCCATAATCAAAACTAATAATTTAAATATATATTATTAAATTGCAAAAAATAAAATCAATTTAAAGAACACAAAACATCCAAGGAAAAAGTACATTTTTATGAACATATATAGTTCGTTTAAATTTGTTTTTTTCTTCCATCTTTTAGCTTAACTTGTGTGCTCTACATCCTTTTGTGAATCTCTATTGTGCCATGTTAAAACCTTTCAAGGTCCGTGAGGTCTAACGGCATCAAAGTTGAAAGAGATAAATTGAAAAAGGACGGTAGTCCCTTTTATAATTAAAAATAAAAAATTCTATGTGATCATATAATTCATAATCACATACTTATGTTTTTATAATCGTATTGATTATTTTGTTAATTTTTAATTCTTTAACTTGACTTGATACATAATTGAATAATGATGTTTAACTATAAACTAAAATAGTTGTGAGTCTCATTAAGATTATTAACCTGCTAACAAATTGCCCTTAACATATCTATGCAATATAAAAACCATAAAAATTCAATCACTTTTCTTTTATTTATTATTATCATACTAGAATCATACTCGCACAATGCAGCTAAATACATCACGATTTTAATGTTTTATTTTATTTTCTGTTTTTTGTCGATTTACATTACGATTTTGGATGTTTGTGAAAGAGTGATAATGGTTTTTTTATATAAATTTGTTTAATTTAGACTTAATAATATAATGTAATTTATTTTGGTTTAATAATATAATTTTTTTTATAAAATATTCTGTAAGATTTTTTAATTATATTTTAGATTTTTTATATCTAAAATATGCTGAGAGTTATTTTAGGAGAGTTAAAGTGGGAAATGATTTTAGGGGAGTTAAAATGGTTAGAGATAATGATTGAAAATTAATGAATAGCATTAAATGTAGTACATACAACTTTTATGGTTGTTTTTTAAGTAATTAGCATTAAATAGCGGTATATTAAGCTTTAAGACTTGTTTTTAAGAGTTTTTTATGCCATCTTTATAATATAGTATAGATACTCTACATTTTGTGATAATTATCACATATTGCATCATTGATAATACAATTGATGAAAGCATTTGTCCATATGTTTGATAGTACATTAGTACTGAAAAGTCTCAAAAACCAAAATTAAGGCAGCACTTTGCATGCATCATATGGAGTAGTAGTAGAGACAAAGACAAAATAGCATGATTGAAATGGATCACTTTACATGCATTTCATGGACTAATAGCATATACATAGACCATGGACCATGAATTAAAACAACATCACATCTTTTGGTCAACTAGCTTGACTAAACCATTTCAAAATCCCTTCTGTAACCTTCAAGGATCAGCTCAATCAACAAATAAAGATTAAGCATTAGGGACTTCTCCCATAAGTTATCTATTCGAGTCTCCTCAAGACTACTAGCGATTTTCATGACTGTTACTGTCAATATCTCTACGTGTGATTCGTTAAGACATAGAGTTCCCCCTTGCTTGTTGAACTCTATGAATTGTGTGAAAGTAGGATATTCAAAATTCGGGAGTCAAACGGTTTCATAAAACGTTCTTGGTGGAAAAAATGTAAATGAAAGATCCCACTAAATTGAATTAGGTCCAGGAATCTACTGAAAATTCTTGACCTCTCTCAATATCAAATCATAGGTATTTCATTGATTAAAAAAAAATACCAAAGTAATCAAAGATACCAAAAACCAAAAAAAAATATTGTTAAGAATAATTTTGATGAATCCATTCCGACACATAAAAAAAAACTCTGAAGAGACAAAAAGAATTATGATTTACTTGTTCCTTAATATTTTTAATCGTCTAGACGTCATAGAGAATTGAGAATTCTAATTTTTTCAAATTTAAAGGCTAGAAATGATATGCATAGAAATACAGCAAGGAAAACAAGATAAGAAAAAACTGGAGTCAAATTTTGGAATCAGGGCCCCTAGGATTAGTTGACGTGTGTGCAAGCAAGCTGATCCAGACACCCGCTATCTAAAGAAAAATCCCTTTAAGTATGCAAAACCCTAGTCTTGATCATTCATTAGAGGTTGAAAAGTGTTGCATCACAACTTCTTCTATAATCACCATGTTTGACCACATTATAGTTGTATCAATATGCTTACCAAAAGACTTTGTACTTGCAACTTACAACCTTCACATTGTGCAAAGATTCATAAAACCTTCAAGAGTTGCACCTCGAATATCAAGGGCTCCTTAACATGAGACAAAAGGCTCCGTCGAGGACCAAACTGCAACAAATAACTGAATTCTTTTAATCAAAGTTTACTTATTTTACAGAGAATACAGCAAACAGTTAGGTTCATGTTCATATAGAGGAGAATTTGGGCAAACCTCATCTGGAATTGGTCCCAAGTTTTGATCAACATATCCTACAGAAGGAGGTATCAATGCCCTTCTTTTCCCTGCAAATGATGTATGCTAGTTGTGATCAAACTTGGAGGCTGTTAACCTAAGTTTTGATTAGCCTAGTGCTACTCCATCATTGGTCTGTATAATGTAGAAGAATGCTGAAATAATTTAGCAAAGCTGAATGAACAAAGATGATATTTTTATGCTCTTATCATCTCAAAAATCAAAACAAATGAAACTTCTGAAACAGTAAATATAAAGAACATCAAACAAGTTGTTATTTTTATAGTACCTACAAGATTGGAACTCAATTTATCATTAAAACCAAACCCACCAGCAAATCCGACCCGGAGGTAGAATCTGGGGGGCAGGGATGTATGCAGTATGCCAACCTTACCTTCAAGAATCCCTCGGTTTGCTTAAAAGGTTAATTAAAACTTTTGAGAGCACAACTATAAGCCATAGATTTGCAAAAAAGGGGATTTTTTTTAAACAATTCCTACCTAAAAAGCAAACAAAAATTGTTGAAAAGATTTACTTTTTGATTGTTTACTAAAAAGTTTGAGCTATCATGAGTGAGATGTTGAAAGCACACATTTTGAGGACATTAACTCAACAATTTTGAAGTTGATGATTAAGAGACAAAAAATTCAAGAAACTAGTGTAGAAATTTATGAAATGTTTTAACAAAACTTTAAGAGAAAAGGCTATGAACATTGCTTAAAGTTTTGACTTTTTGAGAAACCAGAAGGCGTATTTATTTTAGGTTTAACAAGAGCCAAAATAATGAGGAAAGCAGAGGCTGGTCTTTCATGAGTTGTGGGCAAAATTTTACACATAAGTTAGAGAACAATGTCAAATTAAGATATGTGAACAAATACATACCTCCAACCTTCATTCCGATTATGACTTCCTTCAAACCCTTTATAATCTGTCAAATTGAACAACTAGCTATATCAGTTACAGGAAAAATGGCATGCCGAAGATTATTAACTAGCACACTATTTTGAACATATCAAATGATAAGTAGATAGATGAACCTTTTACATTTTCCGATCTAAATTCATTCAACATATACATGTCATTGTTTTAAAGGATGGCATCATTTCTAGTTAATATAACTTATTTAGTGCTAGTATTTTCAGTCTAGTACTTGCAACCATCATAAGAGAATACGACCAAAAGAGTTCATGCTGTCTAATATTTAAATGATGCTAACCTCCTTCTCATTCAGAGGAAGTATAACTGGTGAACTTTCTCCACTAAATTGATCCACGGTACTGCAAATTTAGAGAAATGATTAAACTCTGCGTTCGATGAATGGTGTAAAATAAATTAATATCTGACAGTAGGAATTTTTCGATCCTACCTGTGTACAAAATATCCATTTGCCCGCCGGCAGACATAATTGACTTCAACCAGATCCCCTTCACGAGCCTCTCGACCTTCCCCATCAACGATATCTACAAAGGGAAACGCGATGAACTAGCATACAAAGATTAAGGCAAAGCAATGAGTCTACATACAGGTATGGAAGCATGTTGGACCCTTTGTTTCTATAATTTTGAAACAATACTAACAGTATGATATTCCTTTCCATACCTCCTTCAGTGACAATCTGTGTGGCTGTGACACCAATTATAAGGTTGGCCAAATTATTTTGGTAACTACCAAAAAGGGAAAAGTTTCAAAATTTATGCCTGATCTAGTTTTAACTTCTGCAAAGAGAATGAAAGGTTCTAACTCATAGGATCTTGTAGAAGCACAAGAGGGCTAGAAGCAATAAATTTGGGCCAAAATACTCCATTTCATTTCAACCCATGCCTACGTAAACCATTTAAAACTACATAGCTACCTGATAATCTTGCACATTAAGCGATGAAGGTAAAATGAGAAATTACCTTGTATTCGCACTCCACTATCAAGCTTCTCGGTCCTGAATGCTTCCAAGTAAAATAGAAATTGCACACAAATACGAGCAACAATTGATAAAGTGTTAAAAACAAAGTTGAAGAAGCTGACTGATAAAATAAAGAACTTCATAGAATGCATACCTAATAACCTCAGGCTCCTTCATCTCCAGGGCTTCAGCAAGGAGAGGTACATTCAATAAAATCGGCATGAATCCGAATGAGTGCAAAACCAGCCTTCTTGGAATCATTTTGCTTGTAGGCAATTGTCCACTTGAGTTCTGGGCCACATAATTCTTTGTTTGACCAGGTCTCGGAAAACTGTGTTCCCGACACAATGATGGCTAAGATTTCACGATCATGAACTAGTCTTCGTTAGGCATTAAGCATGCATTAGCTGTCAAGTAGAGTATAATTTCGTACTCTCCAGCTTAATTGCGGCTGGAGCTATGTAGATATAACTTGATTCAACTTTGTTATTAGAATGATATGCAATTATGCATAAATTTACTGTCGTACTTATGAAAGAAACATGGGATCAGTGTAAACTACTTAGTAATTACCGCTTGTTAAGCCTGCCTTTTTGTTGTGCAAAATAAGTTTGCTTGAGTAACAACAATGAACACATCGTCACTATGTGATTATAAGAAGAAAATATGAGAATCTTACCAATACTGTGTGAATATAAAACCCTGTCAACAAACAATCACATGGCTAGCAAGCATTTGGCAATACTTGGTGCTATTTGTAAATCATAGCTTAAATGGGACAATTTGTAGCAGCATTGTTTGCTGACTCAAATTGTTATACCTGAACTTTCTAGGGGGAAGAGGAATTTGAAGCCATCACTTCCAGTATGTAACCATTTAATCAATGGTTTCCAAATAACACCATGCTTCATGAATCATGCTTGCTAATTATGTGTTCGCTAGTCAACAAAGTTTTACTATCGAACAATAACCATTAATTAGTAAGATCTTCATATTTTCTTCTTGCAATCACAGAAGTAATCATCCATGGAATCGTTTCAATTTTCTTAGCAGCCTAAAAATCATTCTGGATAAAATAAAAGAGAATATTAACAATTCAAAACTGAAATTGGCATCGCGTAATACAAAATCAAACAACTTCCTTTAATAAATAAAAAAAAAGGTGATACCGTTGAGAATTGAAAGCGGTGATTAGGTTTTTGAATGGAAAAGATTCCATGGCTCCAGATGAATTGCTTTCAAGAGTGAAGAGGTTGCAAGCAACGGATAAGGGGTGGAGCCTTGAATAAAGGGCAACGGATAAATCTTTCTTTCACTGTTCAAATTTTGTGTATGTTACACAAATGATCATTTGGATAACTTTTCTTACAACTTTGGTCCTTTAGAATATTGACTAAAAATTTGTTTACCAAAATTTATAAGTGATGACTAGGATATAAGATCTGATTAGGGTAAGGAGTCTGACTTGAATAGGTGTTAATTACAAATTATTGTTTATCAAATGCTTTGTATTAACTGTTGATGAGTAAAAAAGACAATTGTACCCTCTCATCTCACCACTTGTCTCCTCTTTTTGTTCGAAGGAAAAATCCATTTACATCTTTCCTTCGTCTTCTTATGCTATCGGTTTCTCATCATTTCAAGTCATCTTTTCACGACGACCACCTTCACCCTTATCTCCACCATGGCAAAACCACCATCTTGGATCAATCCTCCTTCATGGAGATACAGTTTCTTCCTTGATTTGAGTACAACCACCCAACACATAATTTCAATCACCATTAAGGACTCAATTGTCATGGGAAATGACCAGGAGGTATAATGGCTTATGCTCACTTATGTTGACACTAATGTTGTTATCGTTGATGTTGGGCTTGCTTGTCTTTCTTGCGCTTACGAGCTCAACAAGAATCCTATTGATCATGTATTCTTTTGTTGAGTGTTATTTTATGCTACATGAGATCCCAATAATTTTGGGAATTAAGTTAAGATTTGATTGGGAATTAACCTTGATATGATATTTGGGTATTAAATGTTCAATTATGATGGTTTGTAATTGTTGGTTAGGTGGTAAATATTGCACAATCTGTGAATCTTGATGGTACTGGTGGATGGCAACAACCACACGCGTCAACAAAAGCAGGAGCCTTCCAATTCGGTTTACGAAAAAACATGAGAAAAAGAAAGAAAACGGGTTGTCAGGCGTGTTTTAGAGAGAAAATATCATATTAAGGCAGGTTTAATACGTAACAAGCCGCACTTTACTGTAGTAAGCTTTATTCCAATCTATTTTTTCCCGTCAAAGTAGCATCATCATTAACTCGCGGTCAGGGCTTTATTTGTTTCGATAAACACCCAACTTTTAAGCAGGTAAGAACCTCTTATTGGGTAAGAGGTGGTAAGATGTTAGTTTAGAAGTTGTAAGGTATAAAGTGACATATTGAGTAAACAAACAGGATGTAATTTGCAAATTATTTAAAAGGTAATACTGATGGAAGGATCTAGAAACCCTAGCCAACTTACTATATAAATTCGCAACCAATTACCAACGCCCCCACACTCGCGATTTTCTCTAAACCCTAGACTTCATCGTTTCCTCTACGATCACCTGATCGTTGTTGTAGAAGATCTGATCGTCGTCGGAATCCACATTACTAACAATGGCGGATGCAGAGACGTTTGCTTTCCAAGCAGAGATCAACCAGTTGCTGAGTCTCATCATCAACACTTTCTACAGCAACAAAGAAATTTTTCTTCGTGAGCTTGTTAGCAACGCCTCCGATGTGAGCCTCTCTCTCTATCTATTTTTTGTACATTTTCCCTTGATCGATCGTTTATACGAGCTTGTTTATGCAAAACCTTTGTATGTTATTGATTTCGTTGTTTTCCGTGGAAATGGGAGAGAGGAGCATGCATCAAGTGAGTGTATATTTAATTTATTGTTATTGTTTGCATATTGTTCCATAATCATTCTTACATTTGATTTGTATTGTGTTCTTCGTTCTTCAGCCATTTGTTGCTACGGCATTACTTTATCAGATTTTGTGCGCTGTGTTCCCGAGTCTAGGACTGATCTACTACTTCTTAGCTTCTGTTGATTAAATAAAAATCTAATCTTATGATATTTGTATTTGCTGATCCTCAACTCACAATGCTTTGAGTAGCTTGCGTTTTGTTCTATAATCTATGATGAATCCTACGAGGTTAAAAATTATTATTAATTTGAATGGCAGAGGTACTAGATTGATTCCAAAATAGATATTTATTTGTAGTTTGGTTTAAAGTATAATCTATGACGAACATTACAGGGTTAATAAATCCTATTAATTTTAAATTTAATACTCTTAGACGAACACCACAAGGTTAATAAATCCTATTAATTTGAATGCCAAAAGTACTAGCATGATTCCGAGATAGATATTTATTTGTAGTTTGCTTCAAAGGATCCTCTTAAGATATGGTGCTTATATTATTTGCCTAAAATGTTGCAAGTGGTATACTGAATTTTATATTAGGTTGGTATTACTGTTCTTTACCATGTCGTTTTTATACATTGAAATACCTTTAATGTTGCAAGGTTGGTTTAGTTATAGCTTGCTATTGTAATTTACGTGAAAACGTTTCTTATATGGACTTGAAATGTGTTATGTAGGCCTTGGATAAAATTCGTTTTGAGAGCTTGACTGATAAGAGCAAGTTGGATTCTCAACCAGAGCTCTTCATCCACATTATTCCTGACAAGACCAACAACACATTGACCATTATCGACAGTGGTATTGGGATGACAAAGGCTGGTGCGTAAGTCATAACGATGGTTTTGTGTCTATGATGGTCGTTGATACTTGTTAGCTGTACTGACCTGTTTGCTAATTATCTGTTTTCAGATTTGGTTAACAATCTGGGTACAATTGCAAGATCTGGTACCAAGGAATTCATGGAAGCTCTTGCTGCTGGTGCTGATGTTAGCATGATTGGACAATTTGGTGTTGGTTTCTACTCTGCTTACTTGGTTGCTGAGAAAGTTATTGTCACAACAAAGCACAATGATGATGAGCAGTATGTGTGGGAGTCCCAAGCTGGTGGTTCATTCACTATTACCCGAGACAGCGGTGAGCCACTCGGCAGAGGGACGAAGATTACCCTCTATCTAAAGGAAGACCAGCTTGAGTATCTTGAGGAGCGCAGACTTAAGGATCTAATCAAGAAACACTCTGAGTTCATTAGTTACCCAATCTCTCTCTGGGTTGAAAAGACAACTGAGAAGGAGATTTCTGACGATGAGGATGAGGAAGAAAAGAAAGAGGAAGAAGGCAAGGTCGAGGAGGTTGATGAAGAGAAGGAGAAAGAAGAGAAGAAAAAGAAGAAGATCAAGGAAGTGTCACATGAGTGGTCATTAATGAACAAACAAAAACCCATCTGGATGAGGAAGCCAGAGGAGATCACTAAGGAAGAGTATGCAGCTTTCTACAAAAGTCTTACCAACGATTGGGAGGAGCACCTGAATGTGAAGCATTTCTCAGTTGAAGGGCAGCTGGAATTCAAGGCTGTTCTCTTTGTACCCAAGAGGGCACCTTTTGATCTCTTTGACACAAAGAAGAAGCCCAACAACATCAAACTCTATGTCCGTCGTGTCTTTATCATGGACAACTGTGAGGAGATCATTCCTGAATACCTTTCATTTGTCAAGGGTATTGTGGATTCCGAGGATCTTCCTCTAAACATATCAAGAGAAATGCTGCAACAGAACAAGATCCTGAAAGTTATTCGCAAGAATTTGGTGAAGAAATGCATTGAACTTTTCCAGGAGATTGCAGAGAACAAGGAAGACTACACAAAATTCTACGAGGCTTTCTCCAAGAACCTAAAGCTTGGCATCCACGAGGATTCCACAAACAAAATCAAACTTGCTGAATTGCTACGATACCATTCCACCAAGAGTGGCGATGAGATGACTAGCTTGAAAGACTACGTTACAAGGATGAAGGATGGTCAGAACGACATCTATTACATCACCGGTGAAAGCAAGAAGGCCGTAGAAAACTCCCCATTCCTTGAGAAGTTGAGGAAGAAGGGATACGAGGTTTTGTACATGGTTGACGCGATTGATGAGTACGCCATCGGACAGTTGAAGGAATTCGAGGGAAAGAAGCTTGTTTCTGCCACCAAAGAAGGCTTGAAACTTGAAGAAACCGAGGACGAAAAGAAAAAGCAAGAATCCCTTAAGGAGAAGTTCGAGGGTCTTTGCAAGGTGATCAAGGACGTCCTTGGTGACAAAGTCGAGAAAGTGGTTGTCTCAGACCGTGTGGTGGACTCTCCTTGCTGTTTGGTTACGGGTGAATACGGATGGACCGCCAACATGGAAAGGATCATGAAGGCTCAGGCGTTGAGGGACTCGAGCATGGCTGGGTACATGTCCAGCAAGAAGACAATGGAGATCAACCCCGAGAACCCGATCATGGAGGAGTTAAGGAAGAGAGCGGATGCGGACAAGAACGATAAGTCGGTGAAAGACTTGGTTCTGTTGCTGTTTGAGACTGCATTGTTGACATCTGGATTCAGCCTTGATGAACCCAACACATTTGGGAACAGGATTCACAGGATGTTGAAGCTTGGACTGAGCATTGATGAAGATGCTGGTGGTGAGGGTGATGCTGACATTCCTGCTCTTGAAGAGGCTGATATTGATGCAGAGGGTAGCAAGATGGAGGAAGTTGACTAGAGAGAGAGGTTCATTTTCTTTTGGGTTTTTTTTTTCTTTCTATTATTATCATTATTGTTCAGGTTTGCATTGATAGACAAGTTTTATGGATGTTTTTGCATATTTTGTTTCGACTAATAGCAGTTTTTAAGTTGTTGTTTTTGGTGGACATTTGTGCCAAGTTTATAGTTGAGATCGAAGGAATATGTTGGATCATGTGGAAATGCAGGGAGTGACTTGTAATAATCAACAAAATAATTGTGTGGTGTTTGATTGAGTAGCGTAGTCGGAGCTGTAGAGATAAAGGGTTGGTTGTTTCTCAATGGTGGTGTGAGAAGATAAAAAAAGAAAGAATTATTCATGTGTGAAGCTGATGGAAAAAATCTGTTTAAAGATGCATAATATGAGATTACAAATTATTATATGGGTTAATATATGCAACTTTAAATGAATTTTATTAAATGTTTTAGTTACCTTTTAACGATATTTATCTTTCGCTCTACTTTTTTCCAGCAATTTCCGGCACGAGCAGTTTTTTTTTTTTTGTGAAAATCTTCTCATTAATACCATAGATGTCCCAAAAGGTATGTAATAAATGACTAAATCCATAATAAATCACATACCTCAAGGACCAAACTTGTAATTTACTCCTTTACCCGAGCTCTTTGTAAGGGACAAGACACTTGACTCGTAGGGGTTTTGGGTAGAAGCAAGCAGCAGACGGAGCCAACAATTACTTCCTTATTCCATTAATTATAGTCTAATAAATGTGTCTATAAACAGATATTTGATGGTTGGAGTCATAGTAATAATAACAATAATAAATAATAATAATAATCAAATCATTCAAAAACCAAATGAAACAGACATGGGGAAACAAAACCATTCAACAATTTAGGTACATCCTGCTCCAGCCTCAATCCACACCACAACACAAAAAAAACAACACAAATCTTCAACTTCCACCCCCACATTCCTCTCCTCCTCATCAGGTATCCTCTACTCTCGAGTGAAAAACAAAGCTTGGAAACGTAGTCGTGATGTCCCTGTTTGTTAGTAATCACAAAATCCAAATCACTCTTGGAAATTTAAAACGTTTATTCTGAAATAAACATTTACCCATAAATAATCAACAAATATAACTTGGGTGTTTAGTTAAAGTAAGAATTGCTTTTGGTCGAACCATCTAGTCTTTCTGGGCGTGTTTCCTTTCACGATTCATCGATTAGAATCCTATTTTTATTACATATCTTTTTATTTTTTATTTTTTTTATGAGGCACAAAAACAGACCAAAGTTTCAGAGCAAAAACACTGAACTTTCACAGTGTTTTTTCTAGTGAAGGTTCAGTTTTTTTGTACCTTCACAGTGTTCTGTTGTGAAGGTTCAATATTTTTTTGTGGTCTCACGAAAACAGGTTGGTTACACATGATCCCAAGTGACTATAACCTTCTAATATTAATTGAAACTTACTTGAGATACTGAAGTGTCATATTCTTCAAGAGGGATGGATGTCGCAGTACAAGACTCCTCCATTCTTCCTTGTCAATCTTCCCATCGTGTTTTGTATCAGCTTCCTCAAAAGTCTAAACAACGTAACTACTGGTTACTCTATGCAACAAACATTGTGGGAGAAGGAAATTTCTAAAGCACCTCCACATATGGGAATTTATCTTATCACTTTCTATTGTTCATGCTAAAATTCTTCCTTTGTTGTTGTCTGTACGGCTGCACATGGATTGGCCGGTTTGAAAGCATTTAAACAACCCAACCCAACTAGTGCAGTTTGACAAATCTCAACCCGTTTTAAGAAAATTATTATAGCATAATCCAACTCAAACCAACCCGTGTGGTTGCGTTGTGATACAATAGCAACACTGTAGCAGCATACTTAAACAACCATTGGTCGCTACTACCAATTAATTGACCTTTGATGCTACATGGGGAACAAAGAAAAAGACAGACCAACACCAAGAAGAAAGTTGAAGATTCTTGCAAAAAGGAAGTAAATTATAGGGTGGAATTGTGATACACTTATGAAAAGAGTTAACCAGTTTCCGCCACGACCATGGAGATCAAAGGCAGCGCTAACATGTCTAGCAGAATATGTGTAATTGTGTATAACATATAAAAGGGATATCGGGTTCATCGGGTTGGGTTGGGTTCAAATTGGCCTAACTCAATTCCAACCCAATACCTAGGGTTTGAAGATTTTACAACTCGATTAGGCATTGGGTGGCTTCGGGGTGGGTTATTTCGGGTTTTGACAATACAGCTTCTGTGCTGGTAAAATTAATAGAATCAACTGTTTAGTAGTTGAACTTGGTTAAGCACAACCACTCGCCACTGTCTAGGTCCCTAGTACCAAAATACACACCCTCACCTTTACCAATCTTTAATAGCGAAAGTAAGACTTCAGAATAAAGGGTCTACAATAATTCGACTACTTTTAAGAGCTCAGATTTCCAATAATTTTTTACTCATGGTGTGCGTAATAGAAGAGGTCGTATACATTATTACCAAAAATATCTTGAAATTCAGGAACAAATTACCCTAACCCCCATACGCTTGATATGAAACCACAGCAGGGAACAAGCATATGTAGGATCAGCTTAAGTACCTTGTCAATGATGCTCTCTATGACATCGTCTGAAAGATTCATGCCAGACTCGGCAAGGGTAGCTACCACCATTTGCTTTACCTACACATTTACAGAATGATCATTGTGTTGATTATTACTCAGATATGAGGATAATTATAAGGATAAAATTGACAAAAGAACTCCAATATCAGCGGCATAAAGTCTTCCTACTCGGCATAAACTTAGATGATGCTCCCTCCCGCCATACAAATAGTTGACTTCTAAAGCTAGAAAGAATTTAGAGACTTTTCTGGACACATGATTAAACACAAGGAATAAAATGACTCGTCTGTTGAAAAGGTCATTCTAGGATGATCAAATTTATCTGAATGCTAAATTTAAAAACAGGATTCTTTTTTATATAAAGAAAATTGTAAAATGGACCATTTCTTTAAGGACAGGAGGAACAATAAATAGAGCTTGTAAAGTTGTAAGCAAGAAATGGATTCTGGGGTGTAGTAATAAAAATCCCTATAAAGGAGAGCTTTCTTTTCATCTGGGTGTGTTGAAAGACCATCATTATCACAGTTTCTGGTGAGTGTGGCGGTAAGTTAAATGGATCTGGCTTGACCTTGTTTTCATAGGCTCGGCTAAGGTTTGAGTTTAATTCAACTTGAATTAGAACCCAAGCTTGGCAGGCAGGCTCTCAAGTCAGTTAAAATCCTTATCTGGCTCTACTTGCCCTGTCTGTAACAGGGCTTGTTGATTAATATGTTTCAAATATCATGCATGTTTTTGTTCATTCTTATAAACACCATGTATCTATACGTGTGCATTCGGTTACGAGTTGATATTTGTATGACACAATATGCCTACACATACACATATTTGTGTGTATGATGATCATACTTTGGATAACTTTAGGAACATAGCAAATCTTACTTCAACACATGAAAAGCCAATTGAAACAGGTTTCTGTTGCATGTACAAAAAAACATCATTTACCTCTTGCCTCTCTATGAAACCTTGCTGCTTGAGATCATAAAGCTGAAAGGAAACTGCAAATAGAGAACGAAAAGAGTAAGAGATTCTTGACCATATAACAAAAGTATATATACTCCATCAGTTCCATGAAATTTGCAACAATCATTTTCAATGTTCTAAAAAACTCGCCGCACAGCCGCCATGGCACCAAGGCTTTTGTGTCACGCCACGTTAAGCCCATGGCACGCCATGGCCTAATGCGTGGTTATTGTAATGAGATATTTGATTTTTTCTTTACGTTTTTAATGTCTTATTTGCAAGTTTTTTATATATACAACCTAATTTAAATTCCCTATTACTATTGACTCACTGAGTAACACTACAAAACATACGTTTTTATATATAATATTATATATGAAATAGAAATTTGACGCCATAAGTCACGCCTTGAAAACGACATGGCTTCGTCGTGGCTCCTAAGGCTTGAGGCTTGGCCTCGCCGCCACGCCACGCCTCACGCCATTTAGAACCTTGATCATTTTACATACATATAAAGCAAATCTTGTGGATCGGAATCAATGTGTTGGGGGCAACTTTCTAACTTTAACTTAAAAGTTTGCCAACAAAAGGATAACATTGCAATTCAGGAATCTACATTTAAAAATCGCTGCTGTTTTCACGAGACAGGGGAGTGCTTTAATACCAATACACCTGGTGTTCATAGATGAGAACTGAAGAACCTCTAACAATGATAACAGATGCACCATATGTCTAAATAAAGATGTATATACATATAATATATATTAATAGAAAAAATATTTCAACTTACATTCAATCTTATCATCAATAGGGGCATTTGGATGAAATACTGAGAGTGCACGAGCAAACTCCTCGAAGCCCAAGATTCCATTATGCTTTGTGTCAAACAGGTCAAACACCTGGAGTCGAGCAATAGGAAGAGGGTTTCATGAAATGTATTGTAATCAAAAAAATTCAAGCAATGCTTCTCAATCCCATGCCATATTACATTTTCCTCTTACAAGTCTATCATGAAGAGAAAACCTATTCATGCTGCTAGATCTTTTCTATTTGTAAGTATATTATGATATAATGGAAATTAAGTGATCAATTAGATAACTTATCTAAACAAACCAAGTGAGAGAGACACAAGCCTGCAGCACATGTATAGGGCTTGCATTAGAAAGTGTAAGATGTCCTGCCAATTCTATCCTACCATATACCTTATTTTTTCTGTGTCACCATGCTGTCTTGTGTGTGTGTGTGTTGGGGGGGGGGGGGGGGGGGGGTGTTAAAATATTTAACACCTGAAATTATTTGGTTATGAACGATCACATACCCGATCAGCAAACAAACTTTCCTTTTTATTTGTCTTAAACAAGGCCAACTGGAACTCTTCCTGCAATATGTATTAAGGTTTAGAACGAATCTTAGAGCTGATGTTGCCCTGGCAAGAAAAATAAAAGAAAGAAAAAACATAGAAAGTTCGATGGATGCTGCCATGTGAGCACTCATGACTTAAGATGAAGAAGTCATAACAGCTTCAGTACAGACCTTATTAATTAGCCCATCATCAATAACTGCACTGCTAATCTTCTTAAATAACTCATAGAGTGCTTCAATTTCACTTACACTAACTGCAAATTAAGCAAAACATAATCTTTTTCAGTATGAGGTCAGCTTCTTTTATCATGATGAAACAAAGATAAAGTTTAACATGATCATTTTCCATAATGACATTGCTGCATCAATTCAGGGGTGTAAATGAGATGAGACAACTCGCGAGCTACTCGAGATCGACTCGGTCAACACTCGACTCAAATAGGCTCGACTCAAACTCGATCTCGATATACTAACGAGTCGAGTCGAGCGACCTGATCCTCGACTCAATAAGCTCGTGAGATACTCGATAAGCAAAATAATAATAATAATTAGTAATATTATTTTAATTTAATTGATAATAATAATAATAATAATAATAATAATAAACTCAAGTTTTTTGATTTTTTTTTGGAAAATGATGGTGTAAAAGACATGGGTAAACTCTTGATGGTGTGTCTAACCCATCCCACATTGGCGGGATATAGAACCCAATGATTTGAACTCCACTATATATAGACCTTTCTCCTCCCTTGTTTTAAATCTTTTGCCTTTGTTAAATGGCTTGAGCTTAAGGGCTTGAGCCTATGCAGGGGTGTAAATGAGACGAGACAACTCGCGAGCTACTCGAGATCGACTCACTTGAGATCGACTCGGTCAAAACTCGGTCAACACTCGACTCGAATAGGCTCGACTCGAACTCGAGCTCGACTCGATATACTAACGAGTCGAGTCGAGTATAATGATACTCGAGCTCGACTCGCATCATTTACACCCCTATGCATCATGTCCGACTGCATGAAGGTAAGCCAGAAGAACTACGAAAGAATTGTTCATCGGTTTGCTCTAAACAGAGGCAAACTTTCATGGCTACAATTTGCATAATAAATCATCCATTTAACTTTACCACCCAAAAGATCAACTGGAAAACAATCGTCTCTCCAGAAACTACCAATAGAGGCTTACATGCTACCACAAAAAACTGTTAAAGCAACTTGCCTAGAAATCCTACACAAGGCATCCATTTCTAAAGAGAGAGTGCATATATAATTTTCAAGCAAATGAGACTCTCTCTACTTCCTAAACCTCGAGCATGGCAAGTACCCTTTTACTATATAGGGACACCCAAACATAAGCATGGGAAAAAAAACCTCGATCACATGCATGACAAATAGTTGGTACATGGAAAATTATATACATCAGTCAGTCATGATCACATACACAATTGTCATAGGCCAATATAGGCTAAAATACATCCCATTGTGGCTTTACAATTTAATTGACACTGCCATAATTACTGATTAAAAAAAAAAAGACTAGTTTAAGCTTCACCTAATCAGTGGTTTAAATGTTATATATATATATATATATATATATTCTAAACCAAAAGATCAAAATTGCAATGTAATATCTTAGACTAGTTGCTTACACACTGTCTCTCTAGCTAGAATTTCAGGATCTTCAAGGCCTCTTGATTGTTTGTACAATTCAAGATCACAGCAGTGTAGCAGGGAAGCACACAAATGCTTGACCCCCTCTAAGCACTGAGACATGGTACTTGTTGTACATCAAAATAATCCATACTTGCTCCTGAAGAGAAAGAGCAAAACCAAAGTCAAAGCATACTAACTACATGCAAAACATGCAAAAAAGGGTAGCACCAACTGAAGGAGAGAAATAACCTTTTGACCATTTCCTATTGCTGCTAAAATTTAAAAAATTGCAATCACTTGATGAGAGGAGCAATCAAACTATATCTGTTTGAAGCAAAATAATAATTTATCAGGAAACCTCACTATAATAGCTTTCGAGAGTACAAAAGGAAATATGAAAATATTTCCAAGTACTTGGACAAAGAGATCTTTCAAGAACCATGATCAACACTGAATTTTCATTTGCTTCTATGTTGTTGTCTGTTCAATTGTTGTTCAGCAAAAATACATTGGTTTGGTTCAAATCTTTTCATGAGTACGAGTTTGAGAACATTTAGTTTATATGAAGTCATTTTGGAGATAAATATCACACAATTTACCATGTAAAGCGAACTAATCTTCTTTCACATGAGTGATGGCCATAGAACATATGGGTGTTGCACATGTATCTACTGATGTGACAGTAGTTAACAATAAAGACCTTCATGTTTGAATTTCTTCATTGTTGAAGCCATATAA
Organism: Arctium minus; assembly: GCA_954870635.1. Lineage (NCBI taxonomy): Eukaryota > Viridiplantae > Streptophyta > Magnoliopsida > Asterales > Asteraceae > Arctium > Arctium minus. The sequence goes on along the minus strand of OX941093.1, from coordinate 77,723,945 downwards.
AATTGTTGGGCCCTAATCCCTGGGTGTACCAGCCTCGGTTTTACACGGGTTGGTGGCTTCTCATGGTATCGTTCTATTATGGGTAAGTGGTCCTCGAGGTCATGGGTTCGAGCCTTCTAAAATAATGCCCATTCAAGAGAAAGTTATTTAATTTATAATAAATCTATCCAAGCTACCTTCAGCGTTTACGATGGAAGTAAAGGTTGTATTCATTCAGTTTGTGTCGATTGATGCCATTATGTGTCTCTCATCATGCGAAGGTGGTCAAATGTTAGGAGGAATGTTGAAGCTATTTATAATTGGCATTGCTCACTCTTCATCTACCAATTTATGAAAGGAACCTGTGGGAGAGGGGTATTAGTGGGAACGAAGGGGGTGAATTCTAAATAAAGTGTTAGACAAAAGTCAAGGTTGTTATAACAGATTCTATCAGGGAGTTGTTGGAATCAGTTCATGTTGTTATGAAAAGGTAAAGGATGTAAGGAGGTAGGTGGTCAATTAAATATGCTTTCTCTCTCTCTCTCTGTCTCTCTCTCTCTCTTCCTCTCTAATCTATCTTTCTTAACTCTCTAAACTCATCTTGTCATGAGTATTCTGCTTTAAAGCATTGGCTACAGCTGAGTTCCTTACAATTGATGTCAAACCAATTCAAAGTACATGTCTGATTCAGATGTTACAAGACTATTAGCAAAACAAAATTCTGCGCATATTGTGTGTTTGGCAAGCAAAAGAGAGTAAGATGTCAAAGTTCAGTCCATACAACCAAAGGTAGTCTCGATATGTACATTCCAACCTTCGAGATGAATAATTTGGGAAGTACAAAGAAGATACTTGGAATAGAAATTTGCAAGAATCGAAGAACTGGTATGTTGTATTTGAGCCAAAAGAGTTGTCTCAAGAAGGTTCTTAAATGTTTCAACATACAAAGAGTTAAGTTGGTTTACGCCCTTAGCACCTAACTTTCATTTGTCAGCTTCTCTTTTTCCGACTACCATAAAATATAAGGCCCACATGTCCCGTGTTCCTTACTCTAATCTCATGTATGCCATGATTTGTACACCTGTTCTTGTCACAACATACACAAAGAACAGTTGCAAAAGCATATGAATCATTTACACACCAATTTCAGTTGAAACCTTGGTTGCTTCCAAGCTAAAACATGAATTCTGGTCCAAAGGTTTACATCAGTAGAAACAATTTCTTTCAACACAAAGCAGGCTCAAACCATAATTACAGTAACTCAAAAGTTTAACCAACTAAACATGCAAATCATCAAAAAAAAAATCAATCCGATACCTTCTAGAATATACTCTTAGATCTCAATAGATACTTTAAACAAAAGACTCAATAAACCAATTCAAGTAGATGAATATTCACACACCAATCTGAGTTAAACTCGGGTCTGTTTCAGGCTAAAAACATGAATTCTGATCCAAACGTTGACATCAACAAAAACGAATTCTTTCAACACAATAGCAGGCTCATACCATGATTTAAGTAACTAAACGAATTCAACAAACTAACATGCAATCATCAACGAATGAATCCGATAGCTTCTAGAACTTATCATCAGATCTCGATATGTACTCGAAACAAAGCAATTCAAGTAGATACATATCTTAGATCTTTAAATGGCAACAATTCGCATACACCGAGATCCTCCATAACCACAACACATGATTCGATTCAACGATTGAATCATAATTCACAATCCAAAACAATAAACAGATAATTATCTTACAATAAACATCATAGATCTCGCAGCGGCCACAAGATTCAATCTTATACAAAAGAAAAAAGATAGGGATGCGTGATGTAAACTAACCTTGCGAAAAACTGTCAGATGTGTGCTCTAATGGTGAAACACTTGGAAGCTATGTGGATTTAGGGACGAATATCGAATAGAGAATACGATTTCCACCAAAAAAATCAATCAAATTGAAATCAGAAAGGGGAAGAAATAGTGTGATTATCCGAGTATTAAAGGGAAACAGAAAAACTACCTCACCTATAATGATGTGAGAAATAACATGGACAGTGATGGCGATAGGGTACATATCCGTAATCAACCAAGGAACCCTTTTTTCTCATTTTTCTGTCATTAATACCCCTCAACTATTTCATATGCACAAGTTTAGTCCTTTTACTTATAATTATGTTTATTTTTGGACCTTATTTAATGAACGTTTCATTGTGGTCCTTATTCCGTAAATCCGTAACTGGGGATGCACGGGACAAGAAGTCATTTTCTCAAATATCAGTATATCACCCTTCGTGCACCTTGTATTTATGTAGCAACTTGCTTTGCTTTTCGTTTTTCTGATTCGCATAATTAATTCATAACATATATGTTGTATTTAGTATATAGAGAGGGAGGAATGTTCATACGAGAATAATAACTAAATAAACGGCCAAATCAAGTGCAAAATCACATGTGATTTAAACTAACGGTCAACGCAAGCAAGAGTGTGTTGACGACATGGCATGCGGCCTTAACTCGCGTGAATCACATTCGATTTTACACATGATTTCAATGTAAAATCACATGTAATTCGACTGTTTTCTTATTCTCTTATTTAGTTCTTGTTCTCATATGAATATGACTCTCTCTCTCTATATATATATATATAGGAAGCTTCATTTAGAAACTTTAAAGATTTAAAAAACCCATGAACCACCATTTTTGTGAGTATTCATGATAAATGTCTTGACAAACCAAACCAATTTAATTCAGTATACGAGATGGGATGTATGTAGTAGACCCGATCTTTACTCGATGAGTAAAATTGCTATTTCCGTGAACAAAACATGTCCCATTCAAGTTCTATAGCAAACAAATTTCACAGGCTTCAATAGTTTTTCTCTCTTATAAGCATCTCATTTCTTTTCCTTTTTTATGTAAACTTGAAGTTATTTATTTTTAGCAAAAAGACCAAACCTCAAATTTTCATTTTTCTCTTCATTTCTTTCATTAATTTCTCCCAATACCATTCATCCTCCATAAATTCCAACCCTATGAGTTATTCTTAATGAAAATAAAAGGAAAAATAATTCCTAAAAATCATCTTTCAATCGTTTCGATATCTATCGTATGGATCACAAACAACAAACGGCTAGAAACAATGATTGGTCGATGGAACACATGAAATTTGCACAACACGGAAGAAATCAGGAACTCGAAAACGGTTATTCCAAACGAAAAGGATGTCCTATTACACATACTAAAGACACATAATGCATTAGCAAACCAAGTCAATGCTAGGAAACAGAACAATGGTTGCAAGAATACAATGGAAAGAAAAAAAGTACAGACAACATCTCTCCTCTTATCTAGAGACTTTTCCACTCGAAAACAGAAACGACTACCTACTTTTGTCTCTTATATATCTTTCCCAAGAAAGATTTCAACACCGCTTGTACGGCTTTGCTTGGGTGAGCTTCAATGGACGTGATCAGCTTCTCGTAGCTCGTGTTCTCATAATCTTCAAATACACCCTATATTTACCAAACAAAAAGTAAACAAGAGCACCGATTTATCCAGACATGCTCAGGGGTAAATCAGTCATTTCTGTCATTTAGACTGTTGAAATAACCAACAGCTCCAATTTATCCCGACAGACAAATTTATCCATACGAGACTTAATAGAAAATTTGGTAAACAACCCTAAGAGAAACATAATTCTAGAAGCTTGTATTCAAATCTAGACATAGGGTAGGGAGAAGAGAAAAAAGCCACAAAAACCTGAAGATTGAGAGTGTGGTATAGTTCCTTCACTTTTGCAACGGAAGCCGGATCTTTTTTCCCATAGTTCTCCTGGATAAACAAGTTGTAGGGGTAAGCATTAAGCAAACATTAAGATCCGTGCCAGAGGGTGTTACAATTTGTGGTTTCGGACAGGGCCTCCAAAAGTTTTTGGGCCCAATTATACATGTTTTAGCCTTTACCCGACTAAAATGCTTTAGATTTTTTACTCTTTATTGTTTTAGCCAATTTGGCGATTCCCGATTACAAGAATGGTTCTATTTAAGTGAATTTCATACGCCATTTTATCAATTTAAGACATTTTTGTTGTTTTAATTTGTAAGACTTATAATATATGGTATGGACTTTTATATTTTGTTCAATTTATTAGTCATCACGTCGATCTACAGTCTTGATGCAGATGTAGGGCCTCCAAAAAGATTGGAACGGCCCTGCAAACATATAGCTTGATCAGCAACATTAAGGATGGACGGAGATGAAATAAATAAAGGAAAACTGATTGTGCATAGCAGCATAGGTGCAATTGCAGTACCTAAATGATGTTTGGAAAAAAAAATCTGTTGGGAGTATGGATATGGTGAGTGTAGCATAGGGCTATTCCCTTTGCAAAATTTTAGCAGAATCCGCGTTGTGTATTTGTGCATGAATGTATGGTGCATGGTATATGGGTGTATTTGTGCATGTGCTATGTATGCGTGTATGTGTTTGGTGTATTGTATTATATGTATGTATGTGTGTATATATATACACACACGTACAGTAGCACATGAATGAAATAGAAGTGGTTCTTGCTTACATGTAGGACTTTCTTTTGTTCCTCATTGGCAAGTTCCAATGCTTTCACAACTAACCAGGAGCACTTAAAGTCTTCAATATCGGTTCCAATCTGTCACAATGAGGTAGATGAGTTCCAACTCTACTGTCATGAGCTAAACAAATAATACATTGAGGGTGTGTTTGATTAGAGGTATTAAACAGTAATCAATGGGAATGAATATGAAAGAAAATGGTTTGTTTCTATGTACTATAATGAGCCCATTCCCCCAAAAAGCCCAAATCTTCATTCCAGGTTAGGGAGGGGGGGGGGGGGGGGGGGGGGGGGGGGGGGGGGGGGATTCATTGTCATTTTCATTTTTCATTCCCATTTCATTCCAACTCTATTGTGAGACTTACCTTGCCAATCACCTCAGGAGCCCCAAAACAGTCTAGATAATCGTCCTGCAATAATTCAAATGTTTATAAATTCACAATCACAAAACTATAGTTGTTGAAATTCTCGGTAATGAGTACAAATGTCCAACATATTACCAAAGAGATGGAGAAAAGTGGTGCAAAATTAGAACCTTAAAATGGTCACAATGGATTCTTGTAAAGCATCTAGGTAATACCAAACTGAATATAAATAATTTGCAAGTGATAAATCACATACCTGTACTTGGAAATAGGTACCCATTTCAACCAATACGTCTTTCACGGCAACATGATTGTCTAGATCCTCGCCGAACATAAGGAGTGCACATGCAACCTTGAACAGAAAGTAATACAAAATAACCCATGTGGTAAATTTGATTATCCACTAGAAGTGAAGCATGTATCATAATCAGAGAAGACAACAAAAAGTAAATGCTGTAAAGTAAAGTGGGCTAATGTTAGCACAACTCTAACTAGCATAAAAAAGATAGACATTATGAATAAACCTTCATCTCATATCTGAAGACTACAGATTAGAAGCTAGAACCTTGTACCCCACTATGCAGCGCAGTGCAAACACCAATTCGGGAAATTTAAAATGAATAAACAAATAAATCGGTTATGTTCTTATTAGGAAAATTCATTACCCATATAACACAAACATGCTAGTATGATAGAACTTTCGTTATTTGAGCAACCAAAAGAAAGATTATTATTTAACAAGTACCCCCAATGGTGACTGAAAGATGCATTATGTTATGAATGAAGGAATGTACTCACCGGAAGGTAAAATGAGTAGTAAGCAGTTTTGTACTGAACAATCCGGCGGTGACTGCAACACAAGACAACATGGTGTACTTTAGAAAATGTAATATAGACATAAATTAGATTGGATGGAGTCTACGAAGAAAAAGTTGAGATGGCCACTTACATAGACAATGAATACTTTGAGAGATCTTTCTCTCCAACAAGTGTAGTAATCAAATCAATCATCTGTCCTGAAGCTGTTTGGAACTCTACCTGCTCAAGTACAGGATGAAGATTACTTTTTAAGTATCGAAGAAGTATATATATAACCCCTGATACGTTGAGTATGTGAAAGAAAACCAACCTCATTGAATAGGTCTACTAGATCCACATAATATGGCTTTCCTCGGAAATGTTTCTTGAGAATTCTTGGGACATGGTTGCGAAGAATGATTCCATCATTTGCAGCTATCATACCAACCTAAAATCAAATAAGGCTAGGTATGCACATAATGAAATGGTAACTATATAAAAGAATAGTTTATTGTTGTAGATTCACACCTTGGGTAATCTGAACCAACAGGGCTGACCTCTGCGTGTATGAGACTCATCCATGATGTCATCAAGCACAAGAAAGTATGCTTGAAGCTGCAAGATCCAAAAAAAAAAACAGTTTTAAGTATATCATGCAATGAAAGGAACTAATGGCAACAGTTATTTCACCCCAAACATTTTCGAGTATATAGTTCTTACCCATTCAACGCACCAACCAAGGGCAGATGCAAGAAAAATCTCATCATCGGCCAATTCTCCTCCTTTTAGTAGCTTGTAGCTGTCAACAACAGAGAGACCTCGGTTCAGCTTTCCTACAAGCATGACAGTTGAATATTGCTTTAAATACAACAAAATGATTTGCAATCAAACAATTGAAAGGAAATAGAGCAACTATTCTTACCTCCAGGTACATTGTAGTCAAGCATCTGCAAAGTAAAAAACAAACAAAAACAATCAAACTTGGATATTATTAATGGATCCTTGCTCAGAAGATGATTTTATATTTTGTTAATACAAAGTAAACATAAGAGATATATGAACTGTTCTATGTAGTTCCTGGAAAGCGATAGTTCTTCTCTTTTAGAAGATTGTGATGCCTCCACCCAATATAATAGAAATGTCTTAGAGTGTTTAGCACATAATACTTTGCTCAAATTATTTTGGAAGAAAAAAAAAATCAGTTCTGCTATATCATCTACTCTGTCTTACTTTTAGCAATAGACACATTAATATGAAGATTGTATTGAAACATTACATAGCAGAGAGAAAAAGAAAATTATGCATGCTAAGCATTCATGAAGGCATTGGAACACTCTGCAAGCTTGAATAAACTAATGACTAATATGTCAAGTTAAATAACTACCCGAAGATTCTCGCTTTTAGGTGATCCTCAATGCAACCACACAAGCCAGATCTGATATCTTTTTTGATTACCAGCTAGGTCAGTGTTTGTGATGTCACTCCCATAATAGTTCTTAGTTTTGACCTTCTTATTAATAACTCAAATCTTACCATTGGTTTTATTATCCGTATGTATACAACAACAATAATATTGATATAATAGTTAGACTTTTAGGAATTACAATATGAGTATACATTTTGAATGTCTTGTAACCTGGAAGATAGCACTGATCGTTACTAGACACAATAACCTAATGTACAGAATTTAGTTATTTAGTTTCATTTTAGAAAATGTAAATTTCTTTGCAGATAATAGATGAACATGAATTAGAACTCCTTTTATCTGGTCAAGGGGAGTAAATCATAAAAGTTAATGCCAATGCTGATGATACTCCTTTCAGAAAGAAAGAAAAAAAAAAGGACACATCAACTTTTGAAATCTCTATCTGTGATAAGCGTAGACGTAGTTATCAAATCTTCAAAGATAACTCCAATAATCAATTGCAAACTTGTGAGTAAAATCAACCTGTTTTGAACTGTATCTGTTTTCGGTAACTTATAAAGCTGTAAACAGTTATGAATTGAGAAAGTACACCTTCAATCTACAAATCACGGAATCTATAACCTAATAATTTTCATCAGCAATTAGCAGCAAACCACCAGATTCACGCAATAAATTTACTCCAAATCGATTAATACGACTATATAAAAGCAAATTAACGTTCCTTGTCGATGCACCAAGTGTATACATGCATAGATAAATCCGTCAATTGCAAATTCTTTAGCAACACGATGAAGAACAGATACATAAAAATGATAAAATCTCTAATTAAGTTACATCCATAATGATGAATATGATTCAGATTTTTACCTTCTCGACCCACTGACGAGAATCGTCATCGAACTCGAAAGCAGGATCATTAATTAACTCTGCTTTCAGCGTATTGTAAACTTCCATAAATTTGGACTTCAGATCGGTGCTCATTTTTGAATTTGCAAGTAATAGAAGGGCAAAAAAAAATTGAGATGCTGATGATTTGTTCGTCAAAGTCTAGAGAGAGAGTGTGTGTGTGTGTTTGTAGAGAGGGAATCGGGTAGGGGTATTTGTAAGGAGAAGATGCTGCTGTACTTTGCTGAATAATGTGATACACACACAAGTAGTGTGTGAGTGAGTCAGTGGTGTATGGCTGCAAAAAAATAAATTTTTTTTTTTTTATTTTCATATGGTCAAATAAGGGTCACAACTCGCAAATATTTGTATCCTCGTACGCTCTTTACCAAACGCTTATACGAATAAGCACTTATTGGTAAAATTCAATACTATCACATATTTATCGAGTAAGATTTTATTTTACCAAAACGGTATCGTATGTAACAATTTTTCTGGTAATCGTTAATCGTGGTAAAAGTCTTCACCATCACTTACCGGGTAAGACTCTCGATCCGTTCTTAAGGGTTGTTTACTAACTCTTATCGGGTAAGTACTGTCCCGGGTAAGTGTAAGTGATGTCCGGATAAGAGTGTTTACCAAGTGTTTTTTGGTAAGCACTTACCAACCAAAAAATGACTATTTTAACCATTTTTTATGAATTTGAATCTTGTTTTATACTTTAATATTAATTTAAATACCATTTTATTATATATCCATCACAATCTGTATATTCTCATTCTTCTTCAATTTTTGTGGTCAAAATATTTCAAGAAAATCATAACCACCGGAGAATATTTTTCATTATCGTTTTATAATTTATTTTTATTTTTTTTAAATTTATGGAAATAAAAGTAACAATTTTCTTTTTGGATTTTTATTTATATGATTATAGGGGTTGAAAGTGTAGTGCATATCTGAAGAGTACACAGGTGGCGGTGGGTGAAGGGTACTCTACCGGCGGCAGAGCTGGTGGATTACGTTCACCGGAAAACAGGCGGCGATCAAGATCTGGAGCCTAAAAAGGAAGAAGAAAATAACGATAAAGGAGAGAAAAAGGGTGGCGACGGTGAGGAGGAGAAAAACCCTGATGAAGGTGCTGAGAAGAAGCGAGAAGACGTCGGAAAACAAGAGGATGTGGCGGCGATGGCGTGAAGAGAGCAGAGAGCAGCGAGGGAGAAGGAAGAGCATCAGGAGGAGGAGCGACTGAGCATGGGAGGAGAAAAAATCCTAATCGCACACAGATCTGGAATCGAAGGTGTTGTGATAAAAAAATCGATGGATGAATACCTGCAGAGGAGGAGCGACGAGCGGAGAAGGGAGGAGCGGCGTTGTGAAGAGGGTTGAGAGCGACGAGGGAGAAGGGAGGAGCGGCGACAGCAGAGGAGCGGCGGAGGAGGAGCGGCAGAGGATATAACAAACCCTAATCGTTGCACATTTTGAGAAGGGTAGGTCTGGAAATTTGAATCTGTCCAAGAAAATGACCGGGTAAGCAACATTTTGGATTTGGCTCAGTCATATTTGGGATTTGGTAAACGCACTGACTGCTGACCGAGTCAGATTTGTTGACCGAGCCAGTCCAGTCAGCAGTTAGTAAACAACCCCTTAGTCTTTACTGGATAAGATTTTTGGTCCTTGTCATATTCGCTAAGATAATGTGACTTGGTAAACGCTTACCCGAGTAAACGATTAGTAAACAACCCCTTAATAAAATTTAGTACATTACATTTTTGGTCCATGTGGTTTATACGAAATCATGTTATACGTCCCTAAATTAAAATAATTGTTAAAAACGTCCATGTGGACTACGTTTCCATATGCCTCTGGCCTTACCCTAATTCGGTTAAGATAAATCATTTAAATAGATTTACTTTGAGGGCATTTTGATCATTTTATATATTTTCTTTTTTTATTAAAAGAATAAGAAAAGTTTTCCAAAAATCAATTGAATATTGCTACATGTCACTCATTTATCTCTCTTTCATCCTTTCATTGACGTCAAAGAGAAAATGCTCCAGACACCATCTCCCGTGGTTTGCATCATTCATCGGAGATCTCCATAGCAGCCCTTCGACTTCCATACTTGAATATGATGGAGTAGTACACGTATGTTTCATTCTTTCATTTGTCGGAGGAGTTTGATGGGGTGGTACACGGAGGGGAGGGGGTGGTATGGATTCGCTGAAGAATGGTACAAGGGGTTGATTTGCAGGAGAAATGGTGTCACCGGGGGGAGTATGTCATTTGTTGCGTTCATATATATATACATATATATATGTTGGTCCCAAATAGCAGTAAATAAACAAGCAAAGTATTGTAGAAGGGGGGGTTGAATACAATACACACAGTTTTTCACTTAATTTAATTCTTATTGATTTGAAATCAAGAATTACACATAGAAAACTTTGATTGTTGCGGAAGAGAACATATGAGATATGTTCAAACAATCTTACACATAGAGAATAAAGAACAATTGTAAAACACTTAGAAATCAATTGAACTTCGTAGAGAGAAAGTTGCCAGACACTTAGAGAACTTGAAGGTAGTAGAGCTGGTTGATCTTGCATGTTGAAGCATCCATCATATTTATAGTGCCTCATGCATTTAATGCATGAGACACCTGTTGAGCAAGGGATGGACACAGGTCTTCAGCAAGGTACAGGATGTACCTTTTGTCTTGAGGTGTTTTGTCTTGAAGTGTTGACCTGCAGAGGATGGTAGAGACCTTTCCTTAAAAGAGTGTAGGAGACAAATCTTACTTTATCTGATCTTCAGATGAGGTCCACGTCAATGCAAGATATCACAAATATACTTTGTCAGAAAAGTACAATGTGTTGGAGAAATCTTCAGACCTTGAAGATTAAGGAGTCTTCGGTTGCCGAAGAGTTCTTCGGCTCCTGAAGACTGAGAGGTCTTCGGCTCCGAGGTCTTCGGCTCCTAAGACTGAGAAGTCTTCGGCTTCCGAAGATGTCTTCGGCCGAAGACGTCTTCGGCCGAAGAGGTCTTCGGCTCCTGAAGACTGAGATCGGCACCATCCTGGCCAATGGTGTTGATCAAGTGGGCATACTTGGCTTTAGGCTGAGGAGTCTATCTTCAATCCGCTTTGAGAGATATTCTCCTTCTTTGTCTTCTTCGGTTGATCTTCGACTTCACCGAACATTTGTATAGAAACCAAGCTGCTAAAAGAACCTCAAACATATTCTAAGTAAGATGATATAAGATGGAAGATCAGGAGGTCATCTTCAAATCTTCAGATGACCCAACAATCTCCCCCTATTTGAAGATGACATCCATACTAAAGAATGGAACAAAGAGTGTACTGAATAAATACATTTTGACCCATTTTTACTCTTTTTGGGTTCTTTTCACATAGACCCTTTTTTTTTTTTTTTGGTATATCTGACATTTACAAGAGAATGAAAAAGTATAGCTATACATACGAATAAATGAATAAATGAATAAAGAATGAGAAAGAAAAAATATATACAAAGATATAGAAGACAGTAGCCGGGATTGTTTGAACTTGAGTGGTTGGTTGCTCCCCCTCAATTCATACTCCCCCTCAACTAATGTCAGGTGGCTTTGATCACATAGTCCATTAGTTTTAGCAGATTTTAAGCTTGAGTGGTAAGATGCTCATGCTCCCCCTCAACTCATACTCCCACTCAACTAATTAATGGTGTTCAGAAAGAAAGAAGTTGGAAGATTTTCGGGATCCTCCGAACCTGCTCCTGGAAGGCCAGATTCATCCTTGGATCGTGCAGAAGCATCAGGACTGAGAATCCTGGGTGATAGGCTGTGAGGTGGAGAAGAGGCACCTTGGATAGGGAAGGAGTCCAAGTCATCCTTATCAACCAAGGAAAAGGTTGATGAGGGAATAATAAGGGTCCCCAATTTTACAATTGTATCATTTTGTGAGGATACAAAGGAGGTGGCTTTGGGTTTAGCAGAGTCCCCGGGCCCGAATGGGAAAATTTCAACACCTGCCGATTGTGGAGAATCGGTGGGTGGAGTTTGTGGCTTGGCCCTTGAAACCTTCCTCAGCCTCTTGAGAGGAGAGGGAGGGGAAGAGGTAGAGTGCCGCCGCTTTGAGATATGGGGTGTGACCTGGGTAACCGCCGAAGGTTCTTTCGGTGGTATGGCCATTTGGGCAAGTGCGGCGGTGCCAGTAGCAGTTGAGGATTTAGTGCTAGCCGGCGTCACTGAAGAAAGGGGAAGAAGGGTCCACTACAGTTGAGGCACCTTTGGACACCGGAGTGTCCTTAGTATCACCCCATTGTAGATCGGGAGAGTTTATGAAGAAGAACATACCTGGCAGTAGAGGGCGATCGGTGTAGAGAGAGACATTGTTCAAAGGGTCTTCATGACTTTCTAAGTGTTGGTCGAAGAGTCATCACCAAATCAATTAGAGACCAAACAATTTTTCTCCCCCTATTTGATGATGACACCAACACATAGAGAAAAAAAAATGGGTACTAACACTCAGAAAAATTACAAGACACGAAGAAACTCATAAATGCAGTGGCCCTTTCTTTTCTTTTTTCTTTTTTTTTTTTTTGGGGGGGGGCCTCGTTTTTTTGTTTTGTTTTTTTTTTTTTTTGAAAAAGGAAAAAAAAAGGAAGAGAAAATAGGGGAAAGGAAGAAATTGGTTGAGATGTGGTAAGAAGAGATGGGATGGGTTAGGTTAGTCTTGGGAAATAAAAAAATGAGAAAGAGGAAAAGATAAAAAGGAAAAGAGGGTGGGGTGGGGTGGGGTGGGGGTCGGCCGAATGTGGGTTTGGGGGGGGGGGTCGGCCGAATGCTTGGGGGGGGGGGGAGGGTGGTAGTGATGAGGTTTTTGTTTCGTTGTAAGGGTGAAAATAGGGGTGTTAGGGAGGTGTTCGATGGGAGCATAAGGAGGTGTTCGAGTCCGGGGGAGAGAGGTTTCGGTGGGAAGGGTAGGCCGAAGAAGGGGTGTGGGAGGTGTGAGATTTCGGTGGGTATAAGGGAGTGTTTGGGATTTCGGTAGGTGTAGTGAGAGAGGGGGCCGAAGGAAGGAAGGGCCGAAGGAGGGAAGGCTTCGGTGGCTTCGGTGGGGAGGGGGGGCCGAAGGAAGGGAAGGACCGAGGGGGGGATTTTCGGTGGCTAGGTGGTAGGTTCGGTGGCTAGGGGAGGGAGAGGAGATTGGGTGTTTGGGATTTCGGTGGGTAGGGGATTGAGGGTAGGGGTTTCGGTGGGAAGGGGGTAGGGGTTTCGGTGGAGGCCGAAGAAGGGAAGGGTGTCGGTGGGGAGAGGTCCGAAGGAGGGAAGAGGGGTGAAGGAGGGAGGGGAGGGGGGTTTCGGTGGGGAGGGGGAGAGGGGAGTGGGGTTTCGGTGGGGAGAGGGAGAGGGGAGGGTGGGGGATTCGGTGGGGAGAGGGTGAGAGAGAGAGAGGGGTCTTTGGCTAGGGAGGGGAGAGAGGGCCGAAGAGGGAGTGAGGGAGGGGGTTTTCGGTGGGAGAGTGGAGGGAGGAGAGAGAGACGCCGAAAAAGAAGAGAAGAGAGAGAGAGAAACCGAAAGAGGGGAGGGAAAAAATAAAAAAAAAATTTTTAAATCCAAACCCATCGAAATGGGAGAAGGGAAGAAAAAAAAATTTAAAACCAAGTGGGGGGTGGAGCCAAAGGAGGTGAGAGAGTGAGGGAGAGGGTGATGCCAAAGATAGAGGAGAGGAAAGGAGAGGGTGTTTGGGTTGTTTCGGCTAGGGAGGGAAGGAAAGAGAGAGAGATGAGGAGAGAGAGAGCTACCGAAATGAAAAGGGGGGGTTTAGAGAGGGGTGCTTGGTCTTCGGTGGAACAAGGAGTGAGGAAAAGTTTCGGTGGGTTTAAGAGGCCTAAAGAAAATTTGGAGGATGAGAGAAGTGAGGAGAGTGAAGTGAACAAGTTCAAAAAAAATCCAAATGAAGTTGAGAGACGAGTTGTGTCAACAAAAAAAGCCAAAAAAAAATTGAATATATATATATATATTTTAAAGAAGTTGAGCCAACCGAAGAAAGAGAAGAAAAAAAATTATGAAAGTTGGAGGAATACAGGGAAAAGATCTCCAAAATAAAATGAGAAAGGAAAAAAATTAGGAAAGTTGGGGGAAGGTTTTAAAAAAAATTAATAAAAAAAAGGGGGGGTTTGTTAGCCGAAGAAGTGAGGGGTGAGGGAGAAAAAATGGTGAGGGGGTGTTTGAGGTTCGGCCGAAGAAAGTTTGGGGGTTGGGGGTGTATTTTCGGTTTGGAGATGGAAAAATGGGGGTGTAAACCGAAATTGGGGGAGGGAGTGTCGGTCAAAGGGGGGCGACTTGGTGTAAACCGAAATGGGGGAGGAAGATAATTTAATTCTTTATTATTTTTTTTATTATTATTATTTTTTTAATAAACAACCAAAACGGCGGCTCCAACAAAAACAATTTTAATTTTTTTTTTTTAAACAAAACCATTTTTTTTTTTAAAACCTTTCCTTTTTTTTTTTTTTAACTTTTTTTTTTTTACAAAACCATTTTTTTTTAAACTTTTTTTTTTTTTTTAAACAAAACCATTTTTTTTTTTAAACCTTTTTTTTTTCAGGAGAGAGAGAGAGATGGAATATCGACAGGAATAGGTAAAGAAGGAATATATGGTTGAGAAAGTGGGATGATTTGTGGTGAAGTTTGAGGTTGAGACGAGAATGAGATATCAAATATTGATGATGGAGGAAGGAGAGGTGATATGATGAGAAATGAGATCGGTAGGTGTGAAATGTAATGATGGGAGAAAGGAGAGATCTTGATCTTCAGAGAAGACTATCTGAAGATTAGGGATTGGAGATGAGAAGATAGGTAGTTCACCATTATGATGAGATGTGCCTTGAGAGGAAAGGAACATATGGATTTGAGTTAGATAAAGGATTATGAGAATTTTCACCAACACATGATGATATCCACCAATCATCATCTCATGAAGAGATGATGACTTAAGATCATCAAACTTCACATGAGTAGATGCAGTTTCTCCGAAAATGGTGGACTCGGTAGGCTTTTGAAGAGTGAGAGAGAGAGAGAGAGAGAGAGAGAGAGGGATGTACCTGGGTAGGAGGTAGAGCACTCAGCAGACACAATGGTCATAGAGAAGGATTGAGCTTCACTGTTTATCAACATCATCTATTCTAGCCATGAAGCAAAGGTTGACCATTTCTTTGTCACTTTCAGAAGTGGGTTCATCTGCCCAATCATGGGTTTCAGTCATTTGACCTTTTCCCTTTTTGAGCAAGATTTCATTTCTCTCCTTCTCTCTCTTATATTTTGCCTTGTATTTCTCAGCCCGGTCAGACTTTGAGGAGACAGACATATTTGTCTTTTGGAAAGAAGGTTGATTAGAATTAGACTTGGTTCTGACAAACCTAGAGGAGGTACAGTTAGAGGAGGGTAGTATGGATTTATCAGAAGACCTGCTTCTGCACTCAGAAGCAAAGTGTCCCTTCCTCCCACACCTGTAACATTCCTCATTTGATTTGCCAGATGGAGTGGTTTTAGAAAAAGTAGAAGTGGATTTTCTTGAAAACTTGGATTTTCTCGAAGAGAAGCGAGAGTTACTAGAAATTTACTCACCTTCATCATCAGCCTCACTAAGATAGGCTTCTGAAGGATCATTGGGATCCTCTTGACTATCACGGTCAGAATCGGAGGGATAGGTGATTCTAGGAACACACACAGAGTTTTTGGAAGAATCGCTAACAAGAGCTAGAGAAGAGCTTTTAATGTCTTTTGTGAATGACTTCCTAAGCAGTTTAGTCTGCTCATAGTTGAAGAGGGTGCCATACAAGGCAGTGAGAGGCATAGAGTCAAGATCCTTGGTAGACTTGATACAAGTACAGATGTTTTCCCAAAACTCAGGAAGACAGTCCATGAACTTGCACAAGACTTCCTCATTATCATATATGCGACTCACAAGTTTAAGATCATTGAGAAGACTGTTAAAGCGATTGTAGTAGTCTGAGAGAGACACACCCTTCTCATGAGAGAAGAGTTCATACTTTCTTACAAGAGCAATCTTTTTGCTCTTTTTCACCTCAGACGTACCTTCATAAAGAACACACAGAGTGGACCACATTTCTTTTGCAGTAGAAAGGTTAACGAGAGAATGATAGACCTCATCAGGCAGAGAGAGGGCAATGATGGCTCTGACTTTAGTATCAAGAGCTATAAGACGTCTATCTTCATCATTGTATTTAATGGGGTCCTTTAGAATGTATCTCCCAGTAGCTGGAGTTCTTTCTTCTTCAGAAGAGTCCTCATCAGCTTTTCCCTTGTCTGCATTATATCGGTCCCAAACTCTAGGAATAAAAGGACCTTCATGTAAAATAGTTGGATATCTGCTGTCAACTCCTTCTAGAAAGAGTATCATACGACTTTTCCACAAGAAGAAGTTATTGGGGTTAAACCTTGGTGGTTTGGCTATAGAGCCATTGTCGTATGAAACAGCAGTGAAGTTTTGAGAAGAATCATTTTTCAAAGACGAGGAAGAGGCTGTCATCACGGATCTAGTTTATTGAGTTAAACTAAACCGCTCTGATACCACTTGTTGGTCCCAAATAGCAGTAAATAAACAAGCAAAATATTGTAGAAGGGGGGGTTGAATACAATACACACAGTTTTTCACTTAATTTAATTCTTATTGATTTGAAATCAAGAATTACACATAGAAAACTTTGATTGTTGCGGAAGAGAACATATGAGATATGTTCAAACAATCTTACACATAGAGAATAAAGAACAATTGTAAAACACTTAGAGATCAATTGAACTTCGTAGAGAGAAAGTTGCCAGACACTTAGAGAACTTGAAGGTAGTAGAGCTGGTTGATCTTGCATGTTGAAGCATCCATCATATTTATAGTGCCTCATGCATTTAATGCATGAGACACCTGTTGAGCAAGGGATGGACACAGGTCTTCAGCAAGGTACAGGATGTACCTTTTGTCTTGAGGTGTTTTGTCTTGAAGTGTTGACCTGCAGAGGATGGTAGAGACCTTTCCTTAAAAGAGTGTAGGAGACAAATCTTACTTTATCTGATCTTCAGATGAGGTCCACGTCAATGCAAGATATCACAAATATACTTTGTCAGAAAAGTACAATGTGTTGGAGAAATCTTCAGACCTTGAAGATTAAGGAGTCTTCGGTTGCCGAAGAGTTCTTCGGCTCCTGAAGACTGAGAGGTCTTCGGCTCCGAGGTCTTCGGCTCCTAAGACTGAGAAGTCTTCGGCTTCCGAAGATTGAGAAATCTTCGGCTTCCGAAGATGTCTTCGGCCGAAGAGGTCTTCGGCCGAAGAGGTCTTCGGCCGAAGAGGTCTTCGGCTCCTGAAGACTGAGATCGGCACCATCCTGGCCAATGGTGTTGATCAAGTGGGCATACTTGGCTTTAGGCTGAGGAGTCTATCTTCAATCCGCTTTGAGAGATATTCTCCTTCTTTGTCTTCTTCGGTTGATCTTCGACTTCACCGAACATTTGTATAGAAACCAAGCTGCTAAAAGAACCTCAAACATATTCTAAGTAGGATGATATAAGATGGAAGATCAGGAGGTCATCTTCAAATCTTCAGATGACCCAACAATATATATATATATATATATATATATATTTTTTTTTTGGTAACCGTGGGTTTCCGGGCCAGCTTACGTGCACCGACTAAGCCCCGGGCGACCACGAATGGCCTGGAGTCATATATGAGAGAGATATTTAATGTTTTTTTGTTGTTGAATATAATATTATTTAACTTTTATTTTTTTAATGAAAATAATAAGAGAGTGTATAACGACATATTACCCCTCATGTAATGGGCACGTGATGCATTTAACGAAGCTTTTTTATGGTGTTAAGTGTCAAGGACTAGTTTGGACCTCAAAACACGAAAAATGAACCACCAACGTACTTTATGAATTGGATGGACAAAAACCAAAAGTGACTATAGACGAGGGACCAAAATGTAATCCACTCTTTAGATTAACATATTTGATTTAATTAATATTTATTTAAATTTTAATAATCGTTTCATGATACATAATTATTAAATAATGTTAACGATTATAAAGAGATTAATTAAATGTATTTTTTATGGATAAAAATATAACTAAAGAATACATGCAAAAGCAAAGTTAATACCCTTCATCTTTTAATATTCAACACATGTTTAAGCTAAAGTAATTAAATATATTTGTATGTGTGTACATATACATACATACATACACCGATACATTATACAAATAAAACATGGTAAAAACAAAATTAAATTATACATTATAGTCTTAAATTTAAAGCATGCTTATAAAAATGGTTTTAATGTGGGCGATAGGTATATAATAGCTTATCCAATTTAGTTATCATATAAAAATTAAATAAAAAAACAAATATTATTTAATGGTTTAACAAATAGATTATTAGAAAAAACAGTTTGTCTCTGCAAAATAAAATAGAATGTTACAAAATATTGTAAACTAATCATCAGAGGTGGTCGTTGTGCCGTGTAGTTTGGTTTTAAGACAAAACCACAAACCCAACCCTTTGAAGAGCTTTTTTCCAAACTTTGTGTCTCAAATCGGAAACATGTTGCATCACAAGATGTGATGTAGTTTTGTACCTAGCGACTATCAAAATATAAAATCAGTTACATCACGGTATTTATAATTAAAAGCTTGAAACAAATTCAAAGTTTGATTGTTTTTACATACAAAGTTCCAGTACACATACCAACTTATACCCTTTTGAGTTTTTAGATGTTACTTTTTAATAACACACATACACACACACACACACATATATATATATAAGTATGCAGTGCAGTGTGATTTAAACTGCGATTTGCAATACAAATTTACAAACCAAATTGCATAATATTGTTTGACAAGTATGAATTATCGATGCACCACAAAACCTCTTATTGGTACAATTTATGCAATCAATATACATGGACTGATGGACGGGCTTAACTTTGACGGGTGGGGGTCACTTGCCCCAAAAGTCAACAACTTTTATTAGTATTTACTTTTTACACTGAATTCGCCCCTAAAATTTTTAGCTATTGGCCCCCAACATTTTAAACCATAAATTGTGGATTACTTTTTTCTTTTTTTGAAGAATAAATTGTGGATTACTTGATTTGTTGTTTTTATTATTGATATGTTAAATTGCTACATATAAAACAAGTATGGATAAGTATATTGCTATTTTTTATTTGTCCAAACTTCAAAGATAGTTTCATTATTCTCAATCTTACACAAATAATTGTGTGTTGTTGTTCATTTGGTTTTTTGCCTTAAGATCAACCAATTTACCTAATACTAGTGTAAATATAATTGAAAATCGAATTCAATAAGATATCCTTATTTTGATAAATCAACTGTTTAACCACAAGGGTGTGACATGGTGGTAAGAGTTTGGGGACTTCATAGCGATTGCCCGGGTTCGAGCCTCACACGCAGCATTTGTGCCAAATATTGGCACGAGTGTCATCCTTGTGGCCACGGGATGAATGACTGCGGGCCTAAGGTCTGTTTTTCGGAGATTAGTCTGAGCTCAAAGTGGTATGGGATACTCCTTCCCAAAAAAACTGTTTAACCAAAAAACAGTTTAATCATAACCTCATTTAGTTTGATTGGTTGTTCGGCTTTAGATTTTCTTATACCTCTAAATATATCCTGATCACATGAACTCTTAAACCCACCGTTGTTAATATATACGATATACGTAATACCTAATCATCTCAAATTATTGAAAAATAAATTTAATATCTTTAATTACCTAGCAATAAATCAATAATTAATAGAAAGTTACAATATTTGTGAATGGACAAAAACAACGTAATTAAACATCTAAAACTTTTTTTATTTAAAATTAAAGCAACAAATAATTTTCAAAAAATACAAATTATTTTTCATATGTTAAATTACATATTATAATTTAAAAAAAAAGAAAAAAAGTCGTGAATTTGAATACGGAAGCCAGCTGAATTTTCAACCATTTAATATTATTATTTTTCCTTTTTACCTGACACATTATTCGCTAGCATGAGTCTCACATATCACATGCCATTGAAACGTGGAAATCAACATAAATATTTGTATCGGTTTTTCGATTTTATGCAATTAAATTTGCATCCGGTATAATTAATTAAAAATTAAACTTTAATTAAATTAAATTGTCATATATTTCAATATTTAATTTATATTATCTTTTAGAAAAACAAATTTTAAAGTGTCACGTGACATGAAAAACGAGGCTGGGGAAATGTAGGGGCGTTTACTTGACGTTTACCCGATAAGTGCTTACCAAGTCACGTTACCTTATCGATGAATATGACAAGGACAATGAATTTTACCCGGTAAAAACAATGACAAAGTCCAAGAGTCTTACCCAATAAATGATGGTTACGACTCTTACCCGGGTAGCGCTTACCGGATGAATTATTACGTACGATGCCGTTTTTCATGGACTAAGATCTTAACGGGTAAGGTAAGTGATGGTGTTAAATTTACCGGTAAACATTTACCGGGTAAGGGATTGGGTAAACGGGCCCGCAGGGACGGATCCATAAATTTTTTCATACGGTGGCACCATATAATACCGACAATTTTTTTTTGCAAAAAATACGGTTTTTATCGACGTGTCTTCATCTTTTTACCGACGTTCAATATTGTCCGATGTGTTTTTAGCCTAATTCCACAATTTTAAGCGATTTTTAAAGCTGTTTGTTTGATTTCGAGAGATTTTTAAGTTATTTTTATCGATTTCGATAGATTTTTTCGGTTTTTTTAGTTGATTTCAATAGTTTCTTTTGGTTGATTTCGATAGTTTCTTTTGTTTTTTGGTTGATTATGAGGTACGGTTGCACCTTCTTGAAGTTTTCAAAATAATATGGTAGCACCTTCCAAAACGATACGGTTGCACCTTATTCGAACCTAAAAAATTTACCCTTCGTCGGCGAAATAATACGGTGACACGTGACACCGTAGCCACCATAGTGGATCCGTCCATGCGGGCCCGTATCATGATAATTTTTTAGATGAAATCTCTTTACGCAACATATTATTTCTATCTTGTAACTGTTATGGATTGTTTGTTTGATTTTTCATTAAGTTTTGTATGAATAAAATGAAAAAGTTTTTTTGTTTAAGAAAGTTTTCTCATAGATGAAATAAACATGTTTTTTAATTGGTAGGGCTTTAAAGAAGTTTAGGGGATAAACTATATTCTATATTATTAAGCCATTACTGAAGAGTCATAATATAGTTTATTAAATAAGGTGTAAATTTCATTAATCTCTTTAAACTACTAACAAACAGACCCTTTGTCTGGATTATAATGTTTTTTTTATTAAAAGGATATTATTATATTATTTTATGGAGGATAATATATTTTTTAATTTGTGTACAGTTTTTTTTCCCTACATGCATTATTTATGGCCACCATTTTATTGGCCCGACTAAAATCCAATGATGTACAATACAACTATCGGTCGTGGTCGATTTGTAAAAGAAATAAAGTTTATACCAATATGATACAAGTGTCAAACAACGAGGGGCGTTTATTCAATTTATCAAATCACTGGGTTAAAACTAAAAATTCCAAAACAGGTTAGATCTCGTTATCTTTCTCATTGCATCGTTTCCGGCGACCGACGGCGGAGGTGCATCATCGATTCATCGTCGTCTTAAGGTAAAATTCTAGCCCTAAATTTCTAGGATTTCATTTTCATCTTTCATTGAGTTAGTCTGATTCAGGATTTCAGTCAGTTTTCCTTCATTGAATGATTGAATTAGGATTCGATATAACCTTCATGTTCTCGAATGACGCATTCTGGCCATTGATTGTATTATGGATTTGAATATACAGGATATTGCAGAAGGAATCGTGACGAAATATGACGACGGCTGCTAGACCGACATGGGCGCCTGCTAAAGGTGGTAATGAACAAGGTGGAACTCGTATTTTTGGTCCTTCTCAGAAGTATTCCTCGAGGGATATTGCTTCTCACACAACCCTAAAACCTAGGTTAACCTTTTTTTCTTATCTCTGAAATTATAGGAGATACAGTTGATTTTCCATGTTCAAATACATTGAGACTTGATATTGATCGCCATTATGTGGAAATGGAATTGGAAACATGCTTCTCCATGGATTCATATTTACTATGTCATCTTCATTCTTCATACGAACATTGTGTGCGTTAACCTTATCGATAATCGGTTAGCAATGATAGCGTCGCTTTGAGTTTGCCACATTGAGATTGATCATCATTTATGTGAACTTTAGCAGTTACCTAGTTGCAGATATCACCTATATATGGAAACACTACATTATTCTAGAGAATGCCTTTAATTCAAAAGGCAAATTTCGCTGCACATTTCGCGTCAACATGGCGCTTCTGTGGCATTTTTCGGACTCAAAGAACTCGGGGTATGACAGCATAGGAAAGCATTGTTCACTTACCGGTTGGTTTTGTGTTCATGGTGTAGGATGTTGAATTTATGATGAATAAAGTGACTCAACAGTTCCTCTAGGCATGATTTAAGGGCATGTCCATATGACCAATTGGTAATTGTAAAACCACCTTCATATCTTAAGGCATGAGATGCATAATCTTGATTTATTAGTTGCCCCCTTGCCAAGTGCTCCTGATCAGCCTGTTGTCCATGGATTTGCAGCGTTGTTTTTAGTAATATTCTCATTCAGATTGAGTCCAAAATAAAGATCTTGCAAAAAAGAGAACTTCTGAAAACCTCTATGTTCTTTATTTTAGTATATGGTTTCCCATCATCCCATGGCAAGAATTCTCCTTTTGTTTCTAATAATATGTAGCCTGCTGAGCAGTATGTAGTTTTTTCAGGGATCTCAGCACAGTGCAGTTAATCTAACTATGAGCCACTTATGGGATTCTAGCATTTGTGGTGTTTCCTGTATCTTTTGCTTCTTCGGACTTCAGCACCCTGATAGATTTACCTCCTTTTATCGGCTTTTGAGAATCAACATGAGTTCACGTAGTGAAGTTGGCCTGGAGGGTAGTCTCGAGTCAATTTATCTGGGCACCTGGGCTTTTTACTCTGAAATAACATCTGATCGGAATTCATGATCCAATGAATGAAGCATCTATAATATCATTCTCGTGTAATCTCTTTATTTTTAACTTTTTAATGTTGGTTGGTGCTGGTTACTACAGAAAGGAGGGTCAAGACACCCAGGATGAAGTACAAAGGAGAGACCTCAAGGAGGAGCTGGAGGAGCGTGAGTGTAGGCATTTCTCGTCTAAAGACAGGGGTTACGGCGGTAAAAAAACATTACTTTTATCTTTACTTGGTAATTTCAGTATGGGTCTGCAAGTAGGTGACTTTTTCAGGTGATTGCGTATGGTTGCAGAGGAGAGAGATCGTAGAAAGGGCGATCATCATCTACTGGAAGGTTGATATTTCACCTAATAACTCGATACCGTTGATTGCTTTTCTTGACTGATATTGCAGTTCATGGGTGCAATATTATAATCTACCAAGTAAATATAATCAGCAGGATCAAGGAGAGAACTTGAGGAACGTATCGTTCCACGCAGTGTAGATGCCGATGATGCTGACACGGATGTCAAAAGTGATGTCGAGAGGTATTGCTGCTATTAAATGCTAATGGCAACATTTGGTAATACATTAAAGACATTTGGTTCACATAATATAGTAGCATCAATATAAACAGGTTTATCTTAACTACACTAATAGGCTGACTTATTATTTCTGTGGTTAGTGATGACGAGGACGATGATGATGAGGATGGTACAGAAGCACTTTTGGCCGAGCTTGAACAAATAAAGAAGGAAAGAGCTGAGGAGAAGCTACGGAAGGTGAGTTGTTTGTCGTTCTATATGCCTAATTTGTCTTTTTTCTTAACCGTGGGTATCCGGACCAGTTTGCATGCATCTCGATCAATCTCATGGGACCTAAAGATAACAATAAGGAAAATCCCCAGTGGCGACCTAACCATGCCAAAAGCTCATGTTTTTACGTTGTTTTTTAAAACAAGTTGGTAAAAAAAACTAACGTTTTACAGAAACATGATGTTTTTAAACGGCATTAATATATTAACATGTAAAACGTTAGTTTTTTACCAACTTGTTTCTAAAAACAGCGTTAAAACATGAGCTTTTGACACGGTTGTTTCTTAAAAGGTGTAAAAACTTGTATTTTTTTCACAATTGTTTCGAAAGAGCCCCTAAGCCTAGCTTTTATTTGCCAGTTAAGTCGGCCTAAAGGTTTTCTTGGGTTTGGAGGAGGGTTTTTGATTTTTGAATGTCTGCATGGATTTTTCTCATGCAGGAACATGAAGAACAAGAAGAGGAGCTTAAACTTAAAGAAGCGGAATTAATAAGAGGGAACCCTTTGCTTAATAACCCAACATCCTTCAATGTAAAACGAAGGTTGGGCTCTGTTAGTAACCTGGATACCTGGTATTTATGCGATCTTTTTGTCATTTGACTAGGTGTCATCTATATCTTGCTTCAAATATTTCAGGTGGGACGATGATGTTGTTTTCAAGAACCAGGCTCGTGGAGAAATGAAGGCCGTAAAGCGGTTCATCAATGACACTATTCGTAGTGACTTCCATCGGAAATTTCTTCAGAAATATATGAAGTAACCCAGTTTCTTAGGTCAAAAATTGGCAATAGGAAGCAAATGGCATGCAAGCTTGATCTCTTTAATGGAATTTGTGTCTTTCTGGCATGAAACATTTGGGATGATTCTAATTGGAATAGTTAACATGTACATTTGCTGTTCTCATGTTTGTCTTTCAATTTTTGTTGACTTTTCTTTCAACCAAGTCCAAACCTACTCATGTAACTTATTTATTTACAAGTTATGATATAATGATTATAATTAAATATATTTAATAGCTTATTAAATAAATAAAAATTAGACAAAAGAATGTTGACATGTCAATTCGACTTGGTTTGACTCGGGTTTTATCCGTTTGGACCAGAACTTGTTTTATCATGTTACCCAACTCGGTATTTTTATATTTTACCAACTTATAATGCAAAACGTGTATGACGTCAACCTCTTTAACGCCTCCACCATACCGATAAATTGAGCGTTCGAGGGACAGGTAGGTGGTGGTGTATGAAGTAGAACCATAAATTTCACTTATTTCTACAAGCGCGTCCACGTTAGGGCATCTCCAATGAGTACCCCATATTTATAAAAATTGGTGTAAATTTTAGTTTAAACAATAAATCTACTGCAAAGAATAACATCAAAATATAAGATTCTAGGTATATTACTTTTTATCTTTTCTTGTTAGTGTTACACCAAATTTGGTGTAAATGAATAGTGCTACACCAAATTTGGTGTGTTACTGTTCATAACACCAAATTTGGTGTAAGATTTCATATCCCCATTGGAGATGGTCTTATAACCTGGTAATCTAATGCTGTAGGGACTTTTATCAACTATATACAAAACACGAAACATCCGAAAGCACAACAAATCATCTTTACAAATTTGTAGGTACAAAGTAATTTACATACATACATACATGAATACATACGTACGTACCAAGAGAAGTTGAGCAAAATCGCTCGGCCCTTTGCCAACTGAGAATACAATTTGAAAGAATAGGAATTACTTTACTTAACCCTAACAAAATCACTCCAATAACACCATATGCTTTCCAAAGGGTGTCATGAATCCAAATTTGCACTAATAATGTACCAAAAATCAACAATCTTGCCTGCTTCTTCACTTGACTTCATCCAAAACAAACTCTACATACAAGTTCTTGAGAGCTATAACGACTGTCGTTATCAACGGCCCCATTATCGCTCCCTGCATCACCATATTCCACACGTAAAACAAGATACCCGTATTAACAAACACCGTAACATCTTATAAGCGTCATGATAACATCTTCAGCAGATTCTCCAAAAATTTCCAAAAATGGAGAATCAAAAATCAAAATATCCAAAAAAGAAATTACATTTAACTCCAACAGCTTCTCCATTATGGAGATTATAACGATAGATTTAATATCCCAATAAAATTTCAAATAAATATTATATAATACAATTAACTTCATTCGTGAAAACAATATAAAAAGAACATATTCTCTCGGTTAGCAATCATTTTTGGAGAAATCTCCAATTTTGGAGATTTTTAAGCTTCCATCTCCTACTTTCTCCATTTGGAGAGAGTTTTAGAGAATCCGTTGGATAAAAAAGTAGGCTAAAGTCTCCAAAATCTCACTTTTCTCCGTTTTGGAGAATCTGTTGGAGATGCTCGTTAGATGATAGTTAGCAGGTTTGTTCTTGTTGAAGTAAAGGAAAATATGGGAAAGTTTAAATGAGAAAGTGTAAATATTTTGAGAACCTCAAAACCAATGCATCAAGAATAATGATGAATAACCTCAATATATTCATTAATATTATTGTATTTTCATTATTCATGTTATTTATGAATATCTATCACGATATTCAACATGAATAATTGGTGTTTTTGTACTCACACAGAACAGGATGGGATAGGATTAGCGAGAGTAAGGTAGACAGTGAAAGAATTGTGGAAAGTTTGAAGGTTTTAATGTGACATGGGTAGCTTAGTAATTTACGTAGGTAGGCGGGTGAAAGAATTGTAGAAAGTTTTAATTTGACATGGGTAGCTTAGTAATTCACCTACGTTGGTGGTGGTGGGTGAAAATTTTGAGGAAGGTTTTAATGTGACATGGGCAGTTTAGTAATTTACCTATCTTGTCTCGTCTCCTTTGTTCCACCTATTTTGGTGGGATCCCACTAAGGGGCTGATTGGTTAGTTTTTCATTATGTCATTCGCGCCCTTGTCCAATCCTATGTACCAATGTTTCCGGTTATCAAAATATTTAGGTTGTCATTTGAACCTGCCCCTAGGGAAGTAAGTAAATGAGGGATATCTTCGTAAATTTACCTCAACTGCAGATGGGAACAATGCGACTCCGCCAATGATGCTAAGCCCGGTGAGATACGCGCTGTGACCAGGTATGTCCTCTTGAATTTCAGCAATACCAAATTCGATAAGCACGACATGAATCACCGACAAGCAAATGGCGACTATATATCGACCTTCGAGCACCAATTGCAATCCTGCAGGGATCGTTGAAATAAAATACGGGATTATCGGGAAAAACGGGCTGATAAACGCAAGCACGGTCGACATATACAAGAAATGGATGTCAAATAGACTAAACAAAAGCCAAGTAAGACATCCTTGAAAGAAAGCAATCTCGGCAGTCGCCAAAAGAACGCCGGAAATAGCCTTATCGAGAACTTCAACACATCGTGTTCTAGCCGATTTCGAGATCGGGAACATAAACATAACTTGTTCCGTAACCCCACCCGAATCCGACGTTATAAGCGAGTATAAAACCCATATGAAAACCATCATTTGGGAAATAAAATTGAAAAGACCGGCTGCTCCAGATACAATTGACTCGATCACGACAAAAACGAGCTTAGTGCTGCCACCCACAATCGATTTACTACTAGCCAAAACACGTTGAATCACGTCTTTCCCCTGAAAAGCGATCGATTTCGCCTTTTCGGTGATATCCTCCCGGCTGATCACTACTTCTTTGAACAAAGAACTGAATTCCGGATAAATCTCGGCCCATTCACGATTCGAAACCCGTCTTCTCAAACTGAGAATTTTCTCAGCGTACGGATTCGGGGTCGTTAACGCATTCGATCGCGTAGACGTGTTTGTGAATCGTGGCGAAACGATCTGTTTCATTTCCTCAACGATCTCAGTCATGTTATACTGCATCGCTAAACTATCGATCTGTTCGTACACAGTTTCGTATAACTGATTCGTGTAACGATCCACCATCGCAGGCACATCGTTTTCATCCATCCATCGTTTCAGACCGATCTTTTCCGCATAATTACTCTCTTCAACATGCGATTTGATCGAAAAAACCGCGTCTTTCCCCTCGATCCCGACCTTATACGAGAAAAACGTAACCGTCGCTAACGAACCAACAATCATCCCCACAATCAATCCAATCGCAACAACAGTTTCCAACCGATTCAGAATCCGTTTCGTAAAAAACGCGGAATACGGGCTTCGTTTAAAGCTATTGCTTCGAAAAGACGAAACAACCGACATTGTGGAATCGACATTGCTAGATGTAAACATAAACCCTAACCCTAACAGAGTGATCGCACCAAAACCCCCAAATTGTTCATAAACCATCACAAAAACCCAAAACGACAACAACCACCTCAACAAAATCGAAAATCCACTTCGTTTTCGTTTCACAAAATCCGAATTCTTCGTTCTCCGACGAATGATTTTGTAAAATATATCTCGGAACTCAACTAGAGCTCCGATGAAAACCCTAAACAATGATACAGGTACCGCCAGCATCGTTTCCGTGAGCCCTAATTTCAAGGGCTCACACCAAAACGATACTAGGGTTTGTTGGATTCCTCTAAGAGGAATCGAACAAAGTACGGCCCAAAGAATGGGCCGTAGATACTGTTCGAGTAACTTATAAACGCCGTAGAAGATAAAGAAAGCGAAGCCGAACCCGGCGTGAGCCATGGCTATGTAAAGCGCAAGCCGCACCTGAGCGTCGCCGGAGAGAGAAGAACCCTCTGCCGGCGCCGGCGCCACCTCGTCTGTTTTGGTGGTGGATTGCGGTGGATCCGGCACCGGCGGCGGTGGCGGAATGTTGTTTTCTGGAGATGGATTCGGCTTGCGGGTGGAAGCTGATCGGAACATTTCTTGCCACGGCGGCGTGATTGAGTTTTGTTTAGGATCAGTGTACGGAACAACCTCCATTTTCATTGTTTCAACAACTTGAATTCGAAGTTGAAATCTGGACTGAAGCTAAAATGAATGGTTCTTGTGACACAGATAGAGATGTATAGATACAGGGTGGTTTGTATCTATAATAATGAATGATATGTAAAGAAAGCTGGAATTTGTGAACTTTTGAACGTGGGGACATGAATAATAAACATGGAAAATAAGATATTAGTGTCGTTGCTGGTCCACCTTTCCTCATAAGGTTTATGGATGTCGGCAGATTTTGACTTTAAAGATTGACTGAAATTCTCTTATTATCCACATCTCATCTGAGTTCCGTTTCATTGAATCCAGAAGTTCATGAATCATGAATAAAGTTAAAATTATGTTTGTTTGTAGCTCTGACTCGGGATTTTTGTCGAACCGGTGCATACTGGATTAAAGGCCTCTAAAGTCGGCCAATGTTGTTTTATGTTAAGTTTTACCGTTTTGAGGGATTTTTAAAGTTTTTTTGGTTGATTTAAGAGTATTTTTTTAAGTTTTCTAGTTGATTTTGAGGATTTTTTTCGGTTTTTGTGGTTGATTTGAAGAGACTTTTTCGGTTTTTGGTTGATTTGAGGGACTTTTTGGTTTTTTGGTTGATGTTCTTCGTATTTTCTAATATCTGGAAGCACTGTTGTTTAGTGGATGCATCTTTTGTACCCAAGATAGAATTTTACTTGTGAAAAAACGGTCGAGCGGGTACACAGGACCCCACTCAGGCCCTTACAGGTTTTCCCCGAGGAACAATCAGACGAGAACTTCATACATTATGATAACCGTGAGAATTTTTATCTTAAAAATCCCCAACTTAGCTCTATGTAAGTGTTGGATTATGGGATTTCATGCATACCGGAAAACAAATTGTGGTGTTACTAACGATGTAAATGATACGAGGTAAATTGGATGTTTTGAAAATTTTATTTTTCGTTGTAATTCAAAATTTGACGAAAATGTTGAACCAAGACTCTGAATTTGTGACGTTGGTTGTTTGATTTCAAGTGTTAGCTATTTCTTTGGTTAGCATTTTAATTTAACGAGACAACTAGTAAAAAATGTGACTGGTTTTCATGCGATGTTGAGTTTGAGTTTTATGTTTGGTTTAATTTGTGACTTCAAAATATAATTTGATTTTAAGTTTATGAATACAATGTTAAGTTGGTAACACTAATTAGCATATGACATGTCCAAGTTGCAGGAAACAGAGGAAATCATGTCATCAAGTGGATGCTCTATTCCTGGAAACAGATAATGGATGAGTCGGAGTTTGATGGAAAATTAGGCAAAAGCATGAATGAAATTGTCCATGTTCTTACAAGTGCGAAAAGTATATCGTTCAAGATTAGCTCTTTGAAATGTTTATTCTTATTGCTACGTGTTTATATGCATTGATCTGGTTATTAGCATTGAGTAATTTTTTTCTAATACAGATCTGCCACTGAAACAATCGATCAATCACTCATATTAAACTCTCGGGATCAGATTGTCTTTTACACTCATTTTTCTTTCATAAGACGTTGCCAATGCTTAGCTTTTTGAGATTCAAAAGATCATAAGGTTAATTTATCACAAATCACAAAGTATTCTATGTCTATATTACTGCATATTACAGCAATCGATAACAATTACAAATATAAAATTAGTTCAGAAACATCTATAACGTGTGCATGCGAATTATCAAATTTAAAGCATTTTTCACTCTTTTGGTCTTTAACACAGAAAATACAAAGACTAATTCTTGAATTTAAAAAAAAAAACATTAATCAAATATAGCTAATAATTTGTTACGGACAATAATAATCGATTTTAAATCTAACCACCAACATAGATTGATGGGCCATTGGCCCAATATCTTGCTTGGGTCAAAAATGAAAATAGTAGTACATAACTTTATGGATCAAATTGTAAACTTTAAGAAGCCATAAATGTAGTATTATAGTTAGGCTATGTTTGTCAAACTAGCTTACAAGCTAGCTGGTAGCTGATAAACTAATTTTTTAAAACGTTACTATGAGTAGATTTTCAATAAGCTAGCTTATAAACTAGTTTATGGTCATCCAAATATGTACAAAAAAAAAACTAACTTATAAGCTAGCTTTTTTTTTTGCCAAACAATGCCTTACATGAATTCATCCCAAATGTTTCATAAATTCGAAAAATGAGGAATCGAAATCGAATGGAAACTATGTCGGATTGTTTATTAGGTCTTTTATTTTTTTTCATATTTGTCGTCTTAAGTCACACTTTAAAAACATTGTGACTCCTAAGATCTGACCTCATCGCAAAACCATACATCACTTCATTTGGAATATTGCTTCAAAGCATTTGACTGTGTTTTTATATCATGACATCCTTGAAGAATATGTGGCTAGTATATATATTTATTTCAAGAGCAATTAAGAGTCATTCAGGTAAAAATTCCTTCTAGAAAAAAAATCTTGGTAGTGGGAACTCTAAAGGCATCGGTTCTTGACGAATGATCCTTTTGGTTTTGAGTTTTGTTCATTGAATTCGTCACATAAGCAAATGCTAAAAGAAGATTGATGTTATTCCTCCTCATGTTATTCATCCCATAAAAGTTGCACTTGATTATTAAAAGTACTGTGTCAACTTTTTCCTGTACGCATTTATACCCAGAACAAAATTGTCAATCTTGGATCATGCATATGTTGTTAATATTCGAACTATACAAAACATAAAGAATAAGTTTAATCTCTTAGCTCATGGATTGTAAAGGAATATTTGTGAAACAGTTTTACCTTGTATCATTGATATTATCTCCACTTCAAACTTTGATTCGTAAAACTTAAATGGGAAATTCTTCTTGCTCAATTTTTTTTCCTTTTCAAGTTTCAGTTGCAAACACAACGTTTTGATCAAGGCCCCACATGTTATCAACATAGTTGCTCATTCATATTTTTTTGTTTATAGAAGGTATATAAGAAGTTACCAATTTGGTCAAAATTTGAGGTGACGAGACAGTTACTCAACTCAAGTACCAAACACATATAATTGTCAGAACGATTAATTGGAATGGAACAAATAACTCACCACCATGAATAAGCAATGAAAATCGTAAACTCTGGATAAAGAAATGATGCAAGCTCCGTCTCCCAAAATACAAGAATCATATATTTTTTCACTGTCTATTTATTGACAACTATTTTATGATTTATCATGTAATATATTAGTATGGAATTTGAATTTAAACGTCTAATACATTACGAATAATTTCATCCAACTGCTAAACTTTAACTTAACCCATCTTCTTAGTTGTTTTTGTTTATCATAATACTCGAATCCCATTTAGTCATTAAATATATACAATCAAATATTTACAAACACAGACAAACTAACACCAAATACACCAACTATCATACCCTCTTGTGGTTGACTTACGTTTAATCTATTCAATCAAAAATCAAACAATTTTGACTTAAACACTTCACTTTCCATCTAAAATATATTTACTTCAAACAAAAATATTCACCCTCTTCTCTTTTCTTTAAATACTCGAACCCTATATAGTCATTAAATACATACAATCAAGTATTTACAAACTCTGACAAACCACCACCAAATTCACCAACTATCATACCTTTTTATAGTTGACTTAGGTTTAACCTACTCAACCAAAAATCAAACAATCTTGACTTAAACACTTTACTTTCCATCTAAAAATAGATTTACTTCAAACAAAAATTTAAACCCTCTTTTCTTTTTTCTCTTTAGACCAAGATGAGGAAAAAGGAAAAAATTTGTGAGTTGCCTTAAAAGCTAAAACCATGATGTACAGGTTGGAACCACAGAAAACCCCATATGTTTTCTTTCTTTTAGATCAATATAATAATACACCAAGAACGTGGCAAACCTTTAACTTTACCCTCGATTCCTCAATTTTTCTCACTTTCTCTCTCATCCCTTCTATGGTTGCCTACAAACACCCAACTCCAAATTTTCTCATTAATCTCTCCTCCACCACAATTTTGGGAGAGATTGAGCTCAACCCATTTCTTTATATCTCACTTTTTAACTATTGGGAACACTTGTATTGTTGATTGAAGCTTTTCAAGAAACCCTAAAGTTCTGATCTTTGTGAATCTTGAGGTTTGTTTTCTATAGTAAATGGTCATTTGATTGTGAATGTGAAGTGGGTTTTGCTTTTTGTTGATTTTTGGATTAGGGTTCTTGGTGGGGATGAATTTGGTAAAGGACTCTTGTATTGTTGATTGAAGCTTTCAAGAAACCCTAAAGTTCTGATCTTTATGAATTTTGAGGTTTGTTTTTTGTAGTAAATGGTCATTTGATTGTTAATGTGAAGTGGGTTTTGCTTTTTGTTGATTTTTGGATTAGGGTTCTTGGTGGGGATGAAATTGGTAAAGGTTTGGAAGAGAGGTGGGTCTGTTTTTCAAGATCTGTCTGCTTTTCATATACCCTTTTACTTTTTTTTTTACCTTTTTTTTTTCTTTTTTGCTTCATGGGTCTGTTCTTATCTTGTCATAGACTTTGATTGCTATATCAAGATGTTAATATATCATCACTTCCACTTTGCAAAAATCCAATTTATTGGTTCTTGATAGAAATCAATCACCATTGAAAAGCTTGCTTCTTTTTTCCAAATTTGAGGTAGATGAATACTTGAATAGATGTATTGTTATCTAATTTGAGTTGATAGATTAGCTTAATCTTGATCACATATTGTGATTTGGGTTTGCAAATTGTTTGTATTTTGCTTTTGCCCTAAATTTTTCTTGCCCTAATCTTGATATTGCATCTCTAGTTTCTTGAATTTGTATCTGGGATTTCTTGATTTCTGTGAGATTTTTGTGATTTTCTTCTTTAAAGATTCTTAATTTAGAATTAACTGCAGATCTATCAATGTTGATATCTTGGTTCTTGCTTTTGTGATCAAGATTGTGTGGATTGATAATTTGATATTATGAATTTATAATTAATTATATGTTCATTTGTTTCTATACAGTTGTTCTTGAGTTGGGGATGTTGTTGCCTGCTGTACCTGATACCAATAGTAGTTTTTTGGCTTTGATTGATCTATAGAAAAAGTTGGGAGTTTTTCTTAAATGGATTCGAAATCTAGTAGCAAAATAGTCGGTAATCCGTTGCCTTCGCCTTTAAACGTCTCGAAAACTAGTGATTTAGAGCCTGCAACCCCCACGAAATCGACCGAAAAGATCGAAGTCGAGTCTAAGAAGTCTCAACAGACCCACGATTCCAAATCTTTAGCCGAAAAGATCGAAAAAAACTTATCTTTTTCACCCGCCAACAAAAACGACTTGTCTGAAGGTACATTCGATCAAGAAAAGAGTTTTAAAGAAAGCTCGGGATCTGTTAATCTAAGCGATGGAGTTAGCAGCGTTCTGAAAACTAGCGGGAACGCGAAAGTCGGCGAAAGAATTGAACTTGTCGAGAGCGGGAAGAGTAGTATGTGTCGGGGAAGCACGAGTACTGATGTAAGTGATGAGAGTAGTTGTAGCAGCTTAAGTAGTAGCATCAGTAAACCCCATAAATCGAACGATTCGAGATGGGAAGCGATCCAAGCCGTCCGATCGAAAGACGGTATCTTGGGTTTGAGCCATTTCAGATTGTTGAAGAGGTTGGGTTGTGGCGATATCGGGAGTGTGTATCTCTCCGAGCTTAGTGGTACCAAGTCTTATTTCGCCATGAAAGTTATGGATAAAGTGTCGCTCGAGAGCCGCAAGAAATTGTTACGAGCTCAGACCGAAAGGGAGATTCTGCAATCGTTGGATCACCCGTTTCTTCCGACGTTGTACACTCATTTTGAAACCGATAAATTCTCGTGTTTGGTCATGGAGTTCTGCCCCGGAGGCGATTTACACACGCTTCGTCAAAGGCAACCTGGGAAGCGGTTTTGCGAACAAGCTGTAAAGTATGATCCTTCATCCCTTACTTTCATTTGCTTCAAAGTTTTGAAATTTATCATCTACTTGAAGTAATTACATTTATTTCCATATGCTATAATAAAACCAAACAAATCCGGTATATCCCACCCCACCTGAAGTGGTGGGGTCCGGGAAAAGTAAGATGTATGCAACTTGACCTTTAGAGTTCAAGTAGGGATGGCAGAAAAACCCGAACCTAAGTTTGGGTCAGGTCGGGTTAGACAATTTCGGGTCTGAGTAACGGAAAAATTTCGGGAATTTTATTGGGTTCGGGGCAAGGTATCCCCGCCCCGCCCCGATATATATATATATATATTAATAAAAATAAAATTATATATACATATTATTAATATTTAATATATAAAAATAAAATTATATATATATATTTTTAATATTAAAATTATATATATTTTAGGTTCGGGTTCGGGGATCGGGGATTCACCATTGGATCGAGAACGGGGACTGGAGATAAAAAATCCCCGACGGGACGTCCCGAATAAAAACCCGACGGGGAACAGGGTGGGGATGGGGATGGGGATGCATTTCAGTTTCGGGGACGGCGAACCCGCCCCGAACCCGCCCCGTTGCCATTCCTATTTATTATTGTTCAAGTATGCATACATCATATTCTCGGACCCTGTCTCTGTGTGGGATTTACTCGCCCATTTGGCTTCGTTTATATTAGAGATTAGAAAATCCCATATTTTGGTCATTCTAGTTTTCGGATTTTGACAATCAAGCCACTGCGGTTTATTTTGAATGATTTGATCATCATGCTTAGTTCCGTTAAGTTGGTTAAGATCACCACTGTATTCACGGGAACAATCGTTCTACTCTTCGAGGTAGAGGTCAGGTGTGGGCCCCACCTCCGGGTGGGATATACCGGGCTTATTTGGTTTGTTTCCGAGTTCATTGCTAGTATAGGACTTTTGGGATCGTTTTTCTAATCTCGAGACTTCCGGATTGTAGGTTTTACGTTGCGGAGATACTCCTTGCTATGGAATACCTACACATGCTCGGAATCATCTATCGCGACCTGAAGCCCGAAAACGTTCTTGTGAGGGAAGACGGTCACATAATGCTCTCCGACTTTGATCTCTCCCTTCGTTGCTCCGTGAGCCCGACGCTCGTGAAATCAGCGTCTCTAGACAACGAACCCCTTCGAAAGAACTCGGGTTACTGTGTTCAACCCGCGTGCATCGAGCCACCTTCGTGTATCCAACCCTCGTGTGTCGTCCCGACATCCTGTTTCTCCCCTAGACTCTTCATGAGCAAATCCAAGAAAGAATCGAAATCCAAACCGAAGACCAAACCAGAGATCCGACACCAAGTCACCCCGTTACCGGAGCTCATGGCTGAGCCAACCGGGGCCCGTTCGATGTCGTTCGTCGGGACCCACGAGTATCTGGCTCCCGAAATCATAAAAAACGAAGGGCATGGTAGCGCGGTCGACTGGTGGACGCTCGGTATCTTTCTATACGAGCTGTTGTTCGGTAAAACCCCGTTCAAAGGGTCCGGAAACCGAGCCACCTTGATGAACGTTGTGGGCCAGCCGCTGCGGTTCCCGGAGTCACCGGTGGTCAGTTTCTCCGCTCGCGATCTGATCCGAGGTCTCCTCGTGAAAGAACCACAACATCGATTGGCTTACAAGAGGGGAGCCACTGAGATCAAACAACATCCCTTCTTCGAAGGCGTTAATTGGGCGTTGATCCGCTGCGCGAGCCCGCCGGAGATCCCGAGACCCGTCGAGATCGACCGGATTCCGTCACCAATGTCGAATTCCGGCGAGAAAAAAGCCGCTGCGATCGCGGTTGCACCGGAGAAAAAGGGGTCTGATAATTATCTTGAATTTGATTTCTTTTGATGCAACTGGGTTCATAATTCTTGATTCCTATTTTTGTTTTTTTTTTGTTGTTGCCGGAGTTCTGACTGAATTCCGACCGGTGGGCTGGCGATTGTTGTCGTATAGTATTTGTTTGATGTGATGTATTGATGTACGTGAAGAACAGTTGCAAAGTCTGTTATATTGAAAAAAAGACGATATTTTTGTGCGTATGGTGTTTTTTGCTTTTACGTGTAACATGTCGGGACACAATATTCGAACAAATTGCAGTTGGTTTTGATGTTTTATTTTGTTCGCGTACTATATCCCGACATGTATGTTTATAACGTATGGTTGACCGAAAGTTGGATTTTGAGATCGGTTCAAGTGATTATGATGAAAAAATGGTTAAAAATAATCATTGAATCAAGCAATATACTAGTTATATGTCATTAAAAACAAAGACTTACTTTTTGTGAAAATTGACATATATTTCATTAAAAACAGCATCCAAGAAATATGAGATGTGTTCTCTACTTTTAATCTGTATTTTTTTTTTGGTAACTCTAAAATTAAAAAAAAAAAAAAAAAGTAAAAAACGCCCAAATTATTATAGATGAGATTTAATTTTGAGATTGGTGTAGTTTGTAGAATTTGAGATCATGCATTTGATTTTATGAAAAGGTGCAAAGAATTAGTGTTTTTATTTATCCAATATATTGACCTTGAGATCCAACCTTCAACTATTTTATGTGGATTTAATCTTATATATTTATTGTTTTATTTTTAATTAAATTACTTTATTAGTTCAAAATCTTGAATATGGTTTTCAAATAAATGATCTTATAAAAAAATTAATTGTTACTCCTTCCTTCCGTCCTAAAATAAATATCCACTATTAAAATGACATCATCCACTATTTTATGTAGGCTTGTACTTCTAGAGTCGTCGTGTTCGTAATCGCATAAAACAACTTATTGATTGCTTACGTCACCTGCATCATCCACCTCAGCAAATTGTTTATGCGACAAAAATCTTGAAAGCGATTCAAGATTGATTGGAAGCTTGCTTGGCAAACACCGTCGCTTCGTACCTGTTTTGTTTTCCACTTCTTCACGTTCACAAATTATATCGTTACAAATTCAATTAGGCTCTCATGAGGCTTCTAACGTGCTGCTATCTAGTTATATCATACTGTTTAGTAATTTAAAAGGCGTTGTCAATTATCTAATAATAAAATTTATACGACAAAGCCAGTGACATATGTGTTTTATACAGTGGAGGGTTATAAGACCTCATGTGAGAAATAATAGCATCTCGTTTACGGTATCTAATGTTATAGTTCCTCAATCTGAAAATAAGTGTCCACTGTGGAAATGGCATACAGTTTTAAATCTGCATACTTATTGAACTTTTAGTTTACCAAATGACAACTTAAGTGGTTTATTTTTATGGGGGAGGCTAATGACACCCTTTACCTTGCTAATGACACCCTTAAATGATTGTATCCTCGCACACATCAACATCAAAACCTGCTTTTTACATTCTCAATACATGAATTGACCTGATTTTGACATTAATAAGGGTGCCATTAACATTGTCCTTATTTATATTATCAACTCTTAACTATTGTGCATTAATTAAGCAATCATTTAGTTTACCAAATGACAACTTTACCCTTAAGTAATTATTTATTTGTAAAAGTGTTAAAACTAATGGATCAATTTACGTTGATGGTATTTGGTTTTCATCCCTTTAGAATCGTTTTGGTTAAAACTCTGTTGATACAAATGGGCCTAAGCCCAAAATTTATTGGCCCAAAATTGGTCCTAAACTGCTCGGTCAAGGTTTACCAATCGTTTTAAAATTGTTCTCTACGAGTTTTCATCATTTGAAAACGGGTCATACATCTTCATTTGTAACATGAGCAAGTCTTTCTTTTTCTACGCCATATATTACACAACCATTCATAAAATCATCACAAATTTGATCGTCGATTGTGTAAAGATGACTTCACAAGTTTCATTGCAAAAAAAACGTCTATCAACTGTTGCAGCGCAACAGGCAAAACCAATGCAAACTTCAATAATCGATAAACGAGAGGAAACGCAAAATGTTTCCTTGTTTCGACCGTCACTCAATCGAGGTCGGAAATACTTTTCAAGTCAAATCTTTCATCTTGTTTGACATTGTCAATTTAGAGTTGAAGTCAATCCTCAAGAGTCCTTGTGTTATCACTAAAATGATCTGAATATAACTCTGCCAACCTCAATAATTATGGGTCAAAAACCAGATATTGAGGCTTTTCTTTTCAGAAATTTCTCAATTTTCTAGCAAAATAATTGAAGAAATTAAACCAAGTATTATATATTTACCATTTAGCAAATAAATAGCAAAGTTGGAAGAAATCTGAAAACACATCACATTCACAAAAAGATGCATAAATTTGGAAACACATAAAAAAAATAGATGCATAAATCTAGATAGAAATATAGAAAAGATGCATGAATCTGAAAAAAAATCTGAAACTATTAAAGATGCATAAATCTGAAAGAAATATAAAACCATTAGATATGCATAAATCAGGAAAAACTTTGAAACCTTAAAAAATGCATAAATCTGAAGGAAATCTTAAACAATTAAAGATGCATAAATTTAGAAACATATCACAAATTCTGAAAACACATCAAAAATTCTAAAAACCGTTATAAACTTGGAAGCACATCACAATTTTGGAAACACTTGACACATCACAAGAAACTTGAAAGTTGAAACCATCATAAATTTCGAGCTTTTTATCTAAATTATATCATGGGTTTGGATGAAAACCCAAAAACCCATTCAAAGTCCGAAGTTGAGAAAACAAAATTACAATAACCTATTCAAAGGCCAAAGACGAGAACTCAAAAACCCGTTCATCCCAGGTCGTTTCAGGATGTTCATTTTTTTTAGTATATACTGATAGTGCAAAAAAATAGTAAATAAAAAAGACAAAACTTTTTTAGTATTTAATAGGATCCAAAATGAATTTATTATTATAATAAGGGATCAAACATGTATTAATTAATTATATTGGATAAAAAATATGTAAAAAGTTAATTGATCGTTCATTTTATAGTATTATTTATTGTTTTTTTTAAGTTTTTTTTTATCTACAATCAAAGTCTAAAACTACTTCCTACAAAACTTTAATATATTATCTATCATTCATCTTTTACCAACTCTTTTGATTATTCCTGCAGAAATTCTATATTTGTATTGGAATATAGTAGATTTATTATTATTAACTAAGAAAACTTCTACATTTTAAAAAATTACCAACCATATGAGACTTATATCTATATTTAGGATTTCAAAACTATTTTTATTTTTTCATATATTATTGTCTTCTTATTATCTAATATTGAGTGAGTAAATTTTAAGTAATTTCATATCTATATAATAAGTATAAAATCTCAAGTTATACCAACATTGATTTTTGATTCTAAGATCGATGGTTTCGAATTTTTTTGTTTTAACTCTAATAGTTTAAAACGGTGATGAAAAACATTAACATGAAGTGTAATGGAAACCCAACGGATTTATATTAGTTTACATGAAGTGTTACTCCGAATAGTCAACATTGTGACTTTAAATGATATCAATCTATACATTAAAGATATATTATAGGATGTGTTTTGACGGTGAAACGAATTGACGATGTTATGTAAAAATAAAATGGTAGAAAATATTAGTTTAAAAATAATTATTGATTGATTTTGCATTTATGGATACTCGATAACGACTTAATATGAATTATCAATATTTCTTGAATTCACTGTTATTTCTGAGATAAAAACAATAAGAAAAATCTCTAAAGTTTTGTATCAAAGATAAGATAAATAATATTTAGTTCATTCTTATCAATATGATACATGATATACTCCATCGAAGCCTGGTGATGGTAGCGGTTCTAGGGGTGGCTTTATACCTATGGTCGTGTGGGGGGATGAGGTCGAGGCGAGGATGGGTTCGAGGCTGTCTGGATATGATAATTGCAGCAGCTCGAGTTCTGTTTTTTTTACAGCAGCGGCTGTTTGCTCCTCGCAAACTCCGATTTCACTGTATCATTTTTTATTTTCTAATTTACAGGTTGGTTTCTGCCAGTTGTTGTTTCGTTGGTATGATTGGTGTTGTGTTGTAAACTACTTTCTTGGTTGTTTGGTAATAAAGGTGATCTTGATGTAGTTCAATAAAAAATATTTATAAGAGAGAAAAAATATTTTATTAAATGTATTTAATAAATATAATTAATATTAAAATATCTAAAATAGAGTAAGTGTTCAAGCAAAATTTTTAACAGTTTTTCAAACTCCATTGAGTTTGCAATGTTTTTGAACCTTACAAACCCGAATCTTAAACCGATACGTAATCGTTTTCTTGCCAAGTATACATCCGCCACCATGCCATATCTTTTGAACATCCTCCATAGATCTGCAACACTCCAGTCCTCCGGGAAGTTGAAAAAGAGAAACGAAGTCAGTCCATGGTGATTAAACCTGTTATTGATCCTATGTGAAGCCTTCTGGTAGTATTCCCCTCTAGTTCCTAATGCTGCCGGTGTTGTCACTCGCCGGAAACCTTTCACCTCCCTCACTCGCCACTCGCCTTTCTCTCTCGCCGGAAACCTTTCACCTCCCTCGCGCTCAATTTTAAATATATAAATGTATGTAAACTCTCTTGGTTTTTATTATATTTTTATGCTGACTTTCAAAAAAAAAGTGTTTAAGCAAAATGTAATTTTTTTTTTTAAGTTTCTAACATTTGATTGTAACACCCTAAAAATTAGCGGAATAAAAATTCGAAATTTCTACAATATGACTGCTATAATTAGATAAAAACCTGGATATAAAACCTACTAAAATCAATCCCAAAGTATCATCCCGATAGGACGGAGAAACAGTACTATAATCATTACAATGAATCAAATGAAGGATAGACTAACAACCTAATAATCTAACTTAAGTAAGAAAGATTAATATCGGGTGTTGCTATTCTTCCAAAAGGTATGATCACTATTTCAAAAGGCCGATCTATACATCTCCCAAAAAGACCGCTCTTGGCCCAAAGCTATCCGCTCAGTCCCGACGAACCCCACCGGAGACCTGACCTGTTATACATGTCATTTTAAGAAAAAATGTTAGGCTAAAGCCTAGTGAGATCAAACATTTGCAATTTAAAATATTTAATATAAAAATAAGTAAAAGGTTTCCTTTTATACAACAACAATAATGATAATGATAACAATGATGCTCTTTGAAATGAAACCAATACCTCTTGGGTTAACTGGGGAGACCCGCCTACTAACCCGAATGACGGAACACAAAAGTAAGTCATTCGATGGGTCAGTAAAGCCAATAAACACATAAAGTACACGCAAGGGATGTCAGACTCAGTGGATTTAAACATACACCCACGGAAACTCGAGTTCAACCCCGTCGGGTTCCTATGTCGAGCTCCTCATCCAATATCGTAATACTTGAGCACGAAGGACTTATACCGCACCCGGTACCTAACGTGCAGCACGAAGGACTTATACCGCACCCGGTACCTAACGTGCAGCACGAAGGACTTATACCGCACCCGGTACCTAACGTGCCTCGACGTGGAAAACTAGCCGTCCCAACGCCGGAACAATAATAACCAAATACGGGGTCATGACTCCCAATGCATCAATTAAACCAAATAATGCACATAAGGCTCAACAAATAATTCCAACAATGGTTAATATGCAATAATTGATATGGAGGGTGTTTTCCACCAAAACCACTCCCATTGCTTATCAAAAGACCGCTAATAAAAATATAGACAATTCCTCTTTATTTCAAATCCCCAAAATATGAAATGAGTTTAATATGCAACTTATCAGCAGTTAACCACAATATCAATATTTCCAAGATCATAAGTTTTGCATGGTAATGCCATTCACTTGAAAGTATAACCCAAGTAGAAACTAGTTAAAGAACATTAATAAAGTTCATAAATCATCATTTCCCCAAAGATCATCCAAAACACTAATATCCCCAAAAGTTAGGTTTAACACAATGTTCTACAAAACCAAGTATATGAAATGGGAGATATTAGGTATTCAAAATCCACCTTTTGACATGTATAAAGTTTGATAAAATGTGTAAGAACTCACCTTAGTAGTTTCCTTAGGAAGGAAACCAAACCCTAGAAATGGGAGAGATGAAAACCACTTGAGAGCTCACCACCAACACTTCCTAAATGTATTAAGGGTCACCATTAATGACCTAGAATCACCATTAATGAGGAGAGAAGTCTAGAGGAAGAGTGCTTACCGAAGTCAGCTGCCAAAATTGCTCCCAAACCCTAGAACTCGGATAAAAATGACTGAAAATCGCGATTTGTCTTTTTATACCCGAAACCCCCGTCGGCGATAGTGCCCCGGCGATAGTGACATCTGTCACTATCGCGGGCAAGGTCGCGAGCACCTCACCACCCTCGGTACAGATTGGGCGATAGTGCCCCGGCGATTGTGACCATGTCACTTACGCGGGCACAATCGCGAGGAACGTACCGAGGCCCTAAGGCCTTCGGCGATAGTGCCCTTCGCGATTGTGACACCCTGTCACTCTCGCGGGCACAATCGCGAACAACCCCAGATTTCCCAAATTTGATGATTTCCCAAATTTACCCGTGTGCCCAACTCTTGATTCAAGGCTCCCCAAAATCTCGACGTGAACCGACTATCACGATCGGACACTATCGACAAAGGTATGCCGTGTCTAGAGACTACCTCGTCTATGTAGAGTTTTGCCAACTTATCCATCGGCAAGGTTTCCCGCATTGCTAGAAAGTGAGCACTCTTAGTCAAACGGTCAACAATAACCCAAATAGTGTCGT
Organism: Arctium minus; assembly: GCA_954870635.1. NCBI lineage: Eukaryota > Viridiplantae > Streptophyta > Magnoliopsida > Asterales > Asteraceae > Arctium > Arctium minus. Next base: position 77,680,390 of record OX941093.1, on the reverse strand, counting down.
TCCCTCTCAAGGTCTTCGGTAGTTTGGTCACGAAGTCCATGGTAATATTGTCCTATTTCCATTCGGGTATCTCAAGCGATTGAAGACTTCCATAGGGTCGTTGATGCTCGGCCTTCACTTGTGAACAAGTTACGCATCGCTCCACATAATGTGCTACATCCAATTTCATAACCGGCCACCAAAAGTGTAGCTTCAAATCCCGATACATCTTGGTGCTTCCCGGGTGGATAGAATACTTGGATTTGTGTGCGTCCTCCAACAGTAGCTCTCGGCAACCTCCAAACTTTGGTACCCAAACTCGCCCGTTGAAGCACTTGATCCCTCGGCTATCTTCGGTCAACAATAACTGTTGCTTGATCATCACTTCATCCTTGAGGTTATCTTCTTTTAATGCTTCGGTTTGCGCCTATTTAATCTTTTCCATGAGACTTGACACCAACTCAATTCTTGTAAGCTTGGCTTGAAGCCTCCCGCTATACTCTTTCCGACTCAAGGCGTCAGCTACCACGTTTGCTTTACCCGGGTGGTAGAGTAATTCACAGTCGTAATCCTTAAGTAGCTCTAACCACCTTCGTTGCCTCATGTTGATTTCTTTCTGATCAAAAACATACTTCAGACTCTTATGATCCGTGTATAAGGTACACTTTGTGCCGTAAAGGTAATGTCGCCATAATTTTAGCGCGAACACTACCACCGCCAACTCCAAATCATGAGTGGGGTAGTTCTTCTCGTGCACTTTCAATTGCCTAGATGCGTACGCGATCACCTTCCCTCTTTGCATTAGTACACATCCAAGCCCCATTTTGGATGCATCGCTAAAGACCACAAAATCCTACGATCCCTCCTGCAAAGATAAGATCGGAGCTTCACATAACTTCTTTTGCAAAGTCCTAAATGCCTTCTCTTGTTCTTCAGTCCATACAAACTTTACATTCTTCTTGGTCAACATTGTCAACGAAGAAGCAATCTTGGAGAAGTCTTGTATGAACCTTCGGTAATATCCCGCCAAGCCTAGAAAACTTCGAATCTCGGATGGACTTTTGGGAGGTTCCCAACTCATCATAGCTTCAATCTTGGCCGGGTACACCTTTACTCCGTCCTTCGAAACTATGTGCCCCAAAAACTGCACTTCCTTCAACCAAAACTCACACTTGGAAAACTTTGCATAAAGTTTCTCTCTCCTCAAGATCTCTAAAACGTCCCGAAGGTGTCGAGCATGATCGACCTCATCCTTTGAGTAGATAAGGATGTCATCAATGAACACGATAACCGACTTATCTAAGAAGTGTCGACACACGCGATTCATTAAATCCATAAACACCGTTGGAGCGTTTGTTAAGCCGAATGGCATTACTAGAAACTCATAGTGGCCATAACGTGTCCTAAAAGCAGTTTTAGGAATATCTTCCTCTTTGACCTTCACTTGGTGGTAACCCGAACGGAGATCAATCTTCGAAAAGCAACCCGCTCTTTGCAGTTGGTCGAATAAATCATCGATTCTAGGGAGTGGGTATTTGTTCTTCACGGTCACCTTATTCAACTCCCTATAGTCGATGCACATTCGCATAGTACCATCCTTCTTCTTCACGAATAAGACCGGGGCTCCCCAAGGCGAGGAACTCGGTCTTACAAATCCCTTTTCCAAAAGATCTTGCAATTGGCTCATCATTTCCTTCATCTCTGACGGAGCCAAACGGTATGGAGCTCGGGCTATCGGAGCCGCTCCCGGTGTCAGATCAATCTTAAACTCCACTTGACGATCGGGAGGTAAACCAGGCAAGTCGTCCGGAAATACGTCGAAAAACTCCCTTACCACTTCGACCTCTTCTAGCGTCTTCTTCTCAAGTTTGGCATCTAACACATATGCCAAAAAGGATGAGCATCCTTTCGCCAAACATTTTCGTGCCTTCACCATACTGATGATTGCGACTTCACCCTTTCGTCTTTCACCATACACGGTCACTGCCTGACCATCTGAATCCGGGATTCGGATCAGCTTCTTTGCACAAAAAATTTCAGCATGATTAGTTGACAACCAATCCATACCGACTACAACATCGAATCCCTCGATGACCATAAGCATAAGATCGATCGGAAATTCTCTTCCTTCAATTTCAAGCTTGCACTTCCTTAGAATATCCCGAACCACTACTTGATCACCATCAGCTAGCTCTACCACTAACGCATCTTATAAGCTAGTAGTGGGCATGGATAGTTTTGGGCAAAACAAACTTGACACAAAAGAGTAAATAGCTCCCGAATCAAATAGTACACCCGTAGGCACGGAGTTTAGGAGAAACGTACCCGATACTACATCCGTTGACGCCTTCGCCTCTTCAGTGGTCATCTGAAAAGCTCTCCATGTTGCCTTGGGAGTGTCCACTTTCTTGCCTCCACTATAGTTCACTATTGCCTTTGGACATTCACTTCTAACATGGCCCGACTCTTTACACCCGAAACAAATACGTTCTTTAATTGGACAGTCATTGTAACGGTGGCCGGGCTTACCACATTTGTAGCATGGTTCGGACTTTGAGTTGCAAGGGCCGGTGTGTTTACTTCGGCATCTTGAACACCACGGGGAATCTCGTCTCGGACCACCTCCCCGTTGATTGTTGTTGAAGTGGCTCGGCCTTTTCGAAAACGTGGGGCCTCCTTCCCATTTCCTCTTCTCAATTGCTCCACTTCTCTCCGCCTTACCCAAACCGTAGGAATCCTCCACAAGTTGTGCCTCTTCTATAGCCTCTCGAAGGGTAGAGGCCTTGAACACTCGAACCATATTCATCATTTCTGTAGAAAAACCCTTGATGTACGCCTTGATTTTCTCTCTTTCGGTGGGGACCAGATGTCCCACCAAACTTAGCTTGTCCATAAACAGCTTGTTGTAATCCTTCACCAATAAATTCCCCTTTTTCAAACTTCGGAACTCATCGATGATTCGGTCCATAGCTCGTTCGTTGCAAAATTCTTCCATAAGCTTCTTCTTGAAGGTCTCCCAGCTTAGTTGAGCCAATACAGTGGCTTCAATAGAAGCGGAATATACATTCCACCATGTGAGGGCCACCCCTCTAAGCATTTGAGATCCAAATACGGCTTTTTGGTTCTCCCCGCACCCACTCGATCGGAAGGCTTGCTCCAATTCCCTAATCCAGTTCATGCATTCTACCGGGTCGTCGGTGCCTTTGAAATCCGGCGGTCGACATCCGAGAAATGCCTTGAATGTACAAGACTTTGCCTCAGGTCTTGCGGTCGAGATTGCCGTCTCATTGGTAGGGATACGGAGTCCCGAACCTCCGGATCCCGCCACAATCACATTCTCCTCCATCGTCTTCGGCCTACGGTGGTTAGCATCTCTGTCATCCAATAGTTTCAGGAAGGCCTCTTGCTGCTGAGCCATAGCTGCATTCATTGCTTGCATCATCCGTTCCATCATTCTGGTTTCCGGAGTTACCTCTTCCATGATTGGATGAGTTGCAGCTATGTTACGTCGAGGTACATGCTCCGGTCCTCCTCCCAACGCATTTATAAGCGGTGGGGGCAAATCGTTATTCGTCACCCTCGGTTGATCGGCCGTAGACGCTGCCGTATCTTGCCCTCCGGCCAATTACGCGTATTAACCATAGTCTGCCACACACGCGAGAATATAGATAAGATAAGACTATACAACTATAAGCAAGGAAACGTACCACTACACTACATTCATCAATTATCATAACAACGGAAAACAAACATAATTACGTAAAACATCCTCATAATAACGTTAGCTAGGCGAAATTATGAACATGCAATACATAAAAATTTTCATTCCCATTACCATAATTCTTAACTTGTGTAGTTTCCGTCGACTCTAAACTATCTTATCTTAAGAGTTCTACCCCATCTCACAAAATCATTGCCTAATTTCACAGCTTAAGTCTAGGTACTCTACATCCATACCTAGTTCACTTAAACTAAAGCTCTGATACCAACTTGTAACACCCTAAAAATTAACGGAATAAAAATTCGAAATTTCTACAATATGACTGCTATAATTAGATAAAAACCTGGATATAAAACCTACTAAAATCAATCCCAAAGTATCATCCCGATAGGACGGAGAAACAGTACTATAATCATTACAATGAATCAAATGAAGGATAGACTAACAACCTAATAATCTAACTTAAGTAAGAAAGATTAATATCGGGTGTTGCTATTCTTCCAAAAGGTATGATCACTATTTCAAAAGGCCGGTTTATACATCTCCCAAAAAGATCGCTCTTGGCCCAAAGCTATCCGCTCAGTCCCGACGAACCCCACCGGAGACCTGACCTGTTATACATGTCATTTTAAGAAAAAGTGTTAGGCTAAAGCCTAGTGAGATCAAACATTTGCAATTTAAGAGATTTAATATAAAAATAAGTAAAAGGTTTCCTTTTATACAACAACAATAATGATAATGATAACAATGATGCTCTTTGAAATGAAACCAATACATCTTGGGTTAACGGGGGAGACCCGCCTACTAACCCGAATGACGGAACACAAAAGTAAGCCATTCGATGGGTCAGTAAAGCCAATAAACACATAAAGTACACACAAGGGATGTCAGGCTCAGTGGCTTTAAACGTACACCCACGGAAACTCGAGTTCAACCCCGTCGGGTTCCTATGTCGAGCTCATCATCCAATATCGTAATACTTGAGCACGAATGACTTATACCGCACCCGGTACCTAACGTGCAGCACGAAGGACTTATACCGCACCCGGTACCTAACGTGCCTCGACGTGGAAAACTAGCCGTCCCAACGTCGGAACAATAATAACCAAATACGGGGTCATGACTCCCAATGCATCAATTAAACCAAATAATGCACATAAGGCTCAACAAATAATTCCAACAATGGTTAATATGCAATAATTGATATGGAGGGTGTTTTCCACCAAAACCACTCCCATTGCTTATCAAAAGACCGCTAATAAAAATATAGACAATTCCTCTTTATTTCAAATCCCCAAAATATGAAATGAGTTTAATATGCAACTTATCAGCAGTTAACCACAATATCAATATTTCCAAGATCATAAGTTTTGCATGGTAATGCCATTCACTTGAAAGTATAGCCCAAGTAGAAACTAGTTAAAGAACATTAATAAAGTTCATAAATCATCATTTCCCCAAAGATCATCCAAAACACTAATATCCCCAAAAGTTAGGTTTAACACAATGTTCTACAAAACCAAGTATATGAAATGGGAGATATTAGGTATTCAAAATCCACCTTTTGACATGTATAAAGTTTGATAAAATGTGTAAGAACTCACCTTAGTAGTTTCCTTAGGAAGGAAACCAAACCCTAGAAATGGGAGAGATGAAAACCACTTGAGAGCTCACCACCAACACTTCCTAAATGTATTAAGGGTCACCATTAATGACCTAGAATCACCATTAATGAGGAGAGAAGTCTAGAGGAAGAGTGCTTACCGAAGTCAGCTGCCAAAATTGCTCCCAAACCCTAGAACTCGGATAAAAATGACTGAAAATCGCGATTTGTCTTTTTATACCCGAAACCCCCGTCGGCGATAGTGCCCCGGCGATAGTGACATCTGTCACTATCGCGGGCAAGGTCGCGAGCACCTCACCACCCTCGGTACAGATTGGGCGATAGTGCCCCGGCGATTGTGACCATGTCACTTACGCGGGCACAATCGCGAGGAACGTACCGAGGCCCTAAGGCCTTCGGCGATAGTGCCCTTCGCGATTGTGACACCCTGTCACTCTCGCGGGCACAATCGCGAACAACCCCAGATTTCCCAAATTTGATGATTTTTAACCCACGATGCTTAAATCCAACATTCTCGATATTAAGCAAATAAAATCCCTATATATATAAGTTCCAAAGCGAGAAAAAAAATAATATATGGGTTCTCAGAATTCGGGGTGTTTCATTGATACTCTATTTAAAAAAAAATTATAGAGATATGTTAAAAATGATCTTAATTCCTATAATTTTTGTGGTTGAGAGCATATATAAAAGAACAAAGTGTTTTTTCCACCAAAGGGACAAAGACCCATAAAATCCATGATAATTAAATAATTTAACGTGATGAATTTTATTAATACCAAAAAAGTAATAATGAATTTGGACCAAAATAGATTTATGTCTTTATTTGAATACGACCCATGTTAATAAAGTCAATTTCGATCGTATTTAAAAGCCGTCAAACCGGCCTTTAATTATTTTGGTCCATGTTTCTATCCCATCCAATGGATGCTAAACTCCCATTGGCCTTTAAATAACAATAATGCTTTTTTTTTTTTTTTGTCGTAAATGCTCCAATTATTGTGACTAACAATTTATATAAAGATTAATCTAGGATTGACGAATTATAAATAAAGATAATAGTTTTTGTCGTGTTTAAAAAAACAGATGAATCATCAAAATTAGTCAGATTGAATTAAACAGATCAATTTTGGTGATTTGACATTCCGATTCGGGTTATAAAATTGCCAAACTAAATGGTGAGGTCTTGTCTATGGTTTGAGTGGTTTTTTGGCAAATTAAACAAATTTTATAAAACTTTTTTTTATCATCACATAAGTTGATTAAACATTTAAAAAAAAAATAAGTTATTTTAAATAAAGAATCTCAAATATCATGTGTCTTTATTCATTAAATTATAAGTCTCGTTAAGTTGGTAACAAACATAGTCTTAAACCATTTAGATCAAACCAGATCTGTCGTATTAAAAAAAAAAAACTTAACGAATATGTGAACACCTTTTATTTTAGGCGGAGACTAATGACATCATATATTTTGCTAATGACACTCTTATAAATGATTTTATTAGTCACACACATCAACATCAAAACCTGTTTTTTACATTCTCAATGTATGAATTGACCTGATTTTGACATACCATTAGCATTGCCCTTATTTTAAGAGCATCTCCAACGACTTTCCTATAATTTTTCTAAAATAGAAAACCAAAAGTAAAAATATCTAAAATGTATTACATTCAACTCCAACCGATTTGCTATTTTAGAAATTTTAAAACAACTTATATTATTATAATATTCTCTAATTTATCATCTAAATACACTTTTTAAAAATAACTTAATATAAAATGATAAAAATTGAATCTCATCGGTGAAATGAAATACAATAATATTTTTCTCTTTTATTTAGAGAATTATAAAGAGTTCTCTATATTTAGAGATTTTTTCATGATTCTCTATTTTAGCAAACAATAAAGCAATGCTGTTGGAGAAGAATATCAAAACAAAATCATTTTTTTTTTCTATTTTAACAATATTGTTAGAGATGTTCTAATCTATTTTAAATCCCCGTCATCGTAATGGCGAACGGAATGGTAGCCACGTGACATTTACCCATGAGTTGCAGGCCCAAGAAGCTGCCAATTTTGTCGGTGAACAGAAAAAAAGTTACCGCTCCGATGAAAGAAAAACAAAAAAAATACCCACCGATTGTTTAGGGTCGGCGAATCATTTTTATATAAGTTACATAAGATCGGGCCAGTTTGAGCCCCACTTGGTTCCAAAGTCAAACTCTCACTGCTTTTCTTCTTCTTTTTATATATGTATGGAAATCATATAAACTAATTAATGATATATCTATAGAAATAATGAGAAATTATTTATTATATATAAATATATTTATGAAAGATACTAAAGTTTATTAAATTTGATCTAACACTTTACAATAAATAATACTCCGTAATTAATATATTTTTGAAATCGTATATTTATTAAACTAGATGGATGATTAAAATTGATTTATATAGTTTACAATAATGTATTGGTTTATAAATATATATATATATATATATATATATATATTATAGGGTAAGATAAAGAGAGAATTTTGAAGGAAAAAAAATTCGAGAAATTACGAAAAATAAATAGAAAAATATGTCAAAATGTTAAAGGAAAAGCAGAATAGAACAACAATATACGGAGAGAATGAATCTGTAATTCTCATTAATCAAATGCCCTTCAAATAGGGATGAGTTACAAGTAGATAACCACGAGATATTTCAGTTCTAATCTAACTCTGATATATTTATCTCTATCTCTATCTTTATCGTCATATCCTTTAGACGATGACACACTTATCCTACAACACTCCCCCTTGTGCCGAGTTAAAGGAGTGGTGGTGCACAGTTGTTGCCTCGTTAAAACCTTACGCCAAAATAAAACCCAGTGGAAAAAAATAAAAATATGACGAAGGAAAGAGTACAACACACCAGCTTCTTTGCAATACATAAACTTATCCTTCAGTCTAGTTTTCTCTTAGATTCATACTTTAATCTTGAGAGTTAAGAAAACATAATGGTATATAAACAGTTGCCTCACTAAAACCTTACACCAAGGAACAAAACCCAATGGGAAAAATAAAACCTTGGTTGAAGGAAAGAGCACAACATACCGATATCACAAATATAGTAGACTCCCCCTTTTGTCTACTACTCCCCCTGATTCGTGCATTAACCAAGGGAATTTGGAAAACATTTTCATTTACTTTCTACACGTTTCCCAATATATGGTTTTAGGTAATGACTTGGTAAAATATGTCACATTCTTTTGACACCTTACTTGATTCACTTGAATCTAAAGGAGAGTCTTTTATTGCTGATTGTATAGAAACTTAAGCAGAATATGCTTTGTGTTATTACCCCTGATGTATCTTATGTTCATTTCTTCGATACATGATACATTATTTCCATATATGCAAGTAGGATACTAGTTGAACCCAAAATTACTAACTCCTATAATATATGTAATGATAGTTCTTAATCATATACATTATTTTATTATCTCATGGAGAGTAATATTCTTGGATTAATTCAAGGAGGTAGTTACAAAGGATCGCTTAGTTTACTTCCAAGCAATCGACGTGTTCCTTGTAGTAATTCTTTATTCAGTTTGGGAACATCATTTGTATGGGTCAGACAGATACCTAATATCAGCAAACACATACCAATACATTATTTGGTGTTTTTCTATAAGAGCTAGCTAGTACTTTTGCTGCTTACATTCTAAGTAGGTATTGAAGTTCCATTATCAATCTCATTTTTCTTTCTATAGGGAAAGTATAAACCATGTCAATGGTTCCAAAAGATCAATTTAATATCATTCCAATGATTTTGCGTTGGCGCTGAGCTAAATCTAGCTAACAAGTTCACCGAGAAATATAATGTATGGTCAAGTGTATTATGCTAAGTACGATAATGCGCATATTGTACTTAGATAGGGAATTCCAGCTCCCAGCATTTTTTGTCATCATCCTTTAGACGAAATGAATCTTTCCTTATATCCGACACTTCGACCGATCATGGGAATGCTAACCGGATGCGCTTTGTCCATATTAAATTGCCTGATTATTTTCTGGACATATGCGATCGGTGAATTAATATTTCACAAACTCGGTGTCCTAGCTCAAATATCTAGACAAAACCAAGTTTTCCCAAGATCTTTCCTCTCAAAATCAGATTTCAAGTAGCTTGTGGTTCCTCTATTTCATCAAGAGTGCCTATTATGTTCACAACATTGACATATAGGGCTACTTTGAAAATCTGGAACTTGTTTTCCATAATAAATAAGCAAGAGAACATTTCATCGTTCTTATATATCATTTCCCAATCAATTATTCCATTAGGCGGGTATACCACATCCACTTATATTGTTTTAATCTATAAAGTGGGCGTTTCAATTTATTGCAAACGCATTTCGTGGTTTAGAGTTGCTTGATTTTGGTAATGTAATATCATCAAACACTTTTATATATCTCTAAATCTAGATCCCCGTAGAGATATGTGGTAACCACATTCATGAGTTGCATTTCCAGTCCTTCGGAAACTACTAGGCTAGTAAATTATACGGATGTCATAACATCCATCATGAGAGAGTAAGTCTCCTCGTGGTCAATTCAGGGCGTTGTGAGAAACCTTGCGCCAAAGGAGAGTCTCATACATTATGACTTAATTATTCTCATTACGCTTTAGGACAAATGATTTATCTATGTCTTACAGGCTTTACACTTGGTGGGTTAGCACTACCAAACCAAATACCTGTTCATTTGTCAAATAATATGATTCTCCTGGATTGCTTATTTAGGCCAGTTTGCTCTTTGTTGATATTTTCCAACTGAGCATGGTTCGATGTCAATGTGCTCTATCACCTCATAAACAATAATATATGCGAAATATATCATCAATAATTAGATATGATCTGTCCATCGACTCATATGTGCTCTCATAATTTATTTGAGATTAATATTCATCTCTAGAATCAATATTAACTTTGGAGCGTCCTCCAGTGATGATTCATAGACATAGTTTAATCAGAGACAATCTCATGAGAGGTTTATGTATTGATGACAAATAGTTGTGCCTTACTCTTCTCTTCCTTTAGATGAGTATCTATCGAACCAAGTAGCTTCCCCCATTTCCGTTTGGGAGCTACGACCTCAACCACACCTCCACTATGTGTGATTGCAACGCACTTTCCAATGGCGTTGTGCCCCTGTTGGGGACTTTTTAACCTTGCAAGTATATTTGCAGCTCGTATATGTGATCTTGTCACTTTTGGAATATTAAACGCATCAGGTATCGAGTCTGATTCGTTTGACTTTAACATTACGTTGTGAAGTTTTGGGGATCGAAATGAGACAGAGTGGGAATATTCAATGACACTTCCTGTCGTTACCATGGAAAATCCTTTTTCCTATCTCCCCCTAACGACGGGAAGACTGTCTCATGAAAGTGACAACCCGCAAATCTAGCGGTAAAGAGATCACTAGTCAAATATTATAATTAGCGGATAATTGTTGGGGATTCATATCCAACATATACCAAATTCGTCTTTAAGGACCCATTTTGATGCGCTGTGGGGGCGCAATTGGCACATATAATCAAACATGCGTAAATGTAAAGTATCAAGCTTATATCCAGTTACCAACTGGTACGCATGAGCAAGTAGTGGGTCTAAAAACGAAAAAAAAAACTGCATATAATAATTGCATAACCCCAGGTAGATGTGGGTAAATTGGTGCGCATTACTAATACCCTAGATGTCATCATATTCTTTTGATAACAACTTCTATGAGACCGTTTTATATATACACATGGGGTATATGAATCTTTACATTGATCCTAATACATATGCAATTAACATCAAATCCTTATGATGTAAATTCTCCAGCATTCAAAGTCATGTTGACTTGATGAAATAATCAGGGTGGTGAGACCTTAAATGTATAGTTAGTGCTAGGAGTGCAGTATTTCATGTGGACAATAATACGACATGCGTTCATCGTGTCGAAACCAAAACCATAAAGTACTTTAATGGCCCGCATTCTGGATGTTTATGTCCATAAATATCACCTTGTATTCGTTGTAACAATGGAATATTTTTGTATTATGTCCTTAGCTTTAGGATGGTCTCAATCCTGTCTTGGCTAAGGAGTAGGTTATATACAAAAGTTTTAGGTATTCGAGAGGGCATATAACAATGTTGTTTCTTATGCTACAGAAGTCAACATTTGCAATTTTCCTCATTCTGCCTTTCACTCGAAAGAGAATGTGTCTATTTGTATTTTGCAATACACGGATCACTATGTCATAACCACGGTGTCCCGCATGGTCATGCCAAAACATATATGTGTTATTGCCCTCAAAAATTCTTTATTGGTGACAAAATATGTTCCGATGACCCAATAATCTACTAGTTTGACACATTAGTTTCCATGATATATGTTTGCTTTCATATTCATTGGAATTTATGTATATATGCTCATTTTCATTTCCATTTGATACGAATATCTTTACAAGGTTCCTATTAAACTTGTTCCACCAAAAAAAGTGACAGTCCATCGTCTAAGTATTTGGTTGGAGGAAATTTATTAATTCAATGAATAATAATCTATTTCTTGTATGAGATGTCATAAAAAAAATCAAGTTCTCCTCGATACATTCCTACACGGAACGAAGAACATTGAGAGTTTTGTTTTGTTTTTTATGTATTTCTTTACATGTATAATGGTTATAAACTCGAGTGTATATTTTGCAGAATCAATTAATTTGATAATTAAAGCACATTCAAATGTAATTATATTCAACTAATCTTAGATATAATATATTTCATTTTTAATTTGTTCCCTTTTCGAAAGAAACACTCTTTAGTGCATTTTGATTGTCCATTATCACCTGGGACAATAGTTATATCTTTACTCCAGATGTTGAAAAATCATTCCCGACTCTTACCAAGACCCTGACCCTTTCTAGGGTCTCGTCCACATGGTGCAGAAATGTCACATGTGTGAAATTGTTTTTAACTCACAATCCTTTGGAGTTGTTTCCACTTCTAACACTTTCATTATTGATATCGGGAATTTTCTTTATCCCGACATATGTGGTGTTATTTGAAAGAACCTTGTTATGTCTCTCAACCACTTGCAGTAGGTTGATGAGTTTGTCTAAAGGTTGCATTCCAACTTATATTTATATTTACTTATATATGAAAGGTGGAAATCATGTCATCTTCTGTGAGTTCCTTGCCACAGAGATTGAGACGCGTTTTGGATGTAACATTTCTTTGTTGACATCAATTAGCTTTTTGTAATCGAGTAAGTGGGTTTCATTCCACTGTACGATTAGTTCGGGAAGTACATATTCATGAGTACTCCCGATTATCCCTTTCGGGACATCCCACATTTCTTTGAGGGTTTCTAGTAAAGGTATTCCTATGAAGTTTAGGATTTCTATGTCGCCTCAAAACATGAAGGTATTTGCTTGTACCTTTTCAAAAGGTTGGTTTTAAAGTCAATAGAGAATTGATGGACTTTAAGTATTTTCTTGTACCTTTTCAAAAGTAGGTTCATATACTCATTTACGATACTCATATTCTTTTGAGTTTACGACGTTGATTTTGGGATAAGTTGTTTCAACCATTTACATATATAAAAGATAATATATGATTTTCTTTTTGATAAGAAAATGGATTATGGTTATGAAATTTCATTATCATAACAATATTGGATTTTTGTATGCGTATATTTTATTGATAATACTTCATCAATATTTTAATTTGTGAAAAATAAATCACTCAATCTATTGGATTTCCAGGTAGTAGGGGGATCACATGGATTTCTTAAATCCCTACAAACCTTAGAGCTATTTACACCCGTTTGACAAAATTCTTTCGATGTATTGCGATTAATTCATCAATGAAATACATAGATAACATTTGTTATTTGGTAAATTTTGACATGAGGTCAAAAAATTATACTATATTGGTATTTTGGGATCTTTTGGCAAGAGGCCAAAGTGACAATGAGTTTGGCATATGAAGCAATTTTAATACCTTAATAGCATTTTTTTTGAGCTTTTGGAAGTGTAACTTCCAAAAATTAATTATAAGATTATGAATAAAGATAAACATTTAAATATTAACATAATCAAATAATAAATAAATAATTAATATTGTAAACTAATTGGATAAACATCTAAATATTACCAATATTAAGATGAACATTTAAATTAACAATCTAAATATATATAAATATTGTAATCTAATTTAATAAACATTAATAATAATAGTGCAAAACGATAAATATTATCATATCCATAATCAAACGGTAATTGATCAAAATAAAATAATATTAACATAATTAAATTAATCAACTAAACATGTCAAAATTGTGATTAATTGCGGATGTATATATAAAGAACGTTACGTCCAAAGCATAAAAAAATTATACTAAACCAATTAAATTAAATTAGGTAGAGCCAATAATGAAATAAGTAATACTCCAATTCATTATTTGGACCGTGTTAAAAAAAATAGGTTTAATAGATTCAATTAAATAAAAGTAAGTAAACACATTTTAAAACGAGTCAAAATCAAATCATATAAGTAAATAATAATGATATGATTAAATTTATCGATTATTCATAAATAAATAACAATAATCAAAAACTATAAAAAAAAACTATAATACCATTGCAATCAAATTAGACTAAATCGAAACTAAATTAATTTAATATCTTATTTGCAAATACAATGAATATTTAGTAAATAATTGAGAGGCTAACGAAATTGTCTTTTATTTATTTATTTATTATTTAAAGGTTGGTAAGAAAAAATAAACCCATGGTTTTATTCCAAGAAAAAGTTGGATTCCCTTGTATCTCCAAAACCTTAGCAGCAAAAGACATCTCTTTCCTTTCTTCTCTCACAACAATTCACTTCAATCGTCAATGTGGATAATAAAAGGAAAAACAGAAGATTGCCTAAACCACTGGCCTAAAGCAAATCCAATACTATTTATCTCTCAAATTTATTTTCAACTCACAACAAGAAGCCAATCGATGCAAATTTATTTGTTGTGGTATTAATTCTCAAGAATTATGTTGATTTTTCTCAATTTATTTGCAACATGGTTCATTACAAATAAAACAAATTTCTTTTATTTATTCTTATACATGGATCAAAAAAACATTAGTACATAACATATCTTTATTCAATTCATAAAGATCAAACGTAAAAGGACCATACCTGATTTCAACGGTAACGATTATTTTTGAGCTTTACGTGCTGATAACGTGTTAAAGGAAAAGCAGAATAGAACAACAATATACGGAGAGAATGAATCTGTAATTCTCATTAATCAAATGCCCTTTAAATATGGATGAGTTACAAGTAGATAACCACGAGATATTTCAGTTCTAATCTAACTCTGATATATTTATCTCTATCTCTATCTTTATCGTCATATTCTTTAGACGATGACACACTTATCCTACAACACAAAACGGATTTTAAGTAATAGATAATAACTTTTATCACAACAATTTTTGATATTTTTATTTTCCTTTTTAATCATGGTTATTGAATCAACTTAATCAAAAGACTTGATAAATTGTTCGGTTGTTTATCTTTTCAACGTTCCTCATCCATTATTATATATATATATATAGAGAGAGAGATAGAGATTAGAGTTATCTGTAGTTTTAGAGAGAGAAGAGAAGAGAGAGAAAATGGAAGATGAAAGAAATGGTGGATTATTTGAGACAGAGGTTGGTGGAAAATGGAGAAGAGCATATAGGGTATTCGCAACAACGGTGTTAGTGAGCATCATCTGGATATGGGTTTACAGAGCAACACAAGCCCCCGCCGGTTACCGGAGATGGGTTTGGATCGGAATGTTCGCCGCCGAACTATGGCTCGGTCTCTATTGGTTATTGACTCAGTCGGTTCGTTGGAACCCAACCTATCGTCGCACCTTCAAACAACGCCTCTCCCAAAGGTCCCAATTTTTATTCATTTCTACTCTACCTATTTAACAGGGATGGACTTGCTATGATATCAATTGATATCAATTTTTTTTTGATACGTATATTCTGTACCAACCAATTATACTTGATACTGACTTGATTAGTGCCAACTTTTTTCGATTAACATATGTAATAACTGGTTTTATACTGACTTCATTTTACATATATATATATATATATATAAAACATGTCATTTTATTCAAATTATAAGTGACTATTTGATTTTACATGTAACATTAAAGGAATAAAACTTGCAAATATTTAAATGTTTAAAAAGAAATATTTAAAGTTATGATATTTAATATCCCATACATAAAAATACAAAAAAACTAATAATAAATAGCTAAATAAGTTGGTACCATTTCGTTATTATAACATGCAACTTCAATATTCTCTATCAACCAAGTTTGTATAGTGGTGCTACCAACCAATTGTAATTACAATACCAATTTAATTCATACTGTTGGTATTGGTTGATTTGGTATAAAATTGACACTCGTAGTATTTAAAAGCTGTTGAAAAAATTTAATGATTTCCGATGTTTCAAAAACAGGTACGAGAATGAGTTGCCGGCGGTGGACATATTCGTTTGCACGGCGGACGCCGTAATAGAGCCACCAATGATGGTGATCAGTACTGTTTTATCGGTCATGGCATATGACTATCCGCCGGAAAAGCTCGCCGTCTATCTTTCCGACGATGGTGGCTCCGAACTTACCTTTTATGCTCTCACTCAGGCCGCCGTCTTCTCCAAGCACTGGTTGCCGTACTGTAGAAATTATAAGGTGGAGCCCACATCGCCGGCTTCCTATTTTAAATCGGCATCTCACCCTTCAGATTCAACACACCGTCAAGATTTCACCGTCGTTCAGGTAGTCGCCATTGTTGTAAAAGATTTAACTTCGATAGAAAGCTCGATTAATTAAACTTTACGAGTCGAGCGGATTCGAACCATTCAAACTTACACTTTTTTCAAGCAAAACATATTTATATATTTACAAATTATATAATCAAAATATAAAAATTATCGATCTTGAGTAAATAAACGAGTTAATCCATCTGGATTTCGAGCTCGTGCGCATCGAGCTCAAAACATTGAACAAATATTCGAGCTCAAACAAATGAAAAATATTCGAGCTCGAGCTTGATGTTATTCTTTCGAGTCGAGCTCAAATAACATGCTACTCGACTTGGCTCGTTTACACCACTAGGGGTACGGAAGCTGGTTAGGACATCTAAGGTTAATAAAATACAAATTCGACTTGTTTATATATGTTTACGTTGAGTCTTGAAGGTGTTTGTTGTCGGTGCAGAGATTGTTTGAAGAGATGAAGAATCGAATCGAAAATGTGACGAAAAACGGAAGAGTTCCCGAAGAAGTACGCTTAGAACACCAAGGATTTGCGGAATGGGATTCGTTTACATCGTCACGGGATCACGAAGCAATTGTCCAAGTAAACACTTCAAATTTGCGCATCACTCCTAAGCGATTTGGGTTTTTAACGAGTCGTTTGTCTTTAGAGAGAACATATTTATTCCTGAGCTCGAGTCAGCCTCGAGCACAAAATAAAGCTCGTTTAACCTCACAAGTCAAGCTCCATAACCCCAATGTTCCACTCAGATCTTCAAGCCAAACCGAGCAACGCTATTCGAACATAAAATTTTTTAAGCCTAATATTTTCGTATGTTAATAAATTACAGAATCAAAGTATAAAAATAATTGAACTCGAGTGCTCAATTCTGAATTTATTATATTATTTCTCGAGTCGAGCTCTGCTACTCAACTCGAGTCAGCACATCAAAGCTAATTCCCGCCCCTGTTTCCAACTCAAACCGGCTTTTTGTAGTCTATTTTTCGATTCGAAGATCAAATAAGTGTCATTTAACTCCATATTTTTGCAGATTTTACTTGATCATAATCAAGATACAGAGGGGCATAGTCTTCCAAAATTAGTATATATGGCTAGAGAAAAAAGACCAGATCATTTCCATAACTTCAAAGCTGGAGCCATGAATGCATTGGTAAGTAGTTACTTTTGTGGGTCCCATGAAGACACAAAGTAATCCAATGGGATTCCACATTGTATCATAGTCAAGGTCTATGGAACCAATATTTTAAAGCAATTTGTACTTGTCTATCCCTCTTTCGACACACTTTGACAATCTGTGTCCTTTTAGAGGGGCGTGTTGGGGCCCCACATTTAATATGGTTTCTGATATTCTAACAACGACAATTTGATGCAGATACGAGTGTCGTCGGTGATAAGCAATGCACCTATAATTCTAAATGTCGACTGCGATATGTACTCGAATAGCCGTGATACGGTGAGAGATGCGCTTTGCTTTTTCATGGACGAAGAAAAAGGCCACGAAATCGCTTTCGTGCAGTACCCGCAGTGTTTTGATAATCTTACAAAGAATGACGTTTACAGTGGTTGTCTTAGAATAATCCGTGAGGTGAAAGATATAAATCTCTATATATATGCGTTTGAATTAATCTGTCTTTATGTGATTTTAACGGATTTTTTGTTCATCGGTGAAGGTCGATTTCCACGGTTTTGATGGCCTTGGCGGACCTTTATATGTCGGAACCGGATGCTTTCACCGTAGAGAGATTCTATTAGGGAAAAGCTTCGGTGACGGAAGTAGAATCGACTGGAAAATGGAGAACAATCACAAAGAAACAACGGAAAACTTGATCGAAAAATCAAAGGATCTTGCGAACTGCACCTACGAAATCGATACCGAATGGGGAAATGAGGTTTTAGCATTTGTTTTCGATTTCATAGTTCCCGTCGTAAGAAATACATTACAAGCCGTCGGAAATGTCGTCGCTAATGTTTTTATGACCAAAATTTTCCGACGGTTTCTTCTGTCGGTGTAGCCATATTTCTTGTAGTGACATATATAGTGATTAACATGTGGATTTCGTGTCGTAGATCGGGTTGAAATACGGTTGTCCCGTCGAAGACGTGATAACGGGACTATCGATCCATTGCCGAGGCTGGAAATCGGTGTTTTACAATCCAAAACGGGAGGCGTTTCTAGGCGTTGCCGCAACCACGGTCGACCAGATCCTCGTGCAGCATAAACGGTGGTCGGAGGGTGATTTACTGATCTTACTCTCGAAGTATAGCCCGGCTTGGTACGGGATCGGAAGGGCGGACCCTGGTCTTTTGATGGGCTATATGATCTACTGTTTATGGTCCCCTTCTTCTTTGCCAACACTGTATTACGCCATTGTCCCTTCCCTTTGTCTCGTGAATGACGTTTCGCTTTTCCCTCCGGTACGTGATTGTTTTACGGGCTTAACCGTTGCTTGTGCACGTTACAATCCTGTAAAACAAAATTGAATATTTGTATCAACAGTCATGTCGATCGTAAATCAATATGTGACTTACGACCAACATAACTACTAAAACAAGTTATTCCAATAGTGAATTATTGGTTTTTGTAACTATCGCATTGGAGACTCGGTTTCAAATGCGATAGCTACAAAAAACTGGCAAGCATAAGAGCATCCAACATAATAATATTTAAAATAGAGAAAACTGAGATTTTTGAGTTTTTTTATTATTTTTAATTTTTCCATCAAAACTCTCTAAAATTGAGATTTTTGAGTTTTTATTTAATTTTTCTACACCTTGAGGGCCGGATCAACTAGTAGACAAAGGTATGGCCTTAGGGATCCTTCCTATAGGTAGTTAGGAGGCACAGGGAGATTTTACAAATTGTTATCTTTAGAGCCACATGGGATTAGTTGAAGTACACACTCGTTGGGACGGATCCATGGTTAACAAAAAAGTGGAAAATTGAGAGCCCAGAAAATTAAATTTCAAAGAGAGAATTTTTTCTATTGTTCCCACCAATTAAATATGGAAATTGGAAATTTTGTTGGAATATTAAATATATTAGTTCTATAAAATGCTGAAATTGTTCCAAAATGGATAAACTGTTGGAGTTGCATGTACTTTTTTTTTCTTCCGGATATATTGACATCTACATTTTGAAAAATTATGGATAAACTATTGAAAATGCTCTGATTCGCATACAATATTCAGGTATCAAGCGTGTGGTTTCTTCCATTCGCATACATTATAGTCTCAATCACCACATTCGACTACCTTGAATTTCTCGGATCCGGTGGGACCACAAGAGGATGGTGGAACGACCGAAGAATCTGGCTCTACAAACGAACAAGCTCATACCTTTTCGCGTTACTCGACACCATCTTAGGCTCTGACTTGTCATTCGTAATCAGCTCAAAGGTGATGGACAATGACCTCCGCGAGAGATACGAGAAAGAGATGATGGAGTTTGGGGGGTCGTCACCGTTGTCCACAATGGTGGTCACCGTGTCAATGGTCAATCTAGTGTGCTTTCTCGGGTTCCTTACAAAATTAGTATCCATGGATACTGGAACCCTGAAGGCATACTACGAGACCATGGCAGTGCATATCGTGCTTTGTGTTGTATTTGTGGTACTGAACGTACCGTTGTACTTAGCACTTTTTGTTCGAACCGATAAAGGGAAGGTCCCGAGCTCTGTGACCGTTAAATCGGTTTCTTTTTCTTTGCTTATTTGTACTTTGTTCTATTTTATGTAATAGATCTTGATGTATCATTGTATTATAACTTTGTAATGATATTTGTATCATTCCTATTCATAATAAATTTTGTTGTTGATTTGCTTCTAAACGACAATCACATGTGTTGGAATGCTTTATATACCGATTTAGGGGCCATTTACTCAAGCGTTTATGCTGTAAACATTTATATAGGTAAGAGTCAACATTTTAACTTACTTTACCCGGTATGATTGTAGTCCATCAAAACATTACCGTTATGCAACAATTTACCCGGTAAGTGCTTACCGTGTAAGAGGTGTCACTCTCACCTACCGGGTAAGACCCCATCCTTAACATTGCTCTTACCAGGTAAGATTAAGATTATCGGTTCTTGTCATGTTCATCACGTAGGGTAAATAAGATCCAGTAAACGCTTATTGGGTAAGTGTTTAATAAATGACTCCTTTAGAGTAAACTACAAATTTGGTCATGTGGTTGATTTCGAGGGAATTTTTAATTTTTTCATTGATTTTTTGGTTGATATTCCTTATATCTTCTAATATCTCAGAGCACCGCCCAAGGTCTAGCCGGTGCACATTTTATACTCGGAAAAAAGTTTTACTTGCGAAATTCAGCTGAATGGACCCACTCAGGTATGATGAATAGATCCATCCCTGACCCTTGTCCTTTATAGCTAGTCCGGGCCGTCGGGTCATAACCAGTCCTTGCCAATTACAATCGGTCCCGGACCGGACCAAACCCAATTTGGCCATCCCCATCTCTAATTGCTATCAACTCGAGTTTGGGCTAGGGGTTGTTTGTTTTTTAAAAAAAAACTCTTAGTGGCTCTTAAGTCTGAATCGTTCAGACCTTTTAACACACCACCTCTTATTAATCATAACTAAAATAAGACTTCAGAATTTGAACTCTTAAAAAACAAACGATCCCTAAATGTAGAACTAACCATGGGCTTGAAGCCTTTTCAAGAACCCAATTGGGCCGGGTAAATATATTTTAGCCCACGGCCCACTTAAAGACAGCTCAGTCATAAAACCGTCAAACATAAGAAAAACAACTTACGGCTTCACTGTTCGACTTCGGTGAAACAAGTTTCCAAGTTTGGTCGTGTGTTCTGACTTCTGATCCAATCCTCAATCGTAACTCTAATCGAAGAAATAATCAATCAATCGTCCACAAATCCTCGATATCCGAATCGAATCAAAGGTAAACTAGTAACTGATCTATTGATGTACGTTAAATTTCGAGTCAAAAGTTCCGATGTTGTTCCTTGAACTGAATTGTTCGATTTTTGTTTCAGATGAGAATGTTGTCGACGATGGCGGTGGCGGCGGCAGTAATGGTGCTTCTGACGGCTAACATAGGTGGAGTGTTCGGGATCAGGTTTGTGATAGATAGAGACGAATGTTTTTCTCATAAAACCGAGTACGGCGCCACCGTTCGATTTTCTTTCGTTGTGATTAAAGTCGAAGGTTCTTGGCATTATAATGAAGATGGTGTTGATCTTGTGGTATTCATCTCACCTTTTTGTCTCTTTAATTTTACTCTTTGCATCTGAGAGTTCTAATAATAAAAAAAATCGAAACCTAATTCGTGGAATTCGATAATTACGAGGATGTTCTTAGTTTGTTATATCTAAATTTTGGTTTTTCTTAGATTGTTTGATGTGATTATGGATGTTTCTTCATGACTAAAAGAATCCTTACTCTGTTTTGTGGATACAAACCCAATTTTGACTCTTAAAAGTCAAAATTGAAATTTTGTTGTGACCAAATGTTGGTTCAAAAATTCCATTTTTTTGAATTTTTTATGGCCACATTGAACTTGATAACATATAGTAAAGATTTAGAAATGTTGTAGTTCGAATTTTAACAAGATCGATACTGTTTTTGCATTTGAAAGGTCGTGACTTTGCCCTCAAAAGTCAAGTTAGACATTAGTATATGGTTCATTCTAAGGTGTTTTAAGTCCTACCACTACACTAAAATCGGTTTTATAGGACGTTAAAGATGTCTAATGGACTTGGTTTATAGGACCAAACAATTGTGCAAGTATGTTATGACGTATTTGTGCATCATAACAAGTTTTTAGGACACTTTTGAAATAAACTGTCTTATTAGCTTGTTCATGAACACATCTTTTTATAAGACATTTGTTTTTGTAACACAAATTTTCAAATAATATTGTATAAAATGACTAATAGGACACTTTGTTTTATAATTGTCTTCAAAAACTTGTTAGGATGTTTAAAAACGTACTATGAACTTATTGTAAGGACGTACAATAGTTTGGTCCTATAAATTGAAGTCTTATTTAGGAGTCAATTAGAACACTTAGACATAATATGACATCCTATAAAACCGTTTTGTTGTAGTGTACTTTATCGATATCGTCACAAATTTTGATTACCGAATGGATTTATCATTTATGTGAGCATGTTGATGATTATTAGGTGAAGGGACCTACCGGTGAACAAATTCATGATTTCCGTGACAAAACAAGCGATAAGTACGATTTCGTGGCACATAAAGAAGGGCTCTATCAGTTTTGCTTCACGAACAAATCTCCGTACCATGAAACCATCGACTTTGATGTGCATTCGAGCCACTTCTATAACGACGTTGAGCATGCAAAAGATGGTGAGGTCTTTACTTGCTTTTTTCACTACACATGGGATGTTGCATACTAGTTAAAATTACCTAGTTGCCCTCGAGTCATTGTTGTTACCCACAAGATTTTCATATCTTACCAATGGGATGTTGGCAAGGTTCAAGGCTCACCAAAGGTGAATGTGTGTGAGTTTTACCGTGTATAAAATACGAGAGTATATGACACCAATCGTCCATGTGGTTTGCGCAAACTCTACTAATTACCACTCCCATTTCGAAATTACACCAATTGTCCTCTTCATTTCAATTTGCTTTCACCAATAGTCCATGGCTCTAACATAACATTCGTTAAAACGAGAGGGCATTTTGGTTATTTTGCAACGGTTTGTTATTGGGACCAATTATAACCTGTTTTTTTATTGGTGTAATTTACTCAAAATAATTATACACTTCAAGACAAAAAAAAGTTTTGCATATCTTGTTAACGGCATGTTGACAATTTGACTTTATTGGGTGTCATTGAGTAATAGTAAAAAATATATATGTGTTTGTGTGTGTGTATATATAGAATTATATATGATATACAGATTTTCCGCCATAAGTCACGCCTTGAAAAAACATCGTGGCTCTCGCCTTGACTCCTAAGGCTCAAGGCTTGACCTCGTTGCCAAGAACCTTGATTTTTATGCATATAGAATTTGATTGTTTCAGTTTTTCTGTAATTAATCGACTTGAATGACGTTTTTATTTTGTAGATCATTTCAATCCCATTTTGGAACAGATATCCAAGTTAGAGGACGCTTTATATAACATTCAATTTGAACAGCATTGGCTCGAGGCAGAGACTGATCGGCAAGCAATAAGTATAATCTCCCAACTCTTTTAACTCCCTTAATCTTGACTTTAGTTTGTTAAATTGGGCGATAATAAGCAATTAATAGAGTATAACAAGGGGCTGTTTCTTAGCAGCTTAATGAGCTTAATAGGATTTGCAGCTTATTCCGTCAACTATACATGACTATTTGGTAGTGGTTTAATGATATAGAAAGTGGCTTATTCAGTAAGCTTCTTAGGGGGGAGGTTTATGCAGAAAGCCAGTTTTTTTTTTTCCAAATCTATCCCTCCCAATTAAAAACTCTTCCAAACAAAAACCTATGCAGGTGGGGGTGGGATGTATGCAAACTTATCCTTCCATCAAAGTAGAACGTTTGTTTCCCATGATAACCTCCAGCTTCTGAAAAGTGTGTGACACTTACGGTGCGTTTGGTTTGCGGGATTAGAATGAATTTGGATTTTAAATCCATTCCAATTATGCGTTTGGTTTGCAGGAAAGGATTTCGTTGACTGGATTTCAAATCCGTTACCATTTTAAAATCCCTCATATGATGGATTTGGAAATCCTTGGCATTGGGCCTGGATTTGAAATCCAAATCCGATGGATTCTAAAGCGTGATCCAGACTTCAAATTGTTTCGATCCAAATCCGACGTTTACCAATAAAAATAAATACTTTATAAAACAAACATATAATAAAAATTAAAAACAAAACTCAATCCAAAATCAAATCCTACAAACCAAACAAGACTTGTAAAGGAATGGATTTGAAATCCATTTCAAATCCTACAAATGAAGGGATTTCAAATCCAAATCCCTCCTTGAAATCCACTCCATTCTATTCCAATCCCGCAAACCAAACGCGCCTTTTGGGTTTTTTTTTTAAAACCTCTTAATGGCTCTTAAGTCTGAATCATTCAGACTTTTTTACACACCATCTCTTATTAATCATAACTAAAATAAGATTTCAGACTTTAGACCTCTTAAAAAACAAACGGCGCCTTAAAAAGCTCAAATCCATGGAAACAACCGCTCTACAATTTGAGGTGGAGATCAGGTTTGCATACATCATACCACCCCCAGGTGAGATATAATATGTTGGTTTCGTTTACAAAAGAAAACTGAAATATAGTTATGAAGATCTTAGTATGTAATTTATAAACGTTTTTCTCGAGGTGCATAAATGAAAAACTATGAAAGTTTAGTGATCATCGGTTCAAGAGAATAGAATACCATTGGTTTATTTGCAAGATGCAAAAAGAACAAGAGTTGTGTGTCTTATCTAAAGGTGTTATGATAGGTTGTTAGACGATCTAACAAGCTCTATCGATAAATTTAGACAACGTAACAAGCCACAAAAAGTAAATCGTCTTATTAGCCTTTTTTATATATATTTAACGTTTTTAATGTGGTTGATTTGCAGTAAATGAAGGGATGAGCAAGAGAGCGATGCACAAAGCTATGTTCGAATCAGCAGCTTTGATCGGTGCAAGCGTACTCCAAGTCTACCTTCTCCAACGTTTGTTTGAACGGAAGCTCGGGATGTCGAGAGTTTAATTCATGATCGATTTCGGAATATTTTAAAACTTTTTAATTTATTCTCTCTTTTGTTATGAGTTCTAGATATATATATACCACCAAATTTGCACTTGGAAACTTCAATTCAGAAGAGGGTGGACATAACAAAAGACCGTTTACATTCTGCTATACATTACCTATCTTATATGGTGCTGAAATATTCTAAGGGGGCGTTTGGTTTATAAAATGGAATTTGATTGAATTGGAATCTATTGAAGGAATTTGATCACGCGTTTGGTTGGTAGGAATTCAATTCCTTCACTTAAGACAAGGAATGATGAATTCCTTAAATTGTGGAATTCAATGGAATTGGAATGATTCCATCGCTTTCATTCTGTGAACCAAACACGGGCTTGGAATTTGGTCAATGGAATTGATCATTCAAATTCATTCCAATTCCATGAACCAAACATCTCCTAAGGGCGCGTTTGGTTTGCGGGACTTGGAATTTGATTTCTAACCAATTCCATGTTTGGTTTAGAAGAAACTTCGGAATTGAAACCTGGGGATTTTAACGCGAACATAGGATAAATCCCATGGGGTAGTTGGTATGATAATATCTTCCGTTTTATCCAAGCTGAAGTATCCGTCTTGTTGGGTAGAATGCCTTCCGTTGTGGGTTTACGGGATTTCATAGGATTTGTTTATAATGATGTTTTAAAAAATGTTAAAATTACTTGTTTGGTAATAATCAATTAATCAAAAGTTAAATTAATTATTTTTGTAAATTATTTATAAAGAATGGAATTCACGAATCCTACCCATTACAAATATTTCTGATTTAAAATCCTTTCAATTCTAAATCTTCCACAAAATTCAAACTGTCAAACGAAACAGGCTCTAAGTGTAACATGCTTGTTTGGGATAAAACAGTTAAGCAATCGGTTTTCATACAGGCCCCAACGGGTCTTGATCCTAACCTTCACTCATTAATGAACAGGTTCTTCTGTAACTGGTTTAGACTACTGGTATTCAGAAGAAATGGAAAATCGAGAGTAATAACAGTTTCTCTGAACAAATAAATTATATGATTATTGAAGGTGGTTGATCAAGATTCTATATCAATCAAAAACGCATGATCAACTTGCCCAATATTTAAAATTCAATAAATAAAATAAAAATGGTGTTTATAACAATTTAAAGGTCGAAAGTTTTTATCATCGAAAACGTATGAGTTCTTGTTTTGCTGTCTTAATTAGTTATGATGTGATTGGTTGAACTGAATTTGTTTCAGACGAGAATGTTGTGGACGACGATGATGGTGTTTCTGACGGCAAACGTAGGGATTGAGGGAGTGTTAGGGATCAGGTTTCTGATCGATAGGGAAGAATGTTTTTCGCATAAAACTGAGTCTCCTGCCACTGTTCGATTTTCTTTCGTTGTTATTCAGGTCTATAATGATTGGAATACCGACGTAGTTGGCGTTGATCTTGTGGTATTAATATATTCATCCCTCTTTAATTCCCGCCTCTAATATTCAGAATCTGATATCATTTACGTTTTTATAAAGTTTCTAACTTTTAACGTTTGTTATCGAGTTTGACGTCGCTATATCAGTATCTCCAACAATTTTTTTAAAATGAAGAAAATTAAGATTTTAGAGTTTTGTACTAGTTTTTTTTCCCGACCTTCAAAATGGAGAAACTATGTGAGAAAATCTACAAATATTTAAATTTAGAGACTTCTCCAAAAAAAAAATTGTTTCCACCAATTGAGTTTAATTTATTATTATTTCAATATAAAATTTATTTGAAAGTTTTTTGAGATATTAAATGTATCGAATATTTTAATAATATAATTAATATCGAATTTTTTAAAATGGAAAAACTGTTAAAAGTTTGAATGTAAATTTTCTAGAAATTTTAAGTTTATTTTAACAATTTTCAAGAAAGCATAAGAACTCATTCCAAATTGTTGAATGAAATAATGGTTAAAAGTTGAGTTTAGATGCATACAAAAATAAATCAACTTTTTAAATCTTGCATAAAATAATTGCATAACAGATTTTGATGTTGCGACAATTAGGTAAAGGGACCTAAGGGTGAACAAATTCACGACATTCGCGACAAAACAAGCGACAAGTACGATTTCGTAGCACATAACGAAGGCCTCTATCAATTCTGCTTCAGTATCAAATCGGTATACCAAGAAATCATAGACTTCGATGTCCATTCTAGCCACTTGTATAACGACTTTCAACATGCAAAAGATGGTGAGACCTTCCCTTATATGTATACTTTTTTCATTCTGGTTTGCACAAAATAGTTAAAATTACCTAGTTGCCCTTAATCCAATGTTATTTTCGACAAGATTTGCATATCTTGTTAAGGGTATGCTCATAATTGACCATTTCTATTTTATACAATGAAATGGTTTTTTAGTTAGCAAACATATAAGCATCCTTGTGAAATACTGAAATGCAAAAAACAACGCTACATTTGTAATTTGTAAGACTGAACAAATTTGGACAAAAACGTCAAGAATGGTGGTTTCTCTTGCATTTGCATTTCCACAATATTGTCCAAAACCGTTCATTCTTACAAAGCAGAATGTTTTTTTTTCATTTTCGTTAAAACATAGTGTCTCATTTTTGATGGGTCGGAGAGAGTAATTAACAACTTGAACAATGTTTTATTTTGTAGATCATTTCAATCCGATTTTGGAACAGATCTCTAAGTTAGAGGATGCTTTGAATAACATTCAATTTGAACAACATTGGCTCGAGGCCGAGAGTGATCGACAAACGATAAGTATGATTTCAAACTTATCAATATAAGACAAAATAGATGAATTGATCGTTAAACTTGTACTGTTTTTTTATTTATATACCCAAATAGGCACTTCACGAACCATATGGTCATGGAGCCGAGGTACGGCTTGAAACTTTTGACTTCCTGGGAGTCTAAGTTGTACTGCTAATCTAGATACTATTGGGTCAATGACCATTTGGTAGCTTTGTCGCCTTTTACTTCTGTGTAGATGACAACTTTTTAGCTCAGTAAACGTTATTTTATTCTTATTGATTGTACGTGTTTGACTTTACAGTAATGGAAGCAATGAGCAAGAGAGCGATGCACAAAGCTATCTTCGAATCTACAGCTTTAATCGGTGCAAGCCTATTGCAAGTATACCTTCTCAAACGTCTTTTTAAACGGAAGCTCGAGATGTCGAGAGTTTAATGCATGATTATTCTAGCTTTTGTTATGAGCTCTATATATACAACTTGAAATTGTAATTCAAAAGAAGGCCGAGATAACACTCATTATAATCGTTGTCATTTCACATAACCGATCAGTGTTTTGATCCAATTCTTTTACGAACCTTTTTCACAAAAACCTGTTTCGTGTCCTCGGAAATGTCTAAAGTCATCTTGTCCCCTTCTACAAACGCAATAATTCGTACAAACTCACAAACCAGTTTTCATGTGTCGCTCTTTCATATATGAAACAATACGTGTGAAAAGGTAATGTTTATACAATGTTGTTTCATATGTAAAAAACGTTAAGAACTGTTTTTTTCCACACACAAAACAATCCTGAACGATATGAAACAACATTGTATAAACACTACATTTTTATTTATTGTTTATAAAACTGGTTTGTAAATTTGTGCTATTTATTGGATTTGTAAGGGTGCGTTTGGTACGTAGACAGGACAGGTGTCCAGCGTTTGGTACGACATGATATAACTAGACAAAACTGGTTAAAATGACCAGTTTACCCCTGAAATAATCAATCTAAGTACCAACAGCAGCAAATCAGCAGCAAATCGAACAAATCAAACAAGTAGCAAAAAAAATGTTTAAGAAATCAAACAAGTAGCAAATCGAACAAATCAAACAAGTAGGAAAAAAATGTTTAAGAAAACGATGAGAAGAAAGATGAGCAATTTTGAACCTGTTTAAGAAATCAAACAAGTAGCAAATCAGCAGCAAATCGAACAAATCAAACAAGTAGGAAAAAAATGTTTAAGAAAACGATGAGAAGAAAGACGAGCAATTTCGAATCTGTGATTCGAACCTGTGATTTCGATCGGTTTGGTTTGATTCGAACCTGTGATTTCGATCGAGAAAACGAGTTTACAACAGAACCTGTTTAAGAAAACGATGAGAAGAAAGATGAGCAATTTCGAACCTGTGATTTCGATGGGTTTGGTTTGATTTGAACCTATGATTTCGATCGACAGATGAGCAATTTCACGATGGAGCCGCCAAGCAACAGTTTCACGATGAGGGATGATAAAGTTAGGCGTGCGTCTAGGTTTTTTGATTTGAAGGGTAAAGTGGTAAAAAACAACCTTGTTCCATCTAGTTCCAGGGGGGAAGGGTGAACTCACGTGTCCCATTATTGTTCTAGCGTGTTCCACATTAGGACACGCCAAACGTGGGACAAATCTGTCATGTTCTGTCCTGCGTACCAAACGCACCCTAAATAATTATTCACTATATTTTTTTGAAGTTATAATTACTTCAATTCGTAGCTGTGCATAATTTAGTTTGTTTAGGGGCAAGATGGTTAAATTACACAGGAGACCCATCATAAACCTACCAAAAGGCAAAAATTCACTCAGTTGCTGCATTTTGTAACAATTCTATGCCAAAAAAACCAAGTAATTATATGTATTTACATTGTCGAAAATCGAAACAAATATCTATTTGTTGCTCAATCTAATTTTATGCCTATTTTGCCCTTTCGGGCGCTTACGACCTGCTTCGGTTTCGTTCTTCCTGTCTTTTCTCCTTTTCAACGAGCCCTTGCTTAAAGAACCAGCTCCCGCGGTTTTAACCATTTTTTCATCATACCACCGAATGTTGGTCACAATGGCACGAACTATAATCTCGCTCTTTGGCGCTATCATCACCTTTCTCTCGAGAACCGAATTCTGCCCGCAACATGAACCTTTTATTGCTTTAGATTTTAGCTTTCGGAAAACGTGATCTTTATCACGCTTCAAAGTGTCTGTCGATGCCTGCATATGAAACCCATGGCAAACAATTTGCCAAGACATTTGGTATATTAGCATGACACAAAAGAATAACAACGATTCCGTCCCATGAAATTTGCAATGTTTAACGTCTTTGAAATGTTTCTAGGTTACCAATTACCTAATCGCCCATCTTAAACAAAACGAAGCCAGTATATCCCACTCGAACATAGGCAATGGGAGGGACGGAACGTACACTGACCTCACCTCAACCAAAAGGATCAAAAGGTTGTTTCCATGAAGCCCCCCGCCCCCCCCCCCCCCCCCGGCGGGCGCGGGGGCGGGGCTTGTGCACAATGCAATGATGTGTACAAGCAGACAGTGCAGTAAGACAGGTAATATAACAGATAATCGGGAAATATAACATGTAGAATAATGATTCAATGGTGTGTGCACTTATTAATGGTGTGCAAGCAAGCAATGTAATACAAGTTGATTTGGGCCGATAAGTTGTGCCTTGTTTCATGTTATTGAAGGGTATTTTGGTCATTTGATAAAAAGTAGAACGGTTTTACTGAAACTATGTGAGGAGACAAAAGTCGCAATCTTCATGGGATGGAGAGTAATAAATGCGTAGGAATGAAATGAAGAGAACTACATACGTGAAAATCAATAGGGATCTTAATACGGCTGCATGCACATCCACACCCCTCGCTGAAGTTAACTTTCAAGATAACATCAAACGGTTCAGCCGTCCAAACGGTTCTCCTGAATTTCGACAAATTTAAACATGAACGTAAGGCCACAATAGACGATTCATCTTTATGTTATATTTATTACTCAACCTTGAATACGTTATGGCCATTTAACATTTCAATTTGTGGGTCCTTTTGATATGGTGCGAGAAGAAATGAAGACGGGACTTATAAAACAATAAAAGAAGGATGTCGAGTAGTACCTTTTAAGCTGAAACGGATGCTTATCTAGAACAGCCTTTTTCATGGGCTGGTTATCTGAAAAAGAAACCTAAAATGCAATTTCATTTGCACATATCAGAGAACTAGAGTACATTAACAAACTTACAAGAAAAACACAATCAAAACCAGATTCCATAATAGATGCAAAACGACCCAAAAATCTGAATATTATAGATGAAAACAAGTAACCCCACTGGTCATAAGTCTCGAGAAGAACAACCACGGTCTGTGTTGAGCAGTAAAATCAATTTCAGGACGGAGTTGTGTTAGGGAAGGCCAAGGGGAGCTTCTGTGCATGATATACAATGTGTACAAGCTTTCTTTCATACATGTTTGTAGAGTTCGAAGATGATAGAGCGTAAATATCAGTGCCGAAGTGTAGACTAAACCAAATCAAACGAGCCCAATATATCCCACCCTAAGGTGGGGTAGGATGTAAGAAGACATGACCTCTATTGCAAAGAGCAACGCAGTTGTTTCCGTGAAGACCCCGGCTTTGAAACATGCTAAAGTGTCAATTCTTGAAATTTTTGAACATGGGCTGTTTTTATATTGTCTATAAATGTTTAAATATGCAGCTAAATATCTTAAAATAATGGACCATTTTTGTATGGTCAATAAATGTTAAAATATTTTATATACCTTAAAACACATTCTAGCGAGCTTTGGTGGGAAGGGGGCCTAATATTAAAAGTCATAAGGCTTACAGTCATGTTTGAAATCTTTACGACTTGGTAATTTGGATACGTGCAGTCGGTATTTGATCTAGAGGTTCAATTAAGCATGTCAAGATTGGTTTGCTAGAAACAGAGATAACTTAAAAGAAAGAAATTTAGAATTCGTTAAAACAAAATAACTTTCAAGATTGTCTCACCTCCACAGACTTGATGAATGGAAGTAGCGCCTTCTTATCATGTATACTTGCTATTCGAAGTGTCCAGTTGACATATCGCTCATCTGTAAAACAATAAATACTACGTGTGAGAAAACTTCATAGGATGTAAAGACAACATACACGCTTGTCAAATAACACTTCTTCAAAATGACAAGTTCAATGACAACCCCGAGAACTTTATTTAATAATCTGAGAGAAAATGCAACATTTAGGTTTTCTGGACATAATTTGTCAAAAATCAATCGTGGATATAAGTGTGTAACGTATATATTTTTTCAAAAAAAGGGAAAAATTAAGGGAAATAACCTAAACTCAACGCCTGAGTTAAAACGGTCTGGAGAAGATCTATCCTGACAAATGGGCGAATTCGCATATTGAGAAGTTCCATGACTCCACCAATCACCTGCACTGATTGATATCCATAAATAAAAGGGTGGATTTACATTGAAGTAACCAGTAAATACATGTGATGACGTACTCCTGTGGGATGACTTTCAGCTACAATTATCAGAAAGTCAAAAACCATGAGGAAGTGATATTTTATAGTACGAACAAAACCATTAGCAAAACTTCAAGCAGTCAAAAGCCCTGATGTACAAAGGTATAGAAGAAATTCAATTTTCATAAGAAGGGGTTTCTTTTTCATACAGCACCTTGTCTACGAATCCATGGATGACCAGATTCGCTTTCTTGTCTTTTGGAGTCTTCTGTAGAATTTGAGAAAATATAAAAAACGAAAATGAGAAAAGAATAAAGGTAGGTTGAGTCAAGCCAGAAGGGAAGATAAGTTAAGCTACTACTAACAAAGTGGAACAAAGGAATACCTGAAGATTCACAATAACCACCTTGCCACCACCACGAAGACACTTCAGAGGCAAATTGCATGCAGGAGTAATCTGCAAACTGCATGGAGCAGAAATTACCAATATACCCATGTTCCCAAACAAGAAGCAGGAAACGGGACATCAGATGCCTATGTCGTTGTGACAGTCAATTGTCAATTTACATAAATTGCAATAATACTCGTATTTTTGCTCAAGCCATGGTTTTTCGAAAACAGCCACTCTATCCTCTAGGGGTAGAGGTCAGATCTGCGTACATCTCACCTCTCCCAGACCATGCTTTCGAGCTGGATATACTGGGTTTGTTTGGTTTGGTTTACATAATACTCGTATTTTTACACTCCTGTCAATCATACTTCAAAATGTCCAAGCAAAAAATGCCTCTTTTAGAAATGCAAGCTTTGATTATGTAACACTATGATTACCTCGTTCCCAAACATAGTACAACATCAGCCTTTTCACAGTGTGCCTCTGCTGGATTCATCTCTTCGGGGGGCAATGCATCCTACAAGAACACACACAGAGCATCGTAGGATTAGATGTTTTATCTTTCATGAGCTTCCAAGTGTAGTGATAGTAAAGTTTTTGGTCTAGATGATAATGATTACCTATAAAATATTTTCTCGATCATTGCTCAAGACAATCTCTCACGATGATTCTAAAATGGCATTCTATTTCATAATTTAATACAAAATAAATTATGTTCCTGTTTTTGCATCAAAATCATTCATCTAAAGCTAGTTTTGCACCACATGTAACTTAGTACCATGAAACGAACACCACTTTTTATATAGTAATCACTTCCAATTGCTAATAAGTCCAGGGTCAAGTGTAGCAAATAAGAAGATGCCATTGGTTACCCCATGGAAAGATAGGCGGATATAAAAATCTTGTTTGTGCAAGCCTTGGTTCAGTAATGCAAGAGATAATACCTCCCAATCAAGAACTGTGTCCTTAAGTTTAAGATCACAATCTGCATTGGAGCACCTTCGTGATGTCTCCTTCAGTCCGACAGATTCAACCTCAAAGTCTCGAAAGTACCTTCCCAGGTCAAAATGATAAAATTGCTTCTAAGTAACCAGTTTCCAAAGCTTAATGAAAAATACAGAAGTTTTTACAGTAAATGAAAAGACTTATGGCCGATACTGTTACTTGAGCACAAGTTATAATGAAAACCCACAATAAAGTTGAACAAATCGAGTGAAATATTAAAAACCAAAAAAGCAATGTATCTTTCCAACACCACAGGATGAACTCTTACTCAACACCACAGGAAGTGCATCTTTCCATGAAGGAATTCCCATGCAATTCTGACAGCTTTTCCCTTGGAATTCCAGATCGAAGATGGAGGCCATCAATGTTCTGTAATGTAACAGCTGTGAGCATAAAGATAGCATGCTTGATGACACTTGGTTTGTTAGATTGGATGATGTTATATTTGTAATAGAGTGTATCGCTTTATATTCAGAAAATTGCAACCTTTTCTGCTTACAAGCACTTTCAGTTATAGACAGACATATTAACTGCAAACTGATATAAGAATTGTTGGGAACTGAAGAAAAACTCAAGTATGGTTAATGCTGCTGGTTCAGAGTTAATACTGCTAGAAGACTTTAAGGTTAATACTGCTGAGTATTACTACTGCTAGTAATTAATACTGCTAGTCAAAGTTAGTGCTGCTTGAACAAAGTTAGTACTGCTAGTAGTTAGTGCTGCTTAGTAGTTAATGCTGCTAGAAGAAGTTAATGTTGCTGAGCATGGTTAGTGCTGCTTAAGAGATTCGGATGGAAAGAATGACAGCTGGATAATCTGAAGATTATGGAAGCTTAGAGATATACATGGAAGATATACTGAAGATTTGTTTGATTATTGTAATTATCTTTTGACTAGTATATGTATAGAATGTATAGAATAGATAGAAAAAAAGAACTTTTGATAATCATTCATTCTAAGTTATAGAGAGAAAATCAACCTCAAGGCATAGATCCTAATTCTAGAGAAGTAGAATTCGTATTGGTGAGCCTGTTCATCAATATTGAGGTTGAGTGTGTAATCTTGTAACTTCAAAACATTCAATACAAGTTTACAGTTTGTTCTTCATATTTTCTGTGTTGATTTACTGTTTCATTAAATATCAAAATGTTATTCCGCAAACTTCTTTGATATTGTTTCTGAGAATTAATTCTTGTTGAGAATTCGATCCTGACAAGTGGTATCAGAGCTAGTATTCTCAGAAACATTCATTCAACATCAATCATCATGGCTAAAGGTTCAGAGTCTTCAAGCTCAGAAATTCCTACAGAGGTAACATCAAATCTTTGTTCTAAATCCTGTATTGAAACTGTTACAAGGTACAGGGATCACAACCAGACAATGAGTGATGATCTTAAAAGATTAGAGAAAGATATAAAAGACTATGTAAGAATAGTTGAGAGATTTGAAGAGCAGATTAAGGGTTTTCAAGCTAATGAGCTTCAACACTCTTATGATACAAATTACTGGAAGTGGGAGAAGAATGACCTAGAACTTCAGCTGAAAAAGTCTAAAGAGGAGAATGAGAAGATAAAGAGTGAGTTTGAGAAAGCAAAGCTGGATATTGAGAAATTTTCCAATGCTTCTAAAGCAATGGACTCTTTGCTCCAAACTCAAATCCATGACAAACTTAGAAGAGGAATAGGCTATAACACCACACCACCACCATACAACAACAATTACATCCCTCCTATATCAGACTTGCTAGAGACCAAGGATAGGAAGAAATTGCCTGTTGGAGCCACTAAGGTAGATCCTTTAGACAAAGTGGTGGTTAAAACAGACTCTGAAGAAGAGAACTCTAGTGAAAAGAGTAAGAAGAACATTGTGAGTGATGAGATTCCTCTAGAAAATCACATTATCACCAATGAGGGATGTGGAAAGGCTTGGATCAAGTCTAAGAACACAGAAAAGACTGAGGGAAAGTCTGAGAAGGTCCATTATAAGCAAACCACGGTTGTGAATCCTGTCCCTTGCAAACAGTGTGCTTGCAATAAATCTGAGCCCCAAAAACATGATAAACCAAGGGGAAATCAGAGAAACTGGAATAATCAGTGGGCACAAAAACAAGGGGTTGATTTGAGTAAAATCAATAGACCAAAACCTTGTTTTATCTGTGGCAAATTGAATCATCTTGCCAAACACTGTTATTTCAACCCTATCAACCAAAGAGTCACTTTTCAAAGAAAACCACAAAACTCTTTTGGTTATAGGAATAAAAGAAGGAATCAATTGGTTGAGAAAAGAGCACCTTTAAAGTCTCATGCTCAGAACAAGTTTGCTAATACAAAGAAAAATGCTCCAAATAAGCCAAGGAGTAATTTAAAGACAAAGAAAGCAAACAACTTTGTTCAAGTTTGGGTTCCAATTGTAAAGAAACCTATTAGTACTGCTATCCCAGATAGTACTGCTAACAGAAATAGTGCTGCTGCAACCAATACTACAGCTAACAAGGATAGTGCTTCTACTAGTATTAATGTTGCCAAACCTATAATCTTGACAAAGTATTCCAGCCATGAGATTCCTAAACAACTCATCCAGACTAAACTTACAGATTATATTGATGAGAAAGGACAACCCAAGACCACTTTGGCTTGGGTTCCCTCCAAGACTAACTGATTTATTAAGTGTGCAGGGCAACCAACAGCTCAAGAGGCATTTGACATGTAGATAGTGGTTGCTCTTGGCACATATCTAGTAACATGGACTGCCTTCAAAGCTTCAAAAGGTTTGATGGAGGACATGTTGCTCTTTGTATGAAACTCCAGATGGAGGTAAGTTCAAAGGTAAGACAATTGGAAAATTAAGAGATGGAATAAAAGTGTGAGGTATAAATGAAAGGTTATGGGCAACACAAGCTTAAAAGGTGCAAGTGCAGTTAATGCTGCCAGTGCAGTTTTAATACTGCTTGTAGTTAATACTGCTAGTAGTTAATACTGCTAGTGGTTAATACTGCTAGTGGTTAATACTGCTTGTGGTTAATACTGCTTGTGGTTAATACTGCTAGTGGTTAATACTGCTTGTAGTTAATACTGCTTGTAGTTAATACTGCTAGTGGTTAATACTGCTTGTAGTTAATACTGCTAGTGGTTAATACTGCTTGTGGTTAATACTGCTTGTGGTTAATACTGCTGGTCGTTAATACTGCTCTAGTTTAATACTGCTTATATCCCGAATACTATAAATACTCTTTGCCCGCCTAAAAGTTCATAACGACTCTTTGCATACTATTCACTTGCGCTCTAAACCCTTTCTCTTTCAAAGATTCAAAAGTTTCAGGCAAGCTTTTCGCAAAGATCAATGGCATCCATGGCATTCATCGATGAACACAATGAGATCGCGATGCTACAAAAGCCAAAGCAAGCTGCAGGATTTCACCAGATTGTGGATTTCCTCCAGTCAAGCCATATTGCTCATGCTCTTACTATTGCTCCTACAATCTATATCGAGCATCAAAGGCAGTTCTGGGCAAATGCCACCATTGTTGCTGAGAATGGTGTGCAGATGATCAAGACAAGGGTGTGTGAACAACCCTTAACAGTTACTGAAGAAGTTATTCGCATCAGTCTACGTCTAGACGATGCCTCTGGTATAACTTCCATCCCAAATGATGAACTGTTCTCTTCCCTTACAAGAATGGGGTATGGAGGTCCATTGGGTGTTTTCAAATTCTCTAAAGCCAAATTTTCACCCCAATGGCGCTTCTTTGTCCATACTCTTATGCACCGTATCTCCAAAAAGACTACTGGATGGAGTGAGTTCAGCAGCACTATTGCTTATGCTTTGGTGTGCTTGGCCACTGCCAGAAAGTATAACTTTTCTAAAATGATTTTCAGTGATCTTGTATCAAACATGGGAAACAAAAAGAGTTTCTTTATGTACCCCAGGTTTGTTCAAGAAGTTATTACTCATGAATTGACGGATATACCTCAACCTGTTGGGGTATATGTACCTAAACCCCCCAAAGGCAAGGTTTTCTCAAATATGAGAAGATCTGTTGGGGACTCTGAAGGAGTTGACACCCCATTGTTCTCTACAATGATGGTGGTGCCCCAAACCAATGAAGGTATGGCAGCAGAGTCAAGGCCCCCATTAGACCATCCTACTGCTAGCCAATCCCAACCTTCCCTCTCAAAATCTATCCCCCAGTCCCTTCTTGAAAAACCAACCTCTCCTATTACCCAAACATACAAGAGGAAACAGGTAAAGAAGGCTCCTTCCCTTCTTGTACCATCAACCCCCAAGCCTTTAAGCCCTCTAAAGGAAAATTCTCCTTTAGGGAATATCCATAGGGAAACCACAGGGGTGTCTCCCAACCCCAAGGAGGTGCTCTCTGAAGAGGAGGAAGAGCATATGGGTGATGAGGCTGCCACTACTCCTGCTAGCACAGAGGAGAAAAGTGGTAACATCAATAAAACCTCCCCCATGGCAACTTTGAATGAGTCATCATTTGAAGGTCCCTGGTGCCAAGAAACCACGGGGGTGGACAGTGCTTCTGCTAGGCAGAAGACTTCCACTAATAAAAGATCCCATGATCCTTCAATAGGGGGTAACACTCCTGGAGAAGGTGAGGACAGATATAACTATGATGAATTGATGGAGACAATGGGTAACATCAACCTAGATGTTCTGAAACAAGGAAAAGAAATAGAGGAGATGAAGCTGGTGATCCTGTCACAACAAGTCCAGATTGAAAAATTGAAGAAGATGGTGACCAGGCTGGTTCAAAAGAAAAGAAGGAAACAGTTTGTACTCAAAAAGAGGGACCAAGTTCAAGATTCTTTCAACAAGGGGGAGAAGCATGAAGGGGAAACTGTTGAAAAGAAAGCTGAAGTTGAGGGGGAGACAGAGGAAGAGATGGAAACAGAAACAGATACTGCTGCTGAAGCAAAAGTAGCAGCAGAAACTAAAACAGCAGAAATAGGGCTCTTTGTGGAAGAAATGGAGATAGCAGAAACTTTAGTCAAAGCAAAGAATGATACTCCTAAGGCTACTCAAAAGGCCAAGGGAGTAGTTATCAAAGAAGGAGGGATCTCAGAGAAGGAAAAAGAGAAAGAAGTTTTGAAAGAATCAAAGGGAAAAGGAAAAGAGAAGATGGTTAAAGCTGAAATGCCTCCAAGACAGAAGTCTCAGATTGAAATGGATGAGGCAATAGCAAAACAGTTGCAAGACCAAATGGAGAAAGAGGAGCAGTTGCAAACAGAAAAGGATAGAGAACTGGCAAAGATTATGGCCAAGAAGTTAAATACAGAATACCAAAAGAGTTTGAAAGAAGCAGCTCAGACAGCAGCTCAGTTCAAGAAACTTCAAATTAAGAAGATGCCTATTCAGAAGCAAAAGCAGAAAAGACAACCCTCCAAGACATTTTTGGCCAATCAGGAAAGAAGAAAAATGATAAACTTCCTGAAAGGTGCAATTGGTGTTAAGGGAGAGATGTTTATCCACATGGCATACTCTCAGGTTGAAGAGTTGTATAACAAGGAAATGGCCAAGCTCCAAGGGAATTCAGCACAAAGGGAGGAGGCTGAGAGAAGGATGAAAGAGAGACATGATCTCAACATCCAACAACCATTCCCTGAGGAAACCACACCCTCCAAAGAAGAAGCAGAAGAGAAGAAGGAAGAACCTGGAAATGTTGGTATAGAAGCCAAGTCTGGAAAAAGAGTGAAATCAATTGCTCCAAAAAGGCAGTTGAAAAGGCCTAGGGTGGAAGAAACTGAAAAGGAAGCAGAACCTTCAGTCACATCCCCAACAGAGCCAGTACAGAGTCCAGAGCAGGTCACTAAGCAAACAGATGAAAGTATGGATCCGTACATGACAATAGTGGAACCTTTGAAAGCTGTTCCAATCTCTATGCAAGCTCCAGAGATCATCTTCTGGGATATTCTGAGAGACAATGGAAAGAATTTCTTCAGAATCAAGAGAGCTGATGGTTCATTTGAAGCTTATTCAACATGGGGGAAAGTCATCAGAAGTTGTTCAAGAGCTGATATGGAAGAACTATATAAAGTTGGGATGAAACTTTATGAACCTGTGTTGAAAGGTACTGAAGAGAATCTTCTCAAAGTGACATTGGAATACTTGTGCATGATGTTTGAGCCTGAAAGAGTGCACCATAGGATTAAAGATCATATGCATGAGTTCATATTCAAGAAGATTGACAAATGGATACTGTTTGAAAACTGTGGAGTATACATGATTACTATTGACAATTGTTATCATGAATACTACCTGGTGGACAAAATCTATGAGCATAGCAAGGAGAAGTTAGAAGGGATGCTTAAAGCTACACTGGTATGTACAAAGGATTCAGAGATGGCAAAGATTGTGGTGAGAAGAACTGTAAATCAAAGCTTGGGCCTAGATCCAAATTTGGGAAATTGATCCAGAGGTGTTGAAAGCATCTTGAAGATTAAATCTGAAGAACTTGACTTCTTTTCTTAAAAGTCAAGTTAGGGGGAGATTGTTGGGAACTGAAGAAAAACTCAAGTATGGTTAATGCTGCTGGTTCAGAGTTAATACTGCTAGAAGACTTTAAGGTTAATACTGCTGAGTATTACTACTGCTAGTAATTAATACTGCTAGTCAAAGTTAGTGCTGCTTGAACAAAGTTAGTACTGCTAGTAGTTAGTGCTGCTTAGTAGTTAATGCTGCTAGAAGAAGTTAATGCTGCTGAGCATGGTTAGTGCTGCTTAAGAGATTCGGATGGAAAGAATGACAGCTGGATAATCTGAAGATTATGGAAGCTTAGAGATATACATGGAAGATATACTGAAGATTTGTTTAATTATTGTAATTATCTTTTGACTAGTATATGTATAGAATGTATAGAATAGATAGAAAAAAAGAACTTTTGATAATCATTCATTCTAAGTTATAGAGAGAAAATCAACCTCAAGGCATAGATCCTAATTCTAGAGAAGTAGAATTCGTATTGGTGAGCCTGTTCATCAATATTGAGGTTGAGTGTGTAATCTTGTAACTTCAAAGCATTCAATACAAGTTTACAGTTTGTTCTTCATATTTTATGTGTTGATTTACTGTTTCATTAAATATCAAAGTGTTATTCCGCAAACTTCTTTGATATTGTTTCTGAGAATTAATTCTTGTTGAGAATTCGATCCTGACAAGTAATGCCACCTCAAATCCAGTGATCGTGTCTACACAAGCCAAGCAGATAAGATACAAACAGATTTGGGGCCGGGAGAATGGCACAGGCAACACTTGATGCCTCCTTGAAATGATTATATGGTAATATGAACTCCAAAATGTAAGCAGCAAGGTTAGACTTAGACTAATAGACCATGTTTTAATTATGTAAGATATTGCAGCTAGAAAGAAAAGACTATGACCAGGCTACCTATACATAGAAAACGAAAACCAGGAAAAACAAGAAAAACAAGAAAACTGAAATTTGAATACTTTTAACAGACACCTCATGACAAACTAAAATAGGATTCACAAACATCACATTTGAAGAGAGGGAGGCTTGATGGGGATACAAGCCTGTTGTCCCTGATGAAGACGTAAACTATAAAATGGCAGCAGATTAGATTATATATAGTAAAAGGAAGTAGGGGATTCATACTTGGCTAATAACAAATTTAAGAATGCCAGCTCTCTCTAGTTCAACCAAAGCCATATGGGTCATGCTTGGCATTGCCCGATGAAATGGGAGTGACGCTTCTGGCAAGGCATTGCCTCCCCGCTGCATTTCAAACAAGCCAAGGATTAACAGAACCATTCGAGTAACATGAATCCAATTTCAACAAGACCGTCCATGATAAGTTTCAGAAAGGGAGTTCAGTGTTGATGAATCAGACGTCACATCAAACCGTAAGTCTGTAACCAAAGAGATGCTTATAAAACATAATTGCCCTTTGGTTCCCACCAAACAGAGACTACATATTGATGACATGATAGGCTTATAACTGCGTTCCTCAAATTGTATAACTAGACACAGGATTACACTAACAATTTTGAATGAATAACGGCTCGTAACCATAAATAAACTGGTAAGTAGAAAGAAATCCATTATAAGTGCCCTACTGTGACTGCTCCATGGCTATCAAGTTGACATTAGTGACATGCTTTCTTCAAAAGGAAGGCCATGCTGAATTCACTTTTCATTCATGGTATGCTAGATTTATTATTGTCGTTTTCCTCAAAATTCTACAAGCAAGTAATAAAAAGCATTTATGGGTCTGTTCGTTTATAACACATTTAGTTGGCATTGATTAGTGCTCTCAAAGTGTGAATGAATTCAGCCCATGTTTAAACATCATGCAACCATATAGGACGATCATTTCTTGTTTCTTGTTTCAGGTTATTTTTTGAACCCTCACCTTTTGTTGTCCCCTATATTTCTTTGGGGAATCTTTCTATCTATTTCGCATACTTCTCACAAACCGGGTGTCTTCACGAAAAACCACTCCACTCTTTGAGGGTAGAGGTCAGGTCCACGTACATCCCCCCTCCCCCCAGACCCCGCCTTCGGATGGGATACACTAGGCTCATTTGGTTTGGTTGTATCAGACAATATACTATTGTCTGTGCAAATGTCACAAAACATGAAGGGAGAAGGTTTGAAAATATACACCTGAAGTGTCCAAATCCCTGTGGGACCACGAAAGTCAGGTATACCACAAGAAGTTGATATCCCAGCTCCAGTAAACACGACTAAATGCTTACTCTGCACGTAATAGGAAAATGGAGTAAAAGTCTAGTTGAGACTTGAGAGAGACTGAATGAAGGCTTATACAGTATACACGATGAACAGAACATATATCATCAAAGCAAACCTTCCGAATCATCATAGTAAGCCGTTCAATCTGCCAATGTAATTAAACAAAGACATAAGTGTTCATAGCAAGCATATCCAAAGAATCAGACATTATCACTTCAAAAACAGTCCACAGCAAAACTAATTACGTGCACATAACAAGTTTACTTCACTGCCCCAATTCCATCTTTTAAGTAAAGCCTATTAGCTTGACTCTTGTACTATAGAATGCTTCCTATACAAATGGGATTTTCTATTTCCTTTTGGTTGTTCCCCCAAACTAAAGTTTACATGCCTTTTTAGAACATTATATGATCCCTACAAAAAAAGTTCTTAGCCAATGCTCTCGATTTTGTGATTCAATATGCCCATTTCAATTGTAAAATTTAAAATTTCAAGTACCATCAACCCAATTAAATCAGCTTCCACACCCTAAATTTTAGGCGCATTCACTTCAAATTTGTAAAATAGAACTGATAAAGTATCATTGAACTTATAGCCAGCACAAAAAAGCATGATCCCTAAAAAACTCCCCAGTTTCAATCAAACTCGATCATAAAAACATCAATGCACAAGTCATCATAGATAAAATTTTAGTAACCCTAAGTCAAAACTCTACAAGCAACACAAACTGAATTCAACAATCAATGCATACAAAAACTCTGATCTTCTTCATTAATTAACCTCACACTGAAGCTAAATCACAAAAACCTAAGCAAGTAACCAACTCCATTGAGCACATCAATCGATTAAGATCATCATACTACCAAACTTAGCAACAACAACAACAATACATTACAAAGCATGTAAAGGTTATACTCATAGACTCATAGCAACGAATGAATAATCAAAACCTTTTCCTGTAAGAGATGAGGTGAGTCGAAAATTTCTGTCATTCCGACATTGCCAACATCTTCTATGTAAGAGAGCTTTTCTGCATAGCCTAGAGACATGATGGCTTTTTTTTGGTTTGAATGAGATCGATCTTGAAAAGGAGCGGATCAATGGAGTATAAAAAGAAGATGAACAGGTTGCTACTGTACTTCACTTTGTCATGGGCTCTCTACAGGAGAACCCCAAAGGTTAAAAGAAACAGGGAACATGGGTTCTCTGTGTTCTTAGCTTTCACACACACACACACACACACACATATATATATATATATATGTAAATGGACCCCTTGTTACTAATGGCGAAGAGGGTGGAGTTGACTTAACGGTGACAAGCGTGAACCGTTGATCTCTTTTAATCTCAAACATTTTTATGAATTGCGGTTTAGATTTTAGAATTGAATTAATCTGATGCA
This sequence comes from Arctium minus, assembly GCA_954870635.1. Lineage (NCBI taxonomy): Eukaryota > Viridiplantae > Streptophyta > Magnoliopsida > Asterales > Asteraceae > Arctium > Arctium minus. The sequence continues at coordinate 77,636,691 of OX941093.1, read as the reverse complement.
TCTCATCTTAATGTACGTCTATTTCTCGGTGGATAACTACTTTTCACACTTCTCACCGGAACCCAACTCCTTTACTATATCGTCTTTTCAAACATCAAGCTCATTTTAAGAAGGATGTATATATTGCATGAGTTGAGTTCAGTTGAGAAGTTGATGTTAACGTGAGAAGTAGTTATCAACCGTTTGATGAGTAATGGATGCATATTAAGATGAGATGCACCGAGATGTACCAAATCAATTCCCTTTTAAGCTGCAATTCATAGGGAGGGTATTTGATTAAAAGTGATCAACAGTTCAGATCCACTTCTCACGTGAATTGCAGTTTAAAAGGGAATTGACCCGATACATCTCAGTATATGTTATCTCGGTGCATCTCATTCTAATGTGCATCCATTTCTCATCCAACGGTTGATAACTACTTCTCATGTTAACCTCAACTTCTCATACGATCCTTCGCCTATATTGCATCACCCATATATATAGAGTGAGTTCCGGTGAAAATGAAAGTTGTCATGAGAATGGTAAGAAAGTTATGGTGAGAAGGGATATTCACCTTTGAATGGACATTAAGATAGAGATGTACTGAGATGACATGCACCGAGATGCACCAGATCAATCTCTGTATTAAGCACGATTCATGTATGGGTTTGAGATTAAAAGTGATCAAGGGTTCAGATTCCTTCTTACCTTCTCACCTTAACTCTTCTTGTCACAAGATCTCTCGTCTATATACATATACACGAAAGATCATGTGAGAATAAAAGTTAAGATGAGAAGTATAAGAAATGATTTGGACCATTAATCACTTTTAATTAGTGTTGATCTAATTGTTTCGATTAAGTCCCATATTAACCTATGAATTAGCTTAGAAGTGAATTTTCAATTGATCTTCAATTAGAATTAATCAAAGGGTGGAGATATTTTCTTACCCTTCTCAAGATAAATACTATCATTATTGGAAACCAACTATACACACATACACAAGCACACACACACACATATATGTAGAGGTTCAAAAAAGAATAGTAACTAAATGAGAGAATACGAAAACGGTCAAATCATATGTAAAATCGCATATGATTTTACACTAACGGTCAACGAAAAGGTATGCGCTGGCTTGCGACCTTAGGTCGTGTTAAAAGTCATGTGAATCACATGTGATTTTACACACACACACATATATATATATATATATATATACACACACACATATATATAGGGGGGATCATACGATAAGTTAAACATTTTGCGATAATGTGAGAAGTGTTGTACAACCTGTGGGTGTGTTTAATTATATATGATTAAATGCCTATATATTGTTAATGTAACATGTGTTTAATCATATATGATTAAACTTGTGTATCATATATTAAATCACATTTCTCGCCTTCTCGCAAAAATGTTTAGCTTCTCGTTTGAACCTGCTCCTAAAAGACTAACCCTCTTCAAAAAAGGTTAAAATTTATGCTAAAAGATCGATGAAACAGTTCATTTAGCTAAATAACTAAAAGATTATTTTGTTCCAAAAAAATTTATGTACAAAACAAAAATTGACCCATATGGTAGTATATATATATATTCAGAATGTGCGATCTATGAGTTGGAAGCATGCATATTTGACTAGTTATTTATTCCAAATAGTATAGCGGTTGTTTCTGAAAAAATATTTGGTTTGTGCAAAAGTATTAACAAAAATGTAGAAGGGACAATAATTAGCACGTAGTAAAAACATAGTAAAGAAAAAGGTAATAAATAGTTGATAAAATGGCATCGAATAAGGATAAACACAGTTGAATGTAAACATACCGATCTTAATCAATAAAATGGTATTGAAGAAAGAATGAGAGATCATGTAATAGATGTTGATCAAGAGAGCTCTCAAGTATAAGATGAGTGGAATAGAAGACATTGAAAAGACAAATCGACTTGTTAGAAACTTTGTTGTTGAAGCCCATAAGGGGAATAGCTTTTGGACAATAGTGTCATTTGGCAACTACACTTTTAACGATTGTTGTTTATGTGATGCTTTACTTGAGCCCTCTAATTCGATCCAAATTTTAATGTCAACCTATTAATCTTGATAATATAACATCCTTAAGCAAACTACTCTTAGGTGCCGTTTGTTTTTTAAGAGGTCTAAAGTCTGAAGTCTTATTTTAGTTATGATTAATAAGAGGTGATGTGTAAAAAGGTCTGAACGATTCAGACTTAAGAGCCATTAAGAGGTTTTTAAAAAAAAACAAACAACCCCTTAGTGGGATGATTTTCTTTTTGTTGCACCATAACATACTTTTGGTTCAAGATAATATATGGTTATCTCCTAGATGAAATTGATTTCCAACTTTGCAATTTGCTATTTTATCATCAATAGAAGGATGGTTTAAGCTATATGTATGAGGTTATTGATTTCTTAGAGAAACCATATTTATGAGATATACTATAGTAGATGTAAAAACACTATTCAATTCAATTAAACATGATGATACATGGGGTTTATAAAAACATTTACATTCACTTAGTTGTTTTACACCAAATTTGGTGTAAAGTATTCAATTCGTTTGTTAAGTTTACATAATTACAAATTGATTCCTCAATTTATAGTTTAAGTATTTTTACTTTATCTATACTATATTATAAAGACGGAATAAAAAACTCTTAATTACTACTTATAAAACATAAAGTACTACCATTTTATGCATACATTTCAAAAATCTCTTAATCACAATTTACTATGCATAAGATACAACTCATTTGATGATATGTTTGTTTTAAACAATAAGATACTTTTGTTGAATAATACGTTTATGAAGTTATTGTAAAAAAATGTGGGTATAATTTGAACTTTATCAATGTATATTGAGAATTTAAAAATAATTAATAGTATAAATGAGGTTCCGGTGATAAGTTGAGTTAATGGTGAGAAGTGTAAGAAGTGGTTATCGACCGTTGGATGAGAAATAGATGCACATTAGGATAAGATGCACCAGATCAATTCCTTTTTAAGCCACAATTCATAGGACGACTTGAGATTAAAAGAGATCAACGGTTTAGATCCACTACTCATCGTTGACTTAACTTCTCATACGATCATTCATCTTTTTATCTATAGCTTGGATTTAGTGTATTGATTAACATGTATTTGTTTTCCAATATGTCTGTTTAATATATATTTGTTTTACAATGTAAATATTTTCTATATGTTTGTAAAACAAAAAAATACAATTAAAAGTTTCACATTATGTTTTACCATATTAAATTTTAGATTTAAATGAAAAATAACAATTATCTCCTCTACATTGTATTGTATGTAGTAGGTAATGCGGTTGCTTGGGTGTCACGTGAGCAAACGACAGTAAATCTGGACCGTAGATTTTAGTCCGGCGAATCTGGTATACAAATTTGAGTGGAGGTGATCCAGTGGACCCGGCGCAGGATATAGTTTTTGGCCGGAGTAACGGTTATCGACTCCGGTGAATGGCTACTGAAAGTTTGGGGCTCGAACCCTGAGCTAACCCGAATTATCTTCTCGTTGTTGTTATCATCTTACAGGTATGTAATCGCTACCTCTGTTCCAGTTTCTTAAGTATCTGATTACGATTTTTGATTGAATAGTTAGTTCATACCTCTTTCGATCGCTTATCGTTATACATGGAGTTGTTTTGTTGTTCGTTTTGCTGTTGATAGTCATTGAAACGATAGATTATTAAGCTAAGGTGGAATTGGAAAGTGAACTCGAGTTACAAGTGGAGTCGATTTGAAGTTTTTTTATAATAATTTTACACTATCGTTGTATTTTACATTACATCTTTATCTAAGATCAGTTTCATGGAAGATAAGGGAATTTATTGATGGTTAAGCAATCGAACACAGCCTATTAAACATGACACAGATCTCCTTTTGATTCCAAAGCGAGTTAATAATTTTGTAATATGATTTGGTTATATGGATCATAGTTTTCCATATAAAAACTAGGGCCATGCTTTGTGCTTGGGTTGGGGCATTACGATCCCTTTCTCTCTTATGGACTCTTTAAATTTCGAATTCTTATGTTTTAGTAGTTAGTACTTCAGTAGTTCTTATATACACATTTGAATTTCAAGTTCTTATGGTCTAGAGCAACGTAGTAGTTAGTACTTAAGTAGTTCTCAGGGTATACACACGATTCGAATTTTAAATTATATGTTTGGGAATTCTGGTTATGGCTACTGCCTACTCATCAATACAAGCATCATCCTTAAAATAATTACTTGTGTTAGACTGTTGGTATATGGCTACTTGCCTACTCATCAACATAAGAGCTAAGGGTGTTTGCTTCATGGATTTTGAATGAATTGGAATGGATAATTCCTTTGACCAAATTCCAAATCTTATGTTTGGTTCACATAATGAAAATGATGGAATCATTTGAATTCCATTGAATTCCACAAATTAAGGAATTCATCATTCCTTGGCTTAAGTGGAAGAATTGATTTCCATCCAATTCCTACCAACCAAACGCATGGTCAAATTCCATTCCATTTCCTTCAATGGATTCCAATTCCATCATATTCCATTATGCGAACAAAACGCCCCCTTGGAATCCTTGCTTATGTTGGTATCTGATTCTTAACTGTCTCTGTGTATGGGTGGGGTTCGGGAAGCGGGGGAAGCAAGTAGTAAGTCTAAACTTCTGAAGTTGTGATATGCATAAATGTTTTTGGGTCATTTTAGTATAATATACACCGTATGTGAGGAAGCACGCTAGCTGATTTGTATTTCTGAGGCTATATGTACAAAAGCAAATTCTGGGAATTTTGTACACCTTGAAGTGTTTGACAACGTGTTCTTGCTTTGTGAAAAGGTCTCATTTTTATTTCATCCAATAGCATGTCGATTCCACTAATTAGTGAGAATGAACCAATCCACTTCCTCTGCCATCCTTTGGAATCCTTGTTGTCTATGAATGGTTGAAATCTGAAATATCTAAGCCTGTTCTTGTTTAAAGCACTTTGGGATATATGTAGAGAACCAAACATCTTCATATGAGAGACTAGAATCTCATCACCAAATTTTTGGTGCAGTGCTATACTTAAATTTTTAGTTCAACTAGGGTGTGCCTGGTACGTGGACAGTACCGAACAAGACTGGATAGTATGGGACTGGATGAAATTGGGGTGGCGAGAGTGTGGTAGGTGGGTGAAAGAATTGTGGAAGGCTTTAAGGTTTTATTTTGATATGAGTAGCTTAGTAATTTACTTATGTCCCATCTCCCTAATTTTTGTTCAAATTTTTGTCTCACTTAGTCTTGATCTAATTGTCACACCAAGCATTGGGCAACAAGTTCTTGTTCTGCTCTGTCCCGTCTTGTCCCACACCCCGAACTCAAGAATGGACATTTAGAGCTGTTATTTCTTTTCCCTAGGCGGGTGGTAACTTCTTGTCTCTTGCATCATGAATTGAGGTTCGGGTTTTGTTGGGTGGGGGTTTTGTTTTCTTAGCTATGGGTGTCCGGGCCAGCTTGCACGTACCTCGACTAATCCCATGGGCCCCAGAGAACAGCCAGGAAAATCCCCGGGGGCCTTGGAGGAAATCGAACAAGTGACCTTTGGGGAGGAGAGCTTTAAAGGCCCAAGCCTCGTTGGGTGGAGTATTTGTTGACTGCTATTATATTTTTCTTTACAATGTTCATTTGTTGAAACTAATTCCTATACCAAGGGTGACACCTGCGCCACATACTTTAAAGGCTGCTCTGCACATACATTAGAATCTCTAAGAAGTCTCGACCATGGTAGAGGTTGTTACTTGCCAACAACTTACTTTGTTGAGTGGGCACTTCATAATATTAGTTGTTGTGATTCAAATTCAGAATTCATCTTATAGTTATTTATCTTTGTATATGCTAAGACTTGGTAGATTATATGGCTACCGTGTTGTTCTCTAGCTCTTGGATTAAACCGGCAATTTTACATCAACTGTGGTATCATGGACCAAGTGACAATCGAAAATTGCGATGAAAAGGTCCAACTACTTCCTGCAATCAATGATGACTATGGAGGTGTGGTGGTAGAGCTGAAGGAGCATATGGAATCTGATGTCTTTCTCACACTCCTTAAAACTTCAATGTCACAGTGGACATCACAGGTTCTATTCCATTCACTGTTTTATATGATTATCTTTTCCTGTTGTATATCTCTTATTTGCTTATTGAACCTCTTGTGAATAGAAACCTTGTTGGGTTCTTATTTTCCTTCAACCTGATTCGGATTGGAGTTGCATAAACTTCTTAGGGGACTCTTTACGTGTTTGAAACAGACATAACAATTTTTTTTTTGGAAGGCATAGCGGCATCGAACCAACGAACGACTACCACGAACACATGCACACACGCACGCACACCTCCCCGGCGGTATCGGGCATCCACGGGCAGCCCACTAATCCGCCGCTGTCCCGGCCCAGCTTACGCTGAACCTAGAGCCCAACCACATTCTAAGAATGGGCTGGGAGGGCAGCCCAGTCAACGACTGGACCTGCCCAAGGACTGGGTACTCCTCATGCCCTCAAATTGACTCCCCTTGGAATCGAACCCGGGTAGATTGGGATACCATCCACAACCCCCCCAGGATGTTACCGCCCTTGGGGAAACCAACTGAGCTAGACATGATTTGTAACAGACATAACAAAATGCAACTCCAAAGGATACAAAACTCTCTTAGTAGAAATGAATGCAGTCAGTATGAACTTAGTGATCCGCATATCTCTGAAAAGTAAATTGGCAATTGTTCTTGAGTTATTGAACGAGAATGCTTAGGTCCATATTTGTGTTGGCTACAACTAGCAAAACTACTAATGTATGTCAACGGCTGGGAATTGTTCCTAGCAATTTATCGCCAAGTCATTGCTTCAGATGATACTATTTCTTTTCATAACAGTTCGGTAGGTGTTTTTACTTTTTACTAGCCGCCTATGTCATGACATGATTATAAGGAATGGACCTTGCTACATCAAAACTATAGATCTGTTGCTAATATAGAATTTCTGCATAATAATGACTTTTTTTTTAATTAATTTATGCTTAGTGGTGCTAGCCACTTTAAATGTTTCATATATCATACATGAAAGTTATTTTTACAGTATGCTATAGAGTTTCTCTGTATCATACTAATTTTGGGATGGTTTTTACAGGGCAAGAAGGGTGTTTGGATCAAACTGCCAATCCATCTTGTAAATCTTGTCGAAACTACAGTGAAGGTAAACTCATACTCGTACTACTATAATTATGTTTGGCTGGGGATTCTTGCGAATTTTGGATAACGTTATGGGTAGAAACTGATAATATACTATGTTTGTCCATAGATGATCTTAGTGTGGTGATTAAGTTGTTATATCTAGCATTTTCATGATGTTGATAATTATCTTCCCTTCCTGAATTGCTCTATGTTATCGGCAGGAGGGTTTTTGGTATCACCATGCTGAACGTGATTACCTCATGCTCGTTAATTGGATTCCTAAAACAACAAGTACAATCCCTTTAAATGCTTCTCACAGAGTAGGTGTTGGTGCTATTGTCTTGAATGATAAACAAGAGGTATATTTCAGCTTCCATCATTTTTCCAGCAAACTATCATGGTCTTTTGTCCATTGGTTTATTTTATGGTCTAGTTCCCCATATCTCTATTTGCTTTCATACTTTTGTTCGCTTTGCTATGCTGTTGCTTCATATTGATCACTAGACCTGAAACTATAGGTACATTATTGTTTATTTGACGGTCACCATTTGGAAATTTATCAAACGGTCAATTTTCATTCAACTCCAAGACCTTAGTTCTTTGCCTGATACCTGAATAGTAATTTGTATTTAGACTAGTGTGGCTAGTATTGTTGCAAGAAGTTGTGAGGAGGCATCAAAACAAGTAGGTTAATTCTGAAGTCATGAATAAACCAAAAGAAGTCCACTGAACCCTCTTGTAATTACCAGTAATGCATATCTTTCCAAACACTATTTAATAAACCTGTTGGCTCCACAACCCTCAGATTCTTATTTTTGTATAACTAGCATGCAACTTTAGAATCCAACACTTATATTACATGTTTTACCTGATTACATTGTCTGCTTGCACACCATTGAACCATTGTTCTACCTGTTATATTTCCTGATTACCTGATATACATTACCTGTCTTATTGCCTGCTTGCACACACCTCTGTTTCGTGGTCTTCACTGAAACAGCCTCTCGATCCTAGTGGTTGAGGTAAAGTATGTATACATCCTACCTCCTAGACCCTACTTTCGAGTGGGATATTCTGGGTTTGTTTGGTTTGGTTTGGATTAGTTCAGTCGAATAGATGGTTTTCGGATTCTGAGACCACATTTGCCTTTTTTATAGATGCTTGTTGTCCAAGAGAAGAGTGGGTTTTCACGAGGAACTGGTATCTGGAAGATCCCTACCGGAATTGTTGAAGTGGTATATGTTACGGACGATGCTCATTACTTTGCCAACACTAGGTACATAGCTTTCTCCAAGAAACTGATAGAGTTCAATCTACAGGGTGAGGATATCTCTGAAGGGGTGGTCAGAGAAGTCAAAGAAGAGACGGGAGCAAGTGTTAAGCCTCTGGTCTGCATATTGATATTATGTCACTTTTTATTATATGCCAAATATCAGTGACATTTCAACTTTTAACTAATGCTGATGATTTAACATGTTTCAGATAGATACAGAATTCATCGAAGTACTAGCATTCAGGTATACACAATCACTTTTTGAGCCTCGTCTCCTAACTGACATTATCGATGCTTAAAAAGTCAAAATAATTAGTAATTGGCGTCACATTTCACCCACTAAACTATAGAACTGAACGAAGATTAATTTTTACAAAGATGGATATATGTTGCGTTCAAGTGCCGTTGTCTATTTAACCATAGACCATGAGTTCAACATTCATATACTTGTACACAAAAGAGCTGAATCTTCAAGATACCACTGTTCCCTTTCATCTTATTGCATATCAGACTCAACAAGTTTGGTACTAATGCTTGTGTTGTTGAATATATTTTAAAGGCTGTAGCCGTTGCTATATATATATATATATGCTATTTTTATACATACAAATTGATCCAAATGACAGGCAATGTCACAAGGTATTCTTTGGCAAATCAGATTTATTCTTCGTGTGCATGATGCGTCCACTATCATTTGATATCCAAATTCAAGAACTAGAAATCGGGGCAGCCCAGGTATTGGCTTGTGTTAATTTTGTACACGGTAGTTTAACTCTTTTATTGAGATCGTTAATAGATATGCATTGTCATAAAGAAAAGAAACAAATGAAACTATTTTTCCCTATTCTTGTTATATATAAACCGTTCCTCACGTTTGTTGGCCAATAGCACGCGAAGAGAGGGAGTAAGGAAATAGTTGAACCTTAGGCCTAAACACCCTGTACAAAAACTAGTCCAATGTTTGGTGTGATATTTTAACCTGGAAAAGACGGGACTGACTGCTGAGCCGGACAAAAATGCATGTTTTTTAGTCTCACCAAAATAGGTGGAACAAAAATCAGGGAGAGAGCTACAAGATTGGTAAATTACTAAACTTTCCATATCAAATTAAAACCTTAAAACCTTGCAGAATTCTTTCACCCGCCTACCTCACCTCGTCCATCTAGTCCTGTCTGCGTACCAAACACACCCTAGGGCAACTAGTTCTCTTCTTTCCAATCTACCAACCTTGCTTCCTTCTTTCCATTCTTGTGCAATTCATGTTACAAGAAATGCCATAGTTAGGAACATGATAGTTGCTTCTAAGGTAAAAAGGGGGAAAAGATGGCCTCAATCAAACATTAAACCATCAAGGCACTTGCTTCAGGGCTGTTTACCAAACGCTTACCCAGTCAGTTAAGCTCTTACCAAGCGGTAAGCATGACAAAGGCTGAGAATCTTATTCGGTAACTGAGAATCTACTCGGTAAGTGCTTACCGGACAAAAGATGCTTACCACAATCCATTTTGATGGCCGAAAATTGCACCTGATAAGGCAAGTAAGGGTCGTGACTCTTGTGGTAAGCGCTTACCCCATAAGCATTTGGTAAACGGCCCCTTGCAGGTTAGCGTTGTGCACTTGTCTGTCTGTTCCTTCTTGTTATCAGATGTAGACCTTACATTGATCCGAGTGAATAATACAGTTTAAGGGGGTGTTTACTACCTGCCTATCGCCCCTTGTCCGGGTAAGAGGTGCTTACCCGGTTAGAGATGTTGCTCCTCTTATCGGTTCATGATGCTGACCGAGATGCTTACCTGATAAGATCTTTTTCTGCAGTGGATGCCATTGGAGGAAGTTGAAGCTCAACCTTTTGCTCAAAAACCAGACAGTCTAATGAATCACATTATGAAGTTATGCAAAGTAAAAGTGGAGAAGAATTACTCTGGATTTACTCCACACCCTGTAACATCATTTTTAAGTGACTCACCAAATTACATTTATTTCAACAGGAAAGATTTAAATTAAAAAAAATAATCCTAAAGATCAAGTTTTGGTCATTTAATTCTTTTGTAAGATCACATTATTTGTAATATTATTTCATGTATTGTCTATTTAATGCTAATGTGGATTTGAAGTTCATCCTCAAATCATAACAAATCAAACTAACCCAGTAAATTCTATGCAGTGATAAGGTATGGAGTGTAAAATGTATGTAGATCTTATATAAACCCAAAGGATATGTTAAAATGCTTTTATTTATTAGAATGATAACATTGACTAATATTTGTTTTTTGTCATTGAAATTAGATGGTATATTTAGGTATATGTCGAAAGATCGTGTGAGAAGTTGAGTTAATCGGAAAAGCGTGAGAAGTGGATCTGAACCGTTGATCTCTTTTAATCTCAAGCCCTCCCATGACTGCGGCTTAGAAGAGAATTGATCCGGTGCATCTCGTGATCTCGGTGCATCACATCCTAATGTGTGTCAATTTCTCATCCAACGGTTGATAACCACTTCTCACGTTTCTCACCGTTAACTCAACTTTTCACCGGAACCCAACCCTTAGGTATATTACCTTATATGAGATTTTATTTATATAGATGACTTTTCAAATGGACATGAAGCCATTTTTTCTTTAATAGATAAACAAGGTTATAGATTTAATTAAAATCTCATTTAAAGTTATATACCTAATATGATCCTTTGTTTTATATTAATCAAACATGTTAATATGCTCATATAAATCATAGAATCTAAATATAATAATTATCGAGCTCGAGCCGGTTGATCTTGAGTTCAAGCCCATAAACAAGCTTGTAATATTCGGATTTTAGATATAATGTATATAACTCCAATTTGTTAACGAGCATTAAGTACTACTTTGGAAAAGTTGTTCGAGTTCAAATCAGACTCGAACCGAGCTTGAACAACCTTCTACTCGACTCGACTCGTTGATATCCCTAGCTATGACTAGAGGTTCACGATTCAGTAAGTACAAAATAAATAATTACCACACTTGGAACATGTTTGTTAGCAGCTTAATGAGACTCCCACCTTATTCGATTAGCTATACATTGTCTGATTGTGAGAAAGTGGTTTATTCAGTAAGTTTCTAGAGATTGCTTCATGCAGAAGCTAAGTTATTTTCCAAATATGTATCTCCCAATTAAAAAACACACTCCTTCCATTTATAAGAAAACCCTCTTAAGTAAAAAATTTCCTAATCTATATAGATAGATTAATTCATATATACAACTTTATCTATACAAAAATTAATGAAAATCTAACAAATACGAAGGGATCTTATATAACTTCCTTTGTGTTTTCTCGTCCGGACCGACCTTGTCGAATTTCCACGAAACAGTACATGATCCATATACAATGTAAATGAGAAGGTTTTCACAGGAAATAACTTGAAAAAAGCCACTTTCGTGCAGGTAATTGCCGAAACCATACATTGGCTAAACCGAACGAACGTATATCATGCAGTTTATCGAAACCCACTCAAATCATAATGTATTGCCAGAAAGAGAACAAGCTATGGCGTGCTTCTCGTTCTAAGGTTCGTTTTGATGGGTCATGGGCTTAAAACGGATCACCGTAGCAACAGTTATGGACTTTTAAGCGCAACACCCATTTTTGGCCGATTCAAAAAATGGGTACCCTTTGTGTTTTCTCATCCGGACCGACCTCGTCGGATTTCCACGAAACTGTACATTGTCCATCTACAATGTAAATGAGAAGGTTTTCAAAGAAAATTCCTTGAAAAAAATCCACTCTCGTGAAGGAAATTCCTGAAGCCATACATTGGCTAAACCGAACGAATGTACGTTATGCAGTTTATCGAAACCCACTCAAATCATAGTATATTTCTAGAAAGCTGGCAAGCCATGACGCGATCCTCGTTCTAAGGTTCGTTTTGACGTGTCATGGGCTTAAAACGAATACCCGTAGCAAAAGTTATTTAAGTTTAAGCGCGACACCCATTTTTTTGTCGATTCAGCAAAGGCGGTACCCTTTGTTTTTTCTCGTCCGGACCTACCTCGTCGGATTTCCACGAAACTGTATATGGTCCATCTACAATGTAAATTAGAAGGTTTTTACAAGAAATAACTTGAAAAGAACCCGCTCTCGTGCAGGATATTGCTGAATCCACACATTAGCCAAACCGAACGAACGTATGTCATGCCATTTTTCGAAACCCACTCAAATCATGGTGTATTGCCAAAAAGGTACCAAGCCATGGCGCGATCCTCGTTCTAAGGTTCGTTTTGACGGGTCATGGTCTTAAAACGGATATCCGTAGGAAAAGTTATGGACTTTTAATCGCGACATCCATTTTTGGCCGATTCAGCAAAGGGGCACCCTTTGTGTTTTCTCGTTCGGACCGACCTCGTCGGATTTCCACGAAACTGTACAAGGTCCATCTACAATGTAAATGAGAAGGTTTTCACAGGAAATAACTTGAAAAAACCCACTCTCGTATAGGAAATTGCCGAAGCCACACATTGGCCAAACCAAAGGAGCGTACATCATTTAGATTATCAAAACCTACTCAAATCATGGTGTATTTCCAGAAAGCGACCAATCCATAGCGTGCTCCAAGTTTCAAGGTTCTTTTTGACTGGTTGTGGGCTTAAAACGAATCCCCGTAGCAAAAGTTATGAACGTTTAAGCGCGACACCCATTTTTGGTCGATTCAGCAAAGATGGTACCCTTTGTGTTTTCTCGTTCGGAACGACCTCGTCGGATTTCCACGAAAATGTACATGGTCCATCTACAATGTAAATGTATAGTTTCGTGGAAATCCGACAGGGTCGGTCCGGACGAGAAAACACAAAGGGTACCCCCTTTGCTGAATTGACCAAAAATGAGTGTCCCGCTTAAACGTCCATAACTTTTGCTATGGGGATTTATTTTAAGCTCATGACCCTCCAAAACGAACCTTAGAACAAGGATAGCGCCATAGCTTGGTCGCTTTCTGTCAATACACCATGATTTAAGTGGGTTTGGATAAAATGCATGATGTACGTTCGTTCGGTTTGGCCAATAAGTGGCTTCGACAATATCCTACACGAAAGTGACTTTTTTTCAAGTTATTTGTTGATACCAAATATGATGTTCTAAACTTGATTTACTTTTAACTACACAGAAAATGATAAACAAGAGTGCAAAAGCGTTTTAAAGTGTAGAGAAAATAGAACTTGAAAGGTTGTAGACACACTAGAAAATGATGAACAGAAACATAAAATGCATTAAGATGATTACTGAAGAATCTGCTTCATTAAATTGCTCAAGAACACCAAGAACACGTACTAGTATGTGCTAAAATGCTCCAAGAAATTACAAAGTTCTCTCTGGTTAGTGTGTGCTCGCATGATTTACAAAACAGAGAGTGTTCCCCTCATATAGGACGAGGATCACACAATAGTACAAGACAAAGGCTGACATTTCATAAAAGGAATGCCACCTAGAAAGTTAAACAACGTGGGATGCGTACAAATGATCTTCAGAATCTTCGTACAACAGGCTCACGTGGTCTGCATGTGATCTTGTCTTGAACCATTGACACTAAATCTTCCATCTTTCATCTCCATAGGTTAGCCATCATAGAGGCTCTATGAGTGATCACAGAGGCTCTGTGATCTGAAATTGATCAGGTTAGAGTCCTCGGGTAGATAGTCGAAAGAGTCTTCTGAGCTTGCGACTTCTGTGGTGAACTTGGAGGTTCTGAGCAGTCTTCTGAGGTTCCTACATTTAGCCTATTTTTCAATACTTATATGCATGTGAGTTGGAGCTAACATTATTTATTGTGAAAACCTTCTCATTTACATTGTATATGGACCATGTATAGTTTCGTGGAAATCCGACAAGGTCGGCCGGAAGAGAAAACACAAAGGGTACCCCGTTTGCTGAATCGGCCAAAAATGGCTGTCCCGCTTAAACGTCCATAACTTTTGCTACCAGGATTCATTTTAAGCCCATGACCTGCCAAAAAAAACCTTAGAACGAAGAGCACGCCATGTCTTGGTCTCTTTCTGTCAATACACCATGATTTGAGTAGGTTTCGATAAAATGCATGATGTACGTTCGTTCGGTTTGGCCAATGCGTGGCTTCGACAATATCCTACACGAGAGCGGTTTTTTTCAAGTAATTTACTGTGAAAATCTTCTCATTTACATTGTAGATGGACCATGTATAGTTCCGTGGAAATCCGACAAGGTCGGTCCGGACGAGAAAACACAAAGGGTACCCCCTTTGCTGAATCGACTAAAAACGGATGTCCCGCTTAAACGTCCATAACTTTTGCTACCAGGATTCGTTTTAAGCCCATGACCTACCAAAACAAACCTTAGAATGAAGAGCATGTCATGTCTTGGTCGCTTTCTGTCAATACACCATGATTTGAGTAGGTTTCGATAAAATGCATGATGTACGTTCGTTCGGTTTGGCCAATGAGTGGCTTCGGCAATATCCTACACGAGAGCGGGTTTTTTTCAAGTTATTTATTGTGAAAACCGTCTCATTTACATTGTAGATGGACCATATATAGTTTCATGGAAATCCGACAAGGTCGGTCCTGACGAGAAAACACAAAGGGTACCCCCTTGTTGAATCCGCCAAAAATGAGTGTCCTGCTTAAACGACCATAACTTTTGCTACCGGGATCCATTTTAAGCCCATGACCCTCCAAAACGAACCTTAGAAGGGGGACCACACCATGGTTTGGTCTCTTTCTGTCAATACACCATGATTTGAGTGGATTTCGATAAAATGCATGATGTATGTTCGTTCGGTTTGGCCAATGAGTGGCTTCGGCAATACCATACACAAGAGCGGGGTTTTTTCAAGTAATTTACTGTGAAAACCTACTAATTTATATTGTATATGGACCATGTATAGTTTCGTGGAAATCCGACAGGGTCGGTCCGGATGAGAAAACACAAAGGGTACCCCCTTTGCTGAATCGGCCAAAAATGTGTGTCCCGCTTAAACGTCTATAAGTTTTGCTACGGAGATTCGTTTTAAGCCCATGACCCACCAAAACAAACTTTAGAACAAGGACCAAACCTTGGCTTGGTCTCTTTCTGTCAATACACCATGATTTGAGTGGGTTTCGATAAAATGCATGATGTACGTTCGTTCGGTTTGGCCAATGAGTGGCTTCGACAATATCTTACACGAGAGCGGGTTTTTTTCAAGTTATTTACTGTGAAAACCTTATCATTTACATTGTAGATGGACCATGTATATTTTCGTGGAAAACCGACATGGTCGGTCCGGACGAGAAAACACAAAGGGTACCCCGTTTGCTGAATCTGCCAAAAATGGGTGTCTCGCTTAGACGTCCATAACTTTTGCTACCAGGATCCGTTTTAAGCCCATGACCTGCCAAAACGAACTTTAAAACGAGGAGCACGCCATGGTTTGGTCGCTTTATGTCAATACACAATGATTTGAGTGGGTTTCGATAAAATGCATGATGTACGTTCGATCGGTTTGGCCAATGAGTGGCTTCGGCAATATCCTACATGAGAGCGGGTTTTTTTCAAGTTATTTATTGTGAAAACCTTATCATTTACATTGTATGTGGACCATGTATAGTTTCGCGGAAATCCGACAAGGTCGGTCTGGACGAGAAAACACAAAGAGTACCCCCTTTGCTGAATCGGCCAAAAATGGGTGTCCCGCTTAAACGTCCATAACTTTTGCTACAGGGATTCGTTTTAAGCCCATGAGCTGCCAAAACGAACCTTAGAATGAGGAGCACGCCATGTCTTGGTCTCTTTCTGTGAATTACACCATGATTTGATTAGGTTTCGATAAAATGCATGATGTACGTTCATTCGGTTTGGCCAATGCGTGGCTTCGGAAATATACTACACGATAGCGGGTTTTTTTCTAGTAATTTACTGTGAAAACGTTCTCATTTAAATTGTAGATGGACCATGTATAGTTTCGTGGAAATCCGACAAGGTCGGTACGGACGAGAAAACACAAAGGGTATCCCATTTGCTGAATCGGCCAAAAATGGATGTCCCACTTAAACGTCCATAACATTTGCTACGAAGATTCGTTTTAAGCCCATGACCTGTCAAAACGAACATTAGAACGAAGAGCATGCCATTGTTTGGCCGCTTTCTATCAATACATCATGATTTGAGTGGGTTTCGATAAAATGCATGATGTACGTTCGTTCGGTTTGGCCAATGAGTTGCTTCGGCAATATACTACACGAGAGCGGGTTTTTTTTCAAGTTATTTATTGTGAAAACCTTCTCATTTACATTTTAGATGGACCATGTATAGTTTCGTGAAAATCCGACAAGGTCGGTCCGGACGAGAAAACACAAAGGGTACCCCATTTGCTGAATCGGCCAAAAATGGGTGTCTCGTTTAAACGTCCATAACTTTTGCTACCGGGATCCGTTTTATGCCCATGACCCAAAAAAACGAACCTTAGAACGAGGACCACACCATGGTTTGGTTTTTTCTGTCAATTCACCATGATTTGAGTTGATTTCGATAAAATGCATGATGTACGTTCGTTCGGTTTGGCCAATGAGTGGCTTCGGCAATATCCTACACGAGAGCGGGTTTTTTTTCAAGTTATTTACTGTGAAAACCCTCTCATTTACATTGTAGATGGACCATGTATAGTTTCGTAGAACTCCAATAACGTCGGTCCAGACGAGAATACACAAAGGGTACCCCTTGCTGTATCGGCCAAAAATGGGTGTCCCGCTTAAACGTCCATAACTTTTGCGACGGGGATCCGTTTTAAGCCCATGACCCGTCAAAACGAACCTTAGAACGAGTAGAATGCCATGGTTTGGTCTCTTTCTGTCAATACACCATGATTTGAGTGGGTTTCGATAAAATGCTTGATGTACATTCGTTCGGTTTGGCCAATGAGTGACTTCGGCAATATCCTACACGAGAGCGGGGTTTTTTCAAGTTATTTACTGTGAAAACCCTCTCATTTACATTGTAGATGGACCATGTATAGTTTCGTGGAACTCCGATAACGTTTGTTGGTCCCGGAGGTGCTTAACAAGTTTGTAGAGGGGGGGGGGGTTGAATACAAACACATAATTTAAAGTTTAATAAATTGTTTATTGATAAATCAAACACAATTTACAAGTCTGTTGCGGAATAAGATTAAGTAAAACCTAATCTAAACAAACTTAAGAAACACTAAGATGGTTGCACAAGAATACAGAGAAAGGGGATTAGAGAATATAGAAAACAAGGGTTTCTATAAGATAGAAAGATGAAGGCTAGAGGTGAGCACCCTCTTAGATGGAGAGGTAATCTTTCTATTTATACCCTATGCATTAAATGCATGGTAGGGCACTTTACACATGTCCCTTCATAGATTGGCTGAGAGGGTCTGACTTGGGGAGACATGCTTTCGACCGTATCATGAACAATGTAGTTGACAGAGTTGTTGTACGAATTGTGGCAGAGGTATGTCCGTTCTGACATATCGTACTAGTTGTGCAGGGAAAGACAAAAGAGACTTGAGGCATAAGCTAAGTGATCATCGATCGTTGAATATCTCTTCCTTCGGTGATACAAAGAGGTTCAGCTATCGCTGAAGCTTTTCCTCAGATTTCTTCGCGTATGAGTAGAGTCGTCTTTGCTTTACTAATATCCGCATCAGGTCACTAGTAGACTTGTCTTTGTTCAGCAACTTCGTCTTCGATTCAGCTATGAACATCTGTTGATGCGAAACTTGTCTTCAGGGATTACGTTTACATGAGAGAACATCAGCGATAACTGAACAGACTCAGTCTGATCGCTGATAGTGAAACACTAATACATATGAGCATTTATAAGAAAGATCATCAGCGACAAATGAACAAACTCATCTTGATCGCTGATGGTGAAACACTAATACATATTAATAAACGTAATTTTCACTAAGTATAGAAAGGGTCGTTATCAAATCACTGAGAGAGTTTGGATCAACAATCTCCCCCTATTTGATAATGACAAAGTAACTGAAGAAAATTACTTTATAATTCAAAATAATGGAATAATCAGGACTCATAACATACATGTCCCAATTACTATTTTGAGGGATCTTTTACAGTACTGATAGGGTTAAGTACTTCACTGAAATTTTCATTAATTCAAAGATAGAATTACAAGATATGAAAATTATAAGTATAAGTGAGGAACTAACTACTGTAAGTTTAACTAATAGATTACAAGAAATAGAAAACTAATTTATCCGCTATCTAAAGAAGACTTTGGAGGATTAACCATATAGTCAGGTATTTCTTCTCCTCTTTGCCTTCGATCTGAAGATTCTTGACTAATGATTGCCTTGATCGGTTCAGCGAAAGGAGAGAAGTCATACCATAAGCATAGGAGATCCTTGAGATGGCTGAGGGGACAGATAGGAATTTCAGAGACTCTTTGGAATCTGAGCTGTTCCTCATCATCTCTGAAGAAGATTCCAAAAGGTTCTTTGAGTACTTTGTTGGTCCCGAAGGTGCTTAACAAGTTTGTAGAAGGGGGGGGGGGGGTTGAATACAAACACAGAAATTAAAGTTTAATAAATTGTTTATTGATAAATCAAAATACAATTTACAAGTTTGTTGCGGAATAAGATTAAGACAGACTCAATCTAAACAAACTTAAGAAACACTAAGATGGTTGCACAAGAAATTCAGAGAATGGGGGATTTTTAGAGAGATAGAAAACAAGGGTTTCTATTTTGGAGTTCAAGGATTGAGCACACCTTCAGATGAAGGAGTGAGCTTCCTATTTATACCCTATGCATTAAATGCATGGCAGGGTACTTTACACGTGGCATTCATAGATTGGCTTTGGTAGTCTCACTTTTGGAGACATGCTTTTGGCCACTTTATGAACAGTGTAGTTGACAGAGTTGGTGTACGATTTGTGGCAGAGACTTGTCCGTTCTGACACATCGTACTGGTTGTGCAAGGTAAGACAAAAGAAAACTTGAGGCATAAGCTTTGTGATCGTTGATCGCTGAGTATCTCTTCTTCCAGAGATAAAGAAGTTCAGCTATCGCTGAAGCTTTTCCTCAGGCTTCTTCGCGTAAGTAGATTTGTCTGGTCTTCGCTGATATCCGCATCAGGTCACTAGTAGACTTATCTATTGTTCAGTGGCTTCGTCTTCGATTCAGCTATGAACTATGTTGACGCGAGACTTGTCTTCAGGGATTACGTTAACTGTGTTACATAGGAAACTATCAGTGATAACTGAACAGACTCAGTTTGATCGCTGAAAGTGAAACACTAATACATATTAAATGTTTACAGAAAGGTCATCAGCGATAACTGAACAGACTCAGTCTGATCGCTGATGATGAAACACTAATACATATAATAACGTAATTTTCACTAAGTATAAAAGAGGGTCGTTATCAAATCACTGAGAGAGTTTGGATCAACAATCTCCCCCTATTTGATAATGACAAAGTAACAAAAGAAAATTACTTTATGATTCAAAATATAGGAATAAAAAGGACTCATAGAATGCATGTCTCAATTACTATTTTGAGGGATCTTTTACAGTACTGATAGGGTTAAGTACATCACTGCAATTTTCATTTAATTCAGGGATAGAATTACAAGATATGAAAATCATAAGTACAAGTGACTAACTAACTACTGTAAGTATAACTAACAGATTACAGATAAGAAAACTAATCTATCAGCTATAAGAAGATTTGGGAGGATTGATCATATACTCAGGTATTTCTTCTCCTTTCTGTCTTCGTTCCAAAGATTCTTGACTGATAATTTCTTTAATTTTTTCAGCAGCAGGGAAGAAGTCACACCATAAGCATAAGAGATCCTTGAGATGATTCAGAGGACAGATAGGAATCTCAGAGATTCTTTGAAATCTGAGTTCCTCATCATTATCTCTGAAGAATATTCCATAAGGCTTGTCGATTACTTGACCAGCTTGGAAGGGACCACCAGGAGGTAGAGATAAGTCCAGAACTGAAAGATCAGGAGGAGGACCAAACAGTGCATCTCTTGAAAATTTGATAGAAGTTTCATTCCTGATGATGGCGACATCTTCAGAGGAGGAGGACCCAATTTTTCTCTTGAGTTTCAAAGATTTGGGAGGAAGAGGAGATGGCAGCTTTAGTACAGAAACGACTCTATTTATGAGGGCTTCAAGGAGTCCTTCAACGTAGCCTCTGTATGTAGATTTGGATTTCTTCAGCGCATCCCAGAACTCTAACCATTCCGTAAATCCGAAGCTTTCAAGTTTTGATACGTACATTGCTTTTTGGGTTCCATCCTCTCTGGTAATCTCCATGGTCACTGAGAGTTGATCTTTCTTCTTGCGACCAGAGATAGTCACGGCTGATATTGGAAGAAGATCAGAACGATAATCCATCTTTTGTTTGCACCATTCGATAGACTTATCGTTGATCTCTTGTTCTTTGAAGCGTTCCTCTTCAATTTCTTTCAGTAGTGCAGCTTGAACTTCCACAGGTTTGCTTTTCAGCTTTTTGTCCTTGACTTGAGAAGATTGAATCTTTAAAGCGAGTTGGGCATCTCGTTTGCATTCAGCGATCAGCTTCTCAGCTTTGGCAGATTCTTCTCTTTCAGCTTCAGTAAGGAAGTCGAGCTCTGTGGATATTCGAAGAGGGATTTTCAGCCGTTGACTTTCTAGTTGAGCGATCATTTCAACTCTTTTCTTCACCACTTCCTCTGACCAATGAGATGGTCGAGAGGGCCTTCCTGGATGGACCAGGGAATCTTCTTCTTCTTCATCAATCTCAGCGATAGAGATTGGGATTATTTCTTCAGCGATAGCCGCTGGTATTATTTGTAGTTCAGAACCCTTAAGCAGGGGTGAGAACTGTCTGGTTAGAAAAAGAAGGAAAGAAGGGATAAGTGTATTTTTAGAACGAGAGAGATAAAGGCTAGAAAGACATAGGGGTTTGGAAAGAGTAGAAAAGTGGTACAATTGAAAGACATACCTGAGAAGGATGCTCCCCCTCAGATTGTGATCCAGTCCTCAAGCATTCTTCAGCGATTGGTTGCTTGTCTTTGCTTTGCGAAGGAACACTTGAAGATGTATCACCTCTCACCCCTGTTTTGACAACCTCTTGCGAAGTTGTCCCTGATACGACGTTCGGCTTAGAGAACCACATAGATTGGTCTTCATCGTCGTCGTCGTCATCGGAGGGCTGATCCTTTTCTTGATCAACAAGATCTAGATCATCTTCCTCTTCATCGTCTTCTTCCTCATCCTCTTCAAAGAGAATGGAGTGAATCGATGAGGATTCTTTTGCCTTCTCCCCCTCAGATTGAGAGGGAGGTTCCTTAGCTTCCCCAGCAGCAATAGAGGTTTCTTCAGTTTTCTCCCCCACTTTGTCATTATCAGCGGTAGGGGATTGTTCAGCTGCTGGAGTAGCTGTTGAAGCTTTTAGCACTTGAACGTCAGCCTCCAGACGCTTAACTCGGTCTTCAACCGCAGGTATGTCGCATGTGGCATCATGAATGAATTCCACAGCGATGTTGAGGTTGGTACGATCATCTTCAGTGAAGGAGGGAGGCAGCGCTGGAGCTGGTTCATTCACTTTCTGTAGAACTTGCTGAAGAAGGGACGCGCAGAGGTCAACCTTGGAAGAGAGACCCTGAACTTCAGCTGTAAGAGACTCAAATCGTCCTTGAAAGAGTCGAGAGGACTCTCTGAGTTGGACGACTTGTTCTTCAAGAGCTGAAAGTTGAGAGTTCTCAGCTTTAGATGAGCAAGTGGCGGTCAACTTCTTCAGCTCCTCACCAGCCTGATTGACGGCGTTGGTGGTTTCATTGATGGTGTTGGTGAGAGCATCCACCTTTTCTCCTAGACTGTTGACATGCGTGTCAACAGTCGCCAAGCTAGGACCTGAAAATAATGTTAGTTCAGATATGGGCTTATTTGGAGAGGGTGGGAGAGAAGTGTTTAGGAGTATAGGTGTACCTGACGTATCAAACATTTTGTAGAACTGCATAGATTCCTCAAAAGTTTGATGCTCAGGTCCTATAGGGAAAGAAGAGGTGGCAGGTTCAGAGACCAAATGAGGAGAGAAGGGAAGAGTTTTGGGGATAGAAGTAGGGATGGGGTTAATCTCAGGGAATGAGATAGTAGGTGGGGTTACTGATGATGTGACAGCGAGTGAGATCGCTGACACGGCAGTATGAGTGACTGCTGAAGTTGTGGAGGAAAGACCCACAAAAGCATCTAAGGTAGCTTGTTGAGAAGCTCCCTCAGGTATAGTACTAGAAGGTGTACTTTCCTTAGTCTTTTTGGCCTTTTTGGAAGGACCAATTGGACTAGCTGATGGTCTTTTAGAAGTAGTGGTAGCGACAGGGATAGCAGACGAAGGAACCGTCTGCGTGGTCGCTGAAGATGAAGAATAATGGAGAGAGAGACGAGAGCGAAGGAGAGAGATACTTACCTCGTCGGCGAGTGGCTTGACCTCCAGTGATCGTTGACCAACCCTGGCAAAGGTGCCATCATCTTTGGTGGGATAGGTGTTGGGATAGAGGAACTTGATGTACGTACATATGAAACGTACGTACGAGATCTTGGGATCTCGTTCAGGCTTCTCTAATCTCGACCTCAGATCTTCAAAGATGGCTGTGGCGTAGTCAAAGTTTTGACCAGCGATAACGGAGTATGCCATCTGCAGTTGTGTTTTGCTGGCTTGATCCAGCGAACCACTCTTCCCACTCATGCACTGAATTATGTGCGAGAAGATAAAGTTCAGTTGTGATGGCATCTGAGCTTTAAGAATCTTGGTGAGCTTCTTGTTAGGAATAGACGATCTTGGTTTGTTTTCCCAACAATAGCCCATTGCGTCCAGGAAGAATATCAGCTCATCATCAGTGGGGAGTGCGTCGAATCCACTCTTTGGTTTGTCAGGGAATCTTAAAGATTTCCTGAGGCTAAGAGCGGTCATGCTCCCTGGCCCTAATTCCGTGCTGAACGAGATAGCAGGGACTCGTTCGCCTTTCCTGTTGGTAAGTTCAGTTGCATCAGCAGTGAACCAGAACTGCTGAAGTAGAGTCTTGGAGGTCTTAGGATCCACAGTGATCGCGTAAGCTATGCATGACTGCTTGAGGAATTCAGCAGCTTCCACCAGATGTGGGTATTTGTCAGCTTTGAAGTCGAGTCTGGCCAAGTGATTACATTTAGTAATCTCAACTTCAGTGAGAGCGAATCGTACATGCTTGGAAGCAACGATTGAAGACTGTGTCATTTCTGTTATGGAAAGAGGCATAATAGAAGAAATGATTTAGATTAAAAATAATATGATTACCAGTTTCCATAGAAGAAGGGAAACTGGAAAATTATCAAGTTATTTTTAAGAGAAAAAAATAGTGTTCTGGGTAGAAAGAATGAAGAACACTTTAAAACCAAAAGGTTTTTATTTAAAAACAAAAAATCAGAAGGAATGATCTTTAGTTTTAAAAAAACGTTTTATAAAATCCATAGAAAGCGAGTAGGATTTTAAAAGAATAAAAAGCATATGAACAAAGCATATAAACATGAAATAAACCTGTGTATCTTGAAGAAAAAGAGTTGCAGATTCAATATTCTGGGTTTACTTGCTTGAGTGTTCTTGAGAGAATGTTTCTTGCTTTGAAAGTTTTGAAAGCGTAAACCGTATAAAGGAGAGAAGAATTCCTTTTATACGAAGAGAGAGAAGAGAGATAAGAAAGAGAATGAAGCGGGAAAAGAAATCATCATGACATTGACACGTTCCACGAAGTTGATTGGATAGGAGGGCAACGGACGAACGTGTCAGAAAAGGCATGTCGTGGATTGTCGGTTCAAATGACGTCATAGAGGAGAGAGACTGTTCATTTGTCCGTTCAAATGATCACTGAAGAAAAGTCAGTGATAGATTTTCCTTTTTAAAAGTATCCCTGATTGTAAAGATAGGGATAGATTTTCCTTTTAAAAGATCACTGATTGGAAATATCAGTGATTAATGTATTTTTCAAAAAAAAGCTTTTAATCATTTGAAGAAAGTTCAGTGATTAAAGTTTATATTTTGAAGAAAAACATCTTTGAGGGAGAGAGAACATACCTGAGAGTCAGAATGTTTATCAGAGAGAATGATGAGGGGAACTTTTGATTACTGACACAATACATGAACGCTGAAGAATTATTCTTCGAGGTTCAGCATTCCAAGCTCACTGATGAGAAAGTTGAACCTTGTCTCATCAAGAGGTTTGGTGAAAATATCAGCAAGCTGAAAGTCAGTAGGGATAAAGTGAAGTTCAATATCACCATTCATCACATGATCTCTGATAAAATGATATCTGATCTCTATGTGTTTTGTCTTTGAATGTAGCACTGGATTATTTGCTATAGCGATAGCACTAGTGCTGTCGCAATAGATAGGAATCTTTGACAGCTGAAGATCATAATCTAATAGTTGATTTCTCATCCATAGGATTTGTGAACAACAGCTTCCAGCGGCTACGTATTCAGCTTCAGCTGTGGAAGTGGACACAGAATTTTGCTTCTTGCTTGTCCAGCTTACTAGCTTTCCTCCCAAGAGTTGACATCCACCAGTGGTACTTTTTCTGTCAAGTTTACAGCCTGCAAAATCACTATCAGAATAACCAGTTAGATCGAACCCTGAGTCTTTGGGATACCAAAGACCGAGGTTAGGAGTTTCTTTCAGATATCTGAAAATTCGCTTTACAGCGATCAGATGGGATTCCTTGGGTTCAGATTGATAGCGTGCACATAAACAAGTAGAGTACATGATGTCAGGTCGGCTTGCTGTAAGATACAACAATGAGCCTATCATTCCTCTATAGGCAGTGACATTAACAGGTTTTCCAGATGGATCCTTGTTAAGTGTCAGTGGTGGTGCCATAGGAGTTTTCATCGCTGAAGTTTGTGTTAAATCAAACTTCTTCAGCATGTCTTTAACATACTTACCTTGGCAGATAAAAGTACCTTTGTCAGATTGTTTAATCTGAAGACCAAGAAAATATGTCAGCTCACCCATCATACTCATTTTATATTCTTTCTTCATTCTTTCAGCGAAGCGAGTACATAGAGATGGGTTAGTAGAACCAAATATTATGTCATCGACATATATTTGTACAAGAATTATATGACCTTTTATCTTCCTGAAAAATAACGTATTATCAATCTTGCCACGTTCAAAATTTTCAGAGATAAGAAAAGATGAGAGAGTGTCATACCAAGCACGAGGGGCTTGTTTTAAACCATAGAGAGCCTTATCCAATTTATAAACATAATTTGGATGCTTAGGGTCATAGAACCCTGGTGGTTGTTCTACATAAACTTCTTCATTCAGTTTTCCATTCAGAAAAGCTGATTTTACGTCCATTTGATAAACGATGAAGTCTTTATAGACTGCATAAGCTAAGAATAGTCGAATTGCTTCGAGCCTGGCCACAGGGGCAAAGGTTTCATCATAGTCTATGCCTTCCTCTTGTCTGTATCCCTGAGCAACAAGTCGAGCCTTGTTGCGGGTTACAATTCCATGTTCATCTAACTTGTTTCTAAACACCCATTTGGTGCCTATTACAGTTTTATCAGATGGTCTAGGAACGAGATTCCAAACTTTGTTTCGAGAGAATTCAGTCAGCTCTTCTTGCATAGCGCTGACCCAGTTTGGATCTCTGAGGGCATCATCAGTCTTCTTTGGTTCAATTAAGGAGAGAAAGTTTACAAAGAGACAGATATTACATGAGCTTCGTCGTGTCTGAATACCTGCATCTGGATTACCAAGAATTTGATCTATGGGGTGATCTCTGGTCCATCGCTGAGCAGGAGCAAGATTGCTTATTTCAGCGATAGGATCAACAATAGGAGCAGTCGCTGATGAAGATGCTTGAGGTTCATCAGCTAGTAATTGTTGAACATTAGATACACCAATGCTTTCAGAAGGGTTTTCAGACGTAGATGGATTTGATGGTAGAAGTGTGTTTAGAGGTTCAGCTGAAATCCATGAGTTGGATTCAGCGGTGGGAGGTATGATACTTGGTTCTTCATCAGCAGCTGGAGTTTCAGTGTGCTGTTGGTTTGAGAAGAAAGGTTCAGTTTCTCTATAGTGAGAGATCATCCAAGTATTCAGTTCTTCATTGTCAGCGATTGGTTTAGAGTTCGCTGAGCGCGTTTCATCAAACGTGACATGAATGGTTTCTTCTACGGTTTGTCTTCTTTTGTTGAAAACTCTGTAGGCTTTTGAGATGGAGGAATATCCTAAAAATATTCCATCATCGGCTTTTGGGTCGAACTTTCCAAGTTGATCTTTGTTGTTTAAGATAAAGCACTGACAACCAAAGATATGAAGAAAACTGATAGAAGGCTTCCTTCCAAGAAAGAGTTCATAAGCTGTCTTCCCAAATCGCTTTATTATCAGCGATCTGTTTTGAGTAAAACATGCAGTGTTTACAGCTTCTGCCCAAAATTGAGTAGGGAGGTGAGAATCGCTGAGCATTGATCTAGCAGCTTCTATGATCGTTCTGTTTCTTCTTTCAGCGACTCCATTTTGCTGAGGTGTTCTTACTGAAGAGAAGTTGTGAGAGATTCCCTTGTTCTCAAAGAAATTGTTCAGGGAACTATTTTTGAATTCAGTTCCATGATCACTCCTTATTGATCGAACAGTAAGATTATTCAGCACTTCCATCTTTTTGACAAAAGATATTAGTTCTTCTGGAGTATCATTCTTGCAGCGAAGAAAAATAACCCAGGTGTAGCGAGAATATTCATCTACAATGACAAGCGTATATTTCTTTCCAGCTATTGATTGGATATTGACAGGGCCAAATAGATCCATATGCAAGAGCTGAAGAGGACTTGTTACTGAGGAAACTTGTTTCGACTTGAAACTAGCTCTTGTTTGTTTTCCTTTTTCACATGCTGAGCAGAGAGATTCTTTAGCATATGAGTGCTGAGGAAGACCAGAAACCAGTTCCTTAGATGAGAGAGAATTCAGGGTTTTGAAGTTTAGATGAGAGAGCCTTTTATGCCATAGCCAGTTGACATCAGAAGAGGCCTTAGAGAGAAAACATAAGTTATCAGTGATAGTAGAGTCCATATCTATTACATAGACATTTTCTCTTCTATAACCACTGAGAGCAAGTTTTCCTTTTTCATCTACCACTGAACATGCTTTCTTAGAAAAGCGAACTTCGTAGTCTTTGTCACATAGCTGACTGATGCTTAGAAGATTGTGCTTCAGTCCATCTACATAAGCGACTCTTCGAAAGGTAGTTGTCCCATTGCTGAGGACACCAAACCCACGGGTAAATCCTTTTCCATTTCCACCAAAGGTCACAGAGGGACCTTTCTCTTCCTTGTATTCAGTGAGCAGGTCTCTTTGTCCAGTCATATGACGAGAACATCCGCTATCGAGATACCAGATGCCCTTTGATCCCTGCATACATAAGGAAGATTAAGCTTTGTTTGGTACCCACTTTTCAATGGGTCCTTCAGAGTTAGTGGATAAGGAAGATTCAGCTTCAGTGGTAATCTTCACTTTGGTTAATTTCTTAACCTTAGTGGTATTTTTCTTCACTTTGGTGACTTTATTTGCCTTGGAGGCATTTTTCTTCACTTTGGCTGTTTTATCAGCTTCGGTGGTATTTGGACACTTGCTCGCAATATGGTCAGTGAATCCACAGTGATAACATTTTCTATATCTGATGGTGGATTTATAACCAAAAGGTTTTGAAAACTTAAGATGAGCAGGTCCAGCTCCAAGAATACCTTTAGCACGAGATCTGGGAGGAATTTTTATTTCTTCAGATTTCACGGGCTTTAGATCAACCTTCAGCTTTGGAGGACAGATATCAAAGATTTCTGTCACTGAGCTAAAAGGTTTATCCACTGAAGGTTTGGAAGGAACTTTCAGTTTGGTTTTCTTGGAAGCCTTCTGAGGAGGGAGAATAGACTTTCCTTTATCTGCAGGCTTAGATCTTGCAGATATCTCCTCAGGGATGGGATTAGAAGAAGAACAGGGATAGAATTGATTATAAGAAGTGTCAAAGAAAGATGTGACAAAAGTTCCAAACTTAAGCGAGGAACTTTCTTCTTTAGGATCATCCTGTGGTGTCCAAAAACCAAGACCAGTTTTATCACTTTCAGGAGTTTGAGCATTTATTATCTCAGAGATCTTTGTTGATGATTTGCACCATTTTTCAACATGAGCCTTTTCTGCTTTTAGAGCAGCGATGGCTTGTTCGCGTTCAATGCTGATGATTTCATTTATAATGACTTGATCTTTTAGCTTTTCTTCTAAAAGATTTAGTTCACTGATCTTTTCATGACATTTCTCTAGCTCTTGTGTTAAATAAACATTTTTATTTTCAGCTTGAGTTTTGTCGTTTAGAGCATTATAAAGGTCAATCGTCAGCACATCAACAGCGCGACTTCTCTCAGATTCAGGCAGAGAGGGATTTGTAGAGATGGATACCTGAGATGATATGTAGCTCATAGAAGGTTCAGATGGTTCTTCTACTTCTTCTTTAATCTCAGCCATGAGGCAAAGATTAGCGACTTCTTCTTCATCAGAAGATGATTCTTCTGATTCAGCCCAGTCATGTTCTTCAGCGATGAGACCTTTACCTTTTTGCTGATAGCTTTTCAGCTTTTGATATTTGTTTTTCAGCTTATGGTATTTGTCATCACTGGATCTTCTTGAGGTAGAAGGTTTGAAGACCTTTTTAGACCTGCACTCACTAGCAAAATGTCCAATTTTTTCGCAGTTATAGCAAGTGGCTGTAGCCTTATCAACCGGAGTTGATTTTGGCTTTTCAGTAAGAGAGAGAGGTTTACTTCTTCGGAAGTTACTCTTTCTTGCAAATCTCTTAAAAGAGTTTGTCAAGAGTGCTAAGGACTCATTAAACTCTGAAAGATCAGGGTCTGATAAATCCTCAGATTCAGAATCTAACTCAGTGATGGTGAGAGTAGATCGCTGGGATGGAATTATCTCTGATGAGACTAAAGCAACAGCAGTGCTTTTGGAGTCTTTAGAATCTTTTACAAGATTCTTCTTCAGGAGATTAGATTGCTCATAGTTGAGCAATATTCCATACAGAGTGCTTAGAGAGAGAGTATGTAAGTCCTTTGTCAGCTTAAGACATATTGAATAACTGTCCCAGCTTTCAGGAAGACTTTCCAAGAATTTTGTTAGGACCTCAGAATTAGAATAGGTCCTTCCAACAGTTCTTAGGTCAATGATCAGGCAGTTAAACCGCTGATGAATGTCAGAAAGAGATTCATTCTTACCAGCGATAAAACTTTCATACTGTCTTACCAAGTTAATCTTTCGGGTCTCTTGGATTTCAGTGGTGCCCTCATATTGAACACATATGGTTTCCCACATTTCTTTAGAAGTTTTTAGATGCATGATGGAATGGAAAACTTCATCAGGCAGAGCCATTGATATAATGGTCTTTGCTCTTGCATCTATGCCTACCTTCTTTTTATCTTCATCACTCCACTGTCTTATTTCCTTAACGACATATCGTTCAGGGACAGCTTCAGTGGTGGCAGTAGCAGGAACAGCAGCTATAATTCTAACAGGTTCATAGGGTCCGTTTTCTATATATTCAGGTATAGTAGGATCCGCACCTTCAAGAAATAGCATCATTCGATTTTTCCATAGAGAAAAGTTATCTCTGCTAAATCGAGGAGGTTTAGAAAGTGAACCATTATCATAGTAGTTTGTGTTTGTGTTTAGTGCCATTTTAGAATAGCAAGGAAGAGTATACAGCAAGATCTTGTTTATTAGATTAAACAAACCGCTCTGATACCACTTGTTGGTCCCGAAGGTGCTTAACAAGTTTGTAGAAGGGGGGGGGGGGTTGAATACAAACACAGAAATTAAAGTTTAATAAATTGTTTATTGATAAATCAAAATACAATTTACAAGTTTGTTGCGGAATAAGATTAAGACAGACTCAATCTAAACAAACTTAAGAAACACTAAGATGGTTGCACAAGAAATTCAGAGAATGGGGGATTTTTAGAGAGATAGAAAACAAGGGTTTCTATTTTGGAGTTCAAGGATTGAGCACACCTTCAGATGAAGGAGTGAGCTTCCTATTTATACCCTATGCATTAAATGCATGGCAGGGTACTTTACACGTGGCATTCATAGATTGGCTTTGGTAGTCTCACTTTTGGAGACATGCTTTTGGCCACTTTATGAACAGTGTAGTTGACAGAGTTGGTGTACGATTTGTGGCAGAGACTTGTCCGTTCTGACACATCGTACTGGTTGTGCAAGGTAAGACAAAAGAAAACTTGAGGCATAAGCTTTGTGATCGTTGATCGCTGAGTATCTCTTCTTCCAGAGATAAAGAAGTTCAGCTATCGCTGAAGCTTTTCCTCAGGCTTCTTCGCGTAAGTAGATTTGTCTGGTCTTCGCTGATATCCGCATCAGGTCACTAGTAGACTTATCTATTGTTCAGTGGCTTCGTCTTCGATTCAGCTATGAACTATGTTGACGCGAGACTTGTCTTCAGGGATTACGTTAACTGTGTTACATAGGAAACTATCAGTGATAACTGAACAGACTCAGTTTGATCGCTGAAAGTGAAACACTAATACATATTAAATGTTTACAGAAAGGTCATCAGCGATAACTGAACAGACTCAGTCTGATCGCTGATGATGAAACACTAATACATATAATAACGTAATTTTCACTAAGTATAAAAGAGGGTCGTTATCAAATCACTGAGAGAGTTTGGATCAACATACTTGTCCTGCAATATATGGACCACCAGGAGGCAAGGATAGATCAAGTATTGAGAGATCAGGAGGAGGACCAAAGAGAGCTTATTTTGAGAACTTGATGGAGGTTTCGTTTCTTATTGTAGCATCATTCTCAGATAAGGAGGAGACAGGCTTTCTTTTAAGTTGCCTTGGCTTGGAAGGAAGAGCAGATGGTACCTTTAACACAACAGTGACTCTGTTGATGAGGGCTTCTAGGATGCCTTCGACATAGCCTCTGTAGGTTGATTTGGATTTCTTCAACACATCTTTGAACTCTAGCCATTCCATATAGCTGAAGCTTTCAAGCTTTGAAACAAACATAGCCTTCGAGCTACCATCCTCTCTGGTTATCTCCATCGTTACAAAAATTCGATCCTTCTTCCTTTTCCCAAAGATGACAACAGCTGATATCTTTAATGGATCAGAGCGATAGTCGACTTTATGTTTGCACCATTCGACAGTGTTATCGCTGACCGCTTGTTCTTTTGAGCGCTCCTCTTCAATTTCCTTTAGTAGAGCAGCCTGGACTTCTACTGGATTCTTTTTCATCTTCTTGTCTTTGACTTGAGAGGACTGAACCTTGAGAGCTAGAGAGGCATCTCTTTGATAATCGGCAATCAGTTCTCAACCCTGACAAATTCTTCAATTTCAGCTTCAGTCAGGAAGTCTAGCTCTGTAGATGTTATTTGTAGAGGGACCTTCAGCCGTTGACTCTCTAGATGCGAGATCATCTTTGTTATTTTATTCATCTCTTCCTCTGACCAGTGAGATGGTCTAGAGGGCCTTCCTGGATGGTGCAGGGCTTCTTCTTCTTCATCAATCTCATTAAAGGAGATTGGGATTATTGAGCCATCAACTATGGAAGCTGGGATTATTTGTAGTTCCTTTCCCTTAAGCAGGGGAGAGAACTGTCTGGTCAGAAATAGATAAAAAAGAGTTAGTGTTTGTTTTGGGAAGGGAAAAGATAAAGGCTAGAAAGAAACAGGGGTTGGGAATTTATAGAAGGATATAGGAACAAGGGAAAGGCATACCTGAGAAGGATTCTCCCCCTCATATAGTGAAACATTTTTCAGTCTTCCCTCAGCAGCAGCACCCTTTGGATTGCTTTTGGAAGGGGTTCCTTGGGAAGGAGCATGCCATGTCTTGGTTTCTTTCTGTCAATACACCATGATTTGAGTGGGTTTCGAAAAAATACATGATGTACGTTCGTTCGGTTTGGCCAATGAGTGGCTTCGGCAATATCCTACACGAGAGCGGGTTTTTTTTTCAAGTTATTTACTGTGAAAACCTTCTCATTTACATTGTAGATGGACCATGTATAGTTTCGTGGAAATCCGACAAGGTCGGTCTGGACGAGAAAACACAAACGATACCCCATTTGCTGAATCGACCAAAAATGTGTGCCCCCCTTAAACGTCCATAACTTTTGCTACGGGGATTTGTTTTAAACCCATGACCCGCCAAAACGAACCTTAGAAAAGGAGAACGCTGTGGCTTGGTCTCTTTCTGTCAATACACCATGATTTGAGTGGGTTTCGAAAAAATGCATGATGTACGTTCGTTCGGTTTGGACAAAGAGTGGCTTCGGCAATATCCTACACGAGAGCGGGTTTTTTTCAAGTTATTTATTGTGAAAATCATCTCATTTACATTATAGATGGACCATGTATAGTTTCGTGGAAATCCGACAAGTTCGGTCCGGACGAGAAAACACAAACGGTACCCCCTTTGCTGTATCGGCCAAAAATGGGTGTCCCGCTTAAACGTCCATAACTTTTGCTCTTGGGATCCGTTTTAAGACCATGACCCGCCAAAACGAACCTTAGAACGAGGAGCACGCCATGGCTTGCTCTCTTTCTATCAATATACCATGATTTGAGTGTGTTTATATAAAATGCATGATGTACATTCGTTCGGTTTGCCCAATGAGTGGGCTTCGACAATATCCTACACGAGAGCGGGGTTTTTTCAAGTTATTTACTGTGAAAACCTTCTCATTTACATTGTAGATGGGCCATTTATAGTTTCATGGAAATCCGACAAGGTCGGTCCGGACGAGAAAACACAAAGGGTACCCCCTTTGCTGAATCGACCAAAAATGAGTGTCCCGCTTAAACGTCCATAATTTTTGCTACGGGGATTCGTTTTAAGCCTATGACCCGCCAAAACGAACCTTAGAACGAAGACCAAGCCATGGATTGGCCTATTTCTGTCAATACACCATGATTTGAGGGGTTTCAATAAAATACATGATGTACGTTCATTCGGTTTAACTAATGAGTGGCTTCGGCAATACCCTACACGAGAGCGGGTTTCTTTGAAGTGATTTACTATGAAAACCTTCTAATTTACATTATAGATGGACCGTGTATAGTTTCGTGGAAATCCGACAAGGTCGGTCCGGACGAGAAAATACAAAGGGTACCCCCTTTGTTGAATCGACCAAAAATGAGCGTCCCGCTTAAACGGGGATCCTCTTTAATCCCATGACCCCCCAAAACGAACCTTAGAACGAGGAGCACGCATTGTTTTGGTCGCTTTCTGTCAATACACCATGATTTGAGTGGATTTCGATAAAATGCATGATGTACGTTTGTTCGGTTTGGCCAATGCGTGGCTTCGGCAATATCTTACGCTATAACGGGTTTTTTCGAGTAATTTACTGTGAAAACCTTCTCATTTACATTGTAGATGGACCATGTATAGTTTCGTGTAAATCCGACAAGGTCGGTCCGGACGAGAAAAAACACAAAGGGTACCCCATTTGCTGAAGCGGCTAAAAATGGGTATCCCGCTTAAACGTCCAAAACTTTTGCTATGAGGATCCGTTTTAAGACCATGACCCGCCAAAACGAACCTTATAATGAGGATCACGCCATGTTTTGGTCGGTTTCTGTTAATACACCATGATTTGAGTGGATTTCAATCAAATGCATGATGTACGTTCGTTCGGTTTGGTCAATGAGTGGCTTCGACAATATCCCACACTATAGCGGTTTTTTTGAGTAATTTACTATGAAAACCTTCTCATTTACATTGTAGATGAACCATGTATAGTTTTGTGGAAATCCGACCAGGTCGGCCCGGACGAGAAAACACAAAGGGTACCCCCATTGCTGTATCGGCCAAAAATGGGTGTCCCGCTTAAACGTCCATAACTTTTGCGACGGGGATCCGTTTTAAGCCCATGACCTACCAAAACGAACCTTAGAACGAGTAGCACGCCATGGCTTGGTCTCTTTCTATCAATACACCATGATTTGAGTGGGTTTTAATCAAATGCATGATGTACGTTCCTTCGTTTTGGCCAATACGTGGCTTCTGCAATATCCTACACTATAGCGGGTTTTTTAAAGTAATTTGTTGTGAAAACCTTTTCATTTACATTGTAGATGGAACATGTATAGTTTCTTGGAAATCCGACCTGGTCGGTCTGGACGAGAAAACACAAAGGGTACCCCATTTGCTGTATCGACCAAAAATGGGTGTCCTGCTTAAACATCCATAACTTTTGCTACGGGGATCCGTTTTAAGCACATGACCCGCCAAAACGAACCTTAGAAGAGGATCATGCCATGGTTTGGTATCTTTCTGTCAATACACCATGAGTTGAGTGGGTTCGATCAAATGAATGATGTATGTTCGTTTGGTTTGGCCAATGAGTGGCTTTGGCAATATCCTACACGAGAGCGGGGTTTTTTTCAAGTAATTTATTGTGACAACCTTATCATTTACATTCTAGATAGACCATGTATAGTTTCGTGGAAATCCGACAAGGTCGGTCCGGACGAGAAAACACAAAGGGTACCCCATTTGCTGAATCGACCAAAAATGGGTGTCCCGCTTAAACGTCCATAACTTTTGCTATGAAGATTCGTTTTAAGCCCATGAACCGCCAAAACGAACCTTAGAACAAGGAGAACGCCGTGGCTTGCTCTTTTTCTATCAATACACCATGATTTGAGTGGGTTTCGATAAAATGCATGATGTACGTTCGTTCGGTTTGGCCAATGTGTGGCTTCGGCAATATCCTACACGAGAGCAGGTTTTTTTCAAGTAATTTACTGTGACAACCTTCTCATTTACATTGTAGATGGACCATGTATAGTTTCGTGGAAATCCGACAAGGTTGGTCCGGACGAGAAAACACAAAGCGTACCCCTTTTGCTGAATCGGCTAAAAATGGGTATCCCGCTTAAACGTCCAAAACTTTTGCTATGGGGATCCGTTTTAAAACCATGTGATAGACCAAGATCAACTAAATCCTAGAGAGAGAAAGTAGAGAGAGAAATTCTATGAAGCGCAAAGTATGTTTTGTATTGAATGAGCGTGAGAATCCTTACAAACAACCAAGACCAAAGGGACTTAAATACCCTTGGTCAATACTACACAGATAAAGACACTAAACACAATATTTGACCAAGCCTATAAATATAATGATTACTATAAAATCAGACCTAACAATCTCCCACTTAGTAATCATTGGCGCTTTGGTCTTCAAAATTCATCTTCTAAATCAGCACGGACCATCAAAGTGACTTTATGAAGCATTCTGACTTTTAAAGAAAAATTTCTTCTCAACATCTTTCAGGTTGAGTTTTCTTTGCTGCCTCTTTTAAATGACCTTGAATGAACTGTGGTGATCGGAGCAGGAACAACAAAAGAATTGATATAAATGAGAGAATAGAATCTTTGAGCGAATCTTGATCAGCAGATAAACATTTGAGCTCTTTGTCTCTTTAACTTCACCTTGACTTCTCCCCCTCATGACCTTGATGATCTGGATCAACTTGGTCATGCAAATGTTGGAGACGAGACAACTTAAGATCTGCAAAAACAAAGAAACGGAGAAAACAGGAGAAGTTTGCGCTAACCATTGGTGGCGCAAAGTAAGGTTTGCGCTAACAGAAGGAAGCGCAAAGCATGTTTTGCACGACAGGCAGGAGACGCAAAGATTGTTTTGCGCTAGAAGCTGTTGGCGCAAATTGAGCTTTGCTCTACCAACTGGTGACGCAAATCTGACTTGGAGTCTGAATTTTTTTTACCTGTTAAGCTCTTTGACTCCCCCTACACAAATGCACTAAATTTGACAATTGTAGTTAGCATTCATATAGAAAATCAGATACTCCCCCTCAAAAACATATATGATCTTTTTAGAATTATCTCCTTATTCACTCCCCCTTGAATAATGTACAAACCCATTAAAATATATTTATGAGAACACAATGATCAAATATCAATGTAGAAAGAAAAATATACTGAATATAAATTTTGAAACGACTAAATATATAAAAATTTAAACACTAAACAAATTAAATTCTACTCAGTAGAATTTCACAGATATAACAAACAAATGAAATCAAATATGTGTTGTTGGATACATAAACAAGTTTCAATACATATCAAGTTAAAACATATTCAGTTTTAAAAACTTCCAACAATCTATTCAGTGTGCTTGCATGCGAATCTTTGATTAGCTTCAAGAAAATGCAATTCTAAAAATAAAATAGAGAACTTTGCATGTACTCACACTAAGCCATCAAAAATTAAGATTTTCACAAATTTACAGGTTTATCGCAACTCAAACATATCACCAAGTATCATGAGATGTGTGCTCATTGGCATCTTTTAGTAGTGTGCACATTGGCATCTTGACATGAGTGTGCTCTTTGGCATCTTTTAAGCTCGTGCACTTTGGCATCTTTGTAATCAACAAGTTTATTAAGTAAAGAACATGTCGTAAACGTAACTTTCTATCTGATCCTATTGCAGGATTTGGGTCAGCCGCTCCCAGACCAGTTGGCCTTAGGGGACTAGGTGTCAAGCACCCCTTATAACTTACTTTCCCAGATCAGAAAGGCTACATCGACATATCCTAAACCCATTCATACCAGTAGAACATGACTTTCGATCTGGTTCTATTGAAGGATTTGGGTTCGATCACTCCCAGACCAATTGATCTTAGGGGACCAGATGACAAACATCCCACATAACTTACTTTCCCAAACCAGAAAGGTCACATGTACAAACTTTTAAACTTAGAGATTTCTGTATTTTATATATTTAAGAATTATCTCAATCACTTAGTTTTACATAAAAGTGCTTAGCCCATATTTTCATTACGATCCATAATTTTGACTTTTTAGGATTTCTAAGCATTGTAACCTATAAATATTCCGAATCACACAACTTTAAAGCAGTAACAAAAGTTTCAAACATGTTGCTGACTTTTCGACTTTTGTAAGACTTGAAAATTAAACATATAAAACTTTAATATAAACAAGGCAACTTGAAAATTTATACTAGACACACATTTTATTCAAAAGAAAGAAAACCTGTAAAGCTTTTACTTTATAGAATAAAATTTGTAAAGATTTAAACTTTTAAATTCAATATGCCGATTAAAAAAAATTTCATTAACGACAAAAATGTAAAGAATTCGGCAAATTGATATTTAGTCGGAACAAAATAAAATTCAATAATTTCATCTTTCTCATTATATATAGAAAAATTTGTGTCTCAATTAAAAAAAAATCTGGGTTATAAAAATTCAAGAGTTAGTTGAACAAGCTCAGATTCTTGAAAAATTTGAGAAAAACTGGAATAACATCATTATCAGAGATGAATGCAGCGGAATTAAAGTAGATGTACTCACAGTATCTCATTAGTCAGAAGCTTAAAAGCTTTGAAGAACGAGTCCTAGACTGACATGTCTAGAAGTCAAAGTCTGTTGAAGTACAGGTTCTAAGCTGAAGTACTTAGAAGCCAAATTTCTCTTACTCCCCCTTAACATGAGGTGTTTGCAACTTAGAATCAGATTGAGATTTTGGTACCCACTTGTATTTGGGCCCATAAAAGTTAGTTGCAATTCTTATGGGGAAATATTTATAAGTTTTGACATGAGAATCATGAGAAATATGATCAGAAAAATAAGCACAGTCATCAGATGAATATAAAGCACAATCATCTGAACTAGAATCAGAGGAAGAATATGAGACATGTTTTGAAATTCGGATCATTTGCTTTATTGAATATTTTTAAAATTTGTTACATAGCAAATGAATCACTTTTATAAAGTCTGTCTACACATTTATCCTCATCATTCATAGAATCAGTAGATGTCCGCTTCGCTCTCCAAATCTGCTTCTTTGACTTGCTCAAAGTCCTATATGAAAGAATTGTATTGGATGACCCGCCAAAAAGAACCTTATAACGAGGAGCACACCATGTTTTGGTCGGTTTCTGTCAATACACCATGATTTGAGTGGGTTTTGATAAAATGCATGATGTACGTCCTTCGGTTTGGGCAATGCGTGGCTTCGGCAATATCCTACACTATAGCGGGTTTTTTCAAGTTATTTATTGTGAAAACCTTCTCATTTACAATGTAGATGGACCATGTATAGTTTCGTGGGAAACCGACAAGGTCGGTCCGGACGAGAAAACACAAAGGGTACCCCATTTGCTGAATCGGCCAAGAATGGGTGTCTCGCTTAGACGTGCATTACTTTTGCTACCGGGATCCGTTTTAAGACCATGACCCGCCAAAACGAACCTTAGAACGAGGAACATGCCTTGCCTTTGTCGCTTTTTGTCAATACACCATGATTTGAATGGGTTTCGATAAAATGCATGATGTACGTTCATTCGGTTTCGCCAATACGTGGCTTCAGCAATATCCTACACGAGAGCGGGTTTCTTTCAATTTATTTATTGTGAAAACCTTCTCATTTACATTGTAGATGGACCATGTATAGTTTCGTGGAAATCCGACAAGGTCGGTCCGGACGAGAAAACACAAAGGGTACCCTTTGCTGAATCGGCCAAAATAGAGTGTCCCGCTTAAACGTCCATAACTTTTGCTACGGTGATTCGTTTTAAGACCACAACCCGCCAAAACAAACCTTAGAACGAGGAACAAACCATGGCTTGGACGCTTTCTGTCAATACACCATGATTAGAGGGGGTTTCGATAAAATGCATGATATACGTTCGTTCGGTTTAGCCAATGAGTGGCTTCGGCAATATCCTACATGAGAGTTGGTTTTTTTCAAGTTATTTAGTGTGAAAACCTTCTCATTAACATTATAGATGGGCCATGTATAGTTTCGTGGAAATCCGACAAGGTCGGTCCGGATGAGAAAACACAAAGGGTATCCCCTTGCCAAAAATGGGTGTCCCGCTTAAACGTCCATAACTTTTGCTATCGGGATCCGTTTTAAGACCATGACCCACCAAAACGAACCTTAGAACGAGGAGCACACCATGTCTTGCTCTCTTTCTGTCAATATACCATGATTTGAGTGTGTTTATATAAAATGCATGATGTACGTTCGTTCGGTTTGCCTAATGAGTGGGCTTCGGCAATATCCTACACGAGAGCGGGGGTTTTTCAAGTTATTTACTGTGGAAACCTTCTCATTTACATTGTAGATGGGACATTTATAGTTTTGTGGAAATCCGACAAGGTCGGTCCGGACGAGAAAACACAAAGGGTAACCCCGTTGCTGAATCGACCAAAAATGAGTGTCCCACTTAAACGTCCATAACTTTTGCTATGGGGATTCGTTTTAAGACTACGACCCACCAAAACGAACCTTAGAACGAGGAACAAGCCATGGATTGGCCTATTTCTGTCAATACACCATGATTTGAGGGGTTTCAATAAAATGCATGATGTACGTTCGTTCGGTTTAACTAATGAGTGGCTTCGGCAATATCCTACACGAGAGCGGGTTTCTTTGAAGTGACTTACTATGAAAACCTTCTCATTTACATTATAGATGGATCGTGTATAGTTTCATAGAAATCCGACAAGGTCAGTCCGGACGAGAAAACACAAAGGGTACCCCCTTTGTTGAATCGACCAAAAATGAGTGTCCCACTTAAATGTCCATAACTTTTTCTACGGGGATCCTCTTTAAGCCCATGACCCGCCAAAACGAACCTTAGAACGAAGAGCACGCATTTTTTTGGTCGCTTTCTGTCAATACACCATGATTTGAGTGGGTTTCGATAAAATGCATGATGTAGTTTGTTCGGTTTGGCCAATGCGTGGCTTCGGCAATATCTTACGCTATAACAGGTTTTTTTCGAGTAATTTACTGTGAAAACCTTCTCATTTACATTGTAGATGGACCATGTATAGTTTCATGGAAATCAGACAAGGTCGGTCCGGACGAGAAAAAACACAAAGGGTACCCCATTTGCTGAATCGACTAAAAATGGGTATCCCGCTTAAACATCCAAAACTTTTGCTATAGGGATCCGTTTTAAGACCATGACCCGCCAAAACGAACCTTAAAACGAGGAGCACGCCATGTTTTGGTCGGATTCTGTCAATAGACCATGATTTGAGTGGATTTCAATCAAATGCATGATACACGTTCGTTCGGTTTGGCCAATGAATGGCTTCAGCAATATCCAACACTATAGCGGTTTTTTTCTGAGTAATTTACTATGAAAACCTTCTCATTTACATTGTAGATCGACCATGTATAGTTTTGTGGAAATCCAACCAGGTCGGCCCGGACGAGAAAACACAAATGGTACCCCCTTTGCTGTATCGACCAAAAATGGGTGTCCCGCTTAAACGTCCATAACTTTTGCGATGGGGATCCGTTTTAAGCACATGACCTGCTAAAACGAACCTTAGAACGAGTAGCACGCCATGGATTGGTCACTTTCTATCAATACACCATGATTTGAGTGGGTTTTAATCAAATGCATGATGTACGTTCCTTCGTTTTGGCCAATACGTGGCTTCTGCAATATCCTACACTATAGCGGGTTTTTTAAAGTAATTTGTTGTGAAAAACTTCTCATTTACATTTTAGATGAAACATGTATAGTTTTGTGGAAATCCGACCTGGTCGGTCCGGACGAGAAAACACAAAGGGTACCCCATTTGCTGTATCGGCCAAAAATGGGTGTCCTGCTTAAATATCCATAACTTTTGCTACAGGGATCCGTTTTAAGCACATGACCCGCCAAAAAAAACCTTAGAACGAAGAGCATGCCATGGTTTGGTAGCTTTCTGTCAATACACCATGATTTGAGTGGGTTTCGATCAAATGAATGATGTATGTTCGTTCGGTTTGGCCAATGAGTGGCTTTGGCAATATCCTACACGAGAGCGGGGTTTTTTCAAGTAATTTATTGTGAAAACCTTATCATTTAAATTCTAGATAGACCATGTATAGTTTCGTGGAAATCCGACAAGGTCGGTCCGGACGAGAAAACACAAAGGGTACCCCATTTGCTGAATCGACCAAAAATGGGTGTCCCGCTTAAACGTCCATAACTTTTGCTACGATGATTCGTTTTAAGCCCATGAATCGCCAAAACGAACCTTAGAACAAGGAGAACGCCGTGGCTTGGTTTCTTTCTGTCAATACACAATGATTTGAGTGGGTTTCGATAAAATGCATTATGTACGTTCGTTCGGTTTGGCCAATGTGTGGCTTCGGCAATATCCTACACGAGAGCAGGTTTTTTTTTTCAAGTAATTTACTGTGACAACATTCTCATTTACATTGTAGTTGGTCCATGTATAGTTTCTTGGAAATCCGACAAGGTCGGTTTAAACGAGAAAACACAAAGGGTACCCCCTCTGCTGAATCAGCTAAAAATGGGTATCCCGCTTAAACGTCCAAAACTTTTGCTATGGGGATCCGTTTTAAAACCATGACTCGCCAAAACGAACCTTATAACGAGGAGCACACCATGTTTTGGTCGGTTTTTGTCAATACACCATGATTTGAGTGGGTTTTGATAAAATGCATGATGTACGTTCCTTCGGTTTGGCCAATGCGTGGCTTCGGCAATATCCTACACTATAGCGGGGTTTTTCAAGTTATTTATTGTGAAAAAATTCTCATTTACATTGTAGATGGACCATGCATAGTTTCGTGGGAAACCGACAAGGTCGGTCCGGATGAGAAAACACAAAGGGTATCCCATTTGCTGAATCGACCAAAAATGGGTGTCTCGCTTAGACGTGCATAACTTTTGCTACCGGGATCCGTTTTAAGACCATGACCCGCCAAAACGAACCTTAGAACGAAGAGCACGCCTTGTATTTGTCGCTTTCTGTCAATACACCATGATTTGAGTGGGTTTCGATAAAATGCATGATGTACGTTCGTTCGATTTAGCTAATGCGTGGCTTCGACAATATCCTACACGATAGTGGGTTTTTTTCAAGTTATTTATTGTGAAAACCTTC
Organism: Arctium minus; assembly: GCA_954870635.1. Lineage (NCBI taxonomy): Eukaryota > Viridiplantae > Streptophyta > Magnoliopsida > Asterales > Asteraceae > Arctium > Arctium minus. The sequence goes on along the minus strand of OX941093.1, from coordinate 77,594,233 downwards.
TCATGTAAATTGTATATGGACCATGTATAGTTTCATGGTTGTTGGGAAATTCAGAAATGCTTAAGTATGGTTAATGCTGCTACAATAGAATTACTACTGCTAGTAGATTTTAATACTGCTTGACAAGTTAGTACTGCTACTTAAATAGTTAGTACTGCTTGAAGAGTTAGTACTGCTAGTAGTTAGTACTGCTAGAGTTAGTACTGCTAGAGTTAGTACTGCTAAAGAGTTAATGCTGCTGGATCAACTTAATGTTGCTTATGAGATATTGAAGATTTCGGATGGAATGAAGACAGCTGAATTATTTGAAGATAAATATGGAATATTATTTTGAAGATATTTTATTATTTGTAATTATCTTGTATCTTCAATATATATAGAATAGTTTAGTCTTGATAGATAACTAATTCTGAATTTTTGTTTTGATAGAGAGAATCAACCTCAAGGTTTTAATCCTAATTCTAGAGAAGTAGAATTCGTATTGGTGAGCCTGTTCATCAGTATTGAGGTTGTGTGTAAAAGCTTGTGACTTTTAATCATTCAATAAGAGTTTACAAGTTGTGATTCTGATTTACTGTATCATTGTTTTTCTGAATATTAAAGTGCTATTCCGCAGCTTCTTTAATATTGTTTTCTGAGTGTTTATTCTTGTTAAGAATTAAGACCCTGACAAGTGGTATCAGAGCTAGTACTCTCAGAAATCTCATTCATTATGGAAAACACAGCTGAATCAAACAGTACTTTGGTCTCAAAAGTTCCAATGCTCAGATCCAATGAATTTGACATGTGGAAGATTAGAATCATGCAATACATTCTCCTCACAGATTACTCTATGTGGGACATCATTGAGAATGGCCCATCTGATGCAGGGAAGATTGGTGAAGATGGCAAAAGAACCCTTCCAAAGACGGATGCAGACAGAAAGACAAGGCAGACAGAGATGAAAGCCTTGAGCACATTGCTCTTGGCCATTCCAAATGAATATCAGCACCAATTTTGCAATTGTACTGATGCTCAGATGCTCTGGAATGCTCTAGAGAAGAGATTCTCTGGTACCAAAAGTACCAAGAGAAATCAAAAGGCAATCTTGAAGCAACAGTATGAAAACTTCATGTCAACTAAGAATGAGTCCATGACTCAAACTTTTGACAGGTTTAATAAACTGATTGGTGAACTGGCTACTATGGGAGTACAGATTGATCAAGATGATGTGAACAGAAAGTTCTTAAGGTCTCTTGGAGATGAGTGGACCATGTACACTGTTTCATTCAGACAGAATGATCAGTTGGAAGAAAAAGAACTTGATGATCTGTACAATGATCTTAGAGTATTTGAAGCTGAAGTGGAGGCAAAGAAGAAGCCTTCTGGATATATTCATAATGCTGCACTCTTATCAGCATCAACTGATTCTACTGCTAACCCTGAATCAGTTAATGCTGCTAATGGAGCAAATCAAGATAAAGGCACTGATTCTGTGTTTGAAGCCTTTCTTGCCAGTCATGGAAATTCCTCTTTAATTAATGATGATCTGGAACAACTTCATCCTGATGATTTGGAAGAGATGGATATTAAATGGCCGATGGCCATGCTTTCCATGAGGGTGAAGAAGTTTATAAAGAGGACTGGGAGGAACAACTTCTCCCAAAGAAGAGAAGATGGAGCAGGGTTTGATAGTTCAAAAGTGGAGTGCTACAAATGCCATCTGAAGGGACACTTTGCAATGGAATGCAGAAGTGGAGTGTCTCACAACAACAACCACCAACAAGCTCAATCTGGAAGCTTCAATAACAACAAAAACTCTGCTCAAGCCCTTGTTTCTCAATAAGGAATGGGGTTTGATTGGAGTGATCAAGCAGAAGATGCTATCCAGAATCAAGCTCTTATGGCTGAAGTATCTGATCTCCCATTTGAGGTAAATTCTAATCTCTGTTCTAAAACTTGCATAGATACTGTTAAAAGGTACAGGGATCACAATCAGAAGATGAGTGATGACCTTAAGAGATTAGAAAAGGATATCAAAGATTATGTGAGAATTGTTGAGAGGTTTGAGGAACAGATTAAAGGTTTTCAAGCCAATGAACTCCAACACTCATATGACACCAATTACTGGAAGTGGGAGAAAAAGGATCTGGAGCTTAAACTGACAAAATCTAAAGAGGAGAGTGAGAAATTGAGAGATGAACTAACCAAGGTCAAGCTTGATGTAGAAAAGTTTTCCAATGCTTCTAAAGCAATGGACTCTTTACTACAAACTCAGATTCATGACAAGCTAAGAAGAGGAATTGGATATAATGCCACACCACCACCATATAACAACAACTACATTCCTCCTACCTCAGATCTGCTAGAAACCAAAGATAGGAAGGACTTGCCTGAGGGAGCCACTGAGATAGATCCCTTAGATGAGATTGTTGTTGTGGATAAGACTGAAAAAGAGGTTGGTAAGAGTAAAGATAACAAGGTGAGTGGTGAGATTCCTCTAGAGAATAATATTATCACCAATGAAGACTGTGGAAGGGCTTGGATCAAATCCAAGGACATAGAGAAGACATAGGGAAAGTCTGGTAAGGTCAATTACAAACAGACCACAGTTGTGAATCCAGGTCCTTGCAAACAGTGTGCATGTAAGAAGAATGAGCCCCAAAAACATGATAAAAAGAGGGGAAATCAAAGAAACTGGAATAATCAGTGGGCACAAAAACAAGGGGTTGATTTGAGTAAAATCAATAGACCAAAACCTTGTTTTATCTGTGGCAAATTGAATCATCTTGCAAAATACTGTTATTTCAATCCTATGAACCAAAGGATGAATTTTCAAAGATCTATGCAAAAACCCTTTGGTTATAGGAAGGTAGAAAAGAACCATGTGGCTAAGAAATCTGTTAAATCTAAAAGCCACATGAAGAAAAAGTCTGTTAAAGAAAGTGTCAATATGTGGGTTCCTAAGCACTAAAACTGTTAGTACTGCTACTACAAATAGTGCTGCTGACAATGATAGTGCTGCTAGAAGTAATACTACTGCTAACAATGTTAGTGCTACTGACATTGTTAGTACTTCTTTGAAAGTTAATACTGCTAACTCTGTTAGTGCTGCTAACAAGGTTAGTACTGCTAAACCTGTTAGTACTGCTACCTCTGTTAGTACTTCTAAGGTTAGTACTGCTTCTAGTGTTGTGCTACTAAGCCAATCATATTGACAAAGTACTCTAATAAAGAGTGTTCTGAGTTTAAAAACCTCATCAAAAAGGAATGTAAATACTTTGATGAGAAAGGGAGACCCAAGACCACTTTGGCTTGGGTCCCCAATCAATACTAATTGTTTAATCTTATGTGCAGGGCAACCAACAGCTCAAGGGGAAGAGCATCTGGCATGTAGATAGTGGTTGCTCTAGGCACATGACAGGGAATATGTCATGCCTCAAGAATTTCAAGAAAATTGATGGTGGACATGTTGCTTTTGGTAATACTCCAGATGGAGGTAAGATTAGTGGTAAGGGAGATATAACCAAAGGTAAGATGACCTTTGAAGATGTATTCTATGTTGAGCAGTTAAGGTACAACCTGTTAAGTGTATCATAGGTTTGTGACAAACAACATAGTATATTATTTACAGATTCTGAATGTATTATCCTTGCTCCTGGATTCAAGGTAGTTGATGAAAAGATGATACTACTAAGAACTCCCAGAAAGGATAATGTTTATTGCTTAGATATGGAAAGTGTTTCAACTGATTCATCCCTAAACTGTCTTGTTTCAAAAGCTTCTTTGGATGAATCATCACTTTGGCACAGAAGGATGTGTCACATGAATTTTAAAACAATGAATAAACTTGTTAAAAACAACCTTGTAAGAGGTTTACCTTCCAAAGTCTTTTCATGTGATGATCATTGTGTTGCCTGTCTCAAAGGCAAACAACACAAAACTTCTCATAAGACCAAAGAGTTGAACACAATCTCTAATTCTCTTCAGTTGTTGCATATGGATCTGTTTGGTCCTACAAATGTTATGAGTATTGGTAAGAAATCATACTGCCTAGTTATTGTTGATGATTACTCTAGATTTACTTGGGTATATTTTCTAAGGACTAAGGATGAGACAAGTGGACTGATCAAATCCTTTATTCTAAGAATTGAAAACCAAACAAATCAAAAAGTAAAAGTCATTAGGTCAGACAATGGTACTGAAAAATCATGACCTAAACACCTTTTGTGAGGAAAAAGGAATTGAGAGGCAATACAGTGCTCCTAGGACTCCACAACAAAATGGTGTTGCTGAGAGAAGGAATAGAACACTGATTGAGGTTGCTAGATCTCTGTTGGCAGATTCAAAACTTCCAATTACTTTCTGGGCTGAAGCAGTTAATACTGCTTGCTATGTCCAAAACAGAGTTCTAGTAGTCAAGCCTAAAAACAAGACACCTTATGAGCTTTTAAATAAAAGAAAACCATTTATAGGATTTTTCAAACCTTTTGGGTGTCCTTGTACCATTCTCAATACCAAAACTCACTTAGGAAAGTTTGATAGCAAGGCTGATGATGCTTTTCTTGTTGGTTACTCATCTCAGAGTAAGGCTTACAGAGTTTTTAATACTTCTTCTAGAATAATTGAGGAAAGTGACAATGTCAAATGCAATGAGAACACACCAAATCCTATTGGGTCTGGTCCTCAGTGGCTATTTGACATTGATTCACTAACTAACTCTTTGGGTTTCAGTAGTGATTATCATGCAGGTTCAGGAAGTGGAGGATCAGGGGATGAACAAGTACAAGTACAAGACACTATGCCTCAGTCTGTGATCTTTCCCATACCTATGATAGAGCCTATTGAGATCTGTGAAAAGGAGAATGCTCCTGAACCAATTCAGAGTGAAGAAGAAAGAAAAGATGAAGAGAATCAAGTACATGAAGAACCAGAAGCAGCTAATGAGATCCCCTCAGCTGACTTAAATGATTCCAATCTGGATGTGGGAATCAATGAAGAACCTAGTCATCAGACTAGAACTCAAAAGAATCATCCTCCAGAGCTGATCATAGGAGACATCTCTTCTCCTATGATAACAAGGAATCAAAGCAGACTTCAAGAGCTACAGGATCAACAACACACAATACTCACTTGCTTTCTATCCCAGATTGAACCTAAGAAGGTATATGATGCAATGAAAGACTCCAGTTGGATAGAAGCTATGCAAGAAGAGCTACTGCAGTTCAAGTTGCAAGAAGTTTGGGACTTGGTGGACCTTCCAAAAGGTCATAGAGCTATAGGCACCAAGTGGATTTTCAGGAACAAAAAGGATGAGAGAGACATTGTGATAAGAAACAAAGCAAGACTGGTGGCACAAGGGTACACTCAAGAAGAAGGCATTGACTATGAAGAAGTGTTTGCTCCAGTGGCAAGGGTAGAGGCAATTAGACTATTTTTAGCCTATGCCTCATACACGAAGTTCAAGGTCTACCAAATGGATGTGAAGAGTGCTTTTCTGTATGGTACAATTGATGAAGAAGTATATGTCTGTCAGCCCCCTGGATTTGAAAATCCATCATATCCAGACAAAGTATACAAACTGAAGAAAGCACTGTATGGTCTTCATCAAGCCCAAGAGCATGGTATGATACTCTGTCTACCTATCTCTTGGAGAATGGATTTGAAAGAGGTATAATTGACAAGAACCTCTTCATTAAAAGAAGTAAGAAGGACATCCTATTGGTTCAGATTTATGTGGATGATATCATCTTTGGATCCACAAAAGATCAAATGTGTAGAGACTTTGAAAAGTTGATGCACAAGAGCTTTAAAATGATTTCAATGGGTGAACTTACCTTCTTCCTTGGGCTTCAAGTGAAACAAAAGAAAGATGGGATCTTCATAATCCAATCAAAATATGTGAAAGACATCCTGGACAAATATGGTTTAACTGACTCAAAGCCATCAAACACATGTATGGAGACTCATAAATAGATCACTGCTGATCTTGAGGGGGAGGATGTTGATGTCCATCTTTATAGATCAATGATTGGATCTCTCATTGTTAGCTCCAATTCATCTGTTTGTTAATGTGTTGAAAATACCAGTCATATTTCAGAGGACTTCCAAAAAGATACACTTCAGAGGACGAAGACGTCAGAGGAAGAAGACGTCAGAGGACGAAGACTTCAGAGGATGAAGACTTCAGAGGACAAACCTGCCTCTGAAGTACTAATCAGAGATTGCAACTTTCAGAGAAGACATCAGAGATGGCTTCATCAGAGGCTCTGAAGACAACGTCAGAGCTCTGAAGACATTCTCTCTGAAGATGTTCACACTGAAGTTTTCTACGAATGATTAGAAGAACAGATGACACGTCACTTAGTGATAAGATTTACTTTCTAGAGTAGGTCACTGTTCAACATGCTCTTTTTCGTCATACAAGTACACTGCTTACTTTATGGTCCTATAAATAGGACCATCACCTTATTGTTCAAAGAGTGCTTAAGAAGTTATATATCTGATAATATAAGTTGAATACTTTATTCTAATAATATCTTGTTTATCTTTATCTGCTTTATGAACTGTGATATTTGAATCTCCTTTGATATTAAACTGTATTACTTCCGCTGTCATTACTCTTATTGTTTATATCATTGTTACGAGATTAGATCTGGGATCCAACAATTGGTATCAGAGCCATCTTTGTTTCTAAAACAAAGAAAGATCATATCTGCATACTCGGATAGATTTACATCTCATTGATTCTAAACTTTCAATATCTGTGCATGTTCATATAAACCCAGTTTATTCAAGAACATCATATGCTCTAGATTTGATAGTAAATCTCAGTTCATTACAAAAAAAGCATCAGTTCTTCAAATCTTCATTTTTTTTAATGGCAAACTCAAGCATTAGTGCCATGTATACAGCTGGGTCATTAACAAAACCTCCTACACTTTTAAGGGATGAATATCCCCAATGGAAAATAAGGATGGTAAATTTTCTAGAAGGTATGGACAGGGATCTTTTTAGATCTGTGAACATTGGACCTCACATTCCAATGGTGTTGGTACCGAGAGTTCCTGCAACAACAGATACTGCCGAAATACCTGCATATTATGAAAAGAAAACCACAAACTTCACTGATGAAGAAAATAATATGATGGATAATGACTCAAAAGCTGTTAGATTACTCATAATGGCCATTCCCAATGATATCTTTCAAGAACTTGATTCTTGTAAAACTGCAAAAGAGATATGGGATCAGTTGTTAAATCAACTTGAAGGTGGCCTACAAACTCAGAAAAATAGAAGAAATCTATGCATCAATGAATATCATGATTTTCATGCTCTACCAGAAGAAAAGTTACACCAAACTTACTCAAGATTCAACATTCTAATAAACAAATGTAGAAAGTTTGGAGTGATAAGAACAAAAGAGGAAAACAACGTTCTTTTTTTGAAAAGCTTGAATGAAGAATGGTCACAACTGTCCATGTCTATACAGGCTTATCAAGATCTTGAGTCATGGATATTAACTGACATTTATGGTACTTTTGTTGCACATGAAAAAGAAGTTATGAAGCAAAAATCAAAAACCTCTTTGGGTGGACCCCTTGCACTTGTTTCAAAACAAACATCGAAAGAAAACAACTGTGAAGAGTCACAAAAATGTTTGGAAACAAAAAGAAGATCCAAAAAGGTTTTGATAGCAGAAGAAACTCATACTGATTCAGACTCAGATGAAGATATAAGTGCCTTTGCCAAATCTCTTGCATTAATCACTCATCAATTTAACAAGAAATTTGGTAAGAAGGTATTTGAAGGAAGGAGAGAGAATGAAGAAAGAAGAAATCCGGAGAGAAGATTTCAACAAGAACCCAGATTCACTCCATATAGTGATCAAAAGGGTGCAAACTTAACCATGAAAATGCAACACCACAAACAAGACCACAACAACCATTCCAACCAAGGTATCCACAACCACAAAGATACTTCAAATAGAAACCTTTGAGAAACCCCCAACTCAAGAAGTTCTTCTTCAGTTCCTCCAACACTTAGGCTACAACAAAGAAATAACACGCCTCAGTCAATTCAGACGTCAGTACCTGCCTCCCAAATGGAACTTTATGTTCAGTGTTCTCAACCGAACAATAACCTGCAAAATTGGAAGTCAGGATCAGACTCATCCAGCGATAATAGCCATAATGTATGCTCTCTTTTTCAATAGAAGCATCAATATGGCTCACATTCTCTTCTGTGAGATGCTGACAACAGTGGACAAGAAGAACAAGGACTTGGCCAAAAGAAAACAACCAATATCGGTACTGTTTCCCCGATTCATCTCTGTAGTCATTCAACGAGCAATGGAGAAATTCTCCATCACTAAGGAGGGCCCAATGACACCTCTGTTTATGATGAACTCATTCAAAGCCACAGAGGTTCCTCCTTATCCACATGACCGACGTTTCCCACACACCATGATTGAAATTATTCCTGCTGACTCTCCTACCCATCTCCTACTTAGTCGTGTTGCCCAATCATCAGAACCGATGATGGGATCCCCAACACACTTAGGTTCTGAGCCTGAGCCTGAATCAGAGAGTGATATCTCTGATACTGCTCAAAACATTAACAGAGCGCAACCAGAGGGTGGCTCTGAGAGAGTGAGGAAGAGAAAACATGAGAACCCTCCCTCTGACGAAGAGAATAACTCTGTCAGAGCAGAGGAAGGCGAGGAAGAGAGATTTCCAAAGGGTGAGTTTCTAAACTTAGAATCTGAGGGCGGTGAGGTAGAAAAAGATGTCCTTGATGACACAAATGAGAGAATCCAAAGCCCAAATCCCAGTGCAAACAAATTTACTGTCCAAGATGGTCCAACATCAATGGACATTGAAACAGAGGTGCACACCTCGAACCCTTCCCATCCTAACCGCTCAGAGGCATCTGTTTCTGCCTCTGACGCATGCACCAGAGGGGAAAACTCTGATACGGCTAAGTCCTCCCAAAAGGAGTTAGACCAAGATAAAAATACTCAATCACCCCAGAGTATGTCACCTCCACCCACACATGATGCCTTTGTGGCTCAAACTACGTTGGACCGTCCCTTAGAACGTAAGGATTGCCTGTCAGAAAAAGAATGGCACGACCTTCTTGCACAAGGAATCCTTAGCCTGGACAACAAGGTTTCCAAACATATTCGGTTCTCATCATCAGATTCTGACTCTGATGATCAGAGACCAATCGGAATCATTATAGGGAAATCCTTGAAAAAGGGTCCCCAAGGATTAATGGGAAGTCCTTCCGGAGAAAACATCAAACCACTTCCGAAAGAAGGCCCCTCTGAACTCGAGGGAAACTTAGAATCATGTGTTGATCCTAAGGTTACCCCCTCTGATTACGTTACCAAAGAGGAGTTCAAAATCTTTGGTGATGAAATCAGAGAATCTCTGAAGGAGATAAAACTTCAAATGGAGAAGACCTCAGAGGCCTCTGCCTCTAACTCTGGAGTTGAAAAGCTCACTTCAGAGGTCTCTGAGCTGCGCACAACGGTTCTCAATCAGAATGAAAAACTGGATGCTCTGGAAAGCTTGGTCATAAAGAATGACTCCGTATTATCCAGAAAAATTCAGAACTCGAAAACAGAAATCCTCCAGGCAATTCCATCTACCTCTGCCCCCACTCCAACACATGCAGACTTCTCTCAATTCAAAGAGGAAGTCTTGCGTTCTCTGACAGAGGTAATTGGAAAAATCCCTACCTCCTCTGCTGCTGCTCCTGCTACAACAGAATTCATTACAAAGGCTGACCTGACCAACTTCTCGAAGAAGATCACCAGCAATGTAATGAACATCTCCAGCAAGTTCGTCTCCAAGACCACTCAGCAGAACAAGAAGATTGAAGACCTTCTGAAGAATATCAAATCTTCAGATGGAGTATTGAAGAGAAAAGAACCAGAGGTCGCATGCTCTGAAGAAGCTAGAAAGAAGGCTAGATATGAAGATTCTGATGACGAAGATGACCAGCCTCAGGGGTCATCCGATCTTCATAAGGGGGAGAAGACTCCTACTCCTAAACTTGTTGAAACACAAAAGAAGTCCACTCCCTCTGAATCAAATCAGCACAAGAAGAAAGGAACAAAGAAACACTCAACCTCTACCTCTGCTGAAGATATTCAGGCCACTCTAAAGTCGCCAGTACCGATCATCTTTTTAGGGCCATCCACTGCAGGTGCTCCAATAGTTCCAATCACAGCTGAACAAATCACAGCTGCATCTCAAGAAACTATTGGAGCTCTGGATGAAGAAGAAGATGAACAGCTCGTAGACTTCTCAACATCAGAAGATGCATTCTCATCACCAGAAAGACCAACTTATGTGATGATAGATGCTTACGAATCAAAATCTGAAAAGGAAGAAAAATCAGATTCTGGAAAAGAAGTTGAAGAAGAAGTTGAAGTAGTTGATGTCGAAGAATATGTCTTCAAGAATGCTCAACCACATCATACTTCAACAACGTCAGAGCTGAGGGAATCACCAGAGATAGATGGCTACATCTCTGAACCCTCAAAAGAAGATCCTCCACAAACAATGGAACCAGAAACCATGGTTGTTAATGAACAGGCTCCTTCAGAGAATCCTGTTCAGAAAGCAAGCATCGGTCTTCCAGCAAAAGTGTTCAATAAACCTCCCACCTTCCTCGAATCAAATCCCGAAGCTTCCATAGAAGACCACTTCAGATACATTTACTGTGAGTTCAACATGGCAGACACACTGGTCATTCCTCTGAATCCAAGAATCAGAGAGGACATGCCAGACTATGAGCGAAGATTTATCAGAGATAAAACCAAACCAAGAGCACAGGTCCTCTCTGATGATCCAATCATCAAAATCAACAAAATCTCAGAAAAGATCTTTGCTTACAACAAGATTATTGTGTGTCCCTGATTCTAGTTTCTAATCTATAACACAATCAAACAAACAAAATTGAACAACCAAATTACCTGTTTGATTACTTGATTTCTCAAATTACACTTTCTCTCTCTAGAACTCTCTTTCTCTCTCTAAATCGTATTCTCCAAATCTGTTATATGTTCTAATGTTACACACCCTTCTAAAATACAAATAGAAAAAGTATTTATACTAACATCTAATACAAGGAAACAACAAAAACAACTAAACTAATACATTGACTTTTATTACAAAAGACTTTGACTTTTAATGAGATTTGACTTTCTTCAGCTTTGACCTTCAGTATTCTTGATCTTGTATCCAACAGATTTATGCTCTAACAATCTCCCCCTTTGGATTCAAGATCATTACTAAAAGATTTAGCAATGAGATCTTCTCTTTGATTAAGCTCGATTGAAGTAAACTCCCCCTTGGAACAATCTGAATCTTCTCTTGAAATCTCCCCTTTTGATACAAACATAACTTTCTCAACCAACTTTCATGCTCCCCCTATTTGTATGAAATCTTTACAATCTCCCCTTCTCTGATAAGCACAGTATCTTCAAAAACTTTCAGCAATCTTCCCAACGTCTGATCATCAAAAATAGTAACAATCTTTCCCAAGGTTGTACACAAACCTTTTTCAAACAAAACACACTTTGCTTCAGCAAATAATCTTCAACACTTCTATTCTTTTTCATTCAAAAACTTTCAAACATTTCTTGTATTCTTCTTTGCTTTCTCAAACATTTCTTGAACTCTTCTCCCCCTTTTTGATGATTTGAGCATTAATATCATCAAAACTTTCTCTCCAAGAAATGTCTTTGACCAATCTGATCTGTCCAAGAGCCTCTGATTAATTGCCAATTCGATCAATGTATTCTTCAGATCTTTTCAAATCTAGACAAAATAGAAACGTGTAACTCCTGAATCAACAAATGAATCAGTTAAAATGCCTGTCAGTAACACAAAGTCACTGTATGTAACGAATACACAATATAAAGGAGCTTTTTGATGTTCACTCCCCCAGGGCTTCCATCCAATCATCGAAATACCACAAAGGCAATTTCTATGAATGTTATGACAAAGAAACGAATTCTGTGTATGTTCGTGCACGTGTAGAAAGAATTAAGCACGAATAACTGCTTTCATAAGGCTCAACATAGTGTAAACCACTGAGACAACAGTAGATAAACACAGACTCTAAGTGCATGATTGAAGTGCGAAGGTGGGGCAGACTTCCTTCTGTTTCAATATCCAGATTTTCCAAATGAAAACCAGATAGATTATATGCTGCGTCCCCAGAAAATATGAAACATTTTCTTTTTGAGAAGAAAATGAGTGGTTGGTGTGGTTTAAGCAAGAGTTGGCATGGGCTAGTTGCCTATTTCAATAATGTTCACCAAGAATTGTGAAACATTAGTAATGTGGCTGCCCGACTCAGAAAGTAGTTGGTGCAGAGTTTGATATTCTTTTACTCTGATCTCACACCCTCTTTCTTTTTATCATTAAGCTCACTACTAACCAAACTCTCTTTTCCATTTTACCTCAGCACACCCACACTCATTTCTTTTGACTCCTCACACTCAATCACTAAGGGATTAACTTCATGGGTAGGAAACACTGGTTAACGTGAATCCATAGAAGTTTAGTTAATTCCTAGCACAAAGAACCCAAGTTCCTATAAAGCATGAGTTGCACAAATGGTTTAACTGTAACAGTTAAAGCTCATATACAAATATCAGATGAATGTATGCTCAAAAAGTAATCATGAAAATATGAGCATTTTTAAACATTGAAGTATTTTCAAACAAGTATATTGAATGAATAAACATGAGTGCAAAAGACTTGTTTGAAAATCTGACATTGTATGAAAATGATCAGAAATGAATGATATAGCAATTAAAGCTTATGGTCAAGAAAAATTGATATTTGTCTATACGAAACAAGATATAGACATTCTTGAAATGACCGTTTCGAAATGAAATAACGCTCAAAATTCTTTGAATACAAGCGGAGTGTCTTACCATCGAAGAAAAATTGTTCCAATTTAGAGACATGGTAAGAACATATTGAACAAAAATTCAAACCAGTGTGTGTGAATACTTGAAAGTATATAGAAAAGACAATACTCAAGTATTTATCTTTGGAAACACACGGTTTGTAAACATGTAAGCACAAAATAAAAATAAAACCATTTAAAATCACACTTCCAAATTATAAAATCTGTTTAACAATCGGGAAGTGGTTTGAACATTTCAAAACATGTTTTCTATACCTGAAAGTTGTCCTTCTTTCAGATATAAATGAGATTAAGATAAGAAATTTACCTTGTCGCTCAATCTTAAATCTCAGAAAGTCAGCTGTAGTCATGTAAATATGATCGTGTCAACTTCTCTCATCCTGTATAAGTCTCAAAGTCTAGTCAAAATTTATTCACAAATTTTATTCGAAAATAAACGACGGAAAAACAGTAAAACAATTATAGAACGAGTTCTGATCAGAAGTAATCAGAAATCATTGTCTTACTCCTTGTTACTTATAAGCTCCCCCTAAAATCATGCATTGCAAAGATTTTGTCAGTTAAGCAAAATGCAGAAATTTGTTAATACTCCCCCTCAAATGAATGTAGATCATCTAAAATCTTCTCTTACTCCCCCTGAGATCATGAGCAAACAATTAAAGTGCAGGTATCTTTCAGAAATAAAAATAAAGAAAATGACGAAAAATAACAATTTGTAACTTTAGTAGATAACAACCGATTATGTCTTAAGATTTAACATACCAAGCGTAGAGACAAGAAAATTAAATCTCTTTTCATATAAGGGTTTGGTAAATAAATCTGCAAGTTGATAATCTGTTTTTACAAAATAAAGTTCAATTGTTCCTTTTTCAACATTATCTTTTATAAAATGACACCTTACATCAATGTGTTTGGTTTTGGTGTGTTGGACAGGATTAGCAGATATGGCAATCGCACTCTTCGAGTCACAATATATTGGGATTTTAAACTTTCAGAGAAGACATCAGAGATGGCTTCATCAGAGGCTCTGAAGACAACGTCAGAGCTCTGAAGACATTCTCTCTGAAGATGTTCACACTGAAGTTTTCTACGAATGAACAGAAGAACAGATGACACGTCACTTAGTGATAAGATTTACTTTCTAGAGTAGGTCACTGTTCAACATGCTCTTTTTCGTCATACAAGTATACTGCTTACTTTATGGTCCTATAAATAGGACCATCACCTTATTGTTCAAAGAGTGCTTAAGAAGTTATATATCTGATAATATAAGTTGAATACTTTATTCTAAGAATATCTTGTTTATCTTTATCTGCTTTATGAACTGTGATATTTGAATCTCCTTTGATATTAAACTGTATTACTTCCGCTGTCATTACTCTTATTGTTTATATCATTGTTACGAGATTAGATCTGGGATCCAACACTCATGTATCTCACAGCCTCAAGACCAGACATCATGTTTCCAGTGTGTTTGTGTGCCAGATTCCAAGTCAATCCAAAGCAATCATATCTTCAAGCTGTTAAAAGGATTTTCAGATACTTAAGAGGACAACCTATATTAGGTCTTTGGTATCCTTATGAATCCAACTTTGACTTGATTGCTTATTCAGATAGTGACTTGTGAGGTGCTAACATGGACAGAAAGTCTACTTCAGGTGGATGTCAACTTTTGGGTGCAAGACTAGTATCTTGGCAGTGTAAGAAACAAACCACAATGTCCTTATCAACAACAGAAGCTGAGTATATTGTTGCTGCAAGTTGCTGCTCTCAGGTTCTATGGATTCAGAATCAGATGTTGGACTATGGGGTAACCTTTCTTCACACACCAATCTTCATTGACAATAGCAGTGCTATAAGCATTGTTAACAATCCAGTCAAGCACTCCAAAACCAAACACATTGAGATCAGGTATCACTTTATCAGAGATTGTAATGAAAAGAAACTAATTCAAGTTGCTAAGGTTCATACTGACAACCAATTTGCTGATCTATTCACTAAAGCTTTTGATGTGGGTAGATTCACTTTCTTGGTCACAAGTGTGGGCATGATCAACTCTGAATAAGCTCTTTTTTCTTAAAAGTGTTTTCATACCTGTTATTGGTTTATTCTTTAGTGCTACTAACATCTTTCTCAGAAAGTTCTTACCTTGCTCAGAGTACCTTAAAGCTTCAAAAAGTGTAAGTGTGGTTAATACTGCTCACAGTTAATACTGCTAGTTAAGTTAATACTGCTAGTGGTTAATACTGCTCACAGTTAATACTGCTAGTTAAGTTAATACTGCTAGTTAGTTAATACTGCTAGTTAGTTAATACTGCTAATGGTTAATACTGCTCTCAGTTAATATTGCTAGTTAGTTAATACTGCTAGGAGTTAATACTGCTTATGTCCCAAATCGTATAAATACCCTTTTTGCCCGCCCAAAAGTTCATAACGACTCTTTGCTTTCTATTCACCTGCTCTCTAACCTTTTCTCTCAAGAACCAAGTGTTCCAGTACAGATTATTCAAGCTCAATGGCGTCTATGACATTTATTGACGAGCATAATGAAATCGCGATGCTACAAAAGCCAAAGCAAGCTGCAAGATTTCATCAGATAGTGGATTTTCTGAAGTCTAGCCATATCGCCTATGCTCTGACAGTGTCTCCATCAATCTATATCGAGCACCAACAACAATTTTGGGCTAATGCCACCATTGTTACTGAGAATGGTGTGCAAGTAATCAAGACAAGGGTGTGTGGCAAACCCTTGACAGTTACTGAAGAGGTAATTCGCATCAGTCTACGTCTAGACGATGCCTCTGGTATCTCATCTATCTCTTCTGATGAACTATTTTCCACTCTTACAAGAATAGGGTATGGAGGCCCATTGGGTGTTTTCAAGTTCTCAAAAGCAAAATTTTCACCCCAATGGCGTTTCTTTATCCATACCCTTATGCATTGTATTTCCAAAAAGACTACTGGATGGAGTGAGTTCAGTAGCACCATTGCTTATGCTTTGGTGTGCTTGGCCACTGCCAGGAAGTACAATTTTTCTCAAATGATTTTTAAGGATCTTGTATCAAACTTGGGAAGCAAAAAGAGTTTTTATATGTACCCAAGATTTGTACAAGAAGTTATAACCCAGGAATTGACGGATATGCCTCACTTTGATGAGGTATATGTACCAAAAATTCCCAAAGGTAAGGTCTTTTTAAACATGAAAAGATCTCCATTGGATTCGGAAGGAGTTGACACCCCATTGTTCTCTACAATGATGGTGGTGTCCCAAACTGAAGAAGGTATGGCAGCAGGGTCAAGGCCTTCATTAGACCATCACACTGCTAGCCAATCCCAACCTTCACCCTCCATATCAATCCCTCAGTCCCTAATTCATAAGCCAATTTCTCCTATCACCCAAACTTATACAAGGAAAAAGGTAAAGAAGGCCCCTTCCCTTCTTGTACCATCACCCACTGAGACTTTAAGCCCTCTAATGGAGAATTCTCCATTAGAGAATATCCAAAGGGAAACCACAGGGGTGTCTCCCAACCCCAAGGAGGTGCTCACTGAGGAGATGTTTGAGCATATGGGTGCTAAGGCTGCCACTACTTCTGCTAGCACAGAGGAGGTCAGCGGTAACATCAATAAGACCTTCCCCATGACAACTTGGGGTGAGCAATCATCCAAAGGTCCCTGGTGCCAAGAACCCACGAGGGTGGAGAGTGCTTCTGTTAGGCAGAAGGCTCCCACTACAAAAAGATCCTATGATCCTTCAAAAGAGGGTAACACTTCTGGAGAAGGTGATGACCGATATAACTATCAAGAGTTGATGGATGCTATGGGTAACATAAACATGGATGTTATCAAGCAAGGGAAAGATATTGAAGAGATGAAAATGGTGATTCTGTCTCAACAAGTACAGATTACCAAACTGAAGAAATTGGTGACAAGATTGGTACAGAAAAGGAGAAGAAAGCAATTTGTGTTAAAGAAGAGGGACAGTGTTAAAGATGCTTCCAACAAGGGGGAGAATAAAGAAGTAGAAACAGAGAAGGAAAGCAAATTTGAGATGAGACTTGATGTTGAGGGGGAGAAAGAACCAGAAATAGAGAAAGAAACATAATCTCAAGCAGCAGCAGTAACAGAAGAGAAAGCAGCGGAAACTGTTAATTCTGCTGAAGCAGTAGAAACAGTTAATACTGCTGAAGTAAAAGAAGCAGCAGTAACAGAAGCAGCAGTAACAGGGCTCTCTGTAGAAGAATTGGAGATTGCAGAGACATTGGTAAAAGCCAAGAATGACACTCCTAAGGCTAGTCAAAAGGCCAAGGGAGTGGTCATCAATGAAGGAGGACTCTCAAAGAAAATAAAAGAAACAAGTAAGGCAAGTTTGAAGGATGTTAAGGGAAAAGCAAAGTTGGTTGAAACTGAACAATCCTTAAAGAAGAAAAGTCAGATTGAGCTAGATGAAGAGGTGGCAAAGCAGCTTCAAGAACAGATGGAAAAAGAGGAACAACTCCAAACTGAAACTGATAGAGAACTTGCACTGATAATGGCCAGAAAGCTAAATGAAGAATTGTTGATCCCAGTTGTGATGTTCTTTAACTTGATTTAACCTTTTACTACACACAGATTAAATAAATAGAGTGCGGAAGCGTTTAATACGTGTAGAAAAGGTTGAACATGCAAGGTAGTAAACACACAAGTAATTAATGAACAGGAAGTAAAGTATCACAAGAAAGTTACTCAAAGAACTATTTGATTGATTACTCAAGAACACCAAGAACACGCACTTGTATGTGCAAAATGTGCTCAAGGATTATACAGGCTGCTATTTTCGTGTGTGCTTCTTTGCTCTAAGGTGGTGCTCCCTTAATATACAAGAGGGATGTACCCCTTAGTACAAGACAAAAACTGACATTCCATAAACGGAAAGCCACCTGGAAAGTAAACATCGTGGGACGCCCATTACTTTGATCTTGAGGATCTTCGTACAGCAGGTCTCACGTGTTCTGCACGTGGTCTTGTCTTGAACTCTTAGAAAAGCTTCAACATTGATCTCCAGAGGTTGGCCTTCACAGAGGCTCTGTGAGTGATCACAGAGGCTCTGTGATCCAAGAATTATTATCAGGTTTGACTTCTGGTAGATCTTCTGCGGAGTAACCTCTGAGCTTTGCACCTTCTGTGGTGTACTTGAGTGTTCAGCGGCAGGCTTCTGCAATTCACATACTTAGCCTATTTTTAATACTTCTATACAATGAGAGTGGAGCTAACAATCTCCCCCTAAGTATTGAAAAATAAAAAATGGAATTTGGAGCGATGGCTAAGCTAGAAACAAAAGAGGTGAAAGGAACTCAACCTCTGAGAAATGATATTCATTCGTAAAAGAAAAATTCCAGAAGGCAATTACATTAAGCATTAAAATACATGAATGAACAACAAAGGATTACAAAAGTCATTGGGGAAAATCATTTATCGGGTTGGTAAAGCTTTCAGCTAGTGTTTTTCTCATCGATAGAATGAGTTCCCTGTACTTCAGTTGTGCATCAATCTGTCCGATCATTGTCTCTGCAGGTCCCGCTTGCACAGTCTCAGAGCCATTCTTCCTTAGAATCGTATTCTTTATCTTCTGCAGAGTATTGCTCGAATACTTGTGACTTTGATTTGGCCGATACATCTTTTTAAGCCCATCATCGTCTCTGTAGATGAATCCGAACTCAGGCTCTGTGATTTAGGAGTTGGAAGAAACGTTCTCGATTCCGGGGAATTGGTCATTGGGTTTGGTGATCGACAGTTTCTCGACTCCGAGTTGTAGATCTACCTCGAAGTCCATTTTGCTGTGATATTTTACATGTTCGCGCATCACCTCCTTGATCCTGCCATTCGCTATCATGTACTCCTTACGCTTTTCAAGTCTTTGCTCTGTGAAGGCATGTAGTTGAGGAAGATCGTAGGCACAGAGGTTCTTCAAGTCTGCATCTGTGAAGGTGTATTGCTTCCCATCTTTTCTCTCAAGCAAGTATTTTGCATACATGATTGACTTGTTGGCGAAGGAGTGCAGAGAGATACTCATCACGGTTTTGATATCTTCTGTGGAAAATACTTCATCCCTTTCTAATGCAGTTTGCTCGAAGCGTCTTCTGATGTCTTCTTTGATTAAGGGATGTAGATTTGGTGCTAAGAAGACAGCTTCGGGCTCTGCGCTGTAAAGATAGGTATGAATGTTTTCTTGAAATTTAAGTTCTTTCGGTGGAGGCCTTGGGATTGGAACTCTCATGGCGTCCATCGATTGAACAATCTCTTTGACTCTGTCCTTTTGATCTTTCTTCCGTGGAGAGGTCTCTGAAGTATCTGTAGCGTTTACTGGATCAAGACTTTGAAACTATACAATAGGTGTGGGTGCAGTAGGCACGAGTTCAGGACTTGAGGGTTCAACGAACTTTGTGAGTCCTTCTGCGATCTGTTCAGAGCCCACACTGACCTTCCCTCTTTGAGACCTTGCAGAGGTTGTTCCTTGGACAATTGAAGATGGTATTGGGTCTGCAGAGGCACTAGGCATGAGATTCTGTGATTTGTGTGCCTCTGAAGATGTTTTTTGTAAGGGCAGGGCTTGGAGAGGAGTGGCAGAGATGATAGGTGCCTTTGGTATTAAGACCTTCTCCCCCTCATGATGGCCAGGGCCAGAGGCATCTGGGTTCTGATCATCATGGTGAGCCCTCTTCTGTGAGGCCTCCGCTTGGCAAGTGGCAGGGGCCTTTCTCTTCTTCCTCTTGCAGAGGTGGTCTTCAGCATGTTGGTTGATCTTCTGTAGGGCGTCTTCTGCAGCCAAAGATAGGGCGTTGATTTCCACATCAGACTTGAATCGAAATGTGGCGACGGTTTTCTTCAAGTCTGCTGCCACCTTCTTTCCTTGGTCATTGAAGTCAGATCGAAGGAGGTTTTGGTTTTGCAGAAACTGATTGCCCATGGCTTCCAAGTCGGCTTTTGTTGCAAACGCAGAGGGGTCTGGGGCAGAGGTTCATGCCTGTGTGTGAGCCGGGACCATAGCACTGCGAGTTATGTCCTTTATTTCCTCTCTGAGCCTGGCCATTTCGACCACTCCGGTCTGAACTCCGTTCGTATCAAATTTTGGAAATTCCTCTGTGCAAAGGTCCCCCAGAACTTGAATCTGATGGGAGTGTGCAATGATGGCATTTCCACAAGCTTGAAGATCAGCCCTTTTTGCGCAGTTTGTACTGAGTGCTTGCAGAGCTTCAGTATTAGCTTTTAGGGCCTCTGCAAGGATTTGAGAGTTGGCTTGGGACTCTCTGGAGATCGAGCTTTGCAACTTGTCAAGTTTTTTGAGCACCATGTCAACAAAGGCTTTAAACTCGACCTTTGTGACAAAGGTGTCAGAGGTAACCTCTGGAACAACATATGTTCCAGATTTAGCCAACGAGTCTTTGGCACCTTCAGGGCCTGTTTTTATGATGAGCTCTGCAGGATTTCCTTCCAATCCTCGATGTTCCACAGAGGAAGCACCTATAGAAGTTCTGTCAACACGTTCTTTGGGGGAGGGTTCAGAGAATCCCTTAAGATCGATGTTGAATGGATCCTGTGGTTGTTCTAGAGCCACGAAATCATCGTGTTCTCGCACCACCAACTCTGAGGTGGTTTAGGTGTCACTCTTATGTGTGACAGAGGTAACGAATACCTCTGTGTGTGAAAGAGATGTGTCCTGGGCAAATGGACACGCAGAGCAACACTTTCACCCTTTTGAGAGGGTGAGGTGGTTTTAGTTTCCCTGGATGGTGGCATAGAGGATGAAGGAATATCCTCTGTCCGGATGGTTTGGGCGGGGTCGGACTGTGCGGTCCTGTTTCAATACCCCTCTGCACTAGAACTGCAGGGGTAGAAGTGTGGGTTGCACTGGGAGTTGGTTTTGGTGGTGTGCCAAGGGCATCTTTTTCTCCTATCTCCTCCATGATTCTTTTACCCTCATCGTAAGAGCTTGACAGCCCCGTAACGTCTGTCACTGCAAAATCTGCGAATTCTCCCAAGGTTCCCGAGTGCAGCTTCTGTATCTCCTCATCTATGGCCATTGCGACTCGGAGAGGGCTGGATGGCCTTTCCTCAGAGCTTTCAATGACTTGGGCTTTTCTTCTTCTCCTCTGCAGAGGTTGTTCGGACTCTGTAGGTTCACTCACGGCTGGAGAGCGAAAAGGTTCAGAGGTTGTTGCCTTGGTCAATTTCTTAGCCTTCTTCGTTGGCTTGGCAACCTCTGTTGGGGATTTTGGAGCCTCTTCTTCTGCGACTCTTTTTAGGAGTTCTTTTCTTTTTAAGCTTCTTTTCTCGTTTCTCACCCACAACTTATGTCTGTACTTCAGCTCCTTCATCATCCTCTGTTCTAACAACAACTCCCTCACCTATCTCTGTCCTAAGGTAGATTGCTATCTCACCCACTTAGAATCCTACACGTGGGGGGGGGGGGGGTTGCAGGACTCGGTGCAGGAGTCCTGTGCCCACGAATGTAAGTTATTACCCCATCTTCACTGTTCAGGTAGGCCAAGATTCGGGCTGGCAGAGGTCTTGCTCCAGGATACCCAGATTGGAGAACTGTGGGCTTGTGCGACTTCATGTCGTAGACCTTGATCATCTTACCCTCTGTAGGTAACTTCCCTTCGCCTATCAGAGCGTCTCCTAGCAGAATGGCAAAAAATCTGTTGAAGACAAGATTTTTGGGTTCTGTGCCTCGAGCTTGGTCCTCTTGCTTAGCTATGACCGCGTTTCTGATTCCCCTGAATATTAGAGTTGCATAGTCCAGAGGTAAGTCGTAGTACACACCATACATTATTGCGAGTATGGTATGGCTAGATTGGTCAGGGCTGCCTACCTTGCAGGTCAAGCAGCGATTTAGGATAGAGAAGAGAACGTTCCACAGAGGTGGAAGGTTCTGACGTCTAAAGTCGTTCCTTTTGGAAATTGGTGCAGCATACCCTATGAACCGAAGGAACTCCAGAATCTCATCATCAGAGGGCTCGTCAAAGTATCTTGTTAGATTTAGCTGGGTCTTAGTGGGAAGCTCGAAGACCTCTGCGACCCTTCTGCGGTTTATTCCAAGGTCCAGAATTTGAGTGGTGGAGGGATGGGTGGCATATCCCATGACACAGTAGCCATAACGGTCCAGTTTCTCATGCTTAGCACTCAACCAGAATTGTTGAATGTAAGTTTCAGGAATATCTGTTCTTTTAAGAGTTAGGGCTTTTGTTAGAATGTGCTTCTTTAGGATTTGGATTAAAGGAGCAGCTTCCTCAGGATATCCCTTGGGTTCCAAGACAGCAAAATGATTGTTTGGTTTGAGGTTCAGTTGCCTGGAGTGATAGTCATGGTGTGCGAAGGAGAGCATTCTGCTTGTTAGGACATGTTCTTGTTCAACAGACTAGGAATCGTCCTTTTTAGCTTCAGAATGCATCGAGTGGTTTGATGCAGAAGATCCCTTGGAGTTCTTGGAAGAAGCAGAATGAGATGCCATGGAAAGAAATGGAGAATGAGAAATCTTTTGCAAGGGGATTCTTGAAGGAGAGAAAATAGCAGGTAAAAAGAAATTTGGAGTATGAGAGGGGTTTATATATGAAGAGAGAGGGTAAAAAGAATGAGCGGTAAAAGATAAAATTTTCAAATCCGTGATGAGTGGTAACGGATAAGAAGACGTTTCAGAAAAACGACGGTACAGGTTACGATCCAATCAAATATTGCCACGTCAGATGATGGCGGTGCACGATCTAGGACGTGCGCCACCCTATTCTCACGCGCCTGCATTTTCTATTCTCACGTGACAGTGAGTTTCAAAAATAACCTGCAACACATGACCTGATTTTCTCAAGTGATGAGAATGACAGAAGCTCTGGGGATAAGAGGCTTCTGAGGTCATAGGCAAGGTTAAGAGGGAGAAAAGTGCGATGAAATGATCGAGTTCCTTTTAAAGTGCATTTGCTCAAGCACCCTCAGTTTAGAGGTGCAGACACTCTGTGATAGATCAAAGAGGCTCTGTGGTCGACCTCAGAGGTTCTGAAACCAAGAATTTCCTTTTTAGGAAAGATTTTCAAAGATTTGATCATTTCAAAGTTTTGACTGTAAAATTAGTACAAAGAGGGATCTTTCTGAGGGCATAGTGCTCGAGAAAGAGTTTTGACCCTTGGTTCAGATGGACTAACCTCACTCTGTAGTCTGTTGCGCAGAACTGTCTTGCTCCCCCTTGAATAGTCACGATTGGTTTTTGATGGTTCGTTCTGCTCCCCCTTCAACTATGCTTGGATCATATAAAGATAAAATTTGCACAAGACATAGATTTGCAAAAACAATGTAATATAAAGAAAGTCAAAGAGATTGTTTACAAACAAGGAATATGTTATATACAAATATGTACAATAGAGTCTCTGTGCATGGGTACAGAGGCTCTGTGGTCAACTCATGTTGAGCATACCAATCTTGCCAACTAGAAAAGTGAATCTTTTCTCATCCAATGCCTTCGTGAAAAGGTCGGCAAGTTGGTAGTCTGTGGGCACAAAGTACATCTCTATTGTTCCATGCTCCACATGATGTTTCAGAAAGTGATACCTGATATCGATATGCTTGGTCTTAGAGTGCTGCACTGGATTGGCAGAGACCGCAATGGCACTTTTGGAGTCACAGAGGATGGGGATTTTTTCGATATCAAATCCATAGTCTCTAAGTTGGGTCCTCATCCACAGAACTTGTGAACAGCAACTTGCAGTAGCAACATATTCTGCTTCTGCCGTAGAGGTCGAAACACAGTTCTGTTTCTTGGATGTCCAACTTACTAGTTTCCGTCTTAGGAATTGGCAACTCCCAGAGGTACTTTTCCTGTCGAGCTTGCATCCTCCGTAATCTGAATATGTATAAGCCATGAGATCAAAGCCAGAGCTCTCCGGATACCAGAGACCAAGATTTTTGGTCCCTTTTAGGTATCTGAAGATCCTCTTGACAGCATAAAGATGAGATTCTTTGGGGTTAGCTTGAAATCTTGCACAGAGACATGTGGCAAACATTATATCAGGTCTACTTGCAGTTAAATATAGCAGAGATCCTATCATACCTCTGTAGAGTTTACACTCCACAGGCTTGCCTTCTGGATCTGCATGAAGTTTGGATCCAGTGGCCATAGGAGTCTTCATTGGTGAAGAGTCAGAGAGCTTGTATTTTTCAAGTATGTCAGAGACATATTTTGATTGGTTTATGAGAATACCCTCTATGGTTTGTTTGACTTACAATCCTAAGAAGAATGTGAGTTCTCCCATCATGCTCATCTCAAACTCACTCTTCATTTATGATTCAAATTTTTTGCAGTATAGATCATTTGTAGACCCAAAAATAATGTCATCAACATAGATCTGTACAAGTAGAATCTCACATTTTCTCTTCTTATAGAATAAAGTAGTATCAGTTGTACCTCTTTCGAAACCATTTGCAAGGAGGAAGTTTGAAAGTCTGTCGTACCAGGCTCTGGGAGCTTGTTTCAGTCCATACAGAGCCTTGTCCAAGAAGTCGACATGATTTGGGTACTTAGAGTTCTCAAACCCTGGTGGTTGTTGGACATATACTTCTTCTTGAATCTGCCCATTCAGAAAGGCTGACTTGACATCCATTTGATATACTTTGAAACCTCTGTGGGTTGCGAAGGCAAGAAAGATTCTTATTGCTTCGAGTCTTGCCACAGGGGCAAAGGTTTCTTCGTAGTCAATGCCTTCTTCTTGACAATATCCCTTGGCCACCAGTCTTGCTTTGTTCCTGATCACCACACCATCCTCGTCCTTTTTGTTCCTGAAGACCCATTTGGTCCCTATTGCGGTTTTGCTTTTCGGCAGAGGCACTAGGGTCCATACTTCGTTTCTTTCAAACTGTAGAAGCTCATCTTGCATAGCTTCTACCCAGTTTGGGTCTTCAAGAGCTTCAGATATCCTTTTGGGTTCGATGATACTCACAAAATTTGTATAGTAACAAAAATTAGCAGTACTCGATCGAGTTTGGACCTTATCAGAGGCATTACCAATGATTTGGCTCTGTGGGTGACTCTTGGTCCACTTTATCATGCAGGGTAGGTGATCATTGGAAACTTCAGTGGTTAGTTCAGGAGCACATTCGTTTTGATGTAGATCATCTTCTGTTGAAAGAAATTGATCATTTGTACTTTCCACATGACTTGGTTGTTCATCATGAGTGGAGGTAGAGAGCTCTGTAGAGCCTTGATCTGGTGTTGACCCTTCTGAGAGGTTTTGAAGATAATCATGATCTTGATTGAGCTTGGGGCCTTGAGTTGTATTGTCCTCTGAGTGCTCCCCCTCGATGGTTGCACCTGCAACATTACTGAAAGAGGGTGAAGTATTACTGGGACCAGTTAGAGAAGTACCTGTTTGGTCCTCAGAGGCTTCAGCTTTAGAGGCTTTGTGGTCACCTTCAGAGGGTTCATCATCATTGAACATATCTTCAAATAGATGATGAAGATCATTTGTTTGTGATGATCCACCAGAATCTTCATCCTTAAGTTTGAGTCCTGAGCTGATTTGCTCAGAAGTCACCTGAAAAGAATCATCAAATGAAACATTAATACTTTCTAGTATATGCTTGGATTTGAGTACATAGATTCTGTATGCCTTGGAGTTTGATGAATAGCCAATAAGTTTGGCTTCATCGGCTTTGGGACTGAATTTCCCTATTTGGTCTCTGTCGTTCAGTACGAAACATCTGCAGCCAAAGACATGGAAGTACTTAATGTTTGGCTTCCTCTGGTGTAGTAAGTGATATGGTGTCTTTGCATGTCTCTTCACGATCAAGGATCGATTTGGGGTGAAGCATGCGGTTGAAATGGCTTCTGCCCAGAAAGAAATAGAGAGCCCTGAAGCAGTGAGTATAGTCCTTGCGGCTTCCACTAGTGTTCTGTTCTTTCGTTCAACAACACCGTTTTGTTGTGGAGTCCTTGCAGCAGAGAAGTTCTGTGATATGCCTTATGTCGAAAGATAGGCTTCAATGGTTGAATTCTTAAACTCTGTTCCATTGTCACTTCGGATTCTCTGTACCCTGCAGTCATAAAGAACTTGTATTCTCTTGATAAGATTAATTAGTACTTCAGGAACATCTGATTTCTTTCGAACAAATTCAACCCAAGTATATCTGGAGAATTCATCTATGAGTACAAGGATGTACTTCTTGCCACCAAGACTCTGCACATAAATGGGACCACAGAGGTCAACATGAAGCATCTGCAGAGGTCTGGTGCAAGATATGTCGGACTTGGTTTTGTGGGCAACCCTTTTGAGTTTGCCCATCTCACAAGCTGAGCATAGATGATTCTTGTCGAATCTAATACTTGGTAGACCACTTACTAGTTCTAATTTCACAAGTTTGTTAAGTGTGTGAAAGTTTAGATGACAGAACTTGTTGTGCCAGAGCCAAGCTTCTTCATTCTTACTTGAGACTAAGCAGAGCTTTTCTTCTCTGTTAGTTGATTTAAAGTCCATGAGGTATAAATCACCTCGTCTTTTGGCTTGTAGAAGCTCTGTGGTTGTATCTTCCTTCAACAGAGAGCAGTACTGTCTTTTGAACATCACATCGAGTCCATTGTCACAGAGTTGACTTACACTCAGAAGATTGTGCTTGAGTCCATCCACATAGGCAACTCTGTTGACATCGATGTCTCCTTTGGCAATGACTCCATAGCCTTTTATTTGTCCCTTTTTGTTATTTCCAAAAGTCACAGATCCTCCTCCATGTTTTTCTTTGTAGGAGGAAATCAACCCTCTGTCGCCAGTCATGTGTCTTGAGCACCCGGAGTCTAGGTACCAGATAGGCACATGCTGTTTCTCCCGTGAACAGATTAGAGAGATTTAGGTACCCATTTTCAAATGGGTCCATTTTTGTTAGGAGACTTTGAAGATGCCTTAACATCTTTGGTTTTGGATTTATCCTCATTTGCAGAGGTACCAATTTGTCTCTTCTCACCCTTGAATTTTGCATTCTTGGGCTTGGGGTGAGATATAAGACAGGAGGGCCTCGAGAAATGTTGATTCAAAGAATGCATAAGATCAAAGCATTTACAGTAAGGAACATTTGAAGCAAACTTCTTGAAAATTTCAATAAATTTGTCAAAGGAGGGTACAGAGCAAATTTTACTACAACCCATTTTAGATTTGGGTTTCCTTTTACAGAAAGCTTTGTCAAATCTAGGTTGAGTTTTTTCAAAAACTCTTCTTGAGTGGCTCTTTGGTTGTACTCTCCCTTGATCTTCTTTCTTTGCTTTCACTGCAACAGAAACATCAAATTTATCAATTTTGGGCCATTTATTCTTTTGTTGCCAAGTGAGTTTTTCTTGAAAAGGTTTTAATGGTCTTAGAGCTTTTGAATCATGAGGGATCTTGTTCTTTTTAGATCTTTCAAGCTCAAGAGAAGTCTTTGCTTGCAAGCACATGTCCAGGAAATCAGGACAGATAGGTACACCTGTGGTTTTCCTTTTGGGAAGAACTGTTCTATTAAGAATGCCAGAGGTAAGTTTACTCTTCTCTGGACCACAGGGGAGTATCTCAAGTTCCACAAAGCTTGTCTCATTTTCAACAGAGGACTATGATTCTGACTCAGAGTCTGAATCGAGGAAGTCTCTGTGAATGAGATCTTGACCTTCTGCAAGTGCCTTGCTTTGTCCATTGGTGTCCTCTGAAGTATTTAGAGTTTTTGAAATACACGGAACGACCATAGGAACGTTAAGACAATTTTGTAGATCTTGCTCAAAGATTTCTCTTACATCAGAGATAATATCAGGATGATTAAGAAAATGGTTTTCATAGGTCTTTCTCAAGTCATTTTCCAGAAATCTTTTAAAAAGTTTTTCTTCCACAGAGGCCGGAACAAACTCTGGAGCTTCAGAGGACAATTCCTTTTCAGGAGTCATCATGCATACAAAAGTGTTGGATCAAATAAATTGTATTCAAGATTAAAGTTAAAGTTAAGGGTTTAAACTGCAATTGTGCTAAAATTAATTAGAGGGTTTATTATGTAATAAGTCAATAGTTATTAAGCTATTGGGCCCAATCCCATTAGAAAGCCCATTAAGATTAAAGCCCATATGGCTTAGGTATTTAAAGTTTTGTTTAATTAGTTTTAGGTAAGAACTCTGATAATTTTCTAAATAGTCGCTATACGTTTTCTCTGTATTCAAAGGGTATCAAGAACACTCAAGGGTTTCATTGTTTATTCAAGGGATTGGCACGTTATTATTAATCTTTATATCTCTTAATTATTATTGTGTTGCTTGATTATTTGATTGATTGTTTACCAACTAGAATAAATCTGGGATAACAATTGGTATCAGAGCCTAAAGAATCAAGTTTTAGGATTAAATCTATATTTTTTTCGAATTTACTGTTCATCGAATTTTTTTTTACTGTTCATCGAGTGAAAATTGATTTTGTGAATTAACATGCTTTTATGGTTAAAATCGATATGAATAGATGCGATATATACTAGTGAACAGTATCTGATTGATTAATTGCATTGTGGATTAACAAGTGATTGAATCTGTGATTTTGAGTTTTCTGGGTTCGTGAAAAGTTAACACTGTGTTCTTCATAATCGATGCATGAAAGTTGAAATTAATCTTTGATTTTGATTGAATACTGTTCGATACATGTTTCTGGGTACAAAAGTCTGATTTTTTCTTTCAATTTGAGTGATTTCTATGATTTCTGGGTTGATCTTTCTGGGTTGTTCATCGTTCTGGGTAAATTAAGAACATTCCGGTCGAACATATCGGTCTTTGTTTCTATCGGTCTAAGTCCACTTCCGGTCGAATACCTTTATCGGTCTATAGCATTCGACCGGTACACTCACTGTCCACTCCGGTCTTGCACCTTCGACCGGGTACCTGCTCAATCCGGTCTTACCCTTCGACCGGATACGTGTGTTCTCCGGTCTTGCACCTTCGACCGGGTACCTGCTCAATCTGGTCTTACCCTTCGACCGGATACGTGTATTCTCCTGTCTTACGTTTGACCGGTCGAAGCACATTTTTCCAGACCTATACAAATTTTTGCAAGCTGTAACAGGGCTTCTAAAAGTCTAAATTTTAGCGGGACCCCCGTGCTAAGTCTGCGAAGGGGGACAAAAGTTTTGTGCTTGATCAAAATCTTTCTAATTTCATTCTTCAGTATTATTGTTTGTGGTTTATACTGATTAAAAGGACTGCATTTGATTATTTTTAGAAATTTATTTTTCTGAAAATTTTTGAGTGTGATTTTTATTTTGATTCTAACGATCTCATCTAGTTGGGTATTTTGGTATAGATTAGCTTGATTTCTAAACCTTACAGCTAGGATGTCGTATAAGCTAAATATTCTGCAGGTTACAACCTTGATTTTAACAACATGACTCTATCTGAAGTAAGAGAAAAGGCTAAACAACTTGCTGGACGGTTATCAACATCATCTCGCATGATTGATGAGTATGACAAAGAAGAAAAAATGCTCAAAGCTGAAAACAAGGATTTACAGATTCAGAACTTATCTCTTCTTATTCAGATCAATGCTTTAAAAGAAAATTTAAAAGATTCTGATTCCTTAATTGACTTTGCAGGAATAATTGAGTCTAAAGAAAAAGAGATCTTTGACCTTCAAGCAAAGCTGAAAAGATCTGAATCTAGCTCAACATGGTCAAAGAAGGAACTAATGCAAAAAGAGCTAGATCAATTGAGAAGAAGAGCAAACATTGCGAGTGAGATATCTGAAGAGCTTAGAAAGACAAATTCTCAAGTCTTTGCGGAAAAAGATAAAGTGAAAGATAAAGTTCTCAGTCTTGAGGGTGAAATTAATATGCTAAAAGAAAAGGCAACCCAAGACAGAGAAAATGCAATAGGTCAAGATGAGATGTTGAAGATTGAGAAAGAAAGAAAAGACTTTGCCAAGAAATTTTCTGATTTCTCCAGAAAAGCCTTTGAAGAGAAGAAAGCATTAGAGCTTAGATGTGTTAAGCTTTCTCAACAAGTTTCAGAATTTGAGAAGGTTATCATTCTTGAGAGAGAAAAGGCTGAGAATGAGAAGAAGAAAGTTGAGCTGAAGGATACAAATATAGACTTTTCTGAAGAAAAAAAAATATTTGAGACCGAGATAGCCAAACTGACAAGAAAGCTATCTGAATTGTCAACAAACATCATGAAGGAGAAGAATGCAAAATCTGAGTTGCATAAGAAGTTTGATCTGATTGAAAAAGAAAGAAACAACTTGTCTTCAAAGATAAAGGAACTTGAAGAGATCGTATTCAAGGTGAAGCTGACTGAGCACAAGACGCCAGAGTCAATAGCTTAATCACCAAGAGATGATCTAGCTGATTCAGATAGTTCATTAAAAACAACTTCAAGTTCACATTTTTCAAATGTTTTCTATAATCCTTTCTATGATTTAGATGATTGTCTTACTTCTAAATCTACTGATCAGATTCGTTCTTCTAACCTTTTCTATGACAAAAATGTTGATGGTTCAGGTAACTTCAAGAAGACTAAGTCTCAAAAGAAAAGCTTCTGGAGAAGGCATGATGAGAAAGAAAGAGGAAACTGGATCTGGAGAGTTAAAGGATCCTCGGAGGAGAAGAAGAAAGAAGAATCATTTGTGCATACATCAAATGCTAAATGGAACTATGCTACAAAAGGTAACACTTTTGGCAAACCTGATCTGGTTTACACAATCCATCAATTGATCAGGTTAGCACAAAAGAAAATTAGTTGTTCCTACTGTGGCTCAAATGATTTTCTCAGAAAAAATTATGTAAATAACTGGTATGGTTCTTATTTCATATCTCCCACTAGAACTGCAACTAACCCATTAGGACCCAAATACCAGTGGGTACCAAAAGCTAAATCTGTGTTGCAGGCACCCAATATTTAAGGGGGAGAAAGAACGAAGGCTTCTAAGTAAATTAGCTTAGAACCCGTACTTCAACGGAGAATGGCTTCTAATCACATCAGATTAGAACCCGCACTTCAGTGCTTTATTTATTTTTTTCTGCCTCAAAAAAAAAAACTTTCAGTTAAGGTGGAGAATATTTGTGATATTAACAGATTTTTGGATACTTAAATGCTTATCTGACCGTGTGTTCTTAAAGATAAATACTTGCGTTTTATCTTGTCAATATACTTTGTCAAGTATTCATACACATAACGGTTCAGAACATTCTATTTTTGTTATTACCATGTATCAAAAGTTAAATCTTTCTATGGTAATACTCACGTTAGTTGTATTCACTGTTGATTGAATCAAACGTCATTTCATGTGCTTTCATTGAAAATATGTTTATATATTGTTCATATAAACAATATTCGTTTTTGATTCTCCAAAATATTATTCTTCATGATAAAATGATATGAGCTTAATTGTCAAACTCTTTTAGTTTGAGGGGGAGAATTGCATCGTCAAACATCTTCTGTTTTGACATCTCCGAATATTATATTCTTCATGTAACAAGTGGTATTTGTGCTTACATGTACAATAGTCTGTTGAACAACATGTAATTTTAGGAAAATACATGGGATTCAGTGTGAGAACTTAACAGAACTTCCATGGATTCACGATAACTAGTGTTTCCTACCCAGGAAGTATTCCCTGAGTGATTGAGCGGAGAGGGGTCAAAAGAATTGAGTGTTGGTGTGTGAAAAGGTAAAATGAAAAAGAGAGATTGGTTAGAAGTGAGCATTAAAAGAAAGAGGGTGAGAGATCAGAGTAAAAGAATATTAGACTCTGCACCAAACCACTTTCTGAGCCGGGCAGCCACATAATCTGATTGGATCACATTCTTTGGTGTCCATCATTGAACAAGGCAACTAGCCCATGCCATCTCTTGCATACAACCTCACCAGCTACTCATTCTTTTCTTAAAAAGAGAATGTTTCACATTTTCTGGGGACGCAACACATACGCTATTGGTTCTTCATTTGGAAGATACTAATATTGAAAAAGAAGGAAAGTTGCCCCACCTTCGAACCCTTTCTCATGCACATTGAGTCTTTGTATAATTTGTTGTTGTCTCAACAAGTTTACATACTTTGAGCCTATATTGAAAAAGCAATCATCTATGCTTAATTCTTTCATACACATGCACGAACACACAGAAATTTGTTTTCTGTCAGAACGTTCATAGATAACCATGTGTTATTCGATGATTGAATGGAAGACCTGGGGAGCCAACATCAAAACCAACTCCTTATATAGTAACTTTGTGTTACTCAGTAACTTTGTGTTACTGACAGGCATTCTAACTGAGTCATTTGTTGATTCAGGGTTACACCTATTAAACTGTTTGAATTTAAAAAGATTCGAATGGTTATTATTTTCTATTTTAATCTGAAAAGATTGAAATAATCACTCTTTCCATCTGGGAAGACTGCTCTTATTTCATACAGGGCTCGTTACATGATGAAGACTATGCTTACATGATGATCATACACAAAGGGGGAGATTGTCTTGAAAAGGGGGAGATTGTTTTGCCAAGTTTTGATGATGTTGATTCTCACCACTCATAAAAAAGGGGGAGAAGATATAAAAAGGGGGAGAAGATACAAAAAGGGAGAATACAATTTGAAGATCTGAAGATATTCAAATTTTCAAAGATTTTAAAGATTTGAAGATTGTTTAAAGATATCAAGTTTTGAAGTTTTGAAGCTATCAGTGTCATATCTGAAGAAAAGTGAAGACAAGAGAAGACTCGAAGACAATTGCAAATTTTTTTTTAATCTTGAATCCAAAGGGGGAGATTGTTGGATCAAATAAATTGTATTCAAGATTAAAGTTAAAGTTAAGGGTTTAAACTGCAATTGTGCTAAAATTAATTAGAGGGTTTATTATGTAATAAGTCAATAGTTATTAAGCTATTGGGCCCAAGCCCATTAGAAAGCCCATTAAGATTAAAGCCCATATGGCTTAGGTATTTAAAGTTTTGTTTAATTAGTTTTAGGTAAGAACTCTGATAATTTTCTAAATAGTCGCTATACGTTTTCTCTGTATTCAAAGGGTATCAAGAACACTCAAGGGTTTCATTGTTTATTCAAGGGATTGGTACGTTATTATTAATCTTTATATCTCTTGATTATTATTGTGTTGCTTGATTACTTGATTGATTGTTTACCAACTAGAATAAATCTGGGATAACAAAAAGCCATTTGAGTTTGTGTTTCTGGATGACCGAATCTGAAGATTCCTATCTGTTTTTGAGACAGATATTTCTTTGGAATATAATTTCTCTTTGATGAGAGTGAAGAAGGTAGATTATTGTTTTCATACAATGTATCTACCATCAACAGAGGATTTCTCAGATGTGGTTCTTCGGATGTTTTTCGCCTTTTAAATGTGGATAAAAAGGTTTGGAAGACATGGTTTTAATGATTTTCCAACGCAGAAGATGTTTGCTAAAGATTTGTTTCTTTTGTTTCCAGTATAGGGATCGACATCATCGAACCCTATGCCTCTTCTGCCAATTTGGGTGTTGACCTTTTCAGTGACTTTTTGAGCATCCTGGTACCTTTTGATTTTGAGATCTCTGTCGAACAAATCTCGATGAAGATCTTCTCTTTCCTTTTGAAAGAAGTTTTTCAAAGAAATGGCATTTAAACGATCACTCTCACATTTCTTAAGCTCTTTGACCTTTTCTTTCAAAGCTCTGTCGAGATTTGTGATTTTATCCTTTGAAATCCCTTTTTGTTGAAATATGCTCAGAGGTGAGAGTTTTGTTTTGAAGGTAAAGCTTATCCTTCTCCTCTGTGAGAAGCCTAGTTTCTCTTTCAAAGAAGGCAAGCTTTTTCTCAAGATCTGAGCATGTATGTTTGTAAGCTAGAAGATCATTTTGTATTTCAAGAAGCTTGTTTTCAAAGTCTGAGTTGCAAGAGTTAGAAGTGGATACCTCACTTTCGTTGTCAGAAGAGTGGACTTCTGCCATTCCACAGAAGAGTGCGTTATTTTCTTCATCAGATGATTCATCGGTTACAAGGTTCTCTTGTTCTGCCATTAGGGATTTCTGAGTGTAGTACTCTGCTTTCTTTTTATAGAAGTCAGCGTCCCTTGTGGGTTTCCCTGTGTTGGCAGAGGACCTGCACTCTGCTGCATAGTGGCCTGGTTTCCCGCATTTGAAGCAACCTTCAGTTTGCTTCGGGAATTTGTCACCAGCTCTGTCGTCTGACTTCTGTCCATTTCTCTCTTCTTGCCTTGGTTCTTCAGACCACTCCTTTCTCTTTGCCTCACCATATCCTCTGCTTCTGTCATCTCTTTCTTCTCTTCCTCTGTACTCCGGCTTCTTCTTGAGACCACGATTGAACTGTCGGGTCATTAGTGCAAGAGTTTTGGCCAGAGCAGCCATGTCAATCTCCTCCTCAGAGTCTTCTTCACTTTCACTCTCTGCTATAAGTACCTTCTTCTTCTTCTTCTTCTATGCCTCCTCAGCTGCCTTATCCTTCTTTCCCTTGTCTTTGCCTTCTGAGGCACTTCCCACAAGAGCTAGAGGACCTCCGACAGAGGTTGATAGTTTGGAAATTCTGTTCTCTTGGCTAATCAGTGTTCCAAAGAGATCAGATATGGACCAAACATCAAGATCTAATGTGGCTTGCATGGACATGGTTAAATGAAGCCATTCATCATTTAGGCTCTGTAGAAATCTGACGTTGTTTTCTTCGGAGGTTCTGTGGATCCCATACCTCTTGCACTTGTTTATCAAAGAGTTGTATCTATTGTAAGTGCTTTGAATGGATTCACCCGACAGAGCTTTGAATGCAAAATACTCATTTATGCATAAGGCTCTGTTGTTCTTGAGGGTTTTGGCACCACCCTCAAGTTGTTTCTCCAGCTCTAACCATAGGTCCTTTGAAGTTTCACATGAATCAAGAGATTGAAAGATATCATTTGGGATAGCCATTATGATTAGTCTTTTGGCTTTCTTTGCAAGTTCATGTTGTGCCTTTTCTTCTTCACTCCATTCAAGGACAGGTTTGGGGTGTTGATATTCAGGAATTTCAGGAGTATTGGCAGTGGCCGGAACACGAGGAACAATTGTCATTGGAATGAAAGGAGGATTTTGAAGAAACTCAACCAGACCAGGATCCACACCTTCAAGGAAGTGCACCATCCTGATCTTCTACTGAGGATATTCATCCCTTAGAAGAGTGGGAGGTTTGGACTGAGATCCAACACTTAAGTAGTTGACAGTGTTTGCCATTTTAGTTTAGAGAGGAAAAACAGAGTATGGCACGAACCAGAAAGGGTATAACAGTAATGGTTTTAGAAATGATGAGTGTATGAATCAGTAAGAACAGATGACCAACCAACTAGCTTTGAATCTGTCTTTGAATGAAGGACACACTTGTACCTGTTTCTATACCAAACAGGTTGATATAGCTCCAGAAAACAGAGTGTGACTGTAAATGGAGTTTGGGACTAAGAACAGACTCAAACCACTACCTTGAGTACTGGAAACAAGTATAGAACAGGATCCTTTGATATTGAAAATCAAAGTTTTCTCTGATACCAATTGTTGATCCCAGTTGTGATGTTCTTTAACTTGATTTAACCTTTTACTACACACAGATTAAATAAATAGAGTGCAGAAGCGTTTAATACGTGTATAAAAGGTTGAACATGCAAGGTAGTAAACACACAAGTAATTAATGAACAGGAAGTAAAGTATCACAAGAAAGTTACTCAAAGAACTGTTTGATTGATTACTCAAGAACACCAAGAACACGCACTTGTATGTGCAAAATGTGCTCAAGGATTATACAGACTGCTATTTTCGTGTGTGCTTCTTTGCTCTAAGGTGGTGCTCCCTTAATATACAAGAGGGATGTACCCCTTAGTATAAGACAAAAACTGACATTCCATAAACGGAATGCCACCTGGAAAGTAAACATCGTGGGACGCCCATTACTTTGATCTTGAGGATCTTCGTACAGCAGGTCTCACGTGTTCTGCATGTGGTCTTGTCTTGAACTCTTAGAAAAGCTTCAACATTGATCTCCAGAGGTTGGCCTTCACAGAGGCTCTGTGATCCAAGAATTATTATCAGGTTTGACTTCTGGTAGATCTTCTGCGGAGTAACCTCTGAGCTTTGCACCTTCTGTGGTGTACTTGAGTGTTCAGCGGCAGGCTTCTGCAATTCACATACTTAGCCTATTTTTCAATACTTCTATACAATGAGAGTGGAGCTAACAAGAATATCAGAAGAGCATGAAAGCTGCAGCACAACAGACCAAGAAACTACCAGTCAAAAGAATGCCACTCAAAAAGCAGAAGAGACAACCCTCCAAGACCTTTTTGGCCAATCAGGAAAGAAGAAAAATGATAAATTTCCTGAAAGGTTCAATTGGTGTCAAAGGGGAAATGTTTACTAAAATGGCATACAGTCAAGTGGAGGAGCTGTATAAGAAAGAAATGGCTAAGCTGCAAGGGGACTCCTTACAAAGGGAAGAGGCTGAAAGAAGAATGAAGGAGAGGCATGATCTCAACATTCAACAACCATTTCCTGAGGAAGTCACACCTACAAAGGAAAAGAAGGAAGAGCCAGAAAGTGTTGACATGGAAGTTAAATCTGCAAAAAGAATGAAGACTATAGCTTCCAAAAGCCAGTCCAAAAGGCCAAGAGTTGAAGAAAGAGCAGAAACTGAAGCAGAACCTCATGTGACTCCTTCAGCAGAACCAAATCAGAATCCA
Source organism: Arctium minus (assembly GCA_954870635.1). Lineage (NCBI taxonomy): Eukaryota > Viridiplantae > Streptophyta > Magnoliopsida > Asterales > Asteraceae > Arctium > Arctium minus. The sequence goes on along the minus strand of OX941093.1, from coordinate 77,557,598 downwards.
TAATCATCCAACAAGCAATCAAATGAGAAGGTTGAATTGTTCATGACATTAACAAATGATGATCCATTACAAGCAGAACCCATCTCTATTCAAGCTCCTGAAATCATCTTTTGGGATATCTTGGAAGATCAAAGAAAGAAGTTCTTCAGGATTAAGAGACTAGGGGACATCTATGAGGTGTATCCTACTTGGGGAAGTTTCATCAGAAATTGTACAAGATCAGATCTAGAAGAGATGTTTCAAGTTGGAATGAGACTATATGAAAAGGTGCTGACAGGAGAAGAAAGGAACTTAACCAGATTAGCCATGGAGTACTTGTGCATGATGTTTGAACCTAGTAAAGTTCAACATGTGATCAGGGATTTGCATCTGGAGAATAAATTCCTAAGAATAGAAAACTGGAGGATATTTGAAAGATGTGGAGTCTATGTTATCACTGTGAATGGAGCATATCATGAGTACTACTTGGTGGACAAGATATATGAGCACAACAAGGGTAAACTACAAGCAATGTTGAATGCCAAGCTTATTTGTTCAAAAGACTCAGAAATGGCAAAGGTTGTGGTTAGCAGAATCATTAATCAAAGCTTGGGTTTGGATCCTAATCTAGGGGTGTGAACTGAAGTGTTGAAAGCATCTTAGAAGACCATCTGAAGAACTTGACTTCTCTTCCTAAAAGTCAAGTTAGGGGGAGATTGTTGGGAAATTCAGAAATGCTTAAGTATGGTTAATGCTGCTACAACAGAATTACTACTGCTAGTAGATTTTAATACTGCTTGACAAGTTAGTACTGCTACTTAAATAGTTAGTACTGCCTGAAGAGTTAGTACTGCTAGTAGTTAGTACTGCTGGAGTTAGTACAACTAAAGAGTTAATGCTGCTGGATCAACTTAATGTTGCTTATGAGATATTGAAGATTTTGGATGGAATGAAGACAGCTGGATTATTTGAAGATAAATATGGAATATTATTTTGAAGATCTTTTATTATTTGTAATTATCTTGTATCTTCAATATATATAGAATAGTTTAGTCTTGATAGATAACTAATTCTGAATTTTTGTTTTGAAAGAGAGAATCAACCTCAAGGTTTTAATCCTAATTCTAGAGAAGTAGAATTCGTATTGGTGAGCCTGTTCATCAATATTGAGGTTGTGTGTAAAAGCTTGTGACTTTTAATCATTCAATAAGAGTTTACAAGTTGTGATTCTGATTTACTGTTTCATTGTTTTTCTGAATATTAAAGTGCTATTCCGCAACTTCTTTAATATTGTTTTCTGTGTGTTTATTCTTGTTAAGAATTAAGATCCTGACATCTGACAAGGTCGGTCCGGACGAGAAAACACAAAGGTACCCTCTTTGTTGAATTGACCAAAAATGAGTGTCCCGCTTAAACGTCCATAACTTTTACTACGGGGATCCTCTTTATGCCCATGACCCGCCAAAATGAACCTTAGAACGAGGAACACACCTTGTTTTGGTCGCTTTCTGTCAATACACCATGATTTTAGTGGGTTTCGATAAAATGCATGATGTACGTTCGTTCGGTTTGGCCAATGCGTGGCTTCGGCAATATCTTACACTATAGCGGTTTTTTTTCGAATAATTTACTGTGAAAACCTTCTCATTTACATTGTAGATGGACCATGTATAGTTTCGTGGAATTCCGACCAGGTCGGTCTGGACGAGAAAACACAAAGGGTACCTCCTTTGCTGTATCTGCCAAAAATCGGTGTCCTGCTTAAACGTCCAAAACTTTTGCGACGGGGATCCGTTTTAAGCCCATGACCCGCCAAAAAGAACCTTAGAACGAGTAGCATGCCATAGCTTGGTCTATTTCTGTCAATACACCATGATTTGAGTGGGTTTCAATCAAATGCATGATATACGTTCCTTCGTTTTGGCCAATGTGTGGCTTCAACAATATCCTACACTATTACGGGCTTTTTTAAAGTAATTTGCTGTGAAAACCTTCTCATTTACATTGTAGATGGACCATGTATAGTTTCGTGGAAATCCGACCAGGGCGGTCCGGAGGAGAAAACACAAAGGGTACCCCATTTGCTGAATCGACCAAAAATGGGTGTCCCGCTTAATTGTCCATAAATTTTGCTACTGGGATCTGTTTTAAGCCCATGACCCGCCAAAACAAACCTTAGAAGGAGTAGCACTCCATGGCTTGGTCGCTTTCTATCAATACTCCACTATTTGAGTGGATTTCGATAAAATGCATGATGTACGCTCGTTCCGTTCAGCCAATGAGTGGCTTCGGCAATATCCTACACGAGGGCGGGTTTTTTTCAAGTTATTTACTTTGAAAACCTTCTTATTTACATTGTAGATGGACCATGTATAGTTTCGTGGAAATCCGACAAGGTAGGTCCGGACGAGAAAACACAAAGGGTACACCCCCTTTGCTGAATCGGCCAAGAATGAGTGTCCCGCTTAAACGTCCATAACTTTTGCTACCGGGATCCATTTTAAGCCCATGACCTACCAAAACGAACCTTAAAATTAGGATCACACCATGGCTTGGTCTCTTTTTGTCAACAGACCATGATTTGAGTGGGTTTCAATCAAATGCATGATGTACGTTCATTCGGTTTAGCCAATGTGTGGCTTCGGCAATATCCTACATGAGAGCGGGGTTTTTTCAAGTAATTTATTGTGAAAACCTTCTCATTTACATTGTAGATTGACCATGTATAGTTTCGTGGAATTCCGACAAGGTCGGCCCGGACGAGAAAACACAAAGGGTACCCCCTTTGCTGTATCGACCAAAAATGGATGTCTCGGTTAAATGTCCATAACTTTTGCTACCGGGATCCGTTTTATTCCCATGACCCGCCAAAAAGAACCTTATAATAAGGATCACGCCATGGCTTGGTCGCTTTCTGTCAATAAACTATGATTTGAGTGGGTTTCGATCAAATGCATGATGTACGTTCGTTCAGTTTGGCCAATGTGTGGCTTCGGCAATATCCTACACAAGAGCGGGGTTTTTTCAAGTAATTTACTGTGAAAACCTTCTCATTTACATTGTAGATGGACCATGTATAGTTTCGTGGAAATCCGACAAGGTCGGTCCGGACGAGAAAACACAAAGGGTGAATCGACCAAAAATGGGTGTCCCGCTTAAACGTCCATAACTTTGGCTACAAGGATTCGTTTTAAGCCCATGATTTGCCAAAACTAACCTTAGAACGAGAAGCACGCCATGTATTGGTCTCTCTGTGAATACACCATGATTTGAGTGGGTTTCGATCATATGCATGATGTACGTTCGTTCGGTTTGGCCAATGTGTGGTTTCGACAATATCATACACGAGAGCGGGTTTTTTCAAGTAATTTACTGTGAAAACCTTCTCATTTACATTCTAGATGGACCATTATAGTTTCTTGGAAATCTAACAAGGTCGGTCTGGACGAGAAAACACAAAGGGTACCTCCCTTTGCTAAATCGGTCAAAAATGAGTGTCCCGCTTAAACGTCCATAACTTTTGCTACGGGGATCCGTTTTATTCCCATGAACCGCCAAAACGAACCTTAGAACAAGGAGAACGTCATGTATTTTTCCCTTTCTATCAATACACTATGATTTGAGTGGGTTTAGATCAAATACATGATGTACGTTCGTTCGGTTTAGCCAATGAGTGGCTTCGTCAATATCCTACACGAGAGCGGGGTTTTTTCAAGTTATTACTGTGAAAACCTACTCATTTACATTGGAGATGGACCATGTATAGTTTCGTGGAAATCCGATAAGGTCGATCCGAACGAGAAAACACAAACGGTACCCCCTTTGATGAATCAACCAAAAATGTGTGCCTGCTTAAACGTCCATAACTTTTGCTACGGGGATCCGTTTTAAGCCCATGACCCGCCAAAACGAACCTTAGAACGAGAATCAATGTGTGGCTTGGTCTGTTTCTATCAATACACCATGATTTGAGTGGGTTTCTATCAAATGCATGATGTACGTTCGTTCGGTTTGACCAATGTGTGGTTTCGGCAATATCCTACACGAGAGCAGGTTTTTCAAGTAATTTACTGTGACAACCTTTTCATTTACATTCTAGATGGACCATGTATAGTTTCGTGGAAATCCAACAAGGTCGGTCTGGACGAGAAAACACAAAGGGTACCCCCTTTGCGTTATCGGCCAAAAATGAGTGTCCCGCTTAAATGTCCATAACTTTTGCTACGGGGATTCGTTTCAAGCCCATGACCCACCAAAACGAACCTTAGAACAAGGAGAACGCCATGGTTTAGTCTCTTTTTGTCAATACACCAGGATTTGAGTGGGTTTCAATCAAATACATGATGTACATTCATTCGGTTTGGCCAATGCGTGGCTTCGGCAATATCCTACACTATAGCGGTGTTTTTCAAGTTATTTATTGTGAAAACCTTCTCATTTACATTGTAGATTGACCATGTATAGTTTCGTGGAATTCCGACAAGGTCGGCCCGGACGAGAAAACACAAAGGGTACCCCCTTTGCTGTATCGACCAAAAATGGATGTCTCGGTTAAATGTCCATAACTTTTGCTACCGGGATCCGTTTTATTCCCATGACCCGCCAAAAAGAACCTTAGAATAAGGACCACGCCATGGCTTGGTCGCTTTCTGTCAATAAACCATGATTTGAGTGGGTTTCGATCAAATGCATGATGTACGTTCGTTCGGTTTGGCCAATGCGTGGCTTCGGCAATATTCTATACGATAGCGGGTTTTTTTCAAGTTATTTATTGTGAAAACCTTCTCATTTAAATTTTATATAGATCATGTATATTTTCGTGGAAATCCGACAAGGTCGGTCCTGACGAGAAGACACAAACGTACCCATTTTGCTGAATCGACCAAAAATGAGTGTCCCGCTTAAACGTCCATAACTTTTGTTACGGGGATTCGTTTTAAGCCCATGACCAGCCAAAACAAACCTTAGAACGAGGAGCACGCCATGGCTTGGTCTCTTTCTGAAAATACACCATGATTTGAGTGGGTTTCGATAAAATGCATGATGTACGTTCGTTCGGTTTGGCCAATGAGTGGCTTAAGCAATATCCTACACGAGAGCGGGTTTTTTTAAGTAATTTAATGTGACAACTTTCTCATTTACATTGTAGATGGAACATATATAGTTTCGTGAAAATCCGACAAGGTCGGTCCGGACGAAAAAACACAAAGGGTACCCCCTTTGCTGAATTAGCTAAAAATGGGTATCCCGCTAAACGTCCAAAACTTTTGCTATGGGGATCCGTTTTAAGACCATGACCCGCCAAAATGAACCTTATAACGAGGTGCACGCCATGTTTTCATCGGTTTTTGTCAATACACCACAATTTGAGTGGGTTTCGATAAAATGCATGATGTACGTTCGTTCGGTTTGGCCAATGAGTGGCTTTGGCAATATCCTACACTATATCGGTTTTTTTTCGAGTAATTTAGTATGAAAACCTTGTCATTTACATTGTAGATGGACCATGTATAGTTTCGTGGAAATCCGACCAGGTCGGCCCGGGCGAGAAAACACAAAGGGTACCCCATTTGCTGTATCGGCCAAAAATGGGTGTCCCGCTTAAACGTCCATAACTTTTGCGTCGGGGATCCGTTGTAAGCCCATGACCTGCCAAAATGAACCTTAGAACAAGGAGAACGCCATGTATTGGTCTCTTTCTGTCAATACACCACGATTTGAGTGGGTTTCGATCAAATACATGATGTACGTTCGTTCGGTTTGGCCAATGCGTGGCTTCGGCAATATCCTACACTATAGCGGGTTTTTAGAAGTTATTTATTGTGAAAACCTTCTCATTTACATTGTAGATGGACCATGTATAGTTTCGTGGGAATCCGATGTAATACCCAGTTTCGAAATTTTGTTAATTTTGGAAGTTGGGGGAAAAAGTGTAAAGTTATTCAAAGTTCAAGGGGGTTTATTGAAAATTCAATTTTCATCACATAAATATCAGATTTTGAGAAGTTATATCTCATACTGATATCTTATGTGAGTTTTGAAAGAGTGAAAGCAGAGAGAAAGAAGAGAAGGATCTTGAAGGGTTGATCCGTTTTTGTCAAAAAGAGGTATGTTTTTAGTTTCATGCTTCTATCTGCATGTTATAGTCAGTAAATAGACGTGTTAATCAAGCTTTTAACCGTGTATTTGATCGATTTAATCGATCAAAATAGTTCTGGGTTTAGAACTGGGTAAACCGACTTCTGTTCTTCATTAAGACCAGAAGATGATATATCGGTCATATGTTTAAGACCGAAGTGTTTAAGACCGAAGTGCTAAAGACCGATATAGCATAAGACCGGTGGTAAGGCTCGACCGAAGGTCTGTTCGACCGGAGGTCTGGTCGACCGGAGGTCTGTTCGACCGGTAGGATGTAAAGGACCGATAGAGGTTCGGCCGATAGTTTTATAATTGGTATAAGAGGTTTTTAATCAGTTTGGTTTTGACCGGGTTAAAAACAGTAGATTTCAATTGATGAGTCTTTTGAAAGAAAGAGTGTTAGTTGCAAGTTAGCTTACCTTTGTTTTTAATACCATCGTAAGTGGTGTTAATCGATAGAAGTCAGAGTTTAATTCAGAGGAATTAAAGGTGAGTCTTTCAACTAAATCTTTATGATTTGAGCAGTTATTTTATAAATGTAAGTTTTTATATACTGCGCATTTATAATATGAAAAGTTAGTAGAATTATTTCAAATGATTGATTTAATTAGTTGAGCATGTTTATGTTCAGGGTATATAAACTTGTTTTATATACTGGCAGGACCAAATGTATGCGTACATTTGAGTCAGAAGTTTGACCTAAGTCGGGAAGTGTGACCCGCCTGCTCGTACCGGGGAGTGTGGCCCGTTTATGCCATTAGGGTGTGTCCCTAAAATAAGGCAGTGCGAGACAAACATACCGTCTTTGACGGGAATGTTGGTCAGTAATTGAAAGTATGCTTGCGAGTGTAGAAAGTGATCAATAATGGCCAGTAGATTGATTTATGTATGTGAAACATAAATGTTTTTAAAGTGATTTAAAGAGCAAGCATGTATTGAGATATATAGTTTAGTTTAAATGTTTTAATTAATATTTGAACTGTTTAGTAGTGATTGGAGGGAACTCACTAGACCTTTGGTCTAACCCTCGCTATTTCGAAATATTTAATCCTGTTTCAGGTATTCGAAAAGTAGCAGATAAAGGTAAAGAGAAGGTGTGAGCTTTAAAGCAGGAGATAGAAGACTTCCTGCCATAGCTATCTTTTTGAGAAACTCAGTTGTGTAATAGTTGTTAGTAAAGAACATTGTAAGATTGGGACAATATTTAGTAATAAATGTTATTTTATTATGTAAATAAATGTTCAGGTTGTTACAATTGGTATCAGAGCACTAGTTTAAGGGATCTAGGTGACCAGATGGGCCTAGACTTAAACTGAGATAGTAGAAGCACAACTGAGTAGTAGGAAGACCATAAGAATATGACATTAAGGTAGTAAGGACTAGCATGTAAGGTAAATTTGGAATTCCATCTGGCCAGTGTAATTGTGAATTTATAAGTACATGCTTTTGCTTAAACTGCCGTGATGTGTAGCGTGTTAGATTGAATAGCTTATGTTTATTCTTAACAGAAGTATGTCTGAGCGAGTGACCAGGAGTAGATCTGTAGTAAATCCAGAAATGGATCCAGAGAATGAAGTTATTGCCGGAGAGCAAATAGCTAATGTCAACCCGACTGCTATCCAAGGAAAGAGTCGAGGTCGAGCTAAAGGTAAAGCAGTTCAGAAAACAGCTACTCAGATAGGAGTTTCCAATGTGGGAACTCGAGGTGGGAAGACGAGTCGTGGTATTCATCAGAATGAAAGTGTAGAGATAAGAGATGAGCAAGAGACTTCTCATCAAGAAAGTTCGGTTTCTGTAAGGGGTCGAAATCAGACGGGAAACCATGGTAGAGGTAGAACGCAAGGTTTTGTTACGCAAGAAACCTTTACAGCAGAAATGGGAAAGTTACAAGAAACTTTGAATACTTTGTTAGCTCAGCGTGTTAATGAAGTTTCAGTAAGTAAAGAAAAGAGTGAAGATAAGGTAGGGACCGAAGTAGCAGAATCACCAGTAACTGGAATGGGAAGTCATCCTCAGTCAGGACCCATTGTGTCAGTTAAAGTTATAACAGGAAAAGGATGTAGTTTTAAGGAGTTTGCTGCTTGCAAGCCTCCTTCGTATAAAAGGGAATGTGATCCCGTAGTAGCATTAAGATGGATAAAAGGTATGGAGTTAGCATTCGACACAAGTAAGTGTGCGGAAGAAGATAAAGTAGTTTATACTTTGTCAATGCTGAAGGATGAAGCAGTAATGTGGTGGGATGTAGAATCTGGAGGTCAAGGGTCGTCATTAGCTAAAGAGATGGTTTGGAGTGAATTTGTAAAAGTATTCAAAGCACAGTTCTGTCCTCTGGCGGCAATTAAAAAGCTGGAAGAAGAATTTCTGGGTTTAGAACAGAAAGGAATGTCAGTTCGAGAGTATACGACCAAGTTTATTGAAAAGTCTAGATTTGCAGGAATCTATGTTCCGAATGAAGAAAGACGAGTAGAACGTTTCGTCTTTGGATTAAGAAGTGATATTCGGGAATTTGTCTCGAATAAAGAGACGTTGACTTTTCAAATGGCAGTAAATGCAGCAGAGATGAGAGAGAAAGAAAAGAACAGGCAAGCCACAGAAAGAAGTGGAGATAAGAGAAAGTGGGAAGGAACAGTTCGTGATTCTAAACCGTTTAAGTCTGCAAAGTTTGAGCAACGTCCTGTTAGTAAATTTGAAAATAAGCCCTGTAGTAAGTGTAATAGAATGCATAAGGGAGAATGCAAGATAAATCAAGAGGGCTGCTATAAGTGTGGGAAGGTTGGGCATTTGGCTCGGGACTATCAGAATTTGAGGTCTTGTTATTAGTGTGGATCTCCTGATCATATCAGGACCAATTGTCCACAATTGAAAAAGGGAACAGTCGGAGGAAGTGTAGAAAAGGGAAGTGAGAAAAAGGGAGAGCCAGCTAAAGCAGAGCTAGAGTGTTCAACATGTCAGCGGAAGAAGTGGGGGAGATACCTGATGTAGTTACAGGTACTTTCTTTATACATTCAAATTATGCACAAGTATTGTTTGATTCAGGAGAAAATCGTTCTTTTGTGTCTCCTAATTTTGTGCATAAATTGAATATGAAACCTAAGAAACTTAAGCGTTAATTGAAAGTAGAAGTGGCTGATAATAGTCAAATTTTGGTAGAAGAAGTGTATGATGGGAGTAGTATTGTTATTGATGGACAATCATTTCCACTTCGACTGTACCCAATGGGTATGGGAGAATTTGATGTTATTGTGGGAATGGAGTGGTTGGCTTCTAATGATGCTTATATAGTATGCAATAAGAAATTGATTCATATAGCGCAACCAGGAAAAGAAGAGATAATAGTATTTGGAGATCGAAGAGATAGAAAGTCATGTTTGATTTCTATGATTAAGGCTAAGAAATGTTTGGTAAAAGGGTGTGTGGGATTCTTAGCTTATGTGATAGATACTAGGAAGGAAAAGAAAGGATTGGAGTCAGTTCCGGTAGTCAGTGAGTTTCCAGAAGTATTTCCGGAAGACTTGACCACTTTGCCTCCTGATCGGCAAGTGGAGTTTCGTATTGATTTAGTTCCCGGAGCAGCGCCAATTGCAAGAGCACCGTACAGATTGGCACCGGCAGAGATGAAAGAAATGATGACCCAGTTACAGGAGTTGTTAAACAAGGGGTTTATTCGCCCTAGTACCTCACCTTGGGGAGCGCCAATATTGTTTGTTAAGAAGAAAGACGGGTCTATGAGAATGTGCATAGATTACCGTGAGCTCAATAAGTTGACTGTTAAGAATAAGTATCCGCTTCCTAGGATTGACGATCTTTTTGATCAACTGCAAGGAGCGAGTTACTTTTCGAAAATAGATCTGCGCTCTGGGTATCACCAGTTAAAGGTGAGGGACGAGGATGTGCATAAGACTGCATTTCGTACGAGGTATGGACATTATGAGTTTTTAGTTATGCCATTTGGTTTGACTAATGCGCCAGCGGCTTTCATGGATCTGATGAATAGAGTGTGTAGTCCGTTTTTAGATAAATATGTCATTGTCTTTATAGATGATATATTGATCTATTCACGTTTTAAAGAAGATCATGAAACTCATTTAAGAGCAATTTTGAAATTGCTGAAGTGTGAAAAGTTGTATGCCAAGTTTTCAAAGTGTGAATTTTGGCTGAAAGAAGTTCAGTTTTTAGGACACGTGGTGTCGAAAGATGGGACTCAGGTTGATCCAGCTAAGATTGAAGCCATAAAAGGGTGGGATACACCGAAATCGCCGTCTGAAGTAAGAAGTTTTCTGGGATTGGCTGGTTATTATAGAAAGTTCATTCAGGACTTTTCTAGGATTACTACGCCATTAACAGCGTTAACCAGAAAGAATGTTAAGTTTGTTTGGTCAGAGGCTCAGAAAGAAGCGTTCGATAAGTTGAAAGAAAGTTTAAGTAGTGCTCCTGTTTTGTCTCTAATCAATGGGTCAGAAGGATTTGTTATTTATAGCGATGCTTCTAAGTTGGGTTTGGGATGTGTGTTAATGCAAGAAGGCAAGGTGATTGCCTATGCATCTCGTCAGTTAAAAGAGCATGAAAAGAATTATCCAACGCACGATTTAGAGTTGGCAGCTATAATATTTGCTTTGAAAATCTGGAGACATTACTTGTATGGGATCAAGTGTCAGATTTACACAGATCACAAGAGTCTTCAGTATCTGTTTAATCAGAAAGAGCTTAATATGAGGCAGCGTAGATGGATGGAGTTATTAAGTGATTATGACTGTGAAATTTTGTACCATCCAGGTAAGGCCAATGTGGTAGCAGATGCTCTTAGTTGTAAAGAGCATGGAGAAATAGCAGAGGTTGTAGCGTTTAGAGTTGACGTTGTTTCCAATTTCTTGGAAGAAGTTATAAAGTCTCAAGAAGAAGCAGTGTCAGCAGAAAATTTGAAAAGTGAAAGGATAGTTGGGATTGTTAACTCGTTAGTAGTTGACAATTGAAGAGTAAAGTGTTTCAATAAGCGGGTGTGGATCCCAAAAGCAGGAGATCTGAGGCAGAAAGTGTTGGAAGAAGCTCATAGATCTCGATATTCAGTTCATCCTGGAACTAATAAGATGTATAGAGATTTAAAGCAAAGTTATTGGTGGCCAGGTTTAAAGAAAGATATTTCTCATTTTGTTGAACGATGTCTTACATGTTTAAAGATTAAAGCAGAGCATCAAAGACCTTATGGGGAGCTTCAGCCGTTAGAAATTCCAGTGTGGAAGTGGGATGAGATTACTATGGATTTTGTTACTGGGTTACCGCGATCCCCTAAGGGGCATGATGCCATTTGGGTGATAGTGGATAGACTCACAAAGTCAGCTCATTTCTTACCAATCAAGGAGACATACTCTCTAGAAAAGATGGCTCGATTGTATATCGACGAAATAGTGACCAGGCATGGAGTACCGTCGTCCATTGTATCAGATAGGGATGCTCGATTTACATCAGCATTCTGGAGAAGTTTGCAAAGGGAATTAGGCTCTCAACTAAAGCTGTGCACGACCTATCATCCGCAAACAGATGGTCAGAGTGAGAGAACTATACAGACGTTGGAAGATATGCTACGTGCATGTGTTATAGATTTTAAAGGTTCGTGGGAGATTCATTTGCCGTTGATTGAATTTTCCTACAACAATAGTTATCATGCTAGCATACAAGCAGCTCCATTTGAAGCTTTGTATGGTTGTAAGTGTAGAACACCTCTATGTTGGAATGAGGTGGGTGAACGTCAGTTAGCAGGACCAGAGATTGTGCAAGTGACAGCTGATAAAGTCGATCAGATTAGAGCAAGATTGAAGATTGCTCAAGATCGTCAGAAAGTGTATGCTGACAGACGAAGGAAACCGATAGAGTTTCAGATAGGAGATAAAGTAATGTTGAAAGTTTCACCTTGGAAAGGGGTGATCAGATTTGGAAAGAAAGGAAAGTTAAGACCAAGGTTTGTTGGACCATTTATCATCACTGGTCGTGTTGGTGAAGTGGCCTACGAACTTGATCTACCAGCAAGTTTGCGTGGGATTCATCCCACATTTCATGTGTCAAACCTGAAGAAGTGTTTGGCAGAAGCAGATATAGTTGTTCCTTTAGAATATATTCAAGTAGATGAAAAACTAAGTTATATTGAGGAGCCTGTAGCAATTACAGACCTCAAGATAAAGAAGTTGAGGAACAAAGAAATTCGCTTAGTGAAAGTTCAGTGGAAATTTCACCAAGGGCAAGAGTCTACGTGGGAAGTAGAGGCAGATATGAAAGCTCAGTATCCTCAGTTGTTTAGTGATAGAATTCCGGGGACGGAATTCTCTTAAGGGGGGAAGATTGTAATACCCAGTTTCGAAATTTTGTTAATTTTGGAAGTTGGGGGAAAAAGTGTAAAGTTATTCAAAGTTCAAGGGGGTTTATTGAAAATTCAATTTTCATCACATAAATATCAGATTTTGAGAAGTTATATCTCATACTGATATCTTATGTGAGTTTTGAAAGAGTGAAAGAGAGAAAGCAGAGAGAAAGAAGAGAAGGATCTTGAAGGGTTGATCCGTTTTTGTCAAAAAGAGGTATGTTTTTAGTTTCATGCTTCTATCTGCATGTTATAGTCAGTAAATAGACGTGTTAATCAAGCTTTTAACCGTGTATTTGATCGATTTAATCGATCAAAATAGTTCTAGGTTTAGAACTGGGTAAACCGACTTCTGTTCTTGATTAAGACCGGAAGATGATATATCGGTCATATGTTTAAGACCGAAGTGTTTAATACCGAAGTGCTAAAGACCGATATAGTATAAGACCGGTGGTAAGGCTCGACCGAAGGTCTGTTCGACCGGAGGTCTGCTCGACCGGAGGTCTGTTCGACCGGTAGGATGTAAAGGACCGATAGAGATTCGACCAATAGTTTTATAATTGGTCTAAGAGGTTTTTAATCAGTTTGGTTTTGACCGGGTTAAAAACAGTAGATTTCAATTGATGAGTCTTTTGAAAGAAAGAGTGTTAGTTGCAAGTTAGCTTACCTTTGTTTTTAATACCATCGTAGGTGGTGTTAATCGATAGAAGTCAGAGTTTAATTCAGAGGAATTAAAGGTGAGTCTTTCAACTAAATCTTTTATGATTTGAGCAGTTATTTTATAAATGTGAGTTTTTATATACCGCACATTTATAATATGAAAATTTAGTAGAATTATTTCAAATGATTGATTTAATTAGTTGAGCATGTTTATGTTCAGGGTATATAAACTTGTTTTATATACTGGCAGGACCAAATGTATGCGTACATTTGAGTCAGAAGTTTGACCTAAGTCGGGAAGTGTGACCCGCCTGCTCGTACCGGGGAGTGTGACCCGTTTATGCCATTAGGGTGTGTCCCTAAAATAAGGCAGTGCGAGACAGACATACCGTCTTTGATGGGAATTTTGGTCAGTAATTGAAAGTACGCTTGCGAGTGTAGAAAGTGATCAATAATGGCCAGTAGATTGATTTATGTATGTGAAACATAAATGTTTTTAAAGTGATTTAAAGAGCAAGCATGTATTGAGATATACAGTTTAGTTTAAGTGTTTTAATTAATATTTGAACTTTTTAGTAGTGATTGGAGGGAACTCACTAGACCTTTGGTCTAACCCTCGCTATTTCGAAATATTTAATCCTGTTTCAGGTATTCGAAAAGTAGCAGATAAAGGTAAAGAAAAGGTATGAGCTTTAAAGCAGGAGATAGAAGACTTCCTGCCATAGCTATCTTTTTGAGAAACTCAGTTGTGTAATAGTTGTTAGTAAAGAACATTGTAAGCTTGGGACAGTATTTAGTAATAAATGTTATTTTATTATGTAAATAAATGTTCAGGTTGTTACAGCCGACATGGTTGGTCCGGACGAGAAAACACAAAGGGTACCCCATTTGCTGAATCGACCAAAAATGGGTGTCTTGCTTAGATGTGCATAACTTTTGCTACCGGGATCCGTTTTAAGCCCATGACCCACCAAAACGAACCTTAGAACGAGGAGCACCTTGTATTTGTCTCTTTCTGTCAATACACCCTGATTTGAGTGGGTTTCGATAAAATGCATGATGTACGTTCGTTCGGTTTGGCCAATGCGTGGCTTCGGCAATATCCTACACGATAGCGGGTTTTTTTCAAGTTATTTATTGTGAAAACCTTCTCATTTAAATTGTATATGGAACATGTATAGTTTCGTGGAAATCCAACAAGGTCGGTCCAAACGAGAAAACACAAAGGTACCCCCTTTGCTGAATCTACCAAAAATGAGTGTCCCGCTTAAACGTCCATAACTTTTGTTACGGGGATTCGTTTTAAGCCTATGACCCGCCAAAACAAACCTTAGAATGAGGATCACGCCATGGCTTAGTCTTTTTATGTAAATACACCATTATTTGAGTGGGTTTCGATAAAATGCATGATGTACGTTCGTTCGGTTTGGCCAATGAGTGGGTTCGGTAATATCCTACACGAGAGCGAGTTTTTTTCAAGTAATTTACTGTGACAACCTTCTCATTTACATTGTAGATGGACCATGTATAGGTTAGTGGAAATCCTACAAGGTCGGTCCGGACGAGAAAACACAAAGGGTACCCCTTTGCTGAAGTGGACAAAAATGAGTGTCCCGCTTAAACTTCCATAACTTTTGCTACGGGGGTCCGTTTTAAGCCTGTGACCTGCCAAAACGAACCTTAGAACGAGGATCACTACATGTATTGGTAGATTTCTATCAATACACCATTATTTGAGTGAGTTTCGATCAAATGCATGATGTACGTTCGTTCGGTTTGGCCAATGAGTGGCTTCGGCAATATCCTACACGATAGCGGGTTTTTTCAAGTTATTTATTGTGAAAACCTTCTCATTTAAATTGTATATAGATCATGTATATTTTCGTGGAAATCCGACAAGGTTGGTCCTGACGAGAAAACACAAACGTACCCATTTTGCTGAATCGACCAATAATGAGTGTACCGCTTAAACGTCCATAACTTTTGTTACAGGGATTCGTTTTAAGCCCATGACCAGCCAAAACGAACCTAAGAACGAGGAGCACGCCATGGGTTGGTCTCTTTCTTTAAATACACCATGATTTGAGTGGGTTTTGATAAAATGCATGATGTACGTTCGTTCGGTTTGACCAATGAGTGGATTAAGCAATATCCTACACGAGAGCGGTTTTTTTTAAGTAATTTAATGTGACAACCTTCTCATTTACATTGTAGATGGAACATATATAGTTTCGTGGAAATCCGACAAGGTCGGTCCGGACGAAAAAACACAAAGGGTACCCCCTTTGCTGAATCAGCTAAAAATGGGTATCCCGCTAAACGTCCAAAACTTTTGCTATGGGGATCCGTTTTAAGACCATGACCCGCCAAAACGAACCTTATAACGAGGTGCATGCCATGTTTTCATCGGTTTTTGTCAATACACCACAATTTGAGTGGGTTTCGATAAAATGCATGATGTACGTTCGTTCAGTTTGGCTAATGAGTGGCTTTGGCAATATCCTACACTATAGCGGTTTTTTTCGAGTAATTTAGTATGAAAACCTTGTCATTTACATTGTAGATGGACCATGTATAGTTTCGTGGAAATCCGACCAGGTCGGCCCGGGCGAGAAAACACAAAGGGTACCCCCCTTTGCTGTATCGGCCAAAAATGGGTGTCCCGCTTAAACGTCCATAACTTTTGCGTCGGGGATCCGTTGTAAGCCCATGACCTGCCAAAATGAACCTTAGAATAAGGAGAACGCCATGGATTGGTCTCTTTCTGTCAATACACCACGATTTGAGTGGGTTTCGATCAAATACATGATGTACGTTCGTTCGGTTTGGCCAATGCGTGGCTTCGGCAATATCCTACACTATAGCGGGTTTTGAGAAGTTATTTATTGTGAAAACCTTCTCATTTACATTGTAGGTGGACCATGTATAGTTTCGTGGGAAGCCGACATGGTCGGTCCGGACGAGAAAACACAAAGGGTACCCCATTTGCTGAATCGACCAAAAATGGGTGTCTTGCTTAGACGTGAATAACATTTGCTACCGGGATCCGTTTTAAGCCCATGACCCACCAAAACGAACCTTAGAACGAGGAGCACCTTGTATTTGTCTCTTTCTGTCAATACACCCTGATTTGAGTAGGTTTCGATAAAATGCATGATGTACGTTCGTTCGGTTTGGTCAATGCGTGGCTTCGGCAATATCCTACACGATAGCGGGTTTTTTTTCAAGTTATTTATTGTGAAAACCTTCTCATTTAAATTGTATATGGAACATGTATAGTTTCGTGGAAATCCAACAAGGTCGGTCCAGACGAGAAAACACAAAGGTACCCCTTTGCTGAATCGACCAAAAATGAGTGTCCCGCTTAAACGTCCATAACTTTTGTTACGGGGATTCGTTTTAAGCCTATGACCCGCCAAAACAAACCTTAGAATGAGGATCACTTCATGGCTTGGTCGTTTTATGTAAATACACCATTATTTGAGTGGGTTTCGATAAAATGCATGATGTACGTTCGTTCGGTTTGGCCAATGAGTGGGTTCGGTAATATCCTACACGAGAGCGAGTTTTTTTTCAAGTAATTTACTGTGACAACCTTCTCATTTAAATTGTAGATGGACCATGTATAGGTTAGTGGAAATCCTACAAGGTCGGTCCGGACGAGAAAACACAAAGGGTACCCCTTTGCTGAAGTGGACAAAAATGAGTGTCCCGCTTAAACTTCCATAACTTTTGCTACGGGGGTACGTTTTAAGCCTGTGACCTGCCAAAACGAACCTTAGAACGAGGAGCACTCCATGTCTTGGTAGATTTCTGTCAATACACCATTATTTGAGTGAGTTTCGATCAAATGCATGATGTATGTTCATTCGGTTTTTCCAATGAGTGGCTTCAGCAATATCCTACACGAGAGAGGGTTTTTTTCAAGTAATTTACTGTGACAACCTTCTCATTTACATTGTAGATGGACCATGTATAGTTTTGTGGAAATCCGACAAGGTAGGTCCAGACGAGGAAAAACACAAAGGGTACCCCATTTGCGGAATCGGCTAAAAATGGGTATCCCGCTTAAACGTCCAAAACTTTGGCTATGGGGATCCGTTTTAAGACCATGACCCGCCAAAACGAATATTAAAACGAGGAGCACGCCCTGGCTTGGTCACTTTCTAACAATACACCATGATATGAGTGGGTTTCGATAAAGTGCATGATGTACGTTCGTTCGGTTTGGCCAATGAGTGACTTCAGCAATATTCTATACGGGAGCGGTTTTTTCTCAAGTAATTTATTGCGAAAACCTTCTCATTTACATTGGATATGGGCCATGTATAGTTTCGTGGAAATCCGACAAGGTCAGTCCGGATGAGAAAACACAAAGGGTACCCCCTTTACTGAATCGACCAAAAATGGGGGTCCCACTTACACGTCCATAACTTTTGCTACGGGGATCCGTTTTTAGCCTATGACACACCAAAACGAACCTTAGAACGAGGAGCACGCCATGAATTGGTCTTATTTGGTAAATACACCATGATTTGAGTTGGTTTCGATCAAATGCATGACGTACGTTCGTTCGGTTTGGCCAATGTGTGGCTTTGGCAATATCCTACACGGGAGTGGATTTTTTTCGAGTTATTTATTGTGAAAACCTTCTCATTTACATTGTAAATGGACCATGTATAGTTTTGTAGAAATCCGACAAGGTCGGTCTGGACGAGAATACACAAAGGGTACCCCTTTGCTTTATCGGCCAAAAACGAGTATCCCGCTTAAACGTCTATAACTTTTGCTATCGGGATCCGTTTTAATCCCATGACCCGCCAAAATAAACCTTAGAACGAGGAGAACGCCATGGCTTGTTGCTTTCTGTTAATACACCATGATTTGAGTGGGTTTCGATAAAATGAATGATGTATGTTCGTTCGGTTTGGCCAAAGAGTGGCTTCGGCAATATCCTACACGAGAGTGGGTTTTTTTCAAGTAATTTACTGTGTAAACCTTCTCATTTACATTGGATATGGACCATGAATAGTTTCGTGGAAATATGACAAGGTCGGTCCGGATGAGAAAACACAAAGGGTACCCCCTTTGGTGAATCGACCAAAAATGGGTGTCCCGCTTAAACGTCTATAACTTTTGTTACGGGGATTCGTTTTAAGCCTATGACCCGCCAAAACGAACCTTAGAACGAGGATCACGCCATGGCTTGGTCGCTTTATGTAAATACACTATGATTTGAGTGGGTTTCTATCAAATGCATGATGTACGTTCTTTCGGTTTGACCAATGTGTGGCTTCGGCAATATCCTACACGAGACCGGGTTTTTCAAGTAATTTACTGTGACAACCTTCTCATTTACATTCTATATGGACCATGTATAGTTTCGTGAAAATCCAACAAGGTCGGTCTGGACGAGAAAACACAAAGGGTACCCCCTTTGTTGAATCGGCCAAAAATGAGTGTCCCGTTTAAACGTCCATAACTTTTGCTACGGGGATTCGTTTCAAGCCCATGACCCGCCAAAACAAACCTTAGAACAAGGAGAACACCATGGCTTGGTCTATTTCTGCCAATACACCAGGATTTGGGTGGGTTTCAATCAAATACATGATGTACGTTCCTTTGGTGTGGCCAATGCGTGGCTTCGACAATATCCTTCACTATAGCGGGGTTTTTCAAGTTATTTATTGTGAAAACCTTGTCATTTACATTGTAGATGGACCATGTATAGTTTCGTGGGAAACCGACAAGGTCGGTCCGGACGAGAAAACACAAAGGGTACCTTATTTGCTGAATCGGCCAAAAATGGGTGTCTCGCTTAGACGTGCATAACTTTTGCTACCGGGATCCGTTTTAAGCCCATGACCCTCCAAAACTGTAACACCCTCAAATCTGGAAATAGCAACAAATATAAATTTTCTAAATACATCGACATTTCATTCATTTACAAACATAATTTAAGATCTAACCTCTATACACACATTCTATTCCATACATACAGACTATAATGAAGACGGGTGCTACTAAAACCCGATACAGTCACTATCTCCAAACTGCGGAAGACTTCACTAGCTACTTACATTTGCACAAAGCTAAGGTTCAATTCTTCATAACTGCTAGAACCAAACCCCCAACTGGTACCTGATGCACATGCCGACAAATAAAAAGGTTAGGCTTAACGCCTAGTGAGTTCAAAAGTTTTACATGAGAAAATATAGCATTAAAAGAATGGATCTCGCTTGGAATCATGACCGTTCAATCGATGTACTTTAAAACGTATAAAATAACTCATATATAATGTTATGCACTTTCAAAGATGGACACGTCATTTCAAACATGATGTATAACTTGAAATAACTTAAACTAACTCCAAACATGAATATGAAATGACTCCCATTTAAGATATGCGGATTAAACGTTATGTCCCAAAACACCCTAGCACGGGTGGGGAAATTATTTGACCCATGAATCGCTATCAAAACCACATATATCGTACATCTGAAAACATGGACACTAGGTCCACTACTCATGCGACCGTAAAGACCCAATGACAATAAAATAAGACGTCCTTAATTTAAAATATTGATAGCCGGCAACAGGGGAGACCCGTATCCGTTGAGAGTGGAGGAAACACAAAAGTATACCACCCATGCAACGTTAATCGCATGACACCTCCCGACATCACAGCCCGGTGTCCCTACGACTCCTTTACAAGTGTCACCCCAAGTCAGTTGACCTTGATGGATCATTCCAAAGAACTCCATCCCGAAGGCCTGACACACATAAAGATTACCTCCCAAGCATTACTTCAAGTGGCGGAGGTCCTAGCGCCTACTACTCCGGCAGTACTAGCCGACTCAACCCTCCTAGCGATCACTTGTAAAGTTTCTGGTCATAAAACATGGGTACCGAAGTTCAACCCCGCAATACCCAAATGACCATCCCAAAACAGACTGACTTACGTGCTTATGGATCCAATGCGACACAGTCTAACCTCACCGGACTACACATGAATGACCAAAGCACTCGAGCCCGTAGCCAACCTCAACACGCAACACAATGCATTAGTACGTACGTCGTAACTGGACTCTACATTGAGCCATATAAAACCGGACAAGTGTCCTCAAAACTCCTTTAAAACGACATCGAGCCAAAATGCTCAAAACCTCTTTTTGACCAATGATTACGTTTTTCAAATAATAAACGCACTCGACCCATACCATGAAATCACATGTTCTAAAATGCTTGAATGGACTCCAACACAGTTTAAGTCGGGACAAAAAGGTTTTCCAAATAGACTTATACTCTTAATCCTTTCAAAACGTCCATAACACCAAATTAAACCTTTTTACCCAACAAACACTAAAAATGCCTTTTTAACCAAATAATCTCATTTATGCAATAAGTAACCAAATACACCCATTTATGACTCATTATCAAGATGCCCAAAAATCATAAGAATGTGTGTTATATGAGTTTATAAAGTTAAACACTTTCAAAATAACCAAACTGATCAGCAGTTAACAATTTCATGTAAGATATAAAACACTTTAAAATAACCATTTTGGCATGTACACCGTTTTCACAAATCAACTTGAACTCACCTTGCTAGGTTAAGTTAAACCTAGGTTTCAATCCACAACCATTGGCCTCCAAAGCATAGAACTCACCCAAAGCTTTCCGAAGACATCCATTCCAACTCTTCAACCCAAGCTCCCAAAAACCTAGATCCACACATTTTCAACCATAAATAATCATATTCAACCCTTAGAATTGTTCCCCAAGCATTTTACATAAGATCTCAACATATAACCAAAAACCCTAATTTCCATAAATGAAGAGAACAAGAGGTTACCTTAACCATAACTCCAATCCACCAACCGAAATACCTTTAGATCACCAAGATGAACTACGCACTCCCAAACTTCAAGAACAAAGAAAAGGGTTGGGTGAAAACCCTAGAAATTGATGAAGAGGATGAAGATGGAGATGGTGGTGAAACTTCGAAACCGAAACCTTGGAGGAAACACCCAACTTCTAGCAATGAATGGTGCGATTGAGGAGTAGATGAACCCTAGGTTCAGTTTTTATGAAAGGAAGAAGTTGGGAGGGAATGACAAAAGGAAAGATTGGGTTAGAATGAGAAATGAGGCTGAAAATCAGATTTTAACTCGGTCAGACCCCACACGCGACAGTGCCTGGCAATAGTGACATTTTCACTATCGCGTGGCACAATCGCGCGAAATGTACCGCGGCTAAAACCCTCCCCACGATAGTGCCCTGACAATAGTGAGACTGTCACTATCGCGTGGCACAATCGCACCAAGTGTACTGAAGTCCAAAAAGCCCAAAAACTCGTGATTCTCGCATGGGTCGATTTAAGGCTCGAAAGAAAAACATAATTCACCCTAAAAGATAGACGGAAGGTGAAGAGATGGCTGGAGATGATCGAAAACTTACTAAGCGAAAATCCGGGTGTTACAAAAACGAACCTTAGAACGAGGAGCATGCCTTGTATTTGTATCTTTCTATCAATACACCCTGATTTGAGTGAGTTTCGATAAAATGCATGATGTATGTTCGTTCGGTTTGGCCAATGCGTGGTTTCGGCAATATCCTACACGATAGCGGGTTTTTTTCAAGTTATTTATTGTTAAAACCTTCTCATTTAAATTGTATATGGACCATGTATAGTTTCGTGGAAATCTGACAAGGTCGGTCCGGACTAGAAAACACAAAGGTACCCCCTTTGCTGAATCGACCAAAAATAAGTGTCCCGCTTAAACGTCCATAACTTTTGTTACGGGGATTCGTTTTAAGCCCATGACCCGCCAAAATGAACCTTAGAATGAGGAGTACGCCATGGATTGGTCTCTTTCTGTAAATACACCATGATTTGAGTGGGTTTCGATAAAATGCATGATGTACGTTCGTTCGGTTTGGCCAATTAGTGGCTTCGGTAATATCCTACACGAGAGCGGGTTTTTTCAAGTAATTTACTGTGACAACCTTCTCATTTACATTGTAGATGGACCATGTATAGTTTAGTGGAAATCCGACAAAGTTGGTCCGGACGAGAAAACACAAAGGGTACCCCCTTGCTGAATCGGCCAAAAATGAGTGTCCCGCTTAAACGTCCATAACTTTTGCTACGGGGATCCGTTTTAAGCCCATGACCTGCCAAAACGAACCTTAGAAAAAGGATCACGCCATGTCTTGGTCGATTTCTGTCAATACACCACGATTTGAGTGGGTTTCGATCAAATGCATGATGTACGTTCGTTCGGTTTGGCCAATGAGTGGCTTCGGCAATATCCTACACGAGAGCAAGTTTTTTTCAAGTAATTTACTGTGACAAACTTCTCATTTACATTGTAGATGGACCATGTATAGTTTCGTGGAAATCCGACAAGGTCGGTTCGGACGAAAAAAAAACACAAAGGGTACCCCATTTGCTGAATCGGCTAAAAATGGGTATCCCGCTTAAACGTCCAAAACTTTTGCTATGGGGATCCGTTTTAAGACCATGACCCACCCAAACGAACCTTAGAACGAGGAGCACGCCATGTCTTGGTCGCTTTCTATCAATACACCATGATATAAGTGGGTTTCGATAAAATGCATGATGTACGTTCGTTCGGTTTGGCCAATGAGTGGCTTCGGCAATATTCTACATGGGAGCAGGTTTTTCTCAAGTAATTTACTGCGAAAACCTTCTCATTTACATTGTAGATGGGCCATGTATAGTTTCGTGGAAATCCTACAAGGTCAGTCCGGATGAGAAAACACAAAGGGTACCGCCTTTACTGAATCGACCAAAAATGGGTGTCCCACTTAAACGTCCAAAACTTTTGCTACGGGGATCCTTTTTTAGCCTATGACCCGCCAAAACAAACCTTAGATTGAGGAGCACGCCATGGATTGGTCTATTTTGGTCAATACACCATGATTTGAGTGGGTTTCGATCAAATGCATGATGTACGTTCGTTCGGTTTGGCCAATGTGTGGCTTCGGCAATATCGTACACGAGAGTGGGTTTTTTTTGAGTTATTTATTGTGAAAACCTTCTCATTTACAATGTAAATGGACCATGTATAAACCCTAAACCCTAAATCTTAAACCGTAAGCAGAGAAACTGCAGAAGTTCGCTCAGAACATCCAAGTGTACCACAGAAGATGCAATCTCAGAAGACATCTCTCAACACTCTGCCAGAGGACAGGAAACTTGATAATGCTCTTCAGATCACAGAGCCTTCGTGATCACTCACATAGCCTCTGTGATGGCTATCCTATGGAGACTTCGACGTTTTTAGCAAACTCAGGTCAAGACAAGGTCATATGCAGATCACGTGATGCCTGCTGTACGAAGATTTCCAGATCACTTTGGAGCGGCACACGATGGTTTTACTTTCCAGGTGGCATTCCGTTTATGGAATGTCAGCCTTTGTCTTGTACTACGGGGTGCATCCTCCTTGTATATTATAGGAGCACCTCCGTAGAGTTTTATGAGACGAGCACACAAACTAGTCTGAAAAAGAGATTGTATTTTCCCTGAGAATATTTGCACACACCAGTGCGTGTTCTTGGTGTTCTTCAGAAAATCAATGAAACAGTGTTTTAAGTAAAATTCTTGCTATACTTTTCTATTCTGTTTATTGATTACTTGTGTGTCTACTACCTTACATGTTCTACCTTTTCTACGTACTATAAATGCTTCCGCACTTATACTATAATATCCGTGTGTAGCAAAAGGTCTATCAAGTTTAGAACATCATTATTGGGATCAACAAAAACCTTCTCATTTACATTGTAGATGACCATGTATAGTATCGTGGAAATCCGACAAGGTCGGTCCGGACGAGAAAACACAAAGGGTACCCCCTTTGCTGAATCGACCAAAAATGAGTGTCCCGCTTAAACGTCCAAAACTTTTGCTATGGGGATCCGTTCGTTTTAAGACCATGCCCCGCCAAAACGAACATTAGAACAAGGAGCACGCCATGTTTTTGTCTCTCCTTGTCAATACACCATGATTTGAGTGGGGTTTCGATAAAATGCATGATGTACGTTCGTTCGGTTTGACCAATGCATGGCTTCGGCAATATCCTACACTATAGAGGGTTTTTTTCAAGTTATTTATTGTGAAAACCTTCTCATTTACATTGTATATGGACCATGTATAGTTTCGTGGGAAACCAACAAGGTCGGTCTGGACGAGAAAACACAAAGGGTACCCCCTTTGCTGAATCGGCCAAAAATAGGTGTCTCGCTTAGACGTGCATAACTTTTGGTACCGGGATCCGTTTTAAGACTATGACCTGCCAAAACGAACCTTAGAATGAGGAGCACGCCTTGGCTTGGTCGCTTTATGTCAATACACCATGATTTGAGTGGATTTCGATAAAATGCATGATGTACGTTTGTTCGGTTTGGCCAATGCGTGGCTTCGGCAATATCCTACACGATAATGGGTTTTTTTCAAATTATTTATTGTGAAAACCTTCTCATTTACATTATAGATGGACCATGTATAGTTTCATGAAAATCCTACAAGGTCGATCCGGACGAGAAAACACAAAGGGTACCCCCTTTGCTAAATCGACCAAAAATGAGTGTCCCACTTAAACGTCCATAACTTTTGTTACGGGGATCCGTTTTAAGTCCATTTACCTGCCAAAACAAACCTTAGAACGAGGAGCACGCCATTTTTTGGTCTCTTTCTGTGAATACACCATGATTATAGTGGGTTTCGATAAAATGCATGATGTACGTTCGTTAAGTTTGGCAATGCTTGGCTTCGGCAATATCCTACACTATAGCGGGTTTTTTCAAGTAATTTACTGTGAAAACCTTCTCATTTACGTTGTAGATGGACCATGTATAGTTTCGTGAAAATCGGACAAGGTCGGCTCGGACGAGAAAACACAAAGGGTACCCCCTTTGCTGAATCGACCAAAAATGTGTGTCCCGCTTAAATGTCCATAACTTTTGATATGGGATTCGTTTTAAGCCCATAACCCGCCAAAACGAACCTTAGAATGAGGACCACGCCATGGCTTGGTTGCTTTCTGTCAATACACCATTATTTGAGTGGGTTTCGATAAATGCATGATGTACGTTCGTTCGGTTTGGCCAATGAGTGGCTTCGACAATATCTTACACGAGAGCGAATTTTTTTCAAGTTATTTACTATGAAAACCTTCTCATTTACATTGTAGATGGACCATGTATAGTTTCGTGGAAATCCTACAAGGTCAGTTCGGACGAGAATACACAAAGGGTACCCCCTTTGCTGTATCGACCAAAATGGGGTGTCCCGCTTAAACGTCCATAACTTTTGCGACGGGGATCCTTTTTAATCCCATGACTCTTTAAAACAAACCTTAGAACGAGGACAAAACCATGGCTTGGTCTCTTTTTGTCAATACACCATTATTTGAGTGGGTTTCGATCAAATGCATGATGTACGTTCGTTCGGTTTGGCCAATATGTGGCTTTGGCAATATCCTACACGAGAGCGGGTTTTTTCCAACTTATTTACTGTGAAAACATTTTCATTTACATTGTAGATGGACCATGTATAGTTTCATGGAAATCCAACATGGTCGGTACGAACGAGAAAACACAAAGGGTACCCCTTTGTTGAATCGGCCAAAAATGGGAGTCCCGCTTAAACATCCATAACGTTTGCTACGAGGATTCGTTTTAAGCCCATGACCCGCCAAAACGAACCTTAGAACGAGGACCACACCATGGCTTGATTTATTTCTGTCAATACACCATGATTTGAGTGGGTTTCGATAAAATGCATGATGTACGTTCGTTCGGTTTGGCCAATGCGTGGCTTCGGCAATATCCTACACTATAGAGGGTTTTTTTCAAGTTATTTATTGTGAATACATTCTCATTTACATTTTACATGGACCATGTATAGTTTCGTGGGAAACTGACAAGGTCGGTCCAGACGAGAAAACACAAAGGGTACCTCCTTTGCTGAATCAGCCAAAAATTGGTGTCTCGCTTAGACGTGCATAACTTTTGCTACGGGGATCCATTTTAAGACCATGACCCACCAAAATGAACCTTAGAACGAGTAACAAGCCATGTTTTGGTCGCTTTCTGTCAATACACCATGATTTGAGTGGGTTTCGATAAAATGCATGATGTACGTTTGTTCGGTTTGGCCAATGCGTGGATTCGGCAATCTCCTACACTATAGAGGGTTTTTTTCAAGTTATTTATTGTGAAAACCTTCTCATTTACATTGTATATAGACCATGTATAGTTTCATGGGAAACCGACAAGGTCGGTCCGGACGAGAAAACACAAAGGGTACCCCCTTTGTTGAATCGGTCAAAAATGGGTGTCTCGCTTAGACGTGCATAACTTTTGCTACCGTGATCCGTTTTAAGCCAATGACCCACCAAAAAGAACCTTAGAACGAGGAGCACGTCTTGGCTTGGTCGCTTTCTGTCAATACACCATGATTTGAGTGGGTTTCAATAAAATGCATGATGTACGTTCGTTCGGTTTGGCCAATGCGTGGCTTCAGCAATATTCTACACGATAGTGTTTTTTTTTTTCAAATTGTTTATTGTGAAAACCTTCTTATTTACATTGTAGATGGACCATATAGTGTTTCGTGGAAATACGACAAGGTCGGTCCGGACGAGAAAACACAAAGGGTACCCTCTTTGCTGAATCGGCCAAAAATGGGAGTCCCACTTAAACAGCCCTAACTTTTGCTACGGGGATATCTTTTAAGCCCATGACCTGCCAAAACTAACCTTAAAACGAGGACCATGCCATGGATTGGTTGTTTTATGTCAATACACCATTATTTGAGTGGGTTTCGATAAAATGCATGATGTACGTTCGTTCGGTTTGGCCAATGTGTGGCTTCGGCATTATCCTACATGAGAGCAGGTTTTTTTCATGTTATTTATTGTGAAAACTTTCTCATTTACATTGTAGATGGACCATGTATAGTTTCGTGGAAATCCGACAAGGTCGGTTTGGACGAGAAAACACAAAGGGTACCCCTTAGTTGAATCGGCAGCCAAAAATGGGTGTCCCGCTTAAACATCCATAACTTTTGCTACAGGGATTCGTTTTAAGCACATGACCCACCAAAATGAAACTTAAAACGAGGATCGCCCCATGTCTTGGTCGCTTTCTGTCAATACACCATGATTTGAGTGGATATCGATAAACTGCATGATGTACGCTCTTTCGGTTTGGCCAACGCATGGCTTCGGCAATATCCTGCATGAGAGTGGGTTTTTTGCAAGTTATTTCCCTTGAAAACCTTATCATTTAAATTTTAGATGAACAATGTAAAGATTCATGGAAATCCGACGAGGTCGGTCCGGACGAGATAACACAAAGGGTACTCTGTTTGCCGAATCGGCCAAAAATGGGTGTCGCGCTTAAACGTCCATAACTTTTGCTACGGAGATCCGTTTTAATCCCATGACCAGTCAAAACGAAACTTAGAACAAGAAGCACGTCCTGGCTTGGTCTCTGTCTGGCAATACACCATGATTTGAGTAGGTATCGATAAACTGCATGTTGTACGTTCTTTCGGTTTGGCCATTGCGTGGTTTCAGCATTATCCTGCATGAGAGTGGGTTTTTTGCAAGTTATTTCCCTTGAAAAACTTATCATTTATATTGTAGATGGACAATGTAAAGATTCGTGGAAATCCGACGAGGTCGGTCCGGACGAGAAAACACAAACGGGGTGTCGCACTTAAACGTCCATAACTTTTGCTACGGGGATCCGTATTAAGCCCATGACCCATCAAAATGAACTTTAGAACGAGAAGCATGCCATGGCTTGGTCTCTTTTTGTCAATACACCATGATTTTAGTGGGTATCGATAAGCTGCATGATGTACGTTCTTTCAGTTTGGCCAATGCGTGGCTTCGGCAATATCCTGCACGAGAGTGGGTTTTTTGCAAGTTATTTCCCTTGAGAACCTTATAATTTATATTGTAGATGAACAATGTAAAGATTCGTTGAAATCCAACGAGGTCGGTCCGGACGAGAAAACACAAAGGGTACCCACTTTGCTGAATCGGCCAAAAATGGGAGTCCCACTTAAACATCCCTAACTTTTGCTACGGGGATTTGTTTTAAACCCATGACCCGCCAAAACGAACCTTAAAACGAGGACCACGCCATGGATTGGTTGCTTTATGTCAATACACCATTATTTGAGTGGGTTTCGATAAAATGCATGATGTACGTTCGTTCTGTTTGGCCAATGTGTGGCTTCGACATTATCCTACATGAGAGCAGGTTTTTTTCAAGTTATTTATTGTGAAAACTTTCTCATTTACATTGTATATGAACCATGTATAGTTTCGTGGAAATCCGACAAGGTCGGTCTAGACGAGAAAACACAAAGGGTACCATCCCCTTTGCTGAATCGGCCAAAAATGGGTGTCCCGCTTAAACATCCATAACTTTTGCTACAGGGATTCGTTTTAATTACATGACCCACCAAAATGAAACTTAGAACGAGGATCGCCCCATGTCTTGGTCGCTTTCTGTCAATACACCATGATTTGAGTGGATATCGATAAACTGCATGATGTACGTTTTTTCGGTTTGGCCAACGCGTGGCTTCGGCAATATCCTGCACGAGAGTGGGTTTTTTGCAAGTTATTTCCCTTAAAAACCGTATCATTTATATTGTATATGGAAAATGTAATGATTCGTGGAAATCCGACGAGGTCGGTCTGGACGAGAAAACACAAAGGATACCCCCTTCGCTGAATCGACCAAAAATGGGTGTTGCACTTAAATGTCCATAACTTTTGTTACAGGGATCCGTTTTAAGCCCATGACCCGTCAAAACGAACCTTAGAACGAGAATCACGCCATGGGTTAGTCACTTTCTGAAAATACACCATGATTTGAGTAGGTATCGATAAACTGCATGATGTACGTTCTTTCGGTTTGGCCAATGCGTGGCTTCGACAATATCCTGCACGAGAGTGGGTTTTTTGTAAGTTATTTCCCATGAAAACCTTATCATTTACATTGTAGATGAACAATGTAAAGATTCATGGAAATCCAACGAGGTCGGTCCAGACGAGAAAACACAAAGGGTACCCCCTTTGCCGAATCGGCCAAAAATGGGTGTCCTCTTAAAGGTCCATAACTTTTGCTACGTGGATCCGTTTTAAGACCATGACCCATCAAAACGAACCTTAGAACGAGAAGCATGTCATGGTTTGTTCGCTTTATGGCAATACTGAAAATGTAAAATCCCAGATCAAGCGATTCAAGATTTGACAATCAAAGGAGAATTTCTAGAGAGAGAGTAGAGAGAGAAAATCACAAGTCGTATTATTTCAATATGGAACTTACAAGTCTTTTCTACTCACTCTCAAGAGACTAAACTCTTATATATCATCACTCTTACAAACACTCACAAAGCTTTAAACCCACATGACAAAAATGTTGACTTTTCTAGACTTTGACCATACAAACTTTGATTTTACATGACCTTTACTTTTCACATTAAATCTTGGATACAATTTATACACTAACATTCTTCCCCTTTGTATTCAAGATTTAACAAAAATTTGACAATCGTCTTCTGCGCTTGATTCTTCGAACTTTGACTCTGACATCTTTAAACGTTGAAGCTTTGGCAATCTTCAATCTCTGATGCTTTGAAGAATCTTGAAAAGTCTTTCACAAAGTCTTTAAACATCCAACAAGTCTTGAACAAAACTTTGAAACGTTTTAAAATTCCTTGAACTTTAAATCTTTGGAAATCTTTGAACTTTGAGGAATATTTGGAAGCTTGGTATCTTGATCTCTTTGATCCCTGGACTGTCTTAGGAAAAACAAACTTTCTCGATCATCTTGATTTGTCTTTGAATCATCTCTAAATAATTTCTTTTCATCAGACTTGATTGAATTTAACCTTCAAAATTTCTCCACAAGTCTTTTCAACTTTAATATCTCTTTATGGCTTCTCTTATAGCTTTGAAAATTATGTCTTTGAAATTGAACTTTTAGAATTTCTCCCCCTTTTTGATGATTGTGAGAATCAAAATCATCAAAACTTATTTCAAAGTCAGCTCGGTCTTAGAAACTTTTCCGTCAATTAAACAATTGAGTACAGTCTTCATGATCTCTTTTGATAAAGTGTGAACATTCTCCTCCAATTGTTTTGATAATGAGCCGTCAATTCATGAATGTATATATCCGAATCTTTTCAAATTCAGACAAATTATGAGTTGTAACCCTGAATCAACATATGAAACAGTTAGAAGTGTCTGTCAATAACACAAAGTTACTGTATACAATGAACGTACAATGAAAGGAGCTTGAAATAATGTTCACTCCCCAGGACTTCCATTCTATGAATGTTCTGACAAAAAAACTGATTTTCTATGTGCTCGTGCTTGTGTTATGAAATAATTAGCACAAAGATTGCTGTTAAGGCTTAAAATTATGCAAACCACTAAGACAACAATGATTATACATAGACTCAAATGTGCATGAAAAAGGTTCGAAGTTGGGCAACTTTCCTTCTTTTTCAATATCAGTATCTTCCAAATGAAGAACCAATTGAGTATGTGTTGCATCCTCAGAAAATGTGAAACATTCTCTTTTTGAGAAAAGAATGAGTAGCTGGTGGGGTGTTTGCAAGAGTTGGCATGGGCTCATTGCCTGTTTCAATGATGGTCACCAAAGAATGTGAACCAATCAGTAGATGTGGCTACCCAACTCAGAAAGATTTGGTGCAGAGTTTGATATTCTTTTACTCTGATCTCACACCCTCTTTCTTTTGAACATTTTAAGCTCACTTCTAATCAAACTCTCTTTTACATTTTTCCACTCCACATACTGAGAAAAACTCAACCGGATGAGTTATCTCCCCCACTCTTTGATTTAAAACCCCTCACCCCTAAATCACTCAAGGATTACTTCCTGGGCAGGAAACACTGGTTAACGTGAATCCACAGAAGTTATGTTTAAGCTCGCACATGAATCCCATGTAATTTGTCCTAAAAGATATGTTGCTCAACAATTTAGATTGAACAATTAAGCATCCGAAAACAGAATAACTCTGTAAGTATATGAATTTTTCATATTGTTAGTGTGAGAGTTTTGAATATTTCTCAAAACAAGAATAATGAATGAATAAAATGAAATCAACATAATTGTTTCGAGAAATTGACACTATATCAAACAGATCAAATGTCATGAGTATGGACATTTAAGGTTGGGGTATCAAAGAACTTGATAGTTTATTTATATGAACAAATATAAACAATTTAGCAATGAACAAACAAAGATAGAAATGATGTTTGAAGCTCAACAACTTGAAATCAAACGGGGGTACTACCATCGAAAAATTTGTTTCGTTTAGAGACATGGTAATAACAAATTCAAATGAAGTACTGAACCGGTGTGTATGAATACTTGACAGTATATGGACAAGATAATACACATGTATTGATCTTTGGAAACACACGGTCAGTTAAACTTTAACGCTCAACAATGAAAAAACATTTAAAATCACACTTCTAGATTCATGAAATCTTTTGAGAATAGAGAAGTGGTTTGAACATTTAAGAAAACGTTTTTCATGCTTGAAAGTTGTTCTTCTTTCAAACAATCAGAGATTAAGATCAGAAGATACTTACATTTAAGCTCCCCCTCAAATCATAATATAATGATTTAGGTCAAATAATCTCCCCTTGGATATTTTCAAAATATCCTTTACTAAACATTAAAGACCGAGTCCTAAGTTATTTTACTTAGAAGTCATAGTCCTTTAACATTGAAGTGCGGGTCTTGAACTGAATTATTCAAGAGCCACAGTTCTTTGAGGTACGATTCCTAGACTGTTTTGTTCTGAAGTCAAACATCTTGCTCCCCCTACACCCGTGGTACCTGCAACACAGATTTGACAAGTTTTGGTACCCACTGATATTTGGGTTCTGGTAAGTTAGATTTAGGAATCCACTTCTCAATAGATTTAAATCTTTTAAAATTACTTTTCTGAGAAGTTATTCTATAAGATCCGTACCAGTTATGAGCAGATTCTTTTTGAACAAAATCATTCTCTCCACAGTAAGAACAACAGATTTTCTTCTGAGCAATCATGATCAAATGATTAGTAGAACAAAACATATCAGAATTACCAAAAGATTTACCTTTATGAGCTCTGTTCTTCTTGGCATTTGATGTGGATTTGAATGATTTGTCATTCTTCTTCTCTTCATCAGGAGAACTCTTCACTCTCCAAACCATCTATCCTTTCTTTGAATGCTTTCCAAGAGATTTGACATAGAATCTCGCTGGACTATCAACAGACTTGTCATAGAACAGATTAGATGGACGAATCTGATTTGATTTGACAATGTTTGGTTTGACACTTTTCTTTTTGAAAACATTTTTCTCATGAATAGAACTTGAAGAAGTTTTGAAAGAACAAACTGATTTCGTTGAATTGTCAAGAGGTGATTGATTAACCACATCAACAGAAACTTTATCTGACAATTCAACATTTGCAGCTTCCAAGTCCTTTATTTTTTTGGATAAAATGTTTCTTTCATCATAAAGTGTGTCAAACTTCTTCTTCAAATCATTTCTAGCCATTTGTTCTTTCTGAATGTCTGAGGATAGAACAGATATCTTGGATACGAGATTAGATATTTCAGATTCAAAGTTTAAACGTTCTTGTTCGAAATCTTTTTCCAAGTTCTTGGTTTTCACAGAAATTTCTTTGAAAATCCTAGTATTTCTCTTTTCAACATTTTTCTTTTCCATCTCAAAAGACTTCTTCTTTTCTTGAAACGATTTTCTTTCTTTTTCAAGTAAGTCTTGTAAAACAGAGATTTGTTTGGGAAGTTCAATCGTTTTGTCTTCAAGAACTTTTCTCTCTTTAGCAAATGTGTCTCTTTCTGTGATTAAGATTTTTTCAAACTCTGACACTTGCTTCAAGAGATTCAAACATCTTAGCTCAAGATCCTTTTTCTCTTGGATAACTTTCTTTGAAAAACCAGATAGCTTTTGAGCATAGGTTTTCTCTAGATCAACTTTAATTGTATATGCATTGAGATTTTTCATCAGATCAACATTCTTTGCTTCCAATGCATATATCTTCTCTTTAAAATCCTTTAACTTGCTATATAGATCAACTAATTCAACTTTCAGCTCTGATGATTTCTGTTCAGTTGACTTCAATTGGCTTTGAAGTTTGGTTATCTCTCTCTCTCTCTCTCCTTCAATCTAATCTCTTTCTCTTTTGCCTTGTTGATACCTGAAAAATCAGATTTAGAATGATTAATACATTTTCCACATTCAATAGTTTTATCAGAATTAACAAATTTAGCTTTCAACTCCTGAATCTGATTTAGAAGAACTGAATTCTGATTCTTCAATTTATCCCGTTCAACTTCTATGGCAAGTATCTCAAGCATATACATGATAGCACAATCTCTCCCTGATAAAACAGTAGACATCTTGATATATGAAAAAAAATTATTTCAAAATGATCGTTAACAAAAATCAGAAAATTTTGATTACTATCAGAAATATGTCCCCCTCCACAAACTTAGCACGGGGGTCCCGCTACCCGGTTAGCAGATGGGGTCAAGGGGCAGCCCCCTAGAGAAATTTTTTCTGACATATTGAATGTATGCTTGAAATGATTGTTCCCAAAATATTCAGATACAACACTTGAAAAGATCAGAAAAATTTCTAAGGCAAAAACTCGCAAAACAAGTAAACTCGCAGAACACTGTTCACTTTACTTCTTGCTAACACCTTTGTGCGTGTTTTGGGAACTCGTACATAACTACTAGCGCGTTTTAGAAAACTTTCATACTTCGTCGTGCGCGAAGTGGCTTCTCGCAGAATGTTATGTGCGCGTTTCTTGAAACTCGCAAATAATGATGTGCGCGTTTTAGCTTCTCTCACACTACTTCATGCGCGTTTTGGACTTAGAAAATATTGATCACTTTAGCTTCTCGCAAACGAACATAAACTCGCACACCAAATAACCCTTGCGCATTCCATACTTAGACAATTTTCTCAGAACAAGAACTCGCTAAATGTAAACTCGCAGAACTAGAGAACTCGCTGATTACAGTTCATATCACTTCTCGCAAGATGACTTGTGCGTGTTTTCCACTTCTCGTAATATACTCTATGCGCAAACTATGCCCAAACTCGCAGAAATCATGAAGATCAACATCGTGTGTGTTCTTCAGTTCGTGCGTGTTCTTGATTAGCGCGAAGTGAAGATCTTGCGCGTTTGTTCCTTTGACTCACAGATTTGATCCAAAAATCATTTTAACCTGCAATTTTCTCAACAGACTGAACTAATATGATCGAAATTCGAATTTGAACCAGTTTCTAATACATTTTATGAACTAGAAACTTCAATTACAGTGCAATTGATCAAGATACAATGATTGTAAACTTTTTCAAGAAAATACAAAAATCCAAAATTCAATCTGTTTTGATGATTAATTGATGAATCAATGTGAACAAGAAAGATACTATTACATCAAACGAATCCTTGTTAAGTCTGATTTTGTAGTAATCAATGTAATTATTACTTGTGGCTTTATCTGTAGTTTAGCTTGCCTTTTATGTCTGTTTTGGCCATGTGTATATAAGGCCCTTTGTGTCTTTGTCTTGTAAGAAGTGAGTCTTGTAATAAGTGTGGTAATATGTGTTGTAAGAACTTCTGCGCTACATTCGGAATACACATTAAGCTTTTGCATATGATATTCTCTCTCTACTTTATCTCTCTAAAGATTTAGATAGATCTTGGTTTATCAATTGGTATCAGAGCCAATATGAATCTGAGAGATTTTGAGAGAACCAGATTTTGATTTGAATTTGTAGAAAAATTAAAGAATTTGATTGATTTTTCTTGAATTTTTCAAGAAAATCTCGTTTTTTAATTTTTTCACAAATTTGAGTTGAATCTTGATTCATTTTTTCTTGCAAATAGGTTTGTTGGATTCGTATTCTATGTTAGATCAGTTTTGATTCACATCTTTTTGCGAGAAAATCAGTTTTTGAAGATCAATTTTAGGAAATTCGTGGTTTTGGACCGTTCTGCGAAAGTTCACTGTTCGATTCTTCAGTTCAAGATTCTGTGAAAGATTGTTCAAATTGGTTCGAATTGATTGTTAATTGTGATTAGAAATCAGTTTTCGATTATATTTGTGTAGGCATATTTCATCAGATTTGATTTTGTGATCGAATTAATAGAGTGTGTGATCGATTTGGTTATTTTGCGCTAGATCAATTTTGTGCCCCAACTTCATCAGTTTGAGTTTTTCATCAGTATCAAAGTCATCAAAGTTTGCGCCAATCTCATCATGATTTGCGCCAGTCTCATGGGATCGTCTTCAGATTCAGTGTTCTGCGCAAAGTTCTGTTTGCGCCTAATCTATTAGCGAAAAGTTCTTTTTGCACCGGATTCTTCAGTTTTTCATTGTTCTTAGACCTCGGTTGAAGGAGGGACACCAGTCGAAGGAGGGAGACCCCGGTCAAAGCTTGCACACCGGTCGCACACCCACACCGGTCGCACAACCACACCGGTCGGCCTCAAGACCCCGGTTTTCGCCATCAGTTCGCACAAAGTCTTTCTTGCGCCACCTTCTCCTTGCGCAAACCTCTAGTTTGCGTCACCTACTTGAGCCATCTTCACTTAGCGAGTTTCTGAATTTTGCGCCAACTTCACATAGCGTAAAGTATCTTTTGCGCTACTGCCTATTAGCTCATATCTAGGTTTGCGCCAATTTCAAACGTTAATCTTGGACTAACGATAATTTTTTTTCAAGTTTTTTTT
This sequence comes from Arctium minus, assembly GCA_954870635.1. Taxonomy (NCBI): domain Eukaryota; kingdom Viridiplantae; phylum Streptophyta; class Magnoliopsida; order Asterales; family Asteraceae; genus Arctium; species Arctium minus. Next base: position 77,521,623 of record OX941093.1, on the reverse strand, counting down.
GTATCAGATAATTCAAGATGGGATATTTTTCTGATGTTGAAGCGAAGATTGAAAAGCTCGAATTAGAGAACATAAATCTTTCTTTATCTGTTGATTTCTACTCGAAGAAGTCAAAACAATATAATGATGAAAGCAAAATACTGAAAGAAGAAGTTAGTGCATTAAAGACAATTAATGAAGATCTTCTGAAACAGACTTCTGGGCTGAATGATGAAAAAATACTGAGTTTGGAAGCTGAGAACACAGAGCTGACAAGAAAAATCTTTAACTTGGAAGATCAGATTATCCATATCCAGAAAGCATCCGTTAAAAGTTATGAGGAGTAGATTAAGAGTCTGAAGGATGCTAATGCTGAGTTTCGAAAGAAAATATCTGATTTGGAGCAAAAGCTTGCTAAAGACAAATCCAATTTTGAGACTAAAAAGAAACCATTTGCAAAGAAGTTCTCAGATTTTTCAAGAAAATGTGTTGATGAGAAGAAAGAAGTTGAGCTGAGAAAGTAATCATCCTTGAAAGAAAAAAGTTTGTAAAAGAAAAGAAGGCCATTGAACAAAAGAATGTTGGATTCTTCAAAGAAATATCCGGCCAGAGAAACAATGCTGAAAAGGGATTTGAAGAAGAAAGAAATATATTTGAGACATAAATAAAGAAGCTAACAGAGAAGTTATCTGAACTTTCTGAGTGTGTGCTGAAAGAGAAGAAAACGAAGTCTGAATGCAAGACGAAGATTGACCTGCTTGTCAAATAAAGAGACAACTTTGCTTCAAAGATTAAAGAGCTTGAAAAGACAGCCTCAAGTTCAAATCAGAAAACTGTTTCTTCACAAAGGTCAGTTAAATCTTCTGATCAGATTCGTAGTACTAACCTTTTCTATGATAGAAATATAGATGGTTCAGGTACGCAACAAAGAAGAAGGAGATACAAAGAAGAAGAATTGATCTGGAAGAAGAAACCAGTTGAAAATGAGAAGAAAGATGAGCCGAAAGGAAAGAAATCATGTGTACATACACACAAAGCCAAGAAGAACAATGCGCGTAAAGGTAAACTTGATCATATTTACTCGATAGATCAATTAATCAGATTATCAGGTAAGAAAAATTATTGTTCTTATTGTCGTACACATGATAATGTTCACAAAGCCAGTGATCATTTCTGGTATGGTTCTTATTCAATTACTCCCATTCGAACTGCAACTAACATTAATGGACCCAAATACCAGTGGGTACCAAAGCCTAAAATTGATTATGTGTTGGAGGCACCTACTGTCAAGGGGGAGTAGGAGAACAAAGGCGTCTAAGCAAATCAGCTTAGGACCCGTACTTCAACGGAGTTTGACTTCTAAACACAACAGTTTAGGACTCGTACTTCAGTGATCAAAAGACCTTACTCCTGTGCTGATAAGAGATTATACTCCAGTACTCGAATGATGAAATCAACCGTCAAGGGGGAGTACATACTTGTCTGAAATATTTTGCATCCGATAGATATGATGAACTACATTTCTAAATAGATGAAATATTTTTCACTGAAATATTTTAGATGCTTAATTTACGGGGGAGTAAAGGTGTTGGCTTCTGATTATATCAGATCAGAACCCATACTCAAATATTTTCTTCTGGAGGATGCTAATAAGATACTATCTTTTCTAGAAGTTTTTGATTTAAGGGGGAGTTAGAAGTTTTTGCTTTATATTTTCATTGTTATATTTTTCTGATATATTGTTGTTTTACAGATTTAAAGGGAAAGAACTCTTAAATGAAAATATTCATTCCAGGGGGAGTTAAGGATTCTGATTTACAGGTATATCTTTCTAATCCTTACACTCTATCAGTTGTTGAAAGATGAACAATTTTCACTTGTGAAAAATGTTTTTAAATGTTTAAACCACTTCCTATTATTCAAAGATTTTCATGAATTGTGAAGTGTGATTTTAAATGGTTTTGTTTCTGGATTCGTAATTGTATAACTGACCGTGTGTTCTTTAAAGAAAAATACTTCTGTATTTTCTTTTCATATACTTTGTCAAGTATTCATACATAACGGTTCAGTACATTTTTCTTGAACTTTGTTATTACCATGTATCAAAAGTTTAATCTTTCTATGGTAATACTCCCGATTGTATTCAATGTTGTTTGAATCAAACGTCATTTTATTATTACATGTGCTTTCATTGTTAAAATGTTTATATATTGTTCATATAAACAACATTCGTCTTTAATTTCCCAATTATTATTCGTCATGATATTTTGATCTGATCTTAATCATTGTCAGATTCTCAAAACATTTCTATTCTTTCATAAATGTTCATTCATATAAAGTTTTGAGAAATCATCAATGCTTAATATGCTCAAATTTCATTCTGATTCTTAATGAGCATACATTCACTGATATTGATTTTTTGTGCTTTCATGACAAGAAAATCATTGAGGCATTACATTCTTTTTAGGACATGGGATTCATTGTGTGAGCTTAACAGAACTTCCATGGATTCACGATAACCAGTGTTTCCTACCCAAGAAGTATTCCCTGAGTGATTGAGGGGAGAGGGGTAAAAAGATTGAGTATTGGTGTGTGAAGAGGTAAAATGAAAATGAGAGATTGGTTAGATGTGAGCTTATATGATTAAAAGATAGAGGGTGAGAGAACAGAGTAAAAGAATATAAACTCTGCACCAAACTTCTTTCTGAGTCGGGCAACCACATTACTGATTGGTTCATATTTCTTTAGTGACCATCATTGAAATAGGCAGTGAGCCCATGCCGTCTCTTGCATACAACCCCACCAGCTACTCATTCTTTTCTTAAAAAGAGAATGTTTCACATTTTATGGGGAAGCAACACATATGCTATTGGTTCTTCACTTGGAAGATACTGATATTGAAAAGAAGGAAAGTTGCAACACCTTCAACCCTTCATCATGCACAATTGAGTCTATGTATAATCATTGTTGTCTCAATGGTTTACATATTTTGAGCCTTATGAAACACAATTATTGTGCTAATTCTTTCATATCACAAGCACGAGCACACAGAAAATGTGTTTTTTTGTCAGAACATTCATAGAAAATACCTTGTGTTTTTCAATGATTGAATGGAAGTCTTGGGGAGTCATCATAAAACCAGCTCCTTAAATTGTACATTCGTTGTACACAGTGGCTTTGTGCTACTGACGGGCATTCCTAACTGTTTCATTTGTTGATTAATGTTTACCATTCATAATTTGTTTGAATTTGAAAAGTTTCAGATGAATAAATTCATGAATTGACGTCTCATTCAGATCATGAAGATAGTGCTTGCTTATTTATTTGGGGGAGATGTTACAAAGACAGATCTATTTTTGAAAAGTTTTGATGATTTTGATTCTCACAATTCATCAAAAAGGGGGAGATGTATCAAAGTTCAAGTTTAGATGATTAAAATTTGTATCAAAGAGGGAGATGTATCAAAGTTCAAGTTCAGATGAAAAAGCTTATATCAGACTTGGGGAGATAAATCAGATCGAGATAATGCTTCTCCAATCAAATCAAGCCTTTTTGTTGTCTTAGCTCCGACCACCGCCGATCTATCTTGTACATTTGAAAGAGGTGTGTTGTAAAAAGCACAAGTTGAGGTTCATGTTTCTGAACCTAATGTGAATATTTCTCCAAGCATGTTACAATCAGTGTCAGGATCGAATTCTCAACAAGAATTAATTCTCAGAAACAATATCAAAGAAGTTTGCGGAATAACACTTTGATATTCAATGAAACAGTATTCACAAACAGTAAATATGAATAACAAACTGTAAACTTGTATAGAATGATTAAAATCACAAGATTACACACTCAACCTCAATCTTGAAGAACAGACTCTTTCAAGATGAATTCTACTTCTCTAGAATTAGGATCTATGCCTTGAGGTTGATTTCTCTCTAGAACTTAGAATGAATCATTATTTTCTAAACTATTCTATACATTCTATATAAATACTAATCAAAAGATAATTACAATAAATAAACATATTTTCAGTATATCTTCCATGTATATCTCTAAGCTTCCATGAATATCTTCAGTTTATCCAGCTGTCATCCTTTTCATTCGGATCTTCAAGTCATAAGCAGCACTAACTATGTTCAGCAGCATTAACTTCTTCAAGCAGCATTAACTGCGAGCAGCACTAACCACTAGCAGTACTAACTAGCTAAGCGGTACTAACTTTGACTAGCAGTATTAATTCTACTAGCAGTAGTAATGCTCAGCAGTATTAACCTTGAAGTCTTCTAGCAGTAGTAACTCTGAACCAGCAGCATTAACCATTCTTAAGCTTTTCTTCAGTTCCCAACAATCTCCCCCTAACTTGACTTTTAGGAAAAGAAGTCAAGTTCTTTAGATGCTCTTCAAGATGCTTTCAACACCTCAGGTTCAATTTCCCAAATTTGGATCTAGGCCCAAACTTTGATTTACAGTCCTTCTCACCACAATCTTTGCCATCTCTGAATCCTTTGTACATACCAGTGTAGCTTTAAGCATCCCTTCTAGCTTCTCCTTGCTATGCTCATAGATTTTGTCCACCAGGTAGTATTCATGATAACAGTTGTCAATAGTAATCATGTATACTCCACAGTTTTCAAACAGTATCCATTTATCAATCTTCTTGAATATGAACTCATGCTTATGATCTTTGATCCTGTAATTCACTCTTTCTGGATCAAACATCATGCACAAGTATTCCAATGTCACTTTGAGAAGATTCTCTTCAGTACCTTTCAACACAGGTTCATAAAGTTTCATCCCCACTTTATATAATTCTTCTATATCAGCTCTTGAACAACTTCTGATAACTCTCCCCCATGTTGAATAAGCTTCAAATGAACCATCAGCTCTCTTGATTCTGAAGAAAGTCTTTCCACTGTCTCTTAGAATATCCCAAAAGATGATCTCTGGAGCTTGCATAGAGATTGGAACAGCCTTCAAAGGTTCCACTATTGTCATGTACAGATCCATACTCTCATCTGTTGGCTTACTTGACTGTTCTGGAAGTTGTACTGATTCTGCTATAGGTACCTCTGAATGCTCTGCTGTAGAACCAGCTGTTTCTTCCACTCTGGGCCTTTTAGACTGCTTTTTGGAAGCAATTGTCTTCACCCTTTTTCCAGGTTTAGCTTCTACACCAACACTCTCTGAGTCTTCCTTATTCTCTTTTGTAGGTGTGACTTCCTCAGGGAATGGTTGCTGAATGTTTAGATCATGTCTCTCCTTCATTCTTCTTTCAGCCTCTTCCCTTTGTGAGGAGTCCCCTTGGAGCTTTGCTATTTCCTTCCTGTAGAGCTCCTCAACTTGACTGTATGCCATGTTGGTAAACATCTCCCCCTTGACTCCAATTGCACCTTTCAGGAAATTTATCATCTTTCTTCTTTCCTGATTGGCCAAAAAGGTCTTGGAGGGTTGTCTTTTCTGCTTCATCACTGGCATTTTCTGTTTAGACACTTTCACAGAGCTTTTCTTGGCTTCAGATTCTGCTTTTAAACTTTCTTGATATTCTGCATTGAGTTTTCTGGCCATTATCCTTGCAAGCTCTCTATCTGTTTCTGTTTGAATTTGCTCCTCCTTTTCCATTTGCTCTTGAAGCTGCTTTGCCATCTCCTCATCCATTTGAATCTGACTCCTCTTCTTTGAAGGTTGTTCAGGTTCAACCATCTTTCCTTTTCCTTTTATATCCTCCTTCATTCTCTTCTTTTGAGGTTCTCCTTCATTGATGACCACTCCTTTGGCCTTTTGAGTAGCCTTAGGAGTGTCATTCTTAGCTTTTACCAGAGTTTCTGCTATCTCTAATTCTTCTACAGAAAGCCCTGTTACTACTGCTTCTGTTACTGCTGCTTCAGCAGTATTAACAGTTTCTGCTGCTTCAGCAAATTTTGTTTCTTTTTCTTCCTCTTCCTCCCCCTCAACCTTAAATGGCCTCTCAACTGTACTTTGTTTCTCTGTTTCTGCCTCTTTCTCCCCCTTGTTGGAAGCATCTTTATTGGTTGACCTCTTCTTTAAGACAAACTGCTTCCTCTTCTTCCTCTGTACAAGCCTGATCACCATCTTCTTCAATTTAGCAATCTGGACTTGTTGTGACAGGATCACCAGCTTCATCTCCTCTATGTCTTTTCCTTGTTTCATAACATCTAGGTTGATGTTTCCCATTGTATCCATCAATTCCTGGTAGTTATATCTGTCCTCACCTTCTCTAGAAGTGTTACCCTCTTTTGAATGATCGTTGGATCTTTTAGTAGTGGAAGTCTTTTGCCTAGCAGAAGCACTATCCACCCCCGTGGTTTCTTGGCACCAGGGACCTTTGAATGATTGCTCATTCAAAGTTGCCATGGGGGAGGTCTTATTGATGTTACCACTTTCCTCCTCTGTGCTAGCAGGAGTAGTGGCAGCCTCATCACCCATATGCTCTTCCTCCTCCTCAGAGAGCACCTCCTTGGGGTTGGGAGACACCCCTTTGGTTTCCCTATTGATATTCCCTAAAGGAGAATTCTCCCTTAGAGGGCTTAAAGGCTTGGGGGTTGATGGTACAAGAAGGGAAGGAGCCTTCTTTACCTGTTTCCTCTTGTATGTTTGGGTGATAGGTGAGGTTGGTTTTTCAAGAAGGGACTGGGGGATAGATTTAGAGTGGGAAGGTTGGGATTGGCTAGCAGTAGGATGGTCTAATGGGGGCCTTGACCCTGCTGCCATACCTTCATTGGTTTGGGACACCACCATCATTGTCGAGAACAATGGGGTGTCAACTCCTTCCGAGTCCCCAGCAGATCTTCTCATATTTGAGAAAACCTTGCCTTTGGGGGTTTTAGGTACATATATTCCAGCAGAATGAGAAATATCAGTCAATTCATGGTTGATTACTGCTTGAACAAACCTGGGATACATATAAAAGCTCTTTTTGTTTCCCATGTTTGAAACAAGATCATTGAAAAGCATTTGTGAAAAATTGTACCTTCTGGCAGTGGCCAAACAGACCAAAGCATAAGCAATGGGACTGCTGAACTCACTCCATCCAGTAGTCTTTTTAGAGATGGAATGCATCAGGGTATGAACAAGAAAACGCCATTGGGGTGAGAATTTAGCTTTTGAGAACTTAAAAACACCCAATGGGCCTCCATATCCCATTCTTGTAAGATTAGAGAAAAGTTCATTGTTTGGGATAGAAGTTATACCAGAGGCATCGTCTAGACGTAGACTGATGCGAATAACCTCTTCAGTAACTATTAGTGGTTTTTCACAGACCCTTGTCTTGATCATTTGCACACCATTCTCAGCGACAATGGTGGCATTTGCCCAGAACTGACTTTGATGCTCGATATAGATTGAAGGCGATACAGTAAGAGCATGAGCAATATGGCTTGACTTGAGGAAATCCACAATCTGATGAAATCCTGCAGCTTGCTTTGGCTTTTGTAGCATCGCGATCTCATTGTGTTCATCGATGAATGACATGGATGCCATTGATCTTAGTGAAGAACTTGCCTGAAAACTTCGAGTCTTGAGAGAGAAAGGGTTTAGAGCGCAAGTGAACAGTATGCAAAGAGTCGTTATGAACTTTTAGGCGGGCAAAGGGTATTTATAGTATTCGGAACATAAGCAGTATTAACCTAGAGCAGTATTAACGGACAAGCAGTATTAACTATCTAGCAGTATTAACTGCGAGCAGTAGTAACTACTAGCAGTATTAACTAACTAGCAGTATTAACTGCGAGCAGTATTAACTGACTAGCAGTATTAACTGACTAGCAGTATTAACTAACTAGCAGTAGTAACTGCGAGCAGTATTAACCACCTAGCAGTATTAACTGCAAGCAGTATTAACCGACTAGCAGTATTAACTAACTAGCAGTAGTAACTGCGAGCAGTATTAACCAACTAGCAGTATTAACTGCGAGCAGTATTAACTGCGAGCAGTATTAACTACTAGCAGTATTAACCATACTTACTCTTTGAAGCTTAGGCTGAATTGAGTACTGCTATGTATGCCCTGCAAAGAAAGATTAGTAACACCAAGAATCTATAATATTCAGGTATTTAACCACTTTTTGAGAGGATGCTTATTCAGAGTTGATCATTCCCACACTTGTTACCAAGAAAGTGAATCTACCCACATCAAAAGCTTTGGTGAATAGATCAGCAAACTGGTTGTCAGTATGAACTTTTACAACTTGAATAAGTTTCTTTTCATTACAGTCTCTTATGAAGTGATACCTGGTCTCAATGTGCTTTGTCTTAGAGTGCTTGACAGGATTATTCACAATGCTGATAGCACTGCTATTATCAATAAAAATGGGAGTGTGTAGAAAGGTTGCCCCATAGTCCAGCATTTGATTCTGAATCCATAAGACTTGAGAACAGCAACTTGCAGATGCTATGTACTATGCCTCTGTTGTAGATGTGGACACTGTGGTTTGTTTCTTGCACTGCCATGAAACTAGTCTAGCACCCAAAAACTGACATCTTCCAGAAGTAGATTTTCTGTCCAAGTTTGCCCCACCTAGATCACTGTCTGAGTATGCTATTAGGTCAAAGGGTGAGTCATGAGGATACCAAAGTCCCAATCTGGGTTGCCCTTTGAGATATCTGAATATCCTCTTAACAGCTTGAAAGTGAGATTGCTTTGGCCTAACTTGGAATCTTGCACATACACAGACTGGAAACATTATATCTGGCCTTGATGCTGTGAGATACATGAGAGATCCAATCATGGATCTATAATGATGCACGTTCATATCCTCCCCCTCAAGATCTGCAGTTATCTGCTTGTGTGTCTCCATAGGTGTGCTGGCAGGTTTTGAATCTGAGAAACCGAACTTGGTTAGAATGTCCTGCACATACTTGGATTGACAGATGAAGATGCCATCTGACTTCTGTTAAACTTGGAGTCCAAGGAAGAAAGTAAGTTCCCCCATGGAACTCATTTTGAACCTTTGATGCATTAGTTCCTCAAACTCCTTGCACATGTTGTCTCTTGTAGATCCAAAGATAATGTCATCAACATAGATTTGGACCAGCAAGATATCCTTCTTCTTTCTCTTGATAAATAGAGTCTTATCAATGACTCCTCTTTCAAAGCCATTTTCCAAGAGATAGGATGACAGAGTGTCATACCATGCTCTTGGAGCTTGATGCGGTCCATAAAGAGCTTTCTTCAATTTTGTATACCCTGTCTGGATAGCTTGGGTTTTCAAACCCTGGTGGTTGACAGACATATAGCTCTTCTTCAATTGAGCCATAGAGAAAAGCACTTTTTACATCCATTTGATAGACTTTTAAGTTCATGTAAGAAGCATAGGCTAGGAATAATCTGATTGCTTCTATCCTAGCCACAGGTGCAAAGACTTCTTCATAATCTATACCGTCTTCTTGAGTATACCCTTGAGCCACCAGCCTTGCTTTGTTCCTTATGACAATTCCTCTTTCATCTCTCTTGTTCCTGAAAATCCACTTTGTGCCAATTGCTCTTTGACCTTTAGGAAGGTCTACTAGATCCCATACATCTTGTAGTTTGAACTGCAACAGTTCTTCTTGCATTGCTTCTATCCAACTGGATTCTTTCATAGCATCATGTGCCTTTTTAGGCTCAAGCTGGGATAGAAAGCAAGAAAGCACTGTATGCTGTTGATCTTGCATTTCTTGAAGCCTGCTTTGATGTCTAGTCATCATAGGAGAAGATATATCTCCTATTACCAGCTGTGGAGGATGATTCTTTTGAACTCTGGTGTTATGACTAGGTTCTTCATTAAGTCCTACCTCTAGATTAGAGTCATTCAACTCAACTGAAGTGTTTTCAGCAGCTACTTCTGATTCTTTATTTTCTTGAGTCTCCACATCTCTACTTTCTTCTTCACTCTGACTTGGTCCAGTAGATGGTTCCTTTTCACAGTCTTCAAAAGAATTCACTGTGGGTATGGGAAAGATCACAGATTTAGATATACTTTCTTGAACTTGTGTAGTCCCTGATCCTCCACATCCTGAACCTGCATAATCATCACTACTGAAACCAAATGAGTTAGTTAGTGAATCAATGTCAAATAGCCACTGAGGACCAGTTCCAATAGGATTTGGTGTGTTCTCATTGCATTTGACATTGTCACTTTCTTCAATTATTCTAGAAGATGTGTTAAAAACTCTGTAGGCCTTACTCTAAGATGAATAACCAACAAGAAATCCATCATCTGCTTTGCTATCAAACTTGCCTAAGTGAGATTTGGTATTGAGAATTGTACAAGGACACCCAAAAGGTTTGAAAAATCCAATGAAAGGTTTTCTTTTATTTAAAAGCTCATATGGGGTCTTGTTCTTTGGCTTGACTACTAGAACTCTGTTTTGGACATAGCAAGCAGTATTAACTGCTTCAGTCAGAAGGTAATTGGCAGTTTTGAATCAGCCAACAGAGATCTAGCAGCCTCTATTAGTGTTATATTTCTCCTCTCAGCAACTCCATTCTGTTGAGGAGTCCTAGGGTACTATATTGTCACTCAATACCTTTTTCCTCACAAAAGGTGTTTAGATCAAGATTTTTAAATTCAGTTCTATTGTCTGATCTAATGATTTTTACTTTTTGATTAGTTTGGTTTTCAATTCTTAGGATAAAGGATTTGATCAGTCCACTTGTCTCATCCTTAGTCCTTAGAAAATATACCCAAGTAAATCTGGAGTAATCATCAACAATAACCAAGCAGTAAGATTTCTTGCCAATACTCATAACATTTGTTGGACCAAACAGATCCATATGCAATAACTGGAGACAAGAAGAAATTGTATTTATCTCTTTGGTCTTATGAGAAGTTTTATGCTGTTTGCCTTTAAGGCAAGCAACACAATGATCATCACATGAAAAGACTTTAGATGGTAATCCTCTTACAAGGTTGTTTTTAACAAGTTTGTTCATAGTCTTAAAATTCATGTGACACATCCTTCTGTGCCAAAGAGAGGATTCATCTACAGAAGCTTTTGAAACAAGACAATTTAGAGATGAATCACTATCAACATTGTCCATATCTAGACAATAAACATTGTCCTTTCTTGGAGTTCTAAGTAGTATCATGCTTTCATCAACTACCTTGAACCCTGGAGCAAGGATCATACACTCAGTATTAGTGAATAATATGCTATGTTGTTTGTCACAAACTTGTGATACACTTAACAGGTTGTACTTCAATTGATCAACATAGTAGACCTCCTCAAATGTCATCTTACCTTTGGTGACATTACCTTTGCCACTTATTTTAACCCCAGTAAGATTATCTCCAAATGCAACATGTCCTCCATTGATATTCTTGAAATCCTGAAGGCATGACATGTTGCCTGTCATGTGCCTAGAGCAACCACTATCAACATGACATATGCTCTTTCCCTTGAGCTGTTGGTTGCCCTACACACAAGATAAATCAGTTAGTATGAAATAGGAACCCAAGCCAAAGTGGTCTTGGGTACCCCTTTCTCATCAAAATACTTGCATTCTTTCTTGACAAGATTTTTGAACTTTAACTCCTCATTCTTGGAGTACTTTGTCACAATAATAGGCTTGGAAACATTTTTGCTAGAAGCAGTACTGGTTTTAGAAGTACTAACTGCCTTAGCAGCACTTGCATGCTTAGCAGTACTAACCTTGTTAGAAGTAGTAACTGTGTTAGCAGCAGTAACTGTGTTGGCAGTATTAACCTTTGAAGAGGTACTAACAGTATTAGCAGCATTAATATTTTCAGCAGTACTAACACAGGTAGCAGCAGTAATACTTCCAGCAGCACTAACCCTGTCAACAGTACTAACAGTTTTAGTGCTTCTAGGCACCAACATTTTGACGCTTTCTTTTAAAATCCTTTTCTTCATGGGGCCTTTACTTTCACCAAGTTTCTTTATCACATGTTTCTTTCCATCCTTCCTATAACCAACAGGTTTTTGCACAAATCTTTGAAAGGTCATCTGTTGGTTAGTAGGGTTAAAGAAGCAATATTTAGCCAAATGATTTAACTTGCCACATATGAAACAAGGTTTTGGTCTATTGATTTTACTTAGATCAACTCCTTGCTTCTGAGCCCATTGATTATTCCAGTTTCTTTGATTTCCTCTTTTTAAACCAGAATTTAGGCTCTTGGCTTTACTGCAAGCACACTGTTTACAAGATCCAGGATTCACAACCGTGGTTTGTTTGTAATGGACCTTGTTATCCTTTCCTTTGGTCTTCTCTATCTCCTTGGACTTGACCCAGATTTTCCCACATCCCTCATTGATGATAATGTTGTTTTCTAATGGGATCTCTTTACTCACATCATTATCCCTATACTCACTGGCTTCTTTCTCAGTCAAATCCTTAATTACTACCTCATCCAAAGGATCTATCTTAAAAGCTTTCTCAGATAAGTCCTTTTTCTCCTTAGTTTCTAACAAGTCTGAAGTAGGAGAGATATAATTGTTGTTGTAAGGAGGAGGTGTATTGTTGTATCCAATACCAGGCTTCATCTTATCATGAATCTGAGCCTTTAGAAGAGAATCCATTGCTTTTGAAGCATATGAAAACTTTTCTATGTCAAGTTTAACTTTAGACAGTTCCTCTTTCAGCCTATCACTCTCTTCTAAGGATTTAGACAGTTTGGTCTCTAACTCATTCTTTTCCCACTTCCAATAGTTTGTGTCATAAGAGTGTTGAAGTTCATTAGCTTGAAAGCCTTTGATTTTCTCTTCAAATCTCTCTACTATCAACACATAATCTCTTCTGTCCTTTTCTAATCTTTTGAGGTCATCACACATACTTTGATTGTGATCCCTGTATCTTTTGACAGTGTCTATGCAGGATTTAGTGCAAAGATTAGAAATTACCTCAGAGGGGAGATCAGACACTTCTGCCATAAGAGCTTGATTCTGAATGGCTTCCTCAGCTTGATCACTCCAGTCAAATCCCATTCCTTGTTGAGAAACAAGGGCTTGAGCAGGATTCTTGTTCTGATTGTAGCCTCCATTCTGAGCTTGTTGGTGGTTGTTGTTTGGAACAACACTCCTGCATTCTCTAGCAAAGTGTCCTTTCATGCGACACTTATAACATTCCATCTTAGTCTTGTCAAAACCAGCTCCATCTTCTCTTCTTTGAGAGAAATTATTCCTTCATGTTCTTTTAATGAACTTCTTCACCCTCATGGATAACATGGCCATCTGCCATTTAATATCCATCTCCTCTAGGTCATCAGGGTGAAGTTGATCCAGATCATCATTAATCAATGAATTGTTGTTATGACTGGACAAAAAGGCTTCAAAAATAGTTTCAGTGCCTTTTTCTGGATTTACTCCACTGGCAGTACTAACTGCTTCAGGGTTGGCAGTAGTATCAGTGGATGCTGAAAGAAGTGCAGCATTGTGGATATAACCAGTGGGCTTCTTCTTGGTTTCTACCTCAGCTTCAAAAACTCTTAGATCATTGTATAGATCATCAAGTTCTTTCTCTTCCAGATTGTCACTTTGTCTATATGAGACAGTGTACATAGTCCATTCATCCCCAAGAGATCTGAGGAACTTTCTGTTGACATCATCTTGTTCCATCTTCACTCCTACAGTAGCCAGTTCACCAATGAGTTTGTTGAACCTATCAAAAGTTTGAGTCATAGACTCATTCTTTGAGGAAGTGAAGTTCTCATACTGTTGCTTTAGAACATCTCTTTGATTTCTTTTGATGCTCTTAGTTCCAGCAAATCTTTTCTCTAGAGCATTCCAGAGAATCTGAGCATCAGTGCAGTTGCAAAATTGATGTTGATATTCATTGGGGATGGCCAAGAGCAGAGTGCTCAAGGCCTTCATCTCTGTCTGTCTGATCTTCCTTTCACCATCTGTCTTTGGTGGAGGTCTTTTCCCATCTGGTCCTATCCTTCCAGCTTCAGAAGGACCATTCTCAATGATATCCCACATTGAGTAGTCAGTGAGAAGAATATATTGTCTGATTCTAATCTTCCACATGTCAAACTCACTGGGTTTGAGCATTGGAACCTTAGAGACCAAAGTATTGCTTGATTCTGTAAGATTTTCCATGATGAATAGATGTTTCTGATAAGAGTTTGGCTCTGATACCACTTGTCATGATCGAATTCTCAACAAGAATTAATTCTCAGAAACAATATCAAAGAAGTTTGCGGAATAACACTTTGATATTCAATGAAACAGTAAATCAAAACAATAAATATGAAGAACAAACTGTAAACTTGTATTGAATAATTGAAATCACAAGATTACACACTCAACCTCAATCTTGAAGAACAGACTTTTTCAAGACGAATTCTATTTCTCTAGAATTAGGATCTATGCCTTGAGGTTGATTTCTCTCTAGAACTTAGAATAAATTATTCTCTTTTCAAACTATTCTATATCTTCTATTCATATACTAATCTAAAAGATAATTACAATAAATAAACATATCTTCAGTATATCTTCCATGTATATCTCTAAGTTTTCCATAATCTTCAGTCCATCCAGTTGTTATCCTTTCATGCGAATCTTCATCTTATAAGCAGTATTAATCTTCAGCAGCATTAATCTTTTTTAGCAGCATTAACTACTAAGCAACACTAACTACTAGCAGTAGTAATACTCAGCAGTATTAACCTTGAAGTCTTCTAGCAGTAGTAACTCTGAACCAGCAGCATTAACCATACTTAAGCTTTTCTTCAGTTCCCAACACTGTCAAAAGATACAGGGATCACAATCAAAGTATGTGTGATGATCTCAAAAGATTAGAAAAGGACAGAAGAGATTATGTGTTAATAGTAGAGAGATTTGAAGAGCAAATCAAAGGCTTTCAAGCTAATGAACTTCAACACTCTTATGACACAAACTATTGGAATTGGGAAAAGAATGAGTTAGAGACCAAACTGTCTAAATCCTTAGAAGAGAATGATAGACTGAAAGAGGAACTGTCTAAAGTTAAGCTTGACATAGAAAAGTTTTCATATGCTTCAAAAGCAATGGATTCTCTTCTAAAGGCTCAGATTCATGATAAGATGAAGCCTGGTATTGGATACAACAATACACCTCCTCCTTACAACAACAACTATATCTCTCCTACTTCAGACTTGTTAGAAACTAAGGAGAAAAAGGACTTGCCTGAGGAAGCTTTTAAGATAGATCCTTTGGATGAGGTAGTAGTTAAGGATTTGACTGAAAAAGAAGCCAGTAAGAATAGGGATAATGCTGTGAGTAAAGAGATACCATTAGAAAACACCATTATCACCAATGAGGGATGTGGGAAAATCTGGGTCAAGTCCAAGGAGATAGAGAAGACCAAAGGAAAGAATAACAAGGTCCATTACAAACAAACCACGGTTGTGAATCCTGGATCTTGTAAACAGTGTGCTTGCAATAAAGCCAAGAGCCTAAATTCTGGTATAAAAAGAGGTAATCAAAGAAACTGGAATAATCAATGGGCTCAGAAACAAGAAGTTGATCTGAATAAAATCAATAGACCAAAACCTTGTTTCATATGTGGCAAGTTAAATCATTTGGCTAAATATTATTCCTTTAACCCTATTAATCAACAGATGAACTGTCAAAGATTTGTGCAAAAAACTGTTGATTATAGGAAGGCTGAAAAGAAACATGTGATGAAGACATCTGTTGAAAGTAAAGGCCCCATGAAGAAAAAGGTTTTAAAAGAAAGTATTAAAATGTGGGTGCCTAGAAGCACTAAAACGGTTAGTACTGCTAACAGGGATAGTGCTGCTGGAAGTATTACTGCTGCTACTATTGTTAGTACTGCTGAAAGTATTAATGCTGCTAATAATGTTAGTACCTCTTCAAAAGTTAATACTGCCAACACAGTTACTGCTGCTAACACAGTTACTACTTCCAACAAGGTTAGTACTGCTAAGCATGCAAGTGCTGCTAAGGCAGTTAGTACTTCTAAAACCAGTACTGCTTCTAGCAAAAATGTTTCCAAGCCTATTATTGTGACAAAGTACTCCAAGAATGAGGAGTTAAAGTTCAAAAATCTTGTCAAGAAAGAATGCAAGTATTTTGATGAGAAAGGGGTACCCAAGACCACCTTGGCTTGGGTTCCTAATTCATACTAACTGTTTTATCTTATGTGCAGGGAAACCAACAGCTCAAGAGGAAGAGCATATGGCATGTTGATAGTGGTTGCTCTAGGCACATGACAGGCAACATGTCATGCCTTCAGGATTTCAAGCATATCAATGGAGGACATGTTGCATTTGGAGATAATCTTACTGGGGGTAAAATAAGTGGCAAAGGTAATGTCACCAAAGGTAAGATGACATTTGAGGATGTCTACTATGTTGATCAATTGAAGTACAACCTGTTAAGTGTATCACAGGTTTGTGACAAACAACATAGCATATTATTCACTAATGCTGAGTGTATGATACTTGCTCCAGGGTTCAAGGTAGTTAATGAAAGCATGATACTACTTAGATCTCCAAGAAAGGACAATGTTTATTGTCTAGATATGGACAATGTTGATAGTGATTCATCTCTAAATTGTCTTGTTTCAAAAGCTTCTGTAGATGAATCCTCTCTTTGGCACAGAAGGATGTGTCACATGAATTTTAAGACTATGAACAAACTTGTTAAAAACAACCTTGTAAGAGGATTACCATCTAAAGTCTTTTCATGTGATGATCATTG
The DNA here is from genome assembly GCA_954870635.1 of Arctium minus. NCBI lineage: Eukaryota > Viridiplantae > Streptophyta > Magnoliopsida > Asterales > Asteraceae > Arctium > Arctium minus. The sequence continues at coordinate 77,504,988 of OX941093.1, read as the reverse complement.
TGTTGCTTGCCTTAAAGGCAAACAGCATAAAACTTCTCATAAGACCAAAGAGATAAATACAATTTCTTCTTGTCTCCAGTTATTGCATATGGATCTGTTTGGTCCAACAAATGTTATGAGTATTGGCAAGAAATCTTACTGCTTGGTTATTGTTGATGATTACTCCAGATTTACTTGGGTATATTTTCTAAGGACTAAGGATGAGACAAGTGGACTGATCAAATCCTTTATCCTAAGAATTGAAAACCAAACTAATCAAAAAGTAAAAATCATTAGATCAGACAATAGAACTGAATTTTAAAAAATCTTGATCTAAACACCTTTTGTGAGGAAAAAGGTATTGAGAGACAATATAGTACCCTAGGACTCCTCAACAGAATGGAGTTGCTGAGAGGAGAAATAGAACACTAATAGAGGCTGCTAGATCTCTGTTGGATGATTCAAAACTGCCAATTACCTTTTGGGCTGAAGCAGTTAATACTGCCTGTTATGTCCAAAACAGAGTTCTAGTAGTTAAGCCAAAGAACAAGACACCATATGAGCTTTTAAATAAAAGAAAACCCTTTTATTGGATTTTTCAAACCTTTTGGGTGTCCTTGTACAATTCTCAATACCAAAACTCACTTAGGTAAGTTTGATAGCAAGGCAGATGATGGATTTCTTGTTGGGTATTCATCTCAGAGTAAGGCCTACAGAGTTTTTAACTCATCTTCTAGAATAATTGAAGAAAGTGACAATGTCAAATGCAATGAGAACATACCAAATCCTATTGGGTCTGGTCCTCAGTGGCTATTTGACATTGATTCACTAACTAACTCTTTTGGTTTCAGTAGTGATGATTATGCAGGTTCAGGATGTGGAGGATCAGGGACTACACAAGTTCAAGAAAGTATATCTAAATATGTGATCTTTCCCCTATCCATAGTGGATTCTGTTGAAGAATGTGAAAAGGAACCATCTACTGGACCAAGTCAGAGTGAAGAAGAAAGTAGAGATGAGGAGACTCAAGAACATAAAGCCTCAGAAGTAGCTGCTGAAAACACTTCAGTTGAGTTGAATAACTCTAATCTAGAGGCAGGACTTAATGAAGAACCTAGTCATAACACCAGAGTTCAAAAGAATCATCCTCCACAGCTGGTAATAGGAGATATATCTTCTCCTATGATGACTAGACATCAAAGCAGGCTTCAAGAAATGCAAGATCAACAGCATACAGTGCTTTCTTGTTTTCTCTCCCAGCTTGAGCCTAAAAAGGCACATGATGCTATGAAAGAATCCAGTTGGATAGAAGCAATGCAAGAAGAACTGTTGCAGTTCAAGCTACAAGATGTATGGGATCTAGTAGACCTTCCTAAAGGTCACAGAGCAATTGGCACTAAGTGGATTTTCAAGAACAAGAGAGATGAAAGAGGAATTGTCATAAGGAACAAAGCAAGGCTGGTGGCTCAAGGGTATACTCAAGAAGAGGGTATAGATTATGAAGAAGTTTTTGCACCTGTGGCTAGGATAGAAGCAATCAGATTATTCCTAGCTTATGCTTCTTACATGAAATTCAAAGTCTATCAAATGGATGTAAAAAGTGCATTTCTCTATGGCTCAATTGAAGAAGAGGTATATGTCTGTCAACCACCAGGGTTTGAAAACCCAAGCTATCCAGACAGGGTATACAAATTGAAGAAAGCTCTTTATGGACTGCATCAAGCTCCAAGAGCATGGTATGACACTCTGTCATCCTATCTCTTGGAAAATGGCTTTGAAAGAGGAGTCATTGATAAGACTTTATTTATCAAGAGAAAGAAGAAGGATATCTTGCTGGTCCAAATCTATGTTGATGATATTATCTTTGGATCCACAAGAGACAACATGTGCAAGGAGTTTGAGGAACTAATGCATCAAAGGTTCAAAATGAGTTCCATGGGGGAACTTACTTTCTTCCTTGGACTCCAAGTTCAACAGAAGTCAGATGGAATCTTCATCTGTCAGTCCAAGTATGTGCAGGACATTCTAACCAAGTTTGGTTTCTCAGATTCAAAACCTGCTAGCACACCTATGGAGACACACAAACAGATAACAGCAGATCCTGGGGGGAGGATATGGATGTTCATCAGTATAGATCCATGATTGGCTCTCTTATGTATCTTACAACCTCTAGGCCAGATATAATGTTTCCAGTCTGTGTATGTGCAAGATTCCAAGTTACGCCAAAGCAATCTCACTATCAAGCTGTTAAGAGGATATTCAGATATCTCAAAGGGCAACCCAGATTGGGACTTTGGTATCCTAATGACTCACCCTTTGACCTACTAGCATACTCAGACAGTGATCTAGGTGGGGCAAACTTGGACAGAAAATCTACTTCTGGAGGATGTCAGTTTTTGGGTGCAAGACTAGTTTCATGGCAGTGCAAGAAACAAACCACAATATCCACATCTACCACAGAGGCAGAGTACATAGCAGCTGCAAGTTGCTGCTCTCAAGTCTTATGGATTCAGAATCAAATGCTGGATTATGGGGTAACCTTTATACACACTCCAATTTTTATTGATAATAGCAGTGCTATTAGCATTGTGAACAATCCTGTCAAGCACTCAAAGACAAAGCACATTGAGATCAGGTATCACTTTATAAGAGACTGTAATGAAAAGAAACTTATTCAAGTTGTAAAAGTTCACACTGATAACTAGTTTGTTGATCTATTCACTAAAGCTTTTGATGTGGGTAGATTCACTTTCTTGGTAACAAGTGTGGGAATGATCAACTCTGAATAAACCCCTTCTTAGAAAGTGGTTCTATACCTGTATATTATGTATTCTTGGTGTTACTAATCTTCCTTTTCAGGGCATTTCATAGCAGTACTAAATTCAGCACAAGCTTAAAAGAGTAAGCGCAGTATTGCTAATTAGTTAATACTGCTAGTTAGTTAATACTGCTAGTGGTTAATATTGCTCGCAAGTTAATACTGCTAGTGGTTAATACTGCTCGCAGTTAATACTGCTAGTTAGTTAATACTGCTAGTGGTTACTACTGCTCGCAGTTAATACTGCTCGCAGTTAACACTGCTAGTTAGTTAATACTGCTAGTGGTTAATACTGCTCACAGTTAATACTGCTAGTTAGTTAATACTGCTAGTGGTTACTACTGCTCGCAGTTAATACTGCTAGTGGTTAATACTGCTCGCAGTTAATACTGCTTGTCCGTTAATACTGCTTTTGTCCCGAATACTATAAATACCCTTTGCCCGCCTAAAAGTTCATAACGACTCTTTGCATACTGTTCACTTGCGCTCTAAACCCTTTCTCTCTCAAGTTCAAAGCTTTCAGGCAAGATTTTCTCAAAGCTCAATGGCATCAATGGCATTCATAGATGAACACAATGAAATCGCGATGCTACAGAAGCCCAAACAGGCCGCTGGGTTTCACCAGATCGTGGATTTCCTAAAGTCAAGCCATATTGCCCATGCTCTTACTGTATCGCCTACAATCTATATCGAGCATCAAAGGCAATTTTGGGCAAATGCCACCATTATCACTGAGAATGGTGTGCACATGATCAAGACAAGGGTGTGTGACAAACCCTTGACAGTTACTGAAGAAGTTATTCGCATCAGTCTACGTCTAGACGATGCCTCTGGTATAACTTCTATCCCAAATGATGAATTGTTCTCTTCTCTTACAAGAATGGGGTATGGAGGCCCATTGGGTGTGTTCAAGTTCTCAAAAGCCAAATTTTCACCGCAATGGCGTTTCTTTGTCCATACCCTTATGCACTGTATCTCCAAAAAGACTACTGGATGGAGTGAGTTCAGCAACACTATTGCTTATGCTTTGGTGTGCTTGGCCACTTCAAGAAAGTACAACTTTTCTAAAATGATTTTCAGTGATCTTGTCTCAAACATGGGAAACAAAAAGAGCTTCTTTATGTACCCCAGGTTTGTCCAAGAAGTTATTACTCATGAATTGACGGATATACCTCATCTTGTTGGGGTATATGTACCTAAACCCCCCAAAGGCAAGGTTTTCTCAAATATGAGAAGATCTGCTGGGGACTCGGAAGGAGTTGACACCCCATTGTTCCCTACAATGATGGTGGTGTCCCACACTGATGAAGGTATGGCAGCAGGGTCAAGGCCCCCATTAGACCATCCTACAGCTAGCCAATCCCAACCTTCCCACTCTAAATCTATTCCCCAGTCCCTTCTTGAAAAACCAACCTCACCAATCACCCAAACATACAAGAGGAAACAGGTAAAGAAGGCTCCTTCCCTTCTTGTACCATCAACCCCCAAGCCTTTAAGCCCTCTAAGGGAGAATTCTCCTTTAGGGCATATCAATAGGGAAACCAAAGGGGTGTCTCCCAACCCCAAGGAGGTTCTCTCTGAGGAGGAGGTTGAGCATATGGGTACTGAGGCTGCCACTACTTCTGCTAGCACAGAGAAGGACAGTGGTAACATAAATAAGACCTCCCCCATGGCAACTTTGAATGAGCAATCATTCAAAGGTCCCTGGTGCCAAGAAACCAAGGGGGTGGACAGTGCTTCTGCTAGGCAGAAGACTTCCACTACAAAAAGATCCAATGATCCTTCCAAAGAAGGTAACACTTCTGGAGAGGGTGAGGACAAATATTCTTACTATGAATTGATGGAAACAATGGGCAACATCAACCTAGATGTTCTCAAACAAGGAAAAGAACTTGAAGAAATGAAATTGGTAATCTTGTCCCAACAAGTGCAGATTACCAAACTCAAGAAATTGGTGATGAAGCTAGTACAGAAAAAGAAAAAGAGACAATTTGTGCTAAGGAGAAGGAAATCTGGGAATGATGCTCCCAAAAAGGGGGAGATCAACATGGAAGAAGCTACAGAAAAGAGGGAGCTTGATGGGGAGAAATTTGATGTTGAGGGGGAGCAGGAAGCAGAAACAGAAAGAGAATCAGTGCAAATAGAAACACAAGAAGCAGCAGAAATGGTTAATACTGCTGAAATGAAACAAGCAGTATAAACAGTGAAAGAAGTATTAACAGATCTTGAGATTGCAGAAACCTTACTTAAAGCCAAGAATGATACTCCCAAGGTCACTTCAAAGACCAAAGGAGTAATCATCAAAGAACAAGGTGAAGTGATCAAGAAAGATAACAGTAAGAAGGCAATGAACAAAGACAAAGGAAAAGAAAAGATGGTGGAATATGATCAACCAGTCAAGAAGCAAAGGTTGGTTGAATCAGATGAAGCCTTAGCCAAGAAGATGCAGGATGATATTGAAAAAGAAGAAAGAGTTCAGGTTGAAAAGGACAGGGAGATGGCAAAGGCTCTAGTTGTTGAACTGAATGAAGCTTATCAACAAAGTCTGGCAACTGAAATTGCACAGAAGAAAGCTGTAACTCTGAAGAAATCAGTGGTGGTAAAAACAGCTGTAAAGAAGAGACAACCCTCAAAGACTTTCCTAGGTACCCAAGAGAGAAACAAGATGATTATATTTCTCAAAGGTACTATAGGAGTCAGAAAGGAGATGTTCTCAAAGATGTCCTTTGAGAAGATTAAAGAACTGTATGATTCAGAGATGATAAAGCTTCAGGGGAATGAAACTGCAAGGGTGGAGATGGAGAAGAGGATGAAGGAAAGCAATGACTTTGATTTTCAAAAGCCCTTCCCAGATGAGCAAGAAACACCACCAAAGAAAGAAGCCACTCTGAAAGAAAGTCTAAGGACTTTAAAGAGAACCAAGATGATGGAAAGGAGAAAGTCAATCAAGAAGCCTAGAATAGCTGAAGGAGAGACTGAGAAGGTTGCTGAAGAAGAAGGGGCACCTGAGTCATCTAAACAGAAAGAGCCATCAAACACAGATGATGTAAATTTGTATATGGTAGTGATGGACAAAGTTCCTGAACCAATTTCAGCAGAACCTGTTGGTATAAAGCCTCCTAAGGTCATTCACTGGGATACATTGACAGTGGATGGAAAGGAATTCATAAGGCTAAAAAGGAAGGATGAAAAGTATGAGGTGTTCAATACTTGGGCAAAGATTGTCAGAACATGCTCTAGGTCAGATCTTGAAGAGATGTTTGAGATAGGAATGAAGTTGTATGCAGATATACTGAAAGCTACAGAGATTTCAATTACAAAACTAGTAATGGAGTATCTGTGTATGATGTTCCAACCTGAAGAAGTAGAGCATGTGATCAAGAATGTCTTCCAGTCAGTCAACAGTTGGACTCTATATGAAACTAGTGGAGTATATTACGTGACTTTGGATCTGAATCATACTGAATACTTCCTAGTGGATAGAGTGTACAATCATAGCAGATTGAAGCTTCATGCCATGCTGAAGAAAAAGCTAGGATGTATTCCAGATTCCGAGATGGCTAAATATTTGATCCAAAGAACCATCAATCAGAGTTTGGGATTGGATGCAAATACGGGAATTTAGGTCATTATGAAGTTTTGGGAGCATCTTGAAGAGCATCTGAAGAACTTGACTTCTTTTCCTAAAAGTCAAGTTAGGGGGAGATTGTTGGGAACTGAAGAAAAGCTTAAGTATGGTTAATGCTGCTGGTTCAGAGTTACTACTGCTAGAAGACTTCAAGGTTAATACTGCTGAGAATTACTACTGCTAGTAGAATTAATACTGCTAGTCAAAGTTAGTGCTGCTTGAACAAAGTTAGTACTGCTTAGCTAGTTAGTACTGCTAGTGGTTAGTGCTGCTTAGAAGTTAATGCTGCTGAGCATAGTTAGTGCTGCTTATGACTTGAAGATCCGAATGAAAAGGATGACAGCTGGATAAACTGAAGATATTCATGGAAGCTTAGAGATATGCATGGAAGATATACTAAAGATATGTTTATTTATTGTAATTATCTTTTGATTAGTATATGTATAGAATGTATAGAATAGTTAAGAGAATAATTATTGATTAGAAGTTCTAGAGAGAAAATCAACCTCAAGGCATAGATTCTAATTCTAGAGAAGTAGAATTCGTCTTGAAAGAGTCTGTTCTACAAGATTGTGGTTGAGTGTGTAATCTTGTGATTTCAATTATTCAATACAAGTTTACAGTTTGTTCTTCATATTTACTGTTTTGGTTTACTGTTTCATTGAATATCAAAGTGTTATTCCGCAAACTTCTTTGATATTGTTTCTGAGAATTAATTCTTGTTGAGAATTTGATCCTAACAAATACACCATGATTTGAGTGGGTATCGATAAACTGCATAATGTACGTTCTTTCGGTTTGGCCAATGCGTGGCTTCGGCAATATCCGGCCCGAGATTGGGTTTTTTGCAAGTTATTTACCTTGAAAACCCTATCATTTACATTGTAGATGAACAATGTAAAGATTCGTAGAAATCCGACAAGGTCAGTCTGGACGAGAAAACTCAAAGGGTACCCCCTTTGCCGAATCGGCCAAAAATGGGTGTCGCACTTAAACGTCCATAACTTTTGCTACGGGGATCCGTTTTAAACCCATGACCCGTCAAAACGAACCTTAGAACGAGAAGCACGCCATAGATTTGTATCTTTTTGGCAATACACCATGATTTTAGTGGGTATCGATAAACTGCATGATGTACGTTGTTTCGGTTTGGCCAATGCGTGGCTTCGGCAATATCCTGCACGAGAGTGGGGTTTGTGCAAGTTATTTCCCTTGAAAACTTTATCATTTACATTGTAGATGAACAATGTAAAGGTTCGTGGTAATCCGACCAGGTCGGTCCGGACGAGATAACACAAAGGGTACCCCCTGTGCCGAATCGGCCAAAAATGGGTGTCGCGCTTAAACGTCCATAACTTTTGCTACGGGGATCCGTTTTAAGCCCATGACCCGTCAAAACGAACCTTAGAATGAGAATCCATTCATGGCTTGGTCGCTTTCTGGCAATACACCATGACTTGAGTGGGTATCGATAAACTGCATGATGTACGTTCTTTCGGTTTGGCCAATGCGTGGTTTCGACAATATCCTGCACGAGAGTGGTTTTTTTGCAAGTTATTTCATTTGAAAACCTTATAATTTTTATTGTAGATGAACAATGTAAAGATTCGTAGAAATACGACGAGGTCGGTACGGACGAGAAAACACAAAGGGTACCCCCTTTGCTGAATCGGCCAAAAATGGGTGTCGCGCTTAAACGTCCATAACTTTTGCTACGGGGATCCATTTTAAGCCCATGACCCGTCAAAACGAACCTTAGAACGAGAAGTAGGCCATGTCTTGGTCTCTTTCTGGCAATACACCATGATTTGAGTGGGTATAGATAAACTGCATGATGTACGTTCTTTCGGTTTGGGCAATGCGTAGCTTCCGCAATATCCTGTAGGAGAGTGGGTTTTTTGCAAGTTTTTTACCTTGAAAACCTTATCATTTACATTGTAGATGAACAATGTAAAGATTCGTGGAAATCCGACGAGGTTGGTCCGGACGAGAAAACAGAAAGGGTACTCCCTTTGCCGAATCGGCCAAAAATGGGTGTCGTGTTTAAAAGTCCATAACTTTTGCAAGGGGGATCCTTTTTAAGCCCATGACCTATAAAAACGAACTTTGGAACGAGAATCCATTAATGGCTTGGTCGCTTTCTGGCAATACAACATGATTTTAGTGGGTATTGATAAACTGCATGATGTATGTTCTTCCGGTTTGGCCAATGCGTGGCTTCGACAATATCCTGCACGATAGTGGTTTTTTTGCAAGGTATTTCACTTGAAAACCTTATAATTTATATTGTAGATGAAAAATGTAAAGATTCATGGAAATCCGACGAGGTCGGTCCGGACGAAAAAACACAAAGGGTACCCCCTTTGCTGAATCGACCAAAAATGGGTGTCGCGCTTAAATGTCCATAACTTTTGCTACGGGGATCCGTTTTAATCCCATGACCAGTCAAAATGAACCTTAGAACGAGAATCACGTCATGGCTTGGCTTGGTCGCTTTCTGTCAATACACCATGATTTGAGTGGGTATCGATAAAATGCATGATGTACGTTCTTTCGGTTTGTCCAATGCGTGGCTTCGACAATATACTGCACGAGAGTGGGTTTTTTTTGCAAATTATTTCTGTTGAAAACCTTATCATTTATATTTTAGATGAACAATGTAAAGTATCATGTCAATCCGACGAGGTCGGTCCGGACGAGATAACACAAAGGGTACACCCTTTGCCGAATCGGCCAAAAATGGGTGTCGCGCTTAAACGTCCATAACTTTTGCTACGGGGATCCGTTTTAAGCCTATGACTCGTCAAAACGAACCTTAGAACGAGAATCCATTCATGGCTTGGTCTCTTTCTAGGAATACACAATGATTCGAGTGGGTATCGATAAACTGCACGATATACGTTATTTCGGTTTGGCCAATGTGTGGCTTCGACAATATCCTGCACGAGAGTGGGTTTTTTCCAAGTTTTTCATTTTGAAAACCTTATCATTTACATTGTAGATGCACAATGTAAAGATTCGTGGAAATCCGACGAGGTCGGTCCGAACGAAAAAACACAAATTGTACCCCCTTTACCGAATCGGCCAAAAATGGGTGTCGCGCTTAAACGTCCATAACTTTTGCTACGGGATATCCGTTTTAAGACAATGACCTGTAAAAAAGAACCTTAGAATGATAAGCACGTCATGGCTCGGTTGCTTTCTGGCAATACACCATGATTTTTGTGGGTATCGATAAATTACATGATGTACGTTATTTCAGTTTGGACATTGCATGGTTTCGGCAATATCCTGCACGAGATTGGGTTTTTTGCAAGTTGTTTCCTTTGAAAAACTTATCATTTATATTGTAGATGGACGATGTAAAGATTTGTGGAAATCCGACAGGGTCAGTCCGGACGAGAAAACACAAAGGGTACCCCCTTTGCTGAATCGACCAAAAATGGGTGTCGCACTTAAACGTCCATTACTTTTGCTACGAAGATTCGTTTTAAGCCCATGGCCCTTCAAAACGAACCTTAGACCGAGAAGCACGCCATGCCTTGGTTTCTTTCTGGCAATACACCATGATTTGAGTGGGTATCGATAAACTGCATGATGTACGTTCATTCGGTTTGGCCAATGCGTGGCTTTGGCAATATCCTGCACGAGAGTGGGTTTTTTGCAAGATTTTTCCCTTGAAAACCTTATCATTAAAATTGTATATGAACAATGTAAAGGTTCATGGAAATCCGATGAGGTCGGTCCGGCCGAGAAAACACAAAGGGTACCCCTTTGCCGAATCGGCCAAAAATGGGTGTCGCGCTTAAACGTCCACAACTTTTGCTATGGGGATCCGTTTTAAGCCCATGACCCGTCAAAACGAACCTTAGAACGATAAGAAAGTCATGTCTTGGTCTATTTCTGGAAATACACCATTATTAGAGTGGGTATCGACAAACTGTATGATGTACGTTCTTTCGGTCTAGCCATTGCATTGTTTCGGCAATATCCTGCACGAGATTGGGTTTTTGGCAAAATTTTTCCCTTGAAAACCTTATAATTTATACAGTAGATGTACAATGTAAATATTCGTGGAAATCCGATGAGGTCGGTCCGGCCAAGAAAACACAAAGGGTACCCCTTTGCCGAATCGGCCAAAAATGGGTGTCGCGCTTAAACGTCCATAACTTTTGCTATGGGGATCCGTTTTAAGCCCATGACCCATCAAAACGAACCTTAGAACGATAAGAAATTCATGTCTTGGTCTGTTTCTGGCAATACACCATTATTAGAGTGGGTATCGATAAACTGTATGAATATACGTTCTTTCGGTCTGGCCATTGCATTGTTTCGGCAATATCCTGCACGAGATTGGGTTTTTTGCAAATTTTTCTCTTGAAAACCTTATAATTTATACAGTAGATGTACAATGTAAAGATTCGTGGAAATCCGACGAGGTCGGTCCGGACGATAAAACACAAAGGGTACCCCCTTTGCCGAATCGGCCAAAAATGGGTGTCACGCATAAACGTCCATAACTTTTTCAACGGGGATCCGTTTTAAGTCCATGACCTGTCAAAACGAACCATACAACGAGAATCCATTCATGGCTTGGTCTCTTTCTGGAAATACACCATGATTTGTGTGGGTATCGATAAACTGCATAATGTACGTTCTTTCGGTTTGGCCAATGCGTGGCTTCGGCAATATCCTGCACGAGAGTGGGTTTTTTGCAAGATTTTTCCCTTGAAAACCTTATCATTGAAATTTTAGATGAACAATGTAAAGGTTCGTGGAAATCCGATGAGGTCGGTCCGGCCGAGAAAACACAAAGGGTACCCCTTTGCCGAATCGGCCAAAAATGGGTGTCGCGCTTAAACGTCCATAACTTTTGCTATGGGGATCTGTTTTAAGCCCATGACCCGTCAAAACGAACCTTAGAACGATAAGAAAGTCATGTCTTGGTCTCTTTCTGGCAATACACCATTATTAGAGTGGGTATCGATAAACTGTATGATGTACGTTCTTTCGGTCTGGCCATTGCATTGTTTCGGCAATATCCTGCACGAGATTGGGTTTTTTGCAAGTTTTTTCCCTTGAAAACCTTATAATTTATACAGTAGATGTACAATGTAAAGATTCATGGAAATCCGACGAGGTCGGTCTGGACGAGAAAACACAAAGGGTACCCCTTTGCTGAATCGACCAAAAATGGGTGTCGCACTTAATTGTCCATAACTTTTACTACTTGGATCCGTTTTAAGCCCATGAACCATCAAAACGAACCATAGATTGAGAAGCACGTCATGGCTCAGTTGCTTTCTGGCAATACACCATGTATTGAGTGGCTATCGATAAACTGAATGATGTACTTTCTTTCAGTCTGGCCATTGCGTGGCTTCGACAATATCCTGCACGAGGGTGAGTTTTTTGCAAGTTTTTTCCCTTGAAAACCTTATCATTTATATTGTAGATGGACAATGTAAACATTCATGGAAATACGACGAGGTCGGTCCGGACGAGATAACACAAAGTGTACCCCCTTTGCCGAATCGGCAAAAAATGAGTGTCGCACTTAAACGTCCATAACTTTTGCTACGATGATCCGTTTTAAGCCTATGACCCATCAAAACGAACCTTAGAACGAGAATCCATTCATGGCTTGGTATCTTTCTAGGAATACACCATGATTTGAGTGGGTATCGATAAATTGCACGATATATGTTCTTTCGGTTTGGCCAAAGCGTGGCTTCGACAATATCCTGCACGAGAGTGGGTTTTTTGCAAGTTTTCCCTTTGAAAAACTTATCATTTACATTGTATATGAACAATGTAAAGATTCATGGAAATCCGACGAGGTCGGTCCGGACAAGAAAACACAAATTGTACCCCCTTTGTCGAATCGGCCAAAAATGGGTGTCGCACTTAAACGTCGATAACTATTGCTACGGGATATCCGTTTTAAGATCATGACCCGTCAAAACAAACTTTAGAACGATAAGCACGTCATGACTCGGTTGCTTTCGGGCAATACACCATGATTTGAGTGGGTATCGATAAAATACATGATGTACGTTCTTTCGGTTTGGACATTGCATGGTTTCGGCAATATCCTGCACGAGATTGGGTTTTTTGCGAGTAATTTCCCTTGAAAAACTTATCATTTATAATGTATATGGACAATGTAAAGATTCGTGGAAATTCGACGAGGTCGGTCCGGACGAGATAACACAAAATGTACCATCTTTGCCGAATCGGCAAAAAATGGGTGTCGCGCTTAAACGTCCATAACTTTTGCTACGGGGATCCATTTTAAGCCCATGACTTGTTAAAACGAACCATAGAAGGAGAGGCATGCCATGGATTGGTCGCTTTCTGGCAATACTCCATGATTTGAGTGGGTATCGATAAACTGCATGATGTACGTTTTTCGGTTTGGCCAATGTGTGGCTTCGGCAATATCCTGCACGAGAGTGGGTTTTTGAAAGTTATTTCCCTTGAAAACCATATCATTTACTTCGTAGATGAACAATGTAAAGATTCATTGAAATCCGACGAGGTCGGTCCGCACGAGAAAACACAAAGGGTACCCCCTTTACCGAATCGGCTAAAAATGGGGGTCGCGCTTAAACGTCCATAACTTTTGCTACGGGGATCCGTTTTAATATCATGAGCCATCAAAACGAACCTTACAACGATAAGCACTTAATGGAACGGTCTCTTTCTAGAAATACAACATTATTTGAGTGGGTATCGATAAACTGCATGATGTACGTACTTTCGGTTTGGTCATTGCATGGCTTCGACAATATCCTGAACGAGAGTGGTTTTATTGCAAGTTATTTCACTTGAAAACCTTATAATTTATATTGTGGATGAAAAATATAAAGATTCGTGGAAATCCGACAAGGTCGGTCCGGACGAGAAAACACAAAGGGTACCCCCTTTGCTGAATCGACCAAAAATGGGTGACGCGCTTAAATGTCCATAACTTTTGCTACGGGGGCATGTATTAATCCCATGACCCGTCAAAATGAACCTTAGAACGAGAATCACATCATGGCTTGGTCTCTTTCTGTTAATACACCATGATTTGAGTGTGTAACAATAAACTGCATGATGTACGATCTTTCGGTTAGGTCAATGCGTGGCTTCGACAATATCCTGCACGAGAGTGGATTTTTTGCAAGTTATTTTCCTTGAAAACCTTATCATTTATATTGTATATATACAATGTAAAGGTTCGTGGAAGTCCGACCAGGTCGGTCCGGACGATATAACATAAAGGGTACACCATTTGCCGAATCGGCCAAAAATGGGTGTCGCGCTTAAACGTCCATAACTTTTGCTACAAAGATTCGTTTTAAACCCATGGCACCTCAAAACGAACCTTAGACCGAGAAGCAAGCCATGCTTTGGTTGATTTCTGGCAATACACCATGATTTGAGTGGGTATCTATAAACTACATGATGTAAGTTCTTTCGGTTTGGCCAATGCGTGGCTTCGGCAATATACTGCACGAGAGTGGATTTTTTGCAAGTTTTTCCCTTGAAAACCTTATCATTGACATTGTAGATGAACAATGTAAAGGTTCGTGGAAATCCGATGAGGTCGGTGCGGCCGAGAAAACACAAAGGGTACCCCTTTGCCGAATCGGCCAAAAATGGGTGTCGCGCTTAAACGTCCATAACTTTTGCTACGGGGATCCGTTTTAAGCCCATGACCCGTCAAAACGAACCTTAGAATGATAAGAAAGTCATGGATTAGTGTATTTGTGGCAATACACCATTATTTGAGTGGGTATCGATAAACTTCATGATGTACGTTCTTTCGGTATGGCCATTGCATGGTTTCGGCAATATCCTGCACGAGAATGGGTTTTTTACAAGTTTTTTCCCTTGAAAACCCTATCATTTATATTGTAGATAGACAATGTAAAGATTCGTGGAAATCCGACGAGGTTGGTCCGGACGGGAAAACACAAAGGGTACCCCCTTTGCTGAATCGACCAAAAATGGGTGTCGCACTGAATTATCCATAACTTTTGCTACTTAGATCCGTTTTAAGCCCATGACTCGTCAAAACGAACCTTAGACTGAGAATCACGTCATGGTTTGGTTGCTTTCGGTCTGGCCATTGCGTGGCTTCGGCAATATCCAGCACGAGGGTGAGTTTTTTGCAAGTTTTTTCCCTTGAAAATCTTATCATTTATATTGTATATGGACAATATAAATATTCGTGGAAATCCGACGAGGTCGGTCCGGACGAGATAACACAAAGTGTACCCCCTTTTCCGAATCGGCATAAAATGGGTGTCGCGCTTAAACGTCCATAACTTTTGCTACGGGGATCCGTTTTAAGCCCATGACTCATCAAAACGAACAATAGATTGAGAAACATGCCATGGATTGGTCGCTTTCTGACAATACTCCATGATTTGAGTGGGTATCGATAAACTGCATGATGTACATTCTTTCGGTTTGGCCAATGCGTGGCTTCGGCAATATCCTACACGAGAGTGGTTTTTTTGCAAGTTATTTCCCTTGAAACCTTATCATTTACATTGTAGATGAACAATGTAAAGCTTTGTTGAAATCCGATGAGGTCAGTCCGAACGAGAAAACACAAAGGGTACGCCCTTTACCGAATCGGCCAAAAATGGGTGTCGCGCTTAAACGTCCATTACTTTTGCTACGGGGATCCGTTTTAAGCTCATGACCCGTCAAAATGAACCTTACAACGACAAGCACGTCATGGAATGGTTGTTTTCTTGAAATACAAAATGATTTGATTGGGTATCGATAAACTGCATGATGTACGTTCTTTCGGTTTGGCCAATGCGTGGCTTCGATAATATCCTGCACGAGAGTGGTTTTTTTGAAATTTATTTCACTTGAAAACCTTATAATTTATATTGTAGATGAAAAATGTAAAGATTCGTGGAAATCCGACAAGGTCGGTCCGGACGAGAAAACACAAAGGGTACCCCCTTTGCTGAATCGACCAAAAATGGGTGTCGCGCTTAAATGTCCATAACTTTTGCTACGGGGATCCGTTTTAATCCCATGACCCGTCAAAACAAACTTAGAACGAGAATCACGTCATGGCTTGGTCGCTTTCTGTCAATACACCATGATTTCAGTGGGTACCGATAAACTGCATTATGTACGTTCTTTCGGTTTTGCCAATGCGTGGCTTCGACAATATCCTACACGAGAGTGGGTTTTTTGCAAGTTATTTCCCTTGGAAACCTTATCATTTATATTGTATATGAAAAATGTAAAGGTACATGGAAATCCGACGAGGTCGGTCCGGACGAGATAACACAAAGTGTACACCCTGTGCCGAATCGGCCAAAAATGGGTGTCGCGCATAAACGTCTATAACTTGTGCTACGGGGATCCGTTTTAAGCCTATGACCCGTCAAAACGAACCTTAGAATGAGAATCCATTCATGGCTTGGTCGCTTTCTAACAATACACCATGATTTGAGTGGGTATCGATAAACTGCATGATATACGTTGTTTCGGTTTGGCCAAAGCGTGGCTTAGACAATATCCTACACGAGAGTGGGTTTTTTTCAAATTTTTCCCTTTGAAAACCTTATCATTTACATTCTATATGAATAATGTAAATATTTGTGGAAATCCGACGAGGTCGGTCCGGACGATAAACACAAATTGTACCCCCTTTGCCGAATCGGCCAAAAATGGGTGTCGCGCTTAAACGTCCATAACTTTTGCTTCGGGATATTCGTTTTATGATCATGACCCGTCAAAACGAACCTTAGAATGATTATAATGTCATGGCTCGGTTGTTTTTGGCAATACACCATGATTTGAGTGGGTATCAATAAACTACATGATGTACGTTCTTTCGGTTTGGACATTGCAAGGTTTCGGCAATATCCTGCACGAGATTGGTTTTTTGCAAGTTATTTCCCTTGAAAAACTTATCATTTATATTGTAGATGGACAATGTAAATATTCATGGAAATCTGACGAGGTCGGTCCGGACGAGAAAACACAAAGGGTACCCCCTTTGCTGAATCGACCAAAAATGGGTGTCGCACTTAAACGTCCATAACTTTTGCTACAAAGATCCGTTTTAAGCCCATGGCACCTCAAAACAAACCTAAGACCTAAAAGCACTCCATTCCTTGGTTGCTTTGTGGTAATACACCATGATTTGAGTGGGTATTGATAAACTGCATGATGTACGTTTTTCGGTTTGGCTAATGCGTGGCTTCGGCAATATCCTGCACGAGAGTGGGTTTGTTGCAAATTTTTTCCCCTGAAAACCTTATCATTGACATTGTAGATGAACAATGTAAAGATTCGTGGAAATCCGATGAGGTCGGTCCGGCCGAGAAAACACAAAGGGTATCCCCTTTGCCGAATCGACCAAAAATGGGTGTCGTGCTTAAACGTCCATAACTTTTGCTACGGGGATCCGTTTTATGCCCATGACCTATCAAAATGAACCGTAGAACGAGAAGCTGGCCATATTTTGGTCGCTTTCTGGAAATATACCATGATTTGAGTGGGTATCGAAAAACTGCATGATGTACGTTATTTCGGTTTGGCCAATGCGTGGCTTCGGCAATATCCTGCACAATGTAAAGATTCATGGAAATCCGACGAGGTCGGTCCGGACAAGAAAACACAAAGGGTACCCCCTTTGCCGAATCGGCCAAAAATGGGTGTCGCGCTTAAACGTCCATAACTTTTGCTACATAGGTCCGTTTTAAGCCCATGACCCATCAAAATGAACCTTAGAACAAGAATCCCTCCATGGCTTGGTCTCTTTCTTGCAATACATCATGATTTGAGTGGGTACTATAAACTACATGATGTACGTTCTTTCGGTTTGGCCAATGCGTGGCTCCAGCAATATCCTGCACGAGAGTGGGTTTTATGGAAGTTATTTCACTTGAAAACCTTATCATTTACATTGTAGATGAACAATGTAAAGATTCATGGAAATCCGACGAGGTCGGTCCGGACGATAAAACACAAAGGGTACCCCCTTTGCCGAATCGGCTAAAAATGGGTGTCACGCATAAACGTCCATAACTTTTTCTACGGGGATCCGTTTTAAGCCCATGACCTGTCAAAACGAACCATAGAACGAGAATCCATTCATGGCTTGGTCTCTTTCTGGAAATATACCATGATTTGTGTGGGTATCGATAAACTGCATGATGTACGTTCTTTCGGTTTGGCCAATGCGTGGCTTCGGCAATATCCTGCACGAGAGTGGTTTTTTTGCAAGTTATTTCCCTTGAAAACCATATCATTTATATTGTAGATGAACAATGTAAAGATTCCTGGAAATCCGACGAGGTCGGTTAAGACGAGAAAACACAAAGGGTACCCCCTTTGTCGAATCGGCCAAAAATGGGTGTCGCGCTTAAACATCCATAACTTTTGCTACGAGGATATGTTTTAAGCCCATGACCCGTCAAAACGAACCTTAGAATGATAAGAAAGTCATGTCTTGGTCTCTTTCTGGCAATACATCATTATTTGAGTGGGTATCGATAAACTACATGATGTACGTTCTTTTGGTCTGACCATTGCATGGTTTCGGCAATATCCTGCACGAGAGTGGTTTTTTTGCAAGTTATTTCACTTGAAAACCTTATCATTTATATTGTAGATGAACAATGTAAAGATTCCTGGAAATCCGACGAGGTCGGTTCAGACAAGAAAACACAAAGGGTACCCCCTTCGTCGAATCGGCCAAAAATGGGTGTCGCGCTTAAACGTCCATAACTTTTGCTACGAGGATCCGTTTTAAGCCCATGACCCGTCAAAACGAACCATAGAATGAGAATCCATTCATGGATTGGTCTCTTTCTGGAAATACACCATGATTTGAGTGGGTAACGATAAACTGCATGATGTACGTTCTTTCGGTTTGGCCAATGCGTGGCTTCGGCAATATCCTGCACGAGAGTGGTTTTTTTGCAAGTTATTTCCCTTGAAAACCATATCATTTATATTTTATATGTACAATGTAAAGGTTCGTGGAAGTCTAACGAGGTCGGACCAGACGAGATAACACAAAGGGTACATCCTTTGCCGAATCGACCAAAAATGGGTGTCGCGCTTAAACGTCCATAACTTTTGCTACGAAGATCCGTTTTAAGCCCATGGCACCTCAAAACGAACCTTAGACCGAGAAGCACATCATGTCTCGGTCTCTTTCTGGAAATACACCATTATTTGAGTGGGTATCGATAAACTACATGATGTACGTTATTTCGGTCTAGCCATTGCATGGTTTGGGCAATATCCTGCACGAGAATGGGTTTTTTTCAAGTTTTTTCTCTTGAAAACCTTATCATTTATATTTTAGATGGACAATGTAAAGATTTGTGGAAATCCGACGAGGTCGGTCCGGACGAGAAAACACAAAGGGTACCCCCTTTGTTGAATCGACCAAAAATGGGTGTCACGCTTAAAAGTCCATAACTATTGCTACGAGGATCCATTTTAATCCCATGACCCGTTAAAACGAACCTTATAACGAGAATAACATTATGGCTTGGTCGCTTTCTGTTAATACACCATGATTTGAGTGGGTAATGATAAACTGCATGATGTACGTTCTTTCGGTTTGGTGGGTGGCTTCGACAATATCCTTCACGAGAGTGGGTTTTTTGCAAGTTATTTCCCTTGAAAACCTTATCATTTATATAGTATATGTACAATGTAAAGGTTCGTGGAAGTCCGACGAGGTCGGACCGGACGAGATAACACAAAGGGTACATCATTTGCCGAATCGGCCAAAAATGGGTGTCGCGCTTAAACGTCCATAACTTTTGCTACGAAGATCCGTTTTAAGCCCATGGCACCTCAAAACGAACCTTAGACCGAGAAGCACGCCATACTTTGTTTGCTTTCTGGCAATACACCATGATTTGAGTGGGTATCGATAAATTGCATTATGTACGTTATTTCGGTTTGCCAATGCGTGGCTTCGGCAATATCCTGCACGAGAGTGGGTTTTTTGCAAGTTTTTTCTCTTGAAAACCTTATCATTAACATTGTAGATGAACAATGTAAAAGTTCGTGGAAATCCGATAAGGTCGGTCCAGCCGAGAAAACACCAAGGGTACCCCCTTTGCCGAATCGACCAAAAATGGGTGTCGCGCTTAAACGTCCATAACTTTTGCTACGGTGATCCGTTTTAAGCCGATGACCCATCAAAACGAACCTAAGAACGATAAGAAAGTAATGGATCGGTCTCTAACTGGCAATACACCATTATTTGAGTGGGTATCGATAAACTGCATGATGTACGTTCTTTCGGTTTGGCCAATTCGTGGCTTCGGTAATATCCTGCACGAGGGTGGGTTTTTTGCGACTTATTTCCCTTGAAAACCTTATCATTTACATTGTATATGAACAAAGTAAAGATTCATGGCAATCCGACGAGGTCGGTCCGGACAAGAAAACACAAAGGGTACCCCCTTTGCCGAATCGACCAAAAATGGGTGTCGCGCTTAAACGTCCATAACTTTTGCTACGGGGATCCGTTTTAAGCCCATGACCTATCAAAATGAACCTTAGAACGAGAAGCTGGCCATATTTTGGTCGCTTTCTGGCAATATACCATGATTTGAGTGGGTATCGAAAAACTGCATGATGTACGTTATTTCGGTTTGGCCAATGCGTGGCTTCGGCAATATCCTGCACAATGTAAAGATTCGTGGAAATCCGACGAGGTCGGTCCGGACGATAAAACACAAAGGGTACCCCCTTTGCCGAATCGGCCAAAAATGGGTGTCACACATAAACGTCCATAACTTTTTCTACGGGGATCCGTTTTAAGCCCATGACCTGTCAAAACGAACCATAGAACGAGAATCCATTCATGGCTTGGTCTCTTTCTGGAAATACACCATGATTTGTGTGGGTATCGATAAACTGCATGATGTACGTTCTTTCGGTTTGGCCAATTCATGAGAGTGGTTTTTTTGCAAGTTATTTCACTTGAAAACCTTATCATTTATATTGTAGATGAACAATGTAAAGATTTCTGGAAATCCGACGAGGTCGGTTCAGACGAGAAAACACAAAGGGGCCAAAAATGGGTGTCGCGCTTAAACGTCCATAACTTTTGCTACGAAGATCCGTTTTAAGCCCATGGCACCTCAAAACGAACCTTAGACCGAGAAGCACGCCATACTTTGTTTGCTTTCTGGCAATACACCATGATTTGAGTGGGTATCGATAAATTGCATTATGTACGTTATTTCGGTTTGCCAATGCGTGGCTTCGGCAATATCCTGCACGAGAGTGGGTTTTTTGCAAGTTTTTTCTCTTGAAAACCTTATCATTAACATTGTAGATGAACAATGTAAAAGTTCGTGGAAATCCGATAAGGTCGGTCCAGCCGAGAAAACACCAAGGGTACCCCCTTTGCCGAATCGACCAAAAATGGGTGTCGCGCTTAAACGTCCATAACTTTTGCTACGGTGATCCGTTTTAAGCCGATGACCCATCAAAACGAACCTAAGAACGATAAGAAAGTAATGGATCGGTCTCTAACTGGCAATACACCATTATTTGAGTGGGTATCGATAAACTGCATGATGTACGTTCTTTCGGTTTGGCCAATTCGTGGCTTCGGTAATATCCTGCACGAGGGTGGGTTTTTTGCGACTTATTTCCCTTGAAAACCTTATCATTTACATTGTATATGAACAAAGTAAAGATTCATGGCAATCCGACGAGGTCGGTCCGGACAAGAAAACACAAAGGGTACCCCCTTTGCCGAATCGACCAAAAATGGGTGTCGCGCTTAAACGTCCATAACTTTTGCTACGGGGATCCGTTTTAAGCCCATGACCTATCAAAATGAACCTTAGAACGAGAAGCTGGCCATATTTTGGTCGCTTTCTGGCAATATACCATGATTTGAGTGGGTATCGAAAAACTGCATGATGTACGTTATTTCGGTTTGGCCAATGCGTGGCTTCGGCAATATCCTGCACAATGTAAAGATTCGTGGAAATCCGACGAGGTCGGTCCGGACGATAAAACACAAAGGGTACCCCCTTTGCCGAATCGGCCAAAAATGGGTGTCACACATAAACGTCCATAACTTTTTCTACGGGGATCCGTTTTAAGCCCATGACCTGTCAAAACGAACCATAGAACGAGAATCCATTCATGGCTTGGTCTCTTTCTGGAAATACACCATGATTTGTGTGGGTATCGATAAACTGCATGATGTACGTTCTTTCGGTTTGGCCAATGCATGAGAGTGGTTTTTTTGCAAGTTATTTCACTTGAAAACCTTATCATTTATATTGTAGATGAACAATGTAAAGATTTCTGGAAATCCGACGAGGTCGGTTCAGACAAGAAAACACAAAGGGTACCCCCTTTGTCGAATCGGCCAAAAATGGGTGTCGCGCTTAAACGTCCATAACTTTTGCTACGAGGATCCGTTTTAAGCCCATGACCCGTCAAAACGAACCTTAGAATGATAAGAAAGTCATGCCTTAGTCTCTTTCTGGCAATACACCATTATTTCAGTGGGTATCAATAAACTTCATGATGTACGTCCTTTCGGTCTGGCCATTGCATGGTTTCGGCAATATCCTGCACGAGAATGGGTTTTTTTCAAGTTTTTTCCCTTGAAAACCTTATCAGTTATATTGTAGATGGACAATGTAAAGATTTATGGAAATCCGACGAGGTCGGTCCGGACGAGAAAACACAAAGGGTACCCCCTTTGCTGAATCAACCAAAAATGGGTGTCGCGCTTAAATGTCCATAACTATTGCTAAGAGGATCCATTTTAATCCCATGACCCGTTAAAACGAACCTTATAACGAGAATCACATCATGGCTTGGTCGCTTTTTGTTAATATACCATGATTTGAGTGGGTAACGATAAACTGCATGATGTACATTCTTTCGGTTTGGTGCGTGGCTTCGACAATATCCTGCACGAGAGTGGGTTTTTTGCAAGTTATTTCCCTTGAAAACCTTATCATTTATATTGTATATGTACAATGTAAAAGTTCGTGGAAGTCCGACGAGGTCGGACTGGACGAGATAACACAAAGGGTACATCATTTGCCGAATCGGCCAAAAATGGGTGTCGCGCTTAAACGTCCATAACTTTTGCTACGAAGATCCGTTTTAAGCCCATGGCACCTCAAAACGAACCTTAGACCAAGAAGCACGCCATGCCTTGGTTGCTTTCTGGAAATACACCATGATTTGAGTGGGTATCGATAAATTGCATGATGTACGTTCTTTCGGTTTGGCCAATGCGTGGCTTCGGCAATATCCTGCGCGAGAGTGGGTTTTTTGCAAGTTATTTCCCTTGAAAACCTTATCATTTATATTGTATATGTACAATGTAAAGGTTCGTGGAAGTCCGACGAGGTCGGACCGGACGAGATAACACAAAGGGTACATCCTTTGTTGAATCGACAAAAATGGGTGTCGCGCTTAAACGTCCATAAATTTTGCTACGAAGATCCGTTTTAAGACCATGGCACCTCAAAACGAACCTTAGACCGAGAAACACGCCATGCTTTGTTTGCTTTCTGGCAATACACCAAGATTTGAGTGGGTATCGATTAATTGCATGATGTACGTTCTTTCGGTTTGGCCAATGTGTGGCTTCGGCAATATCCTGCGCGAGAGTGGGTTTTTTGCAAGTTATTTCCCTTGAAAACCTTATCATTTACATTGTAGATGAACAATGTAAAGGTTCGTGGAAATCCGACGAGGTCGGTCCGGACGATAAAACACAAAGGGTACCCCCTTTGCCGAATCGGCCAAAAATGGGTGTCACGCATAAA
Source organism: Arctium minus (assembly GCA_954870635.1). Classification (NCBI taxonomy): domain Eukaryota; kingdom Viridiplantae; phylum Streptophyta; class Magnoliopsida; order Asterales; family Asteraceae; genus Arctium; species Arctium minus. The sequence continues at coordinate 77,481,743 of OX941093.1, read as the reverse complement.
CGTCCATAAATTTTTCTACGGGGATCCGTTTTAAGCCCATGACCTGTCAAAACGAACCATAGAACGAGAATCCATTCATGGCTTGGTCTCTTTCTGGAAATACACCATGATTTGTGTGGGTATCGATAAACTGCATGATGTACGTTCTTTCGGTTTGGCCAATGCGTGGCTTCGGCAATATCCTGCACGAGAGTGGTTTTTTTGCAAGTTATTTCACTTGAAAACCTTATCATTTATATTGTAGATGAACAATGTAAAGATTTCTGGAAATCCGACGAGGTCGGTTCAGACGAGAAAACACAAAGGGTACCCCCTTTGTCGAATCGGCCAAAAATGGGTGTCGCGCTTAAACGCCCATAACTTTTGCTACGAGGATCCGTTTTAAGCCCATGACCCGTCAAAACGAACCTTAGAAGGATAAGAAAGTCATGTCTCGGTCTCTTTCTGGCAATACACCATTATTTGAGTGGGTATCAATAAACTGCATGATGTACGTCCTTTCGGTCTGGCCATTGCATGGTTTCGGCAATATCCTGCACGAGAATGGGTTTTTTTCAAGTTTTTTCCCTTGAAAACCTTATCAATTATATTGTAGATGGACAATGTAAAGAGTTAAGGAAATCCGACGAGGTCGGTCCGGACGAGAAAACACAAAGGGTACCCTCTTTGCTGAATCGACCAAAAATGGGTGTCTCGCTTAAATGTCCATAACTATTGCTAAGAGGATCCATTTAATCCCATGACCCGTTAAAACGAACCTTATAACGAGAATCACATCATGGCTTGATCTCTTTCTGTTAATACACCATGATTTGAGTGGGTAACGATAAACTGCATGATGTACATTCTTTTGGTTTGGTGCGTGGCTTCGACAATTTCCTGCACGAGAGTGGGTTTTTTGCAATTTTTTTCCCTTGAAAACCTTATCATTTATAATGTATATGTACAATGTAAAGGTTCGTGGAAGTCCGACGAGGTTGGACCGGACGAGATAACACAATGGGTACATCCTTTGCCGAATCGGCCAAAAATGGGTGTCGCGCTTAAACGTCCATAACTTTTGCTACGAAGATCCGTTTTAAGCCCATGGCACCTCAAAACGAACCTTAGACCAAGAAGCACGCCATGCCTTGGTTTCTTTCTGGAAATACACCATGATTTGAGTGGGTATCGATAAATTGCATGATGTACGTTCTTTCGGTTTGGCCAATGCGTGGCTTCGGCAATATCCTGCGCGAGAGTGGGTTTTTTGCAAGTTATTTCCCTTGAAAACCTTATCATTTATATTGTATATGTACAATGTAAAGGTTCGTGGAAGTCCGACGAGGTCGGACCGGACGAGATAACACAAAGGGTACATCCTTTGCTGAATCGGCCAAAAATGGGTGTCACGCTTGAAAGTCCATAACTTTTGCTACGAAGATCCGTTTTAAGCCCATGGCACCTCAAAACGAACCTTAGACCGATAAACACGCCATGCTTTGTTTGCTTTCTGTCAATACACCATGATTTGAGTGGGTATCGATAAATTGCATGATGTACGTTCTTTCGATTTGGCCAATGCATGGCTTCGGCAATATCCTGCGCGAGAGTGGGTTTTTTGCAAGTTATTTCCCTTGAAAACCTTATCATTTACATTGTAGATGAACAATGTAAAGGTTCGTGGAAATCCAACGAGGTCGGTCCGGACGATAAAACACAAAGGGTACCCCCTTTGCCGAATCGGCCAAAAATGGGTGTCACGCATAAACGTCCATAAATTTTTCTACGGGGATCCGTTTTAAGCCCATGACCTGTCAAAACGAACCATAGAACGAGAATCCACTCATGGCTTGGTCTCTTTCTGGAAATACACCATGATTTGTGTGGGTATCGATAAACTGCATGATGTACGTTCTTCCGGTTTGGCCAATGCGTGGCTTCGGCAATATCCTGCACGAGAGTGGTTTTTTTGCAAGTTATTTCACTTGAAAACCTTATCATTTATATTGTAGATGAACAATGTAAAGATTTCTGCAAATCCGACGAGGTCGGTTCAGACGAGAAAACACAAAGGGTACCCCCTTTGTCGAATCGGCCAAAAATGGGTGTCGCGCTTAAACGTCCATAACTTTTGCTACGAGGATCCGTTTTAAGCCCATGACCAGTCAAAACGAACCTTAGAATGATAACAAAGTCATGTATCGGTCTCTTTCTGGCAATACACCATTATTTGAGTGGGTATCAATAAACTGCATGATGTACGTCCTTTCGGTCTGGCCAATGCATGGTTTCGGCAATATCCTGCACGAGAATGGGTTTTTTTCAAGTTTTTTCCCTTGAAAACCTTATCAGTTATATTGTAGATGGACAATGTAAAGATTTATGGAAATCCGACGAGGTCGGTCCGGACGAGAAAACACAAAGGTTACCCCCTTTGCTGAATCGACCAAAAATGGGTGTCACGCTTAAAGGTCCGTAACTATTACTAAGAGGATCCATTTTAATCCCATGACCCGTTAAAACGAACCTTATAACGAGAATCACATCATGGTTTGGTCGCTTTCTGTTAATACACCATGATTTGAGTGGGTAACGATAAACTTCATGATGTACATTCTTTCTGTTTGGTGCGTGGCTTCGACAATATCCTGCACGAGAGTGGGTTTTTTGCAAGTTATTTCCCTTGAAAACCTTATCATTTATATTGTATATGTACAATGTAAAGGTTCGTGGAAGTCCGACGAGGTCGGTCCGGACGAGATAACACAAAGTGTACCCCTTTGCCGAATCGGCAAAAAATGGGTGTCGCGCTTAAACGTCCATAACTTTTGCTACGGGGATCCGTTTTAAGCCCATGACCCCTCAAAACGAACCTTAGAATGATAAGAAAGTCATGGTTGGTCTCTTTCTGGAAATACACCATTATTTGAGTGGGTGTCGATAAACTGCATGATGTACGTTCTTTCGGTCTGTCCATTGCATGGTTTCGGCAATATCCTGCACGAGAATGGGTTTTTTGCAAGTTTTTCCCTTGAAAACCTTATCACTTATATTGTAGATGGACAAAGTAAAGATTCGTGGAAATCCGACGAGGTCGGTCCGGACGAGAAAACACAAAGGGTACCCCCTTTGCTGAATCGACCAAAAATGGGTGTCGCTATTAATTATCCATAACTTTTGCTACTTGGATCCGTTTTAAGCCCATGACCCGTCAAAACGAACATTAGACTGAGAAGCACGTCATGGATTGGTTTCTTTCTAGCAATACACCATGATTTGAGTGGGTATTGATAAACTGCATGATGTATTTTCTTTCGGTCTGGCCATTGCATGGCTTCGGCAATATCCTGCACGAGGGTGGGTTTTTTGCAAGTTTTTTTCCTTGAAAACCTTATCATTTATATTGTATATGGACAATGTAAATATTCGTGGAAATCCGACGAGGTCGGTCCGGACGAGATAACACAAAGTGTACCCCCTTTGCCGAATCGGCAAAAAATGGGTGTCGCGCTTAAACATCCATAACTTTTGCTACGAAGATCCATTTTAAGCTCATGACTCATCAAAACGAACAATAGAATGAGAAGCATGCCATGGCTTGGTCTCTTTCTGACAATACTCCATGATTTGAGTGGGTATCGATAAACTGCATGATGTACGTTCTTTCGGTTTGGCCAATGAATGGCTTCGGCAATATCCTGCACGAGAGTGGGTTTTTTTCAAGTTATTTCCCTTGAAAACCTTATCATTTACATTGTAGATGAACAATGTAAAGCTTCGTTGAAATCCGATGAGGTCGGTCCGGACGAGAAAACACAAAGGGTACCCCCTTTACCGAATCGGCCAAAAATGGAGGTCGCGCTTAAACGTCCATAACTTTTGCTACGAGGATCCGTTTTAAGATCATGACCCGTCAAAACGAACCTTACAATGATAAGCACGTCATAGAATGGTCGCTTTCTTGAAATACAACATGATGAATGGGTATCAATAAACTGCATGATGTACGTACTTTCGGTTTGGCCAATGTGTGGCTTCGACAATATCCTGCACAAGAGTGGTTTTTTTGAAAGTTATTTCACTTGAAAACCTTATAATTTATATTGTAGATGAAAAATGTAAAGATTCGTGGAAATCCGACGAGGTCGGTCCAGACGAGAAAACACAAAGAGTACCCCATTTGCTGAATCGACCAAAAATGGGTGTCGCGCTTAAATATCCATAACTTTTGCTACGGGGATCCATTTTAATCCCATGACACGTCAACACGAACCTTAGAACAAGAATCACGTCATTGCTTGGTCGCTTTCTGTCAATACACCATGATTTGAGTGGGTATCGATAAACTGCATGATGTACGTTCTATCGGTTTTGCCAATGCGTGGCTTCCAAAATATCCTACACGAGAGTGGGTTTTTTGCAAGTTATTTACCTTTAAAACCTTATCATTTATATTTTAGATGAACAATTTAAAGGTTCATGGAAATCCGACGAGGTCGGTCCGGACGAGATAACACAAAGGGTACACCCTTTGCCGAATCGGCCAAAAATGGGTGTCGCGCTTAAACGTCCATAACTTTTGCTACGGGATATTCGTTTTAAGATAATGGCCCGTCAAAACGAACCTTAGAACGATAAAAATGTCATGGTTCTGTTGTTTCTGGCAATACACCATGATTTGAGTGGGTATCGATAAACTACATGATGTACGTTCTTTCGGTTTGGACATTGCATGGTTTCGGCAATATCCTGCACGAGATTGGGTTTTTTGTAAGTTATTTCCCTTGAAAAACTTATCATTTATATTGTAGATGGACAATGTAAAGATTCGTGAAAATCCGACGAGGTCAGTCCGGATGAGATAACACAAAGTGTACCCCCTTTGCCGAATCGGCAAAAAATGGGTGTTGTGCTTAAACGTCTATAACTTTTGCTACGGGGATCCGTTTTAAGCCCATGACTCATCAAAACGAACCATTGAACGAGAATCATGCGATGTCGTGGTCGCTTTCTGTCAATACTCCATGATTTGAGTGGGTATCGATAAACTGCATGATGTACGTTCTTTCGGTTTGGTCAATGTGTGGCTTCGGCAATATCCTGCACGAGAGTGGGTTTTTTGAAAATAATTTCCCTTGAAAACCTTATAATTTACATTGTAGATGAACAATGTAAAGATTCGTTGAAATTCGACGAGGTCGGTCTGGACGAGAAAACACAAAGGGTACCCCCTTTACCAAATCGTCCAAAAATGGGGGTCGCGCTTAAACGTCCATAACTTTTGCTACGGGATCCGTTTTAAGATCATGACCCGTCAAAACGAACCTTAAAACGATAAGCACATCATGGAATGGTCGCTTTCTGGAAATACACCATGATTTGAGTGGGTATCGATAAACTGCATGATGTACGTTCTTTCGGTTTGGCCAATGCGTGGCTTCGACAATATCTGCACGAGAGTGGGTTTTTTGCAAGTTTTTTTCCCTTGAAAACCTTTTAATTTACATTGTAGATGAACAATGAAAAGGTTCGTGGAAATCCGACGAGGTCGGTCCGGCCGAGAAAACACAAAGGGTACCCCCTTTGCCGAATCGGCCAAAAATGGGTGTCGCGCTTAAACGTCTATAGCTTTTGCTACGGTGATCCGTTTTAAGCCCATGACCCGTCAAAATGAACCTTAGAATGATAAGAACGTCATGGATCGGTCTCTTTCTGGAAATACACCTTGATTTGAGTGGGTATCGATAAACTGCATGATGTACGTTCTTTCGGTCTGGCCATTGCATGGTTTCGGCAATATCCTGTACGAGATTGGGTTTTTTGCAAATTTTTTTCCCTTGAAAACCATATCATTTATATTGTAGATGGACAATGTAAATATTCGTGTAAATCCGACGAGGTCGGTCCGGACGAGAAAACACAAAGGGTACCACCTTCGCTGAATCGACCAAAAATGGGTGTCGCGCTTAAATCTCCATAACTTTTGCTACTAGGATCCGTTTTAAGCCCATAATCCATCAAATCGAACCTTAGACTGAGAAGCACGTCATGGATCGGTTGCTTTCTGGAAATACACCATGATTTGAGTGGGTATCGATAAACTGCAGGATGTACATTCTTTCGGTCTGGCCATTGCGTTTTTTCGGCAATATCCTGCACGACGGTGGGTTTTTTGCAATTTTTTTCCTTTGATAACATTATAATTTATATTGTATATGGACGATGTAAAGATTCGTGGAAATCCGACGAGGTCGGTCCGGACGAGATAACACAAAGTGTACCCCTTTGCCGAATAGGCAAAAAATGGGTGTCGCGCTTAAACGTCCATAACTTTTGCTACGGGGATCCGTTTTAAGCCCATGACTCATCAAAACGAACCATAGAACGATAAGCACTCCATGGCTTGTTCGCTTTCTGGAAATACTCAATGATTTGAGTGGATATCGATAAACTGCATGATGTACGTTCTTTCGGTTTAGCCAAAGCGTGGCTTCGGTAATATCCTGCACGAGAGTGGGGTTTGTGCAAGTTATTTCCCTTGAAAAGCTTATTATTTACATTGTAGATGAACAATGTAAAGATTCGTGGAAATCTGACGAGGTCGGTCCGGACGAGAAAACACAAAGGGTACCCCATTTGCCGAATCGGCCAAAAATGGGTGTCGCGCTTAAACGTCCATAACTTTTGCTACGGAGATCCGTTTTAAGCCCATGACCCGTCAAAACGAACCTTAGAACGAGAAACCCTTCATGGATTGGTCTCTTTTTAGAGATACACCATGATTTGAGTGGGTATCGATAAACTGCATGATGTACGTTCTTTCGGTTTGGCCAATGCGTGGCTTCGGCAATATCCTGCACGAGAGTGGGTTTTTTGCAAGTTATTTCCCTTGAAAACCTTATCATTTACATTGTAGATGAACAATGTAAAGATTCATGGAAATACGACGAGGTCGGTCCGGACGAGCCCTTTGTCGAATCGGCCAAAAATGGGTGTCGCGCTTAAACGTCCATAACTTTTGCTACGGGGATCCGTTTTAAGCCAATGACCCGTCAAAACGAACCTTAGAACGATAATCACGTCATGGCTTAGTCGCTTTCTGTCAATGCAAAATGATTTGAGTAGGTATCGATAAACTGCATGATGTACATTCTTTCGGTTTGGTCGTTGAATGGTTTTGGCAATATCCAGCACGAGATTGGGTTTTTGCAAATTATTTTCCCTTGAAAACCATATCATTTATATTGTATATGTACAATGTAAATATTCGTGGAAATCCGACGAGGTTGGTCTGGACGAGAAAACACAAAGGGTACCCCCTTGCTGAATCGACCAAAAATGGGTGTCTCACTTAAACGTCCATAACTTTTGCTACGAAGTTCCGTTTTAAGCCCATTACTTGTCAAAACATGGCGTGATCGATTTATGGCAACACACCATTATTTGACTGGGTATCGATAAACTGCATGATGTACGCTCTTTCGGTTTGGTCAATGCGTCACTTCGGCAATATCCTGCACGAGTGTGGGGTTTGTGCAAGTTATTTCCCTTGAAAACCTTATTATTTACATTATAGATGAACAATGTAAAGAATCGTAGAAATACGACGAGGTCGGTCCGGACGAGAAAACACAAAGGGTACCCCCTTTGTCGAATCGGCCAAAAATGGGTGTCGCGCTTAAATGTCCCTAACTTTTGCTACTAGGATCCGTTTTAAGCCCATAACCTATCAAAACGAACCTTAGACTGAGAAGCACATCATGGATCGGTTGCTTTCTGGAAATACACCATGATTTGAGTGGGTATCGATAAACTGCATGATGTAAATTCTTTCGGTCTGGCCATTGCGTGGCTTCGGCAATATCCTACACGAGAGTGGGGTTTGTGCAAGTTATTTCCCTTGAAAACCTTATTATTTACATTGTAGATGACCAATGTAAAGATTCGTGGAAATCCGACGAGGTCGGTCCGGACGAGAAAACACAAAGGGTACCCCATTAGCCGAATCGGCCAAAAATGGGCGTCGCGCTTAAACATCCATAACTTTTGCTATGGGGATCCGTTTTAAACCCATGACCCGTCAAAACGAACCTTAGAACGAGAATCCCTTCATGGATTGGTCGCTTTCTGGCAATACACCATGATTTGAGTGGGTATCGATAAACTGCATGATGTACGTTCTTTCAGTTTGGCCAATGCGTGGCTTCAGCAATATCCTGCACGAGAGTGGGTTTTTTGCAAGTTTTTCCCTTGAAAACCTTATCATTTACATTGTATATGAACAATGTAAAGATTCATGGAAATCCGACGACGTCGGTCCGGACGAGAAAACACAAAGGGTACCCCTTTTCCGAATCGGCCAAAAATGGGTGTCGCCCTTTAACGTCCATAACTTTTGCTACGAAGATCCGTTTTAAGTCCATGACCTATCAAAACGAACCACAGAACGTTCAGCACGCCATGGCTTGGTCGCTTTCTGGAAATACACCATTATTTGAGTGGGTATCGATAAACTGCATGATGTACATTCTTTCGGTTTGGCCAATGCGTGGCTTCGGCAATATCCTGCACGAGAGTGGGGTTTGTGGAAGTTATTTCCCTTGAAAACCTTATTATTTACATTGTATATGAACAATGTAAATATTCGTGGAAATCCGACGAGGTCGGTCCGGACGAGAAAACACAAAGGGTACCCCCTTGCCGAATCGGCCAAAAATGGGTGTCGCGCATAAACGTCCATAACTTTTGCTGTGGGGATCCGTTTTAAGCCCATGACCTGTCAAAACGAACCTTAGAACGGTAAGTACGTCATGGATCGGTCTCTTTCTAGAAATTCACCATGATTTGAGTGGGTATCGATAAACTGCATGATGTATGTTCTTTCGGTTTGGCCATTGAATGGTTTCGGCAGTATCCTGCACGAGATTGGGTTTTTTGCAAATTAATTCCCTTGAAAACCATATCATTTATATTTTAGATGGACAATGTAAAGATTCGTGGAAATCCGACGAGGTCGGTCCAGACGAGAAAACACAAAGGGTACCCTTTGCTGAATCGACCAAAAATGGGTGTCGCACTTAAACGTCCATAACTTTTGCTACGAAGATCCGTTTTAAGCCCATGACCTCTCAAAACGAACCATAGAACGTGAAGCACGCCATTGGTTGGTCGCTTTCTGCCAGTACACCCTTATTTGAGTGGGTATTGATAAACTGCATGATGTACGTTCTTTCGGTTTGGCCAATGCGTGGCTTCGACAATATCCTGCACAAGAGTAGGGTTTGTGCAAGTTATTTCCCTTGAAAACCTTATTATTTACATTATAGATGAACAATGTAAAGATTTGTGGAAATCCGACAAGGCCGGTCCGGACGAGAAAACACAAAGGGTACCCCCTTTGCCGAATCGGCCAAAAATTGGTGTCGCGCTTAAACGTCCAGAACTTTTGCTACGGGGATCCGTTTTAAGCCCATGACCCATCAAAAAGAACCTTAGAACGATAAGCACATCATGGCTCAGTCGCTTTCGTGCAATACACCCTGATTTGAGTGGGTCTTGATAAATTGCATGATGTACATTCTTTCGGTTTGGCCATTGAATGGTTTTGGCAATATCCTGCACCGAGATTGGGTTTTTTGCAAGTTATTTCCCTTGAAAACCATATCATTTATATTGTAGATGGACAATTTAAAGATTCTTGGAAATCCGACGAGGTCGGCCGGGACGAGAAAACACAAAGGGTACCCCCTTTGTTGAATCGACCAAAAATGGGTGTCGCACTTAAACGTCCATAACTTTTGCTACGAAGATCCGTTTTAAGCCCACGATCTGTCAAAACGAACCATAGAACATGAAGCACGCCATGGATTGGTTTCCTTCTGGCAATACACTATTATTTGACTGGGTACCGGTAAACTGAATGATGTACGTTCTTTCGGTTTGGCTAATGCCTGGCTTCGGCAATATCCTGCACGAGAGTGGGGTTTGTGCAAGTTATTTCCCTTGAAAACCTTATTATTTACATTGTAGATGAACAATGTAAAGATTCATGGAAATCCGACGAGGTTGAACCGGACGAGAAAACATAAAGGGTACCCCCTTTGCCGAATCGGCTAAAAATGGGTGTCGCGCTTAAACGTCTATAACTCTTGCTACGGGGATCCGTTTTAAGCCCATGACCTATCAAAACGAACCTTAGAATGATAAGCACATAATGGCTTGGTCACTTTCTGGCAATACACAATGATTTGAGTGGGTATGGATAAACTGCATGATGTACATTCTTTCGGTTTGGCCATTAAATGGTTTCGGCAATATCCTGCACGAGATTGGGTTTTTTGCAAGTTATTTCCCATGAAAACCATATCATTTATATTGTAGATGGACAATGTAATGATTCATGAAAATCCGACGAGGTCAGTCTGGACGAGAAAACACAAAGGGTAGGCCATTTGCTGAATCGACCAAAAATGGGTGTCGCACTTAAACGTCCATAACTTTTGCTACGAAGATCCGTTTTAAGCCCATGACCTGTCAAAACGAACCATAGAACGTGAAGCATGCCATGGCTTGGTCGCTTTATTGTAATACACCATTATTTGACTGGGTATCGATAAACTGCATGATGTACGTTCTTTCCCTTGAAAACCTTATTATTTACATTGTAGATGAACAATGTAAAGATTCGAGGAAATCCGACGATGTCGGTCCGGACGAGAAAACACAAAGGGTACCCCCTTTGCCGAATCTGTCAAAAATGGGTGTCGCGCTTAAACGTCCATAACTTTTGCTACGGGGATCCGTTTTAAACCCATGACCCGTCAAAACGAACCTTAAAACGAGAAGACCATCATGGATTGGTATCTTTCTAGAAATACACCACGATTTGAGCGGGTATCGATAAACTGCATGATGTACGTTCTTTCGGTTTGGCCAATGCGTGGCTTCGGCAATATCCTGCACGAGAGTGGATTTTTTGCAAGTTTTATCCTTTGAGAACCTTATCATTTGCATTGTAAATGAACAATGTAAAGATTCGTGGAAATCCGACGACGTCGGTCCGGTCGAGAAAACACAAAGGGTACCCCCTTTGCCGAATGGGCCAAAAATGGGTGTCGCGCTGAAACGTCCATAACTTTTGCTACGGGGATCCGTTTTAAGCTCATTACCCGTCTAAATGAACCTTAGAACGAAAAGCACGTCATGGCTCGGTCCCTTTCTGGAAATACACCATGATTTGAGTGGGTGTCGATAAACTGCATGATGAACGTTCTTTCAGTTTTTCCATTAAATGGTTTCGGCAATATCCTGCACGAGATTGGGTTTTGTGCAAGTTATTTCCCTTGAAAACCATATCATTTATATTGTAAATGGACAATGTAAAGATTCGTGGAAATCCGACGACGTCGGTCCGGACGAGAAAACACAAAGGGTACCCCTTTGCTGAATCGACCAAAAATGGGTGTCGCACTTAAACGTCCATAACTTTTGCTACGAAGATCCGTTTTAAGCCCATGACCTATCAAAACGAACCATAGAATGTGAAGCATGCCATGGCTTGGTCGCTTTCTGGCAGTGGGCATCGATAAACTGCATGATGTACGTTCTTTCGGTTTGGCCAGTGCGTGGCTTCGGCAATATCCTTCACGAGAGTGGGGTTTGTGCAAGTTATTTCCCTTGAAAACCTTATTATTTACATTGTATATGAACAATGTAAAGATTCGTGTAAATCCGACGAGGTCGGTCCGGACGAGAAAACACAAAGGGTACCCCCTATGCCGAATCGGCCAAAAATGGGTGTCGCGCTAAACGTCCATAACTTTTGCTACGGGGATATGTTTTATACCCATGACCTGTCAAACCAAACCTTAGAACAAGAAGCACGTCATGGCTCAGTCGCTTTCTGGCAATGCAAAATGATTTGAGTAGGTATCGATAAACTACATGATGTACATTTTTTTGGTTTGGCCATTGAATGGTTTCGGAAATATCCTGCACGAGATTTGTTTTTTTGCAAGTTATTTCCCTTGAAAACCATATCATTTATATTGTATATGGACAATATAAAGATTCGTGGAAATCCGACGAGGTCGGTCAGGACGAGAAAACACAAAGGGTATGCCATTTGCTGAATCGACCAAAAATGGGTGTCGCACTTAAACGTCCATAACTTTTGCTAGGAAGATTCGTTTTAATCCCATAACCTGTTAAAACGAACCATAAAACGTCAAGCACGCCATGGATTGGTCTCTTTCTGGTAATACACCATTATTTGAGTGGGTATCGATAAACTGCATAATGTACGTTTTTTCGGTTTGGCCAATGCGTGGCTTCGGCAATATCCTGCACGAGAGTGGGGTTTGTGGAAGTTATTTCCCTTGAAAACCTTATTATTTACATTGTATATGAAGAATGTAAAGATTCGTGGAAATCCGATGAGGTCGGTCCGGACGAGAAAACACAAAGGGTACCCCCTTTGTCGAATCGGCCAAAAATGGGTGTCGCGCTTAAACGTCCATAACTTTTACTACGTGGATCCGTTTTAAGCCCATGACCAGTCAAAACGAACCTTATAACGATAAGCACATCATGGCTTGTCACTTTCGGGCAATACACCATGATTTGAGTAGGTATTGATAAACGGCATGATGTACATTCTTTCGGTTTGGCCGTTGAATGGTTTCGGTAATATCCTGTACGAGATTGGGTTTTTTGCAAGTTATTTCCCTTGGAAACCGTATCATTTATATTGCAGATGGAAAATGTAAAGTTTCATGGAAATCCGACGAGGTCGGTCTGGACGAGAAAACACAAAGGGTACCCCCTTTGCTGAATCGACCAAAAATGGGTGTCGCACTTAAACGTCCATAACTTTTGGTAGGAAGATCCGTTTTAAGCCCATGACCTGTGAAAACGAACGATATACATGAAGCACTCCATGGCTTGGTCTCTTTCTGGTAATACACCATTATTTGAGTGGGTATCGATAAATTGCATGATGTACGTTCTTTCGGTTTGGCCAATGCGTGGCTTCGGCAATATCCTGCACGAGAGTGGGGTTTGTGCAAGTTATTTCCCTTGAAAACCTTATTATTTACATTGTAGATGAATAATGTAAAGATTCAGGGAAATCCGATGTGGTCGGTCCGGACGAGAAAACACAAAGGGTACTCCCTTTGCCAAATCGGCCAAAAATGGGTGTCGCGCTTAAACGTCCATAACTTTTGCTACTGGGATCCATTTTAAGCCCATGACCCGTCAAAACGAACCTTAGAACGATAAGCACATCATGGATCGGTCGCTTTCGGGCAATACACTGTCTGGCAGTAGAAATAAGGTAAGCAGTAGTAACTTTGCACTAGCAGTATAAACCACTGTTGGTCCCGGAGGTGCTTAACAAGTTTGTAGAAGGGGGGTGAATACAAACACAGAAATTTAAAGTTTAATAAATTGTTTATTGATAAATCAACCACAATTTACAAGTTTGTTGCGGAATAAGATTAAGACAGACTCAATCTAAACAAACTTAAGAAACACTAAGATGGTTGCACAAGAATATAGAGAAAGGGGGTTTTAGAATTATAGAAAACAATGGTTTCTATATTGGTTCAAGAATTGAGCACTCTCTCAAATGGAGAGGTGATCTTTCTATTTATACCCTATGCATTAAATGCATGGCAGGGTACTTTACACGTGTCATTCTGTGATTGGCTTTGGTAGTCTGACTTTTGGGAGACATGCTTTCGGCCGTATCATGAACAGTGTAGTTGACAGAGTTGTTGTACGATTTGTGGCAGAGATATGTCCATTCTGACACATCGTACTGGTTTGTGCAAGGTAAGACAACAGGAAACTTGAGGCATAAGCTAAGTGATCATTTGATCGCTGAATATCTCTTTCTTCAGAGACATCAAGAGTTCAGCGATCGCTGAAGCTTTTCCTCATGTTCCTTCGCGTATAAGTAGAGTTGTCTTTTCATCACTGATATTCGCATCAGGTCACTAGTAGACTTCTCTTTGTTCAGCAGCTTCGTCTTCGATTCAGCTATGAACATCTGTTGACGCGAGGCTTGTCTTCAGGGATTACGTTAGCTGTTTACATCAGAAACTATCAGCGATAACTGAACAGACTCAATCTGATCGCTGATAGTGAAACATTAATACATAGAAATGTTTACAAGAAAGACTATCAGCGATAAATGAACAGACTCAGTTTGATCGCTAATGGTGAAACACTAATACATATTAAAATGTAATTTTCACTAAGTATAAAAGAGGGTCGTTATCAAATCTGTTAGGACATAAAATGTCCAAGTTTGGAAAGTTTTGTAAATGGTTCTATTTTTATTATTTGTATTTGGGTTTTAACTGTAAATGGGCTTTTAATGTGTAATTGGGCTTGGGCTGTAGGTTAGAACAAGTGAGAGAGGGGAGGTATAAATAGTTTATGTGTTTAATGTTTTAGGGTTAAGTCTTTCATAATACAATGTAGCCATTTTGAGAGATTGTGTGTTCTAGAGAGAGAAACACTTTCTCTCTCTAGGTTTGTGTTATGTTCTTAAATCTCAAGTGAATAAAAGGTATCTCTCCCAATCTCATCTTATTTATCTCTTATAGATCATGAATTGTTGTATCTACTGGGATCGACATGTGGTATCAGAGCCGGATCGGAGAATTTTTTTTCTTTGAATCGATCAATTTTCAACAGTTCATGTTCATCGGCCCAAGGTTTTTGAATTCGTGTGTTTTTTATTTGATTTTATGGAAAATTGGAGCGATTTGCAATGATTTGATGTGAGCTAATTGCAAAGGATTGATTAATTAACGTTTATGAATATTCTGGATCATCAATCCATCACAATTTGATCGAATTTGTTGATTCTTTGAGTTCTATATCGTGTTTCGATGCTAGCGTGCCGGGAGTTATTCCCATGTGATGCGGGAGATGATCCACCGGATTTCCTTTATTAACAGCCACACCATCCGGGTTACAAGAATTTATTGTCAAATATGATTGGATGCAAAAAGTTAGTGGATGGGTGCCTAAACGGTGGACATTGAAATCGACGGCTGTGGGTTATCAAATTGAGAAAGGTTCCAAATTTTCAAAGCTTGACATCCATATTGTTTGATCTAAATTTTTATGATTGGTCTACAAAGTTAATGGGGTTGTGGACAAAATTGTGAATTGCGGTTGCAAGTTTTTTTTTAATTATAAATGGCGGTTGTGGTTTAAACCTTATGACCGACGGCTAATTTGTTTGGTTTTTTTGATTGCTTGGGAGTTTATCAATATTATTAAGAAGATAATGGGACGGTGGAGGCATGAGATCGAATCCGAGTTTTTAGAGTCTACTGGGAGTAAAATTAATGAAGACGGATTGTTGAGAGCACTTTTATCGGATTTCTCTTGATGGCACCGTACAAAGTATTTTTTGAAGACTTGGTTACCGAAATTTGATGATATTTTTCTTGGTAACTGGATTTTGGCTAGTGTGTTATCCAGGGATTCATAAATCTTTACAGAAATTTGTTTGGCAATCCTCGAGAACCGTTTATTGATCCAAAGAGTGTGATCCAGTTTATTTTTTTGACAATCTGTTCACAAGATTTTTGCTGAACAGTTGTTGATTGGTTCTTCTAACCCTTGCCATGTAGTGTTTGCTACAAGTTGCTTCCTCCTTCGAGCTGATTAGAACAAGTTCTTAAGCTGAATTCCTATTCAACTCGCGGTTCAAAGACAGGTTCGTTGTTATAAACTGAAGATGCACTGTGGTTGTCACGCAAAACTCACATATTTTTTTCTTGTGGGCATAACGAATGTGTTGAGTTTCTAGAGATAAAAGCTATCTTTAGTGCACTCAGTCGAGGTTATTGCGCACATCGAATCTGATGTTTTAAAGTTGAAACTTTGAAACATAAGAGCTTCATTCAAGGGGGAGCCTGATTTTTTTTTTTAAGATGTGCAAACTGCAACGCTAAAGTTTTTCAAATAAATCAAGGGGAGAAGAGCTGGCGCTTCAAAGACGATGATTCATTTACAAAACTTTAGGGGGAGATTGTTAGGACATAAAATGTCCAAGTTTGGAAAGTTTTGTAAATGGTTCTATTTTTATTATTTGTATTTGGGTTTTAACTGTAAATGGGCTTTTAATGTGTAATTGGGCTTGGGCTTGGGCTGTAGGTTAGAACAAGTGAGAGAGGGGAGGTATAAATAGTTTATGTGTTTAATGTTTTAGGGTTAAGTCTTTCATAATACAATGTAGCCATTTTGAGAGATTGTGTGTTCTAGAGAGAGAAACACTTTCTCTCTCTAGGTTTGTGTTATGTTCTTAAATCTCAAGTAAATAAAAGGTATATCTCCCAATCTCATCTTATTTATCTCTTATAGATCATGAATTGTTGTATCTACTGGGATCGACAAAATCACTGAGAGAGCTTGGATCAACAATCTCCCCCTTTTTGATAATGACAAAGTAACTGAAGAAAATTACTTTTAAAGTTCAAAATAAGGAATAATCAGGACTCATAACATACACGTCCCAATTACTATTTTGAGGGATCTTTTACAGTACTGATGGAGTTAAGTACATCACTGAAATTTTTCATTAATCCAAGAAAAGAATTACAAAGTATGAAAATTACAAGTACAAGTGGTGTACTAACTACTGTAAGATTTACTAAATAGATTACAAGAAAGAAAACTAATCTATCAGCTATCTAAAGAGGATTTAGGAGGATTGATCAAATACTCAGGTATTTCTTCTCCTTTTTGCCTTCGCTCTAAAGATTCTTGGCTAATGATCGCTTTGATTTGCTCAGCAGCAGGAGAGAGATCACACCATAAGCACATGAGATCCTTGAGAAGACCAAGGGGACAGATAGGGATTTCAGAGATTCTTTGAAATCTGAGTTGTTCCTCGTCATATCTGAAGAAGATTCCAAAAGGTTCTTCAAGTACTTGTCCTGCAACATATGGTCCACCAGGAGGCAGAGATAGATCCAGAACTGAAAGATCAGGAGGAGGACCGAACAGAGCTTCTCTTGAAAATTTGATGGAGGTTTCATTTTTGATCACTGCGACATTCTCAGACGAGGAGGAGACAGGCTTCCTTTTGAATTGCCTTGGTTTGGAAGGAAGAGCAAATGGTACTTTCAACACAGTGGAGACTCTGTTGATGAGGGCTTCCAAGATGCCTTCGACATAGCCTCTGCTGGTTGATTTGGATTTCTTCAGCGCTTCTTTGAACTCTAGCCATTCCATATAACCGAAGGTTTCCAGCTTTGACACGAACATGGCCTTGCAGCTTCCATCCTCTCTGGTAATCTCCATAGTGACAGAAACTCGATCCTTCTTCTTTTTCCTAGAGATAGTAACAGCTATGATCTTCATTGGGTCAGAGCGATAGTCGATTTTGCTTTTACACCATTCGACTGAGTTATCGCTGACCCTTTGTTCTTTTGAGCGCTCCTCTTCAATATCTTTCAAAAGAGCAGTCTGGACTTCAACTGGTTTCTTTTTCAGCTTCTTGTCTTTGACTTGAGAAGACTGAATTTTAAGAGCCAGAGAGGCATCTCTTTGACAATCAGCAATCAGCTTCTCAGCCCTGACGGATTCTTCAATTTCAGCTTCAGTCAGGAACTCTAGATCTGTTGATTGAGAGGGGATCTTCAGTCGTTGACTCTCCAGATGAGAGATCATCTCTGTTCTTTTCTTCATCTCTTCCTCTGACCAATGAAGTGGTCTAGAGGGCCTCCGTGGATGTTGCATGGACACTTCTTCTTCATCCTCTTCATCAATCTCTTTAGAGATTGGGATTATTTGGTCATCAGCTTCAGAGGCTGGGATTATTTGTAGCTCTTTTCCCTTAAGCAGGGGAGAGAACTGTCTGGTCAGAAAATGAAAAAGAAGATTAGTTTATTTTCAGGGAAGTAGAGAGATAAAGGCTAGAAAGAAACAGGGGTGGGATTTTTATAGAAGGATAAGGGAACGAGGGTAAGGCATACCTGAGAAGGATTCTCCTCAAATAGTGAGGTCATCTTCAGGATTCCCTCAGCAGTTGCACCTTTGCTTTGGGAAGGGGTTCCTGAAGATGTCTCATGACTCCCCCCTGCTTTGATAACTTCTTTCGAAGCTATCGTTGATGACGTGACGGCTGAAGAACACCATAGAGATTGATCTTCTTCATCGTCATCATCATCATCTTGATGAGGATCTTCCTCTTGATCTTCAAGATCAAGGGCTTCATCTTCATCGTCCTCTTCTTCTTCATCATCGATTAACTCATCGATGGTAGGAGGGGCTTTCTCAACAGCTATCTCCTCCTCAATATGAGAGGGAGTTTCTTTCTGTTGGACCTCAGCAGCAGCTTCTAACTCCATATTTTCTTCAGCTGCTTTCTCCCCCTCTATGTCATTATCACGGAGGGAGAGATCTTTGGAAGGAGATGAAGTGTGTGCAGCGGCCAACTTCTGAACTTCAGCCTCCAAACTTTCCAGACGACCTTCAAGTACAGGGATATCTAACATAGCTTGATGAATAAACTCCACAGCTATGTTCAGAGAGGTGCGATCGCTCTCTGTAAATGAAGGAGCAGGAATTGGAGCTGGTGCCTTCAGGTGAGTCAGGATTTTGTTGGGTCTGAAATATGCCAAGGATGGTTACTACTTCTAGTTCAACATGGTTACTACTTCTAGTTCAACATGGTTACTACTTCTAGTTCAACATGGTTACTACTTCTAGAACTTGGTTAATACTTCTGAGGTTACTACTTCTGTGGTTAATGTTGCCAGTTGTAGTTAATGTTGCTGGAACATAGTTAATGTTGCTGGAACAAAGTTAATGTTGCTGGACAAAGTTAATGCTGCTAGAAGAAAACAGTTAATACTTCTAGTTAATACTTCTAGTTAATGCTGCTAGAAGAAAACAGTTAATACTTCTAGTTAGTACTTCTGTTATTAATGCTGCTAGTTGATGGTTAATGTTGCTCAACAAGATTAGTACTGCTAGTTCAAAGTTAGTACTGCTTGAAGAGATTAATGCTGCTGAGCATGGTTAGTACTGCTAGAGTTAATACTGCTCAGAGTATTAATGCTGCTTATGATTAATACTGCTTATAAGATGGAGATCTGCATGAAAGGATAACAGCTGGATAATCTGGAGATATACATGGAAGCTTGAAGATAATGATGGAAGATATACTGAAGATATTTTATTTATTGTAATTATCTTTTTATTCAGTATATGTATAGATTTGATAGAATAGTTTAGAGTGAGATCAATTTATTAACTTTCAGTTTTCATTCTTTTAGAGAGAATTAACCTCAAGGCATAGATCCGAATTCTAGAGAAGTAGAATTCGTATTGGTGAGCCTGTTCATCAATATTGAGGTTGAGTGAGTAATCTTGTAACTGCAAAGCATCAAATAAAAGCTTACAGTTTGTTATTCATATTTACTGTGTTGATTTACTGTTTCATTGAATATCAAAGTGTTATTCCGCAAACTTCTTTGATATTGTTTCTGAGAATTAATTCTTGTTGAGAATTCGATCCTGACAAGTGGTATCAGAGCTAGCATTCTCAGAAACCTACATTCAAAATCACATCTTCATGGCTAAAGGTTCAGAGTCTTCAAGCTCAGAAATTCCTACAGAGGTAACATCTAATCTTTGTTCCAAATCCTGTATTGAAACTGTTAAAAGGTACAGGGATCACAACCAGAAAATGAGTGATGACCTGAAGAGATTAGAAAAGGACATAAAAGACTATGTTAGGATTGTTGAGAGGTTTGAAGAGCAGATTAAGAGTTTTCAAGCCAATGAGCTTCAACATTCCTATGACACAAACTACTGGAAGTGGGAGAAAGATCAGTATGAATTTAAGCTTAAACAGAAAGAAGAGGAGAATGAAAAGATAAAGAGTGAGTTTGAGAAAGCCAAGCTGGATATTGAGAAATTTTCCAATGCCTCTAAAGCAATGGACTCTTTGCTCCAAACTCAAATCCATGACAAACTTAGAAGAGGAATAGGATATAACACCACACCACCACCATACAACAACAACTACATCCCTCCTATATCAGACTTGCTAGAGACCAAGAATAGGAAGGAATTATCTGATGAAGTCACTAAGGTAGATCCATTAGACAAAGTGGTGGTTGAAACAGACTCTGAAGAAGAAAACTTTAATGAAAAAAGTAAGAAGAACACTGTGAGTGGTGAGATTACTCTAGAAAATAACATTATCACCAATGAGGGATGTGGAAAGGCTTGGATCAGGTCTAAGGACATAGAAAAGACTGAGGGAAAGTCTGAGAAGGTCCATTATAAGCAAACCACAGTTGTGAATCCTGTCCCTTGTAAACAGTGTTCTTGCAATAAATCTGAGCCCCAAAAACATGATAAACCAAGGGGAAATCAGAGAAACTGGAATAATCAGTGGGCACAAAAACAAGGAGTTGATTTGAGTAAAATCAATAGACCAAAACCTTGTTTTATCTGTGGCAAATTGAATCATCTTGCCAAACACTGTTATTTCAACCCTATCAACCAAAGAGTCACTTTTCAAAGAAAACCACAAAACTCTTTTGGTTATAGGAATAAAAGAAGGAATCATATGGTTGAGAACAGAGCACCTATAAGATCACATGCTCATAACAAGTTTGCTAAACCAAAGAAAAATACTCCAAATAAGCCAAGGAGTAATTTAAAGACAAAGAAAGCAAGCAACTTTGTTCAAGTTTGGGTTCCAATTGCAAAGAAACCTGTTAGTACTGCTAACCAAGTTAGTACTGCTAACAAGACTAGTGCTGCTTCTAGTAGTAATGCAGCCAAACCTATAATCTTGACAAAGTATTCCAGCCATGAGATTCCTAAACAACTCATTCAGACCAAACTGACAGATTATATTAATGAGAAAGGTCAACCCAAGACCACCTTGGCTTGGGTTCCATCCAAGACTAACTGATTTATCAAGTGTGCAGGGCAATCAAAAGCTCAAGAGGAAGAGCATTCGGAATGAAGAAAATGGTTGCTCTTGGCACATAACCAGGAACATGGACTGCCTTCAAATTCTTTAAAAGATTTGATGAAGGACATGTTACTTTTAATCCAGCAGAAGGTTGAAGTTAGAAATACTCCAGAGGGAGTAATGATCATGAAGGATCAAGAAGAAAAGGATCAGGGGATGAACAAAGTAGTAAAAAGTAAGAGAAAAAGGATGGTGTCAAAAAGTGTAAGAGTAGTTAATACTGCTAGTAGTTAATACTGCTTTCAGTTAATACTGCTAGTAGTTAATACTGCTTTCAGTTAATACTGCTTTCAGTTAATACTGCTTTCAGTTAATACTGCTTGTAGTTAATACTGCTTTCAGTTAATACTTCTTGTGGTTAATACTGCTTTCAGTTAACACTGCTAGTTAGTTAATACTGCTAGCCGTTACTACTGCTAGTAGTTAATACTGCTCTAGGTTAATACTGCTTATATTCCGAATACTATAAATACTTTTTGCCCGCCTAAAAGTTCATAACGACTCTTTGCATACAACAGAAACAGAAAAGAAGATAACAGCAGAAACTGAATCAAGAAGAACTAGTAATTGCAGAAAGTTTTGAAATTATCATAAAGACCCTATATTGAAGAACTTAACTTCTCAGTTTTGAAAAGTTAAGTTAGGGGGAGATTGTTGGGTCTGAAATATGCCAAGGATGGTTACTACTTCTAGTTCAACATGGTTACTACTTCTAGTTCAACATGGTTACTACTTCTAGTTCAACATGGTTACTACTTCTAGTTCAACATGGTTACTACTTCTAGAACTTGGTTAATACTTCTGAGGTTACTACTTCTGTGGTTAATGTTGCCAGTTGTAGTTAATGTTGCTGGAACATAGTTAATGTTGCTGGAACAAAGTTAATGTTGCTGGACAAAGTTAATGCTGCTAGAAGAAAACAGTTAATACTTCTAGTTAATACTTCTAGTTAATGCTGCTAGAAGCAGCAACATTAACTTTGTTCCAGCAACATTAACTACAACTGGCAACATTAACCACAGAAGTAGTAACCTCAGAAGTATTAACCAAGTTCTAGAAGTAGTAACCATGTTGAACTAGAAGTAGTAACCATGTTGAACTAGAAGTAGTAACCATGTTGAACTAGAAGTAGTAACCATGTTGAACTAGAAGTAGTAACCATCCTTGGCATATTTCAGACCCAACAGATTTGCTGAAGTAGAACTTCACAGGAATCAACCTTGGCAGACAAGACATCAAACTGCCGTTTGGAATCCTCCTGCACTTGGTCAATCGCGGCTTAAAGAGCGAAGATTTGAGAGGAATCAGCTTTCGTTGAACACGTAGCTGTCAATGTCTTCAGCTCTTCACCAGCTGAATTAATAGCGCTGGTGGTGTTGTTGAGAGAGGCAGTTAGAGACTCCACCTTTGCACTCAAACTGTTGACATTGGTGTCAATAGTCGCCAAATTAGGACCTGAAGTAAAAGTTAGTTTTTGAGAAACAGGCTTATATGGTGAGTTGGGAGTAGTGTTTAAGGTTATAGGAGTACCTGAATTATCAAACAATTTGTAGAATTGCATAGATTCCTCAAAAGTTTGATGTTTAGGTCCTATGGGTCCAAGCTGTGGCTGCGAAAAAATAGATGATGGGTCAGAGACCAAAGAAATAGAAGGATGAGAGATGGGGATAGAAGTAGGGATAGGGGTAGTTACCTCAGTGGTTACCTCAGGATCTTGAGGAGCTGAGATGATGGGTGGTGTCACTATTGATGTGACAGCGACCGTAGTCACTGGCACGGTTGATGTGGGTATCGCTGAGGATGTGGAGGAGAGACCCACGAAGGCATCCAAGGAGGTTTGTTGAGAAACATCCTTAGGTCTTGAGCTAGAGGTACCTTTCTCCTTGGTTACCTTGGCCTTTTTTGAAGGACCAAAGGAGCCAGTAGATGGTCGTTTGGAAGGGGTAGCAGTAGGGATAGCAGAAGAAGGAACCCCCTGCGTGGCCGCTGAAGACGAAGAAGTGTGGAGAGAGAGTCGGGAGCGGAGTTCAGAAATACTTACCTCGTTGGGGAGTGCCTTGACCTCCAAGGAGCGCTGGCCCACTTTGGCAAAAGTGCCATCAGAAGTAGTGGGGTAAGTAGCAGGGTAGAGGAACTTCAGGTACGCACAAATGAAGCGTACGTAGGGGATATTGGGATCCCTCTCTGTCTTCTCTATCTTTGACCGCATATCGTCAAAGATAGTTGTGGCGAAGTCAAAATTCCTTCCGGCGATCACGGAGTAGGCCATTTGGACCTGAATCTTGCTGGCCTGGTCCAGTGAACCACTCTTCCCACTCATACACTGAATAAAGTGAGAGAAGATGTAGTTAAGCTGAGAAGGCATGTTCGCCTTCTTCACGAGATTCAGCTTCTTGTTGGGAATTGTTGTCCTTGGCTTGGGCTCCCAACAGTATTCCATAGCATCCAGGAATTGGATGAGTTCAGCATCAGTGGGCAAGGCATCGAATCCATTCCTGGATTTGTCAGGAAATCGTAGAGCTTTTCTTAGCCCTAAAGCAGTCATCATCCCCGGTCCAAGATTAGTACTGAAGGAAATGGCAGGAACCGGATCACCCTTTTTGTTGGTGATGGAGATTTCTTCAGCGGTGAACCAGAATTGCTGGAGAAGAGTTTTTGAAGGCGTGGGATCCACAGTGATGGCGTAGGAAATATATGATTGCTTTAGAAACTTTGCAGCATCCACCAGATGTGGATATTTGACACCATCAAAATCCAGTCGTGCGAGATGGTTGTTTTTCGGAATCTCAGAGTCAGTTATGGCGAACTTGACGTTCTTGGAGGCGACAAGTGCAGATTGAGCCATTCTGAATATGAACAGATATAAGAGTAGAAGAAAGGTTTTAGTCTAAAAATAAAAAAGGTTTTACCAGTTTCTATTTGAGGAAAGAAACATAGAAAAACCAACATATTTGAAGATTAAAAGCTGATCTTAGTAAAAGATAAAAGAATAAGAAGAAAAACCAAAGATTTTGAATAAAGATAATCAAAATAAAATGGTTTTGAATGAATAAAATAAAAATGATTTTATGTGAGAAAATCTTATAAACCCATAAATGGAGTATTATATAAAAAGATTTAGAACAAGAATAAGAAAAAGATCAAGAATAACCTGTTGATCTTTGAAGAAGACGATGCAAATGCTTGAGAATGCTAGAATGTTGTGAGAGAGTTTTCTTGCTTTGAAAGAATTTCCAGAAAGCGTAAAACGATAAGAACGGAAAAACATTCTTTTTATACGTTTGAGAGTAGGAGAGAGAGAGATTGATAGGCGAGAAAACAAATGTTCATCATGACATGGACACGTCCCACGAAGTTGATTGGATAGAAGGGCAACGGACGAACGTGTCAGAAAAAGCCATGTCGTGGATTGTCGGTTCAAATGACGTCATAGGAGAGAGAGAGAGAGAGACTGTTCATTTGTCCGTTTTGAAATTATCGCTTAAGAAAAGTCAGCGATAGATTTTCCTTTTTGAAAGTATCCCTGATGGTAAAGTGAGGGATTGATTTTCTTTTAAGAAGGATCACTGACTAGAATTATCAGTGATAAATTTATTTTTCAAAAAGCTTTTAATCATTTGAAGAAAGTTCAGTGATTAAAGTTTATATTTTGAAAAAAAAAACATCTTAACTGAATGAAGATTCAGTTGTAAGGATGGAGAGAACATACCTGAGAGTCAGAATGTTTATCAGAGAAAATGATAAACGGGGAACTTATGATTACTGACACAATGCATGAACGCTGAAGAATTATTCTTCAAGATTCAGCATTCCAAGCTCACTGATGAGAAAGTTAAACCTTGTCTCATCAAGAGGTTTGGTGAATAAATCAGCAAGTTGATAGTCAGTAGGGATGAAATGAAGTTCAATATCACCATTCATCACATGATCTCTGATAAAATGATATTTGATCTCTATGTGTTTATTCTTTAAATGTAGCACTGGATTATTTGCTATAGCGATAGCACTAATAATGTCGCAATAGATTGGAATCTTTGATAGCTGAAGGTCATAGTCTAATAGTTGATTTCTCATCCATAAGATCTGAGAACAACAGCTTCCAACGGCTACGTATTCAGCTTCATCTGTGGAAGTGGACACTGAATTTTTCTTTTTGCTTGTCCAGCTTACCAGCTTTCCTCCTAGGAGTTGACATCCACCAATGGTGCTCTTTCTATCTAGTTTACAACCTGCAAAATCACTATCAGAATAACCAGTTAGATCGAACCCTGAGTCTTTGGGATACCAAAGACCGAGATTAGGAGTTCCTTTCAGATATCTGAAAATTCGCTTAACAGCGATCAGATGGGATTTCTTGGGTTCAGATTGATAGTGTGCACATAAACAAGTAGAGTACATGATGTCAGGTCGGATCGCTGTAAGATACAGCAGGGAACCTATCATTCCTCTATAGGCAGTGACATTAACAGGTTTTCCAAATGGATCTTTGTTAAGTGTCAGGGGAGGTGCCATAGGAGTTTTCATCGCTGAAGTTTGTGTAAGATCAAACTTCTTCAGCATATCTTTAACATACTTACCTTGGCTGATAAAAGTACCTTTGTCAGATTGTTTAATCTGAAGACCAAGAAAATATGTCAGCTCACCCATCATACTCATTTTGTATTCTTTCTTCATTCTTTCAGCGAAGCGAGTACACAGAGATGGGTTAGTAGAACCAAATATGATGTCATCGACATATATTTGTACAAGAATAATTTGACCTTTTATCTTTCTAAAAAACAATGTATTATCAATTTTGCCACGTTCAAATTTTTCAGAGATAAGAAAAGATGAGAGTGTGTCATACCAAGCACGAGGGGCTTGTTTGAGACCATAGAGAGCCTTATCCAATTTATAAATATAATGTGGATGCTTAGGGTCATAGAACCCTGGAGGTTGTTCTACATAGACTTCTTCATTCAGCTTTCCGTTTAGGAACGCTGATTTTACATCCATTTGATAAACAATGAAGTCTTTATAGACTGTATAGGCTAAGAATAGTTGAATTGGTTCGAGCCTAGCCACAGGGGCAAAGGTTTCATCATAGTCTATGCATTCCTCTTGTCTGTATCCCTGAGCAACAAGTCGAGCCTTGTTACGGGTTACAGTTCCATATTCATCTAATTTGTTTCTAAACACCCATTTGGTGCCTATTACAGTTTTGTCAGATGGTCCAGGAACAAGTTTCCAAACTTTGTTACGAGTAAACTCAGTTAGCTCTTCTTGTATAGCGCTGACCCAATTTGGATCTCTGAGGGCATCATCAACCTTCTTTGGTTCTATTAAAGAGATAAAGTTGACAAAGAGACAGATATTACCTGGAACTTCGTCGTGTCTGAATACCTGCATCGGGATCACCAAGAATTTGATCTATTGGGTGATCTCTGGTCCATCGCTGAGCAGGATCATGATTGCTTAACTCAGAGGTTGGATCAACAATTGGGATGTTTACTGATGAGGACGTTTGAGGTTCATCAGCAATTAACTGTTGAGTAGTGGACAGACTATTGTTATCAGAGAGGTTTTCAGACGAAGGTAGATCTGATGGTAGCAGTGTGTTAAGAGGTTCAGCTGAAACCCATGAGTTGGATTCAGCGTTAGGATGTATGATGTTTGGATCATCATCAGCAGTAGGTGGATCTGTGTGCTGATGGTTTCAAAAGAAGGGTTCAGTTTCTTTGTAGTGAGAGAACATCCAAGAATTTAACTCTTCATTGTCAGCGATTGGTTTGGAGTTCACTGAGCGAGTTTCATCAAAAGTGACATGAATTGTTTCTTCCACAGATTGTCTTCGCTTGTTGAAAACTCTGTAGGCTTTGGAGATAGAGGAATATCCTAGAAATATTCCATCATCAGCTTTTGGGTTGAACTTTCCAAGCTGATCTTTGTTGTTTAAGATAAAGCACTAACAACCAAAGATATGAAGAAAACTGATAGATGGTTTTCTTACATGAAAGAGTTCATAAGTTGTCTTTCCAAATCGCTTTACTATCAGCGATCTGTTTTGAGTAAAACATGCAGTGTTTACAGCTTCCGCCCAAAATTGAGTAGGGAGGTGACAATCGCTGAGCATTGATCTAGCAGCTTCAATGATCGTTCCGTTTCTTCTTTCAGCGACTCCGTTTTGCTGAGGTGTTCTTACTGAGGAGAAATTATGAGAAATTCCCTTGTTCTCAAAGAAATTGTTCAGAGAACTGTTTTTAAATTCAGTTCCATGATCACTTCTTATAGAGCAAACAGTAAGATTATTCAGCACTTCCATCTTTTTAAAAAAAGATATTAGTTCTTCTGGAGTATCACTCTTGCAGCGAAGAAAGATAACCCAGGCATAGCGAGAGTATTCATCTACAATGACAAGTGTATATTTCTTTCCAGCTATTGATTGGATGTTAACAGGGCCAAACAGATCCATATGCAAGAGCTAAAGAGGACTTGTCACTGAGGAGACTTGTTTTGACTTGAAACTAGCTTTTGTTTGTTTTCCTTTTTCACATGCTGAGCAGAGAGATTCTTTAGCATATGAGTGCTGAGGAAGACCAAAAACCAGTTCCTTAGAAGAAAGAGAATTCATGGTTTTGAAATTTAGATGAGAAAGCCTTTTGTGCCATAGCCAGTTTACATCAGAAGAGGCTTTAAAGAGAAAACATAAGTTTTCAGTGGTAGTAGAGTCCATATCTATTACATAGACGTTTTCTCTACAATAACCACTGAGAGCAAGTTTTCCTTTCTCATTCACCATTGAACATGCTTTCTTAGAAAAGCGAACTTCGTAGTCTTTGTCACATAGCTGACTGATGCTCAGAAGGTTATGCTTCAGTCCATCTACATAAGTGACTCTTCTGAAGGTAGTTGTCCCATTGTTGAGGACACCAAACCCTCGAGTATATCCTATTCCATTTCCACCAAAAGTTACAGAGGGACCTTTCTCTTCCTTGTATTCAGTGAGCAGGTCTTTTTGTCCAGTCATATGACGAGAGCATCCACTATCAAGGTACCAGATGCCCTTTGATCCCTGTACACATGAGGAAGATTAAGCTTTGTTTGGTACCCACTTTTCAATGGGTCCTTTTGGATTAGTGAAGATGGAAGGTTTAGTAATCTTCACAGCAGATGAAGATTCAGCTTCAGTGATAACCTTCACCTTGGTTAATTTCTTAACCTTAGTGGTATTCTTCACCTTGGTCGACTTTTCAGCTTTAGTGACCTTTTCAGCCTTGGAGGCATTCATCTTCACTTTAGCTGATTTATCAGCTTTAGTGGCAGTTGGACATTTGCTTGCAATATGGTCAGTAAAACCACAGTGATAACATTTTCTATATTTGAAAGTGGTTTTAGGACCAGAAGTAGAAGGTTTTGCAAGTTTAAGATGAGCAGGTCCAACTCCAAGAATGCCTTCATCATGAGATCTGGGAGGAATTTTCATTTCTTCAGATCTCGTGGGTTTAAGATCAATCTTTAGCTTTGGAGGACAGCGATCGAAGATTTCTATCACAGAGCTAGAGGATTGATTCGCTGAAGGTTTAGAAGAAACTTTCAGCTTTGCTTTCTTGGTAGCCTTCTAAGGACGAAGAATGGATTTTCCTTTATCCACAGACTTAAAGCCTTTGGATTTTTCCTCAGGGATAGAATTTGAAGAAGAAGGATAAAACTGATTATAAGAAGTGTCAGAGATAGGAGTGACAAAAGTTCCAAACTTAAGCATGGAACTTTCTTCTTTAGGCTCATCCTGTGGTGTCCAAAAACCAAGACCAGTTCTATCACTTTCAGGAGTTTGAGCATTTATTATCTCAGAGATCTTTGTTGATGATTTGCACCCTTTTTCAACATGAGCCTTTTCTTCTTTTAGAGCAGCGATGGCTTGTTCGCGTTCAATGCTGATGATTTCATTTATAATGACTTAATCTTTCAACTTTTCTTCTAAAAGAGTTAGTTCTCTGATCTTTTCATGACATTTTTCTAGCTCTTGAGTTAAATGAACATTTTTGTTCTCAGCTTGAGTTTTGTCGTTTAGAGCATTATAAAGATCAATCGTCAGCACATCAACAGTGCGACTTCTCTCAGCTTCAGGCAGAGAGGGATTTGTAGAGATTGATACCTGAGATGATATGTAGCTCATAGAAGGTTTAGATGGTTCTTCCACTTCTTCTTTAATCTCAGCCATGAGGCAGAGATTAGCGATTTCTTCTTCATCAGAACTTGATTCTTCTGATTCAGCCCAGTCGTGTTCTTCAGCGATGAGACCTTTACCTTTTCGCTTATAGCTTTTCAGCTTTTGATATTTGTTCTTCAGCTTTAGGTATTCGTCATCACTGGATCTTCTTGAGGTAGAAGGTTTGAAGACCTTTTTCGATCTGCACTCACTAGCAAAATGACCAATCTTTTCACAGTTATAGCAAGTGGCAGTAGCCTTATCAACAGGAGTTGATTTTGGCTTTTCAGTTAGAGAGAAAGGCTTATTTCTTCGGAAATTGCTCTTTCTTGCAAATCTCTTAAAAGAGTTTGTCAAGAGTGCTAAGGACTCATCAAACTCTGAAAGATCAAGGTCTGATGGATCCTCATATTCAGAATCTAACTCGGTGATGGTGAGAGTAGATCGCTGAGATGGAATTATCTCTGAAGAGACTCAAGAAACAGGAGTGCTTTTGGAGTCTTTAGAATCTTTTACAAGATTCTTCTTTAAGAGATTCGATTGCTCATAGTTGAGCAATATTCCATACAGAGTGCTGAGAGAAAGAGAATTTAAGCCTTTTGTCAGCTTAAGACATATTGAATAACTGTCCCAGCTTTCAGGAAGACATTCTAAGAATTTTGTTAGGACCTCAGAATTAGAATAGGTCCTACCAACGGTTCATAGATCAATGATTAAGCAGTTAAACCGCTGATGAATGTCAAAGAGAGATTCATTCTTACCAGCGATAAAACTTTCATACTATCTTACCAAGTTAATCTTTCGAGTCTCTTGGATTTCAGTGGTGCCCTCATATTGAACATATATGGTTTCCCACATTTCTTTAGAAGTTTTCAGATGCATGATGGAATGAAAAACTTCATCAGGCAGAGCCATTGAGATAATGGTCTTTGCTCTTGCATCTATACCTACCTTATTTTTGTCTTCATCACTCCACTGTCTTATTTCCTTAACGACATAGCGCCCAGGGACAGCTTCAGTGGTGGCAGTAGCTGGAACTGCAGCTATAATTCTAACAGGTCCATAGGGTCCATTTTCTATATACTCAGGTATAGTAGGATCTGCACCTTCAAGAAATAGCATCATTCGATTTTTCCATAAGGAAAAGTTATCTCTGCTAAATCGAGGAGGTTTAGAAAGTGAACCATTATCATAGTAGTTAGTGTTTGAGTTAAGTGCCATTTGAGAATAGCAAAGAAGAAAATAAAGCAAGATCTTGTTTATCAGATTAAACAGTCTGCTCTGATACCACTTGTTGGTCCCGGAGGTGCTTAACAAGTTTCTAGAAGGGGGGGTTGAATACAAACACAGAAATTTAAAGTTTAATAAATTGTTTATTGATAAATCAAACACAATTTACAAGTTTGTTGCGGAATAAGATTAAGACAGACTCAATCTAAACAAACTTAAGAAACACTAAGATGGTTGCACAAGAATATAGAGAAAGGGAGTTTTAGAAGTATAGAAAACAAAGGTTTCTATATTTGTTCAAGAATTGAGCACTCTCTCAAATGGAGAGGTGATCTTTCTATTTATACCCTATGCATTAAATGCATGGCAGGGTACTTTACACGTGTCATTCAGTGATTGGATTTGGTAGTCTGACTTTTGGGAGACATGCTTTCGGCCGTATCATGAACAGTGTAGTTGACAGAGTTGTTGTACGATTTGTGGCAGAGATATGTCCGTTCTGACACATTGTACTGGTTTGTGTAAGGTAAGACAACATAAAACTTGAGGCATAAGCTAAGTCATCATTTGATCGTTGAATATCTCTTTCTTCAGAGACATCAAGAGTTCAGCGATCGCTGAAGCTTTTCCTCATGTTCCTTCGCGTATAAGTAGAGTTGTCTTTTCTTCACTGATATCCGCATCAGGTCACTAGTAGACTTCTCTTTGTTCAGCAGCTTCGTCTTCGATTCAGCTATGAACATCTGTTGACGCGAGGCTTGTCTTCAGGGATTACGTTAGCTGTTTACATCAGAAACTATCAGCGATAACTGAACAGGCTCAGTCTGATCGCTGATAGTGAAACACTAATACATAGAAATGTTTACAAGAAAGACTATCAACGATAAATGAACAGACTCAGTTTGATCGCTGATGGTGAAACACTAATACATATTAAAACGTAATTTTCACTAAGTATAAAAGAGGGTCGTTATCAAATCACTGAGAGAGCTTGGATCAACAACCACCTAGCAGTAGTAACCATACTTAACCATATTTGAACTGTCATAAGGAGTAATAGTGAGAGCAGTATTAACTTAACTAGAAGTACTAAGTATCCAATTCAGCAAAGTAATGTGAAACCATACCTTTGCCACTTATCTTACCTCCTGTTGGATTGTCACTAAAAGCAACATGTCCTCCATCAAACCTTTTGAAGTTTTGAAGGCAGTCCATGTTATTTGTCATGTGCCTAGAGCAACTACTATCTACATGCCAAATGCTCTTCTTCTTGAGTTGTTGGTTGCCCTGCACACTAGATAAAACAGTTAGTTTCTTGGGGGAACCCAAGCCAAAGTGTAACACCCTAAAAATCAGAGTAAAATAAAACATGGAAAACCTGACAAAAAACGAAAGTAAATCCATTAACTTCCATAAATGGGATCAGTCCTTTAGACTATACAACCCTATACAAGGATTTCATCAAAAGAATGGGACTTAACAATGCCCAGCATCAATACTAAAATATCTCCAAAAACCTCGAGACTCAAAACTCGTCTCTCCAAAAACCCCGGCACCCACCGCTAATGGAAACCTGTTATACACATCATTTGAGAAAAAGTGTCAGACTTTAAAGCCTGATGAGAACATACAGTTTATAAAGCTCGAAAGATATAAACATCAGTATCATAAAGAAATCTTTTCATAAAGGTTTAGTTTGTAAAGATAGCATTTCGCCACAACCGGGCCTCTTCGGTCCAAAACTCTTAAACGGTGATAAAAGGACCATTTTACCAAGGATAGTGGTGTAACACAAAGTAGACCACAAATCTGAGTTATGAGCTAAACACTTGGAGTCCTCAGCAATGAACCCAGAGTCCGTGCTACGAGGTGAGATCGCGCTCCCAAGGGAAACCAATGTATACTCCTTCACTAGGATCACTATGAACCATGGCTAGTATCCGGCCTCACATAACCGTACCAAATTGCCCTCTAGGAACATATGCATCCATAGTTACAAAATGGGGAATATTACCTCCCAATAAAACAGTCTACTCCAAAACCTAGGGATCCACTAGTAATGGTAAGGACTCGTCACAACAACATATGTGACCCACCATAAATAAATATATGGTATAAACACATTTTATAACCAAAATGCTATTCCCAGTTCAACTTCTGGTAAGAATGAAAATCATTACAATGAGTCTTTAAACATTCATTTTACATATCCACATAATGTGCAAGTAAAACATCCTTTTACTTCAATAAGGCGGAACCCGTCATTTTGGTCAAAACTGATCGGGAACCCTGGAAATCACCAAAAACTTCATTTATATCAAAATGTTTAGAACATAAAATCATACCGTAGAAATACTTCAGATTTCGCAAATAAGAGTTTTGACATGTATAAAGTTTGTAAAATGGTAGTAGGAACTCACCGGTAGGTTTTCAGAATAAAACCCGGAAAACCAGATAATGACCACGACGTAGAGGTGAAGCTTAAAACACCGACCCCTCGCTAGAAACACTGAAAACTAGCAACCGAACGAGCCTTGAAGATCGGAGAAGAAAAGAGAGAAAAGAGGAGAGAGAGAGAGAGGATATAATCTGAGATTTTTAGAAAATCTCATCAAAATGAGATATTTCAGCCAAGCAATGCACGAACCCCAACACAGCGCACGGCCCGTGCGTTTTCCAAAGGGGAGGGCGCACGGCCCATGCGTTTTCCACTGCCTCGCACCCAGATCCTTGCGCACGACCGGTGCGTTTTTCCTGAAGGAGGGCGCACGGCCCGTGCGTCCTGTAGACAGAAACCTCAACTTCATTTCTTCTCAAAACCAAACGAAATTCGGGGTGTTACAATCCTCCCCAACTTGGGAATGATTTCGTCCCCGAAATCCCAACTACTCAAAAAGGTGAGGATATCTTCGCTTCATATCCTCCTCGGCTTCCCACGTCATATTTGCTCCCCGGTGATGCTTCCACTGTACCTTGACCAAGGTGACTTCTTTATGACGCAACTTCTTAGACTTTCTCTCTAAGATGGTGTCGGGTTCTTCCACACAACGGTTGCCTTCGTCTACCCTTAACTCTGAAAGGGGAATGACGCTGTCTTCCACCGCCAAACATTTTCGGAGGTAGCAAACATGAAACGTGTTGTGTATTCTACTCAACTCCGGTGGCAGTTCCAACTGGTAGGCTTGCAAACCCACCCGTCTAAGCACTTTGAAAGGTCCGAGGAAACGGGGACTCAACTTCCCACGTTTTCCGAACCGTATAATGCCTTTCCACGGCGACACCTTAAGCATAACGCGGTCGCCCACTTGGAATTCCATCGGTCGCCTCTTCTTATCGACATAGCTCTTCTGACGATCTTGAGCCGCTTTCATTCTTTCTCGAATGCACTTGACCTTATCGGCAGTCTCTTGCACGAATTCAGGTCCGGCAAACTGCTTTTCTCTCGCTTCGAGCCAGCACACGGGAGTCCGACACTTTTGCCCATACAATGCCTCAAAATGTGCCATTCCGATACTCGAGTGGTAGCTATTGTTGTAAGCAAACTCCACCAAAGGCAGGTGAGAGTCCCAGTTACCCCCGAAATCAATGACACAAGACCTTAACATGTCTTCCAATGCTTGGATCGTTCGTTCGCTCTGCCCGTCGGTTTGCGGATGGTAAGTCGTACTCAACTTCACTCGAGTACCAAGCTCTTTTTGAAACCCATCCCAAAAGTTCGAAGTGAACCGACTGTCGCGATCCGACACGATCGACAATGGTATGTCGTGCCTCGAGACCACCTCATCGATATAAAGCTTTGCTAACTTATCCATCGGTAGAGTCTCACGCATAGCCAAGAAGTGAGTGCTCTTTGTCAATCTATCAACTATCACCCAAATGGTATCGTGACCTCGAAGAGTTTTAGGCAACTTCGTCACGAAGTCCATGGTGATATGCTCCCACTTCCACTCGGGAATCTCTAAGGACTGGAGACTCCCGTACGGTCGTTGATGTTCGGCCTTGACTTGCGAACACGTCACACAACGCTCAACGTAACGTGCCACGTCAAGTTTCATCACCGGCCACCAATAGTGCAACTTCAAGTCCCTGTACATCTTTGTACTTCCTGGATGAATGGAATACTTGGACTTGTGTGCATCTTCCAGCAACAGCTCCCGGTTTCCCCCAACCTTGGGTACCCACACACGACCGCTGAACAGTTTCACTCCACAGATATCTTCCGTTAAGAGCAAACGCTACTTAGTCATGACTTCATCCTTTAGATTCTCTTCCAACAATGCTTCCACTTGTGATGTCTTGATCTTCTCAACAAGACTAGACACTAGCTCGATTCTTGAATGGGTAGCTCGAATACTTCCGCTATAGTCCTTCCGACTTAACGCATCGGCCACCACGTTCGCCTTACCTGGATGGTAAAGCAATTCACAGTCGTAATCTTTCAGCAACTCGAGCCACCTTCTTTGCCTCATATTCAGCTCTTTCTGATCAAAGACATACTTTAGGCTCTTGTGATCCGTGTAAAGAGTGCACTTTGTGCCGTAGAGGTAATGTCGCCAAAGCTTCAAAGCGAACACCACCGCTGCTAACTCCAGATCATGGGTTGGATAATTCTGCTCGTGTATCTTAAGCTGCCTCGAGGCATAAGCGATCACCTTGCCTCATTGCATCAACACACAACCCAATCCCATCTTTGAAGCATCGCTGTAAACCACAAAATCTTCCGACCCTTCAGGTAATGTCAAGATTGGAGCTTCACACAACTTCTTTTGAAGGATCCGGAACGCCTTCTCTTGGGTTTCGGTCCATTCAAACTTCACATTCTTCCGAGTCAGGACTGTCAAAGAAGAAGCGATCTTGGAAAAGTCTTGAATGAATCTCCTGTAGTATCCCGCCAGACCCAAGAAACTTCGGATCTCGGATGGATTTTTAGGAGGCTCCCAATTCATCATTGCTTCAATCTTGGAGGGGTCTACTCTCACTCCGTCCCGAGTGACTACGTGCCCCAGAAATTGTACTTTTTTAAGCCAAAAGTCGCACTTGGAAAACTTGGCGTACAATCTTTCTCTTCTCAATACTTCCAGAACTTCACGTAGATGTTGTTCGTGCTCTGTCTCACTCCTGGAGTACACGAGTATGTCATCAATGAATACAATGACCAACTTGTCAAGGAAAGGTCGGCACACTCTATTCATCAAGTCCATAAACACTATTGGTGCGTTCGTCAGGCCAAAAGGCATTACAAGGAACTCGTAATGGCCGTAACGCATTCTAAAAGCCGTCTTCGGAACATCTTCTTCCCTTACCTTCACTTGGTGATAACCTGAACGTAAGTCGATCTTGGAAAAACAACCCGCTCCTTGAAGTTGATCGAACAAGTCGTCTATTCTCGGAAGCGGATACCTGTTCTTCACTGTAGCTTTGTTCAACTCACGGTAGTCAATGCACATTCTCATTGTGCCATCCTTCTTCTTGACAAATAAGACCGGTGCTCCCCAAGGTGACGAACTCGGTCTTATAAAGCCTTTCTCCAATAGCTCTTGGAGTTGTGCTACCATCTCTTGCATCTCCGATGGCGCTAAACGATAAGGTGCTTTAGCGATCGGTGCAGCGCCAGGCACAAGATCAATCCAAAACTCTACCTGACGATCGGACGGCAACCCGGGCAAGTCGTCTGGAAAGACATCTGGATACTCACGTACGATCTTCACATCTTCCATCTTTGACTTCTCTAACTTGGCATCGATCACATAGGCTAGGAAAGACGAATATCCTTTCAATAAACACTTGCGTGCTCTTGCCATTGTGATTATTGCCACTTCACCCTTCCTCTTTTCACCATAGATGACCACGACCTCTCCCGAGGGGTTGGGAAGTCGAATCATCTTCTTGGAACACACGAACTCGACCTGATTGTTTGACAACCAATCCATATCGATTACCACATCAAAACCCCCGATTGACATTGGTAGTAGATCGATCGGGAATTCTCTCCCTTCGATACTAAGAGTACACTACTTCAGAACCTCGCGGATCAGAACTCGTCTACCATCAGCTATTTCTACTACTAACGCATCCTCAAGACTAGTAATGGGCATAGCAATTTTCTGACGGAACAAACCAGATACGAAAGAGAAACTAGCACCCGTATCGAATAAAATACGGGCAAGTACAGAGTTTATAAGAAAAGTACCCGATACCACATCAGCGGATGCTCTGGCCTCTTCGACCATCATCTGAAATGCTCGACCCTGAACCTTAGGAGGGTTCTCCTTCCTTGATGGCACGCTACCTGACACAAGATTTGGGCAATCTCTTCTCACATGCCCCGGTGCCTTGCACTCGTAACAGATGAGTCCTCTGACCGGGCAATCTCTGAAAGTGTGACCAAGCTTCCCACACTTATAACAAGTTTGAGAGGTGCTGTAACAGTTACCGTGATGTTTGGTTCGACACTTCGGGCACCACTTTGCTTCCTGATAACTGCTGAAATTGTGGTTTCCGACAAAAGGCCGGGCCCGCTTGGGAGGTACTGAACTGCTCTCCCACTTCCTCTTATCAGACACCACCACAGAATTCTCAGATTTGCTCTTCGCGGACATCTGTTCCATGAATTGAGCTTCCTCCACCATCTCTCTGAGGTTAGAAGCCTTGAAATTATGGACCATCGATTGCATGTCCGCTGGCAAGCCGTTGAGATAGGCTTTCATTTTGTCTTTCTCTGTTGGGGCAGCATGCCCCACCAAACCAAGCTTTTCCATAAACTGACGGGTATACTCCCTCACCGTCAGGCTTCCCTTCACCAAAGACCGGAATTCTTTCTCAATTCGGTCCATTGTCCTTTCATTGCAAAACTCTTCTAGCAGCTTCTTCTTGAACTCGGCCCAAGATAACTGAGCCAACATTTCAGGAGATAGAGTGGATTGGATGATATTCCACCAGATGAGTGCAGTGTCCCTCAGCAGTTGGGTACCGAACCGCACCCTCTGATCATCACCACATTCGGAAGAGCCAAAAGCTTGCTCAACCGCTCGGATCCACTTTACACACATCGTCGGGTCATCAGAACCGAAGAATTCTGGCGGTCCGCAACTCAGAAAGGACTTATAGAAACAGCTCTTCCTATTCCCCGGAGCACCAGAAATCCCTCGCTCTACCGCTGTGACCTTTATACCATCGCCTCCAGAACCTGCTACGACGTTCTCCACAACCGTCTCACTTCTCCGATTGTTTACGTCGCGGTCCTCCATCGCTTTCAGCAGAAACTCTTGCTGCTTCGCCATCTCCTCTCTCATCGCCAACATCACGCTGGCCAACAACTCTGACTGGGGATTAGCATCCCCGATGACTGGGTGAGACGAAGCCAGGTCTACTCGCGGAATGACCTCTGGCCCCCCACCTAGTACCTGCTGAACTGGCGGACGCATGACAACCTCAACTCCTTCCGGCCGATCAGCGGTGGAGGCTGTCGCTTCCAGACCATCAACACGAGTACGCGGTCTACCACGCGTATTCACCATTCTGAACTGCTACACAGAGCAGAAGAAGAGATAAGAAAGAGATAGGAAAATACGAAAGGAAAACGTACTACCACATTACCAATTGTCATATTAACAGCAAATCAAGCACTCTTACGTACAATATCCTCATAATAACATTAGCTAAGTGAAATTATGAACATACAACACATAACGGTTCTTTTCACCACTACTACAACGCCTGGTAAACGTACTTTCCGTTGACTCTAAGACTAACCCATCTTAGGAGCTCTACCCAAATCTCGCGGATCAATTCTTAGCATACGCAGTCTAAGTCTAGACATCTTACATTCATGCCTAGTTCGCTTAAACTAGAGCTCTGATACCAACCTGTAACACCCTAAAAATCAGAGTAAAATAAAACATGGAAAACCTGACAAAAGACGAAAGTAAATCCATTAACTTCCATAAATGGGATCAGTCCTTTAGACTATACAACCCTATACAAGGATTTCATCAAAAGAATGGGACTTAACAATGCCCAGCATCAATACTAAAATATCTCCAAAAACCTCGAGACTCAAAACTCGTCTCTCCAAAAACCCCGGCACCCACCGCTAATGGAAACCTGTTATACACATCATTTGAGAAAAAGTGTCAGACTTTAAAGCCTGGTGAGAACATACAGTTTATAAAGCTCGAAAGATATAAACATCAGTATCATAAAGAAATCTTTTCATAAAGGTTTAGTTTGTAAAGATAACATTTCGCCACAACCGGGCCTCTTCGGTCCAAAACTCTTAAACGGTGATAAAAGGACCATTTTACCAAGGATAGTGGTGTAACACAAAGTAGACCACAAATCCGAGTTATGAGCTAAACACTTGGAGTCCTCAGCGATGAACCCAGAGTCCGTGCTACGAGGTGAGATCGCGCTCCCAAAGGAAACCAATGTATACTCCTTCACTAGGATCACTATGAACCATGGCTAGTATCCGGCCTCACATAACCGTACCAAATTGCCCTCTAGGAACATATGCATCCATAGTTACAAAATGGGGAGCATTACCTCCCAATAAAACAGTCTACTCCAAAACCTAGGGATCCACTAGTAATGGTAAGGACTCGTCACAATAACATATGTGACCCACCATAAATAAATATATGGTATAAACACATTTTATAACCAAAATGCTATTCCCAGTTCAACTTCTGGTAAGAATGAAAATCATTACAATGAGTCTTTAAACATTCATTTTACATATCCACATAATGTGCAAGTAAAACATCATTTTACTTCAATAAGGCGGAACCCGTCATTTTGGTCAAAACTGATCGGGAACCCCGGAAATCACCAAAAACTTCATTTATATCAAAATGTTTAGAACATAAAATCATACCGTAGAAATACTTCTGATTTAGCAAATAAGAGTTTTGACATGTATAAAGTTTGTAAAATGGTAGTAGGAACTCACCGGTAGGTTTTCAGAATAAAACCCGGAAAACCAGATAATGACCACGACGTAGAGGTGAAGCTTAAAACACCGACCCCTCGCTAGAAACACCGAAAACTAGCAACCGAACGAGCCTTGAAGATCGGAGAAGAAAAGAGAGAAAAGAGGAGAGAGAGAGAGGATATAATCTGAGATTTTTAGAAAATCTCATCAAAATGAGATATTTCAGCCAAGCAATGCACGAACCCCAACACAGCGCACGACCCGTGCGTTTTCCAAAGGGGAGGGCGCACGGCCCGTGCGTTTTCCACTGCCTCGCACCCAGATCCTTGCGCACGACCCGTGCGTTTTTTCCTGAAGGAAACCTCAACTTCATTTCTTCTCAAAACCAAACGAAATTCGGGGTGTTACACAAAGTGGTCTTGGGTTTCCCTTTCTCATCAACATATTTATAATCAGTAATCTTAGTCTGGATGAGATGATCAGAGTTAGGAATCTCATGGCTGGAATACTTTGTCAAAATTATGGGCTTGGCAGAATTAACACTGGTAGCAGCACTATCCTTGTTAGCAGGACTAACTTGGTTAGCAGTACTAACTTGGTCAGCAGTAGTATTGCTATCAGCAGCACTATTTCTGTTAGCAGTACTATTTGAGGTAGCAGTACTAACAGGTTTCTTGAATTTTGGAACCCAAATCTTGACAAAGTTGTTTGCTTTCTTGTTCTGTGAGTTACTCCTTGACTTGCTTGGAGTATTTTCTTTTGATTTAGCAAACTTATTCTGAATATGAGATTTTGCAGTCCCAGTTTTCATTGGTACTGTTCTCATATTAGCAGCCATGTGATTTCTTGATTGCTTCCTATAACCAACTGAATTTTGTGTTTGTCTTTGAAAAGAAAATCTTTGGTTAATAGGATTGAAATAACAGTGTTTGGCTAGATGATTTAACTTGCCACAAATAAAACAAGGCTTTGGTCTATTGACTTTGCTTAGATCAATTCCCTGTTTTTGAGCCCACTGATTATTTCTGTTTCTCTGATTTCCCCTTATTTTATCATGTTTATGGGGCTTGTTCTGTTGACAAGTACAAGGATTTACAACAGAGGTTTGCATGTAGTGAACTCCCTGTACCTTTTCTTTTCTTTTCCTGGAGGTCTCAGCTTTCTCACTCTTAACAGTCTCTTTCTCTGTCTTGGACATCTCCACTTTATCACTCTTGATAAATGGTTTACCCCCTCTCTCATTTGTAAGAATGTGGTTTTCTAAGGGAATATCTTTATGGTCTTCCTCATTCTTACCCTCAGAGTTCTCTTCTTCAGAATCTGCCTCAACCACTACTTTGTCTAATGGATCTACTTTTGTGGCTCCTGCAGGTAAGTCATTCTTATCCTGTCTTTCTAAGAGGTCTGAGGTGGGAGGGATATAGTTATTATTGTAAGGTGGAGGGGTGTTGTTGTAGCCTATACCTCTCTTTAATTTGTCATGAATTTGAGATTTAAGTAAAGAGTCCATTGCTTTAGAAGCATTGGAATATTTCTCAATGTCTAGTTTGGCCTTCTCAAATTCACTCTTAACTTTTTCACACTCCTCTCTAGACTTCTTCTCAAATTCACTCTTAACTTTTTCACACTCCTCTCTAGACTTCTCTAGCTTAATCTCTAACTCATTCTTCTCCCACTTCCAATAGTTGAGATCATATGAATGTTGAAGTTCATTGGCTTGATATGCCTTAATTTGTTCTTCAAAATTCTCAACGATCAAAATATACTCTCTTCTATCTTTCTCCCACCTTTTAAGGTCATCACACATGCCCTGATTGTGATCCCTGTATTTTTTAACAGTTTCAAGACATGCTTTAGAGCAAAGGTTAGATTTTACCTCTGTGGGGATTCTGTTTATGATGATTGTTGATTTCTGAGTTCCTTATGCTCTGATACCACTTGTCAGGATCGAAATTTGAAACAAGAATTTAATAAACACTCAGAAACTTATGTTAAAGAAGTCGCGGAAAAACACTTTAACAGTAAATCAATCAAACAGTGTATGAACTTAAATCACAAATTATATTGATTTAACTTAATGATTACAAACAAAACCTCAATCTGTTGAACAGACTCAACAGACGTTCAATACTTCTCTATTGAAAGGACTTCTAAGAACCTTGAGGTTAATTCTCTCTAAATGAACGTATTCTGTGTCAATTATACTATTAACAACTATCTCTAGACTATATATACAGAACTAATTACAAGATAATTATCAAAACAAAATTGATCTTCATAATCCATTCCATAATTATCTTCATCTTTATCTCCAGCTCCTAGTCTTTCGTTCCAAGTCATCATTATCAACATTAGCAGCATTAATCTTCAGCAGCAATAACATCCTCAGCAGTACTAACCATGCTTGCAGTAGTAATTCTTCTCTTGCAGTAGTAATCTTCAAGCAGTACTAACTACTAGCAGTACTAACTCTCCAAACAGTACTAACTATTCTTCTAACAGTAGTACTTCTTTCCTCTTGCAGTATTAATGTAATCAGCAGTATTAATCTTCAAGTCTAGCAGTAGTATCCATCCTTAGCACATTTCAGACCCAACACAATACACCATGATTTGAGTGGGTATCGATAAAATGCATGATGTACGTTCTTTCGGTTTGGCCATTGAATGGTTTCGGCAATATCCTGCACGAGATTGGGTTTTTTGCAAGTTATTTCCCTTGAAAACCATATCATTTATATTGTAGATGGACAATGTAACGATTCGTGGAAATCCAACGAGGTCGGTCCGGACGAGAAAACACAAAGGTTACCCCCTTTGCTGAATCGACCAAAAATGGGTGACGCACTTAAACGTCCATAACTTTTGCTAGGAAGACCCGTTTTAAGCCCATGACCTGTCAAAACAAACCATAGAACGTGAAGCACGCCATGGATTGGTCTCTTTCTAGTAATACACCATTATTTGAGTGGGTATCGATAAACTGCATGATGTACGTTTTTTCGGTTTGGCCAATGCGTGGCTTCGGCAATATCCTGGACGAGAGTGGGGTTTGTACAAGTTATTTCCCTTGAAAACCTTATTATTTACATTGTAGATGAACAATGTAAAGATTCGTGGAAATCCGACGAGGTCGGTCCGGACGAGAAAACACAAAGGTTACCCCCTTTGCCGAATCGGCAAAAAATGGGTGTCGCGCTTAAACGTCCATAACTTTTGTTACGGGGATCCGTTTTAAACCCATGACCCGTCAAAATGAACCTTAGAACGATAAGCACGTCATGGATCAGTCTCTTTCTGGAAATACACCATGATTTGAGTGAGTATCGATAAAATGCATGATGTACGTTCTTTCAGTTTGGCCATTGAATGGTTTCGGCAATATCCTGCACGAGATTGGGTTTTTTGCAAGTTATTTCCCTTGAAAACCATATCATTTAAATTGTAGATGGACAATGTAAAGATTCGTGGAAATCCGACGAGGTCGGTCCGGACGAGAAAACACAAAGGTTACCCCCTTTGCTGAATCGACCAAAAATGGGTGTCGCACTTAAACGTCCATAACTTTTGCTAGGAAGATCCGTTTTAAGCCCATGACCTGTCAAAACGAACCATAGAACGTGAAGCATGCCAAGGCTTGGTCGCTTGTTTGTAATACACCATTATTTGATTGGGTATCGATAAACTGCATGATGTACGTTCTTTCGGTTTGGCCAATGCATGGCTTCGGCAATATCCTGCACGAGAGTGGGGTTTGTGCAAGTTATTTCCCTTGAAAACCTTATTATTTACATTGTAGATGAACAATGTAAAGATTCGTGGAAATCCGACGAGGTCGGTCCGGACGAGAAAACACAAAGGGTGCCCCCTTTGCCGAATCGGCCAAAAATGGGTGTCGCGCTTAAACGTCCATAACTTTTGCTACGGGGATCCGTTTTAAGCCCATGACCCGTCAAAACGAACCTTAGAACGATAAGCACATCATGGCTTGGTCGCTTTCGAGCAATACACCATGATTTTAGTGGGTATTGATAAGCTTCGGCAATATCCTGCACGAGAGTGGATTTTTGCAAATTTTTTCCCTTGAAAACCTTATCATTTACATTGTAGATGAACAATGTAAAGATTTGTGGAAATCCGACGAGGTCGGTCTGGACGAGAAAACACAAAAGGTACCCCCTTTGCTGAATCGACCAAAAATGGGTGTCGCACTTAAACGTCCATAACTTTTGCTACGAAGATCCGTTTTAAGCCCATGACCTGTCAAAACGAACCATAGAAAGTGAAGCACGCCATGGCTTGGTAGCTTTCTGGCAATACACCATTATTTGACTGGGTATCGATAAACTGCATGATGGACGTTCTTTCGGTTTAGCCAATGCGTGGCTTCGGCAATATCCTTCACGAGAGTGGGGTTTGTGCAAGTTATTTCCAATGAAAACCTTATTATTTACATTGTATATGAACAATGTAAAGATTCGTGGAAATCCGACAAGGTCAGTCCGGACGAGAAAACACACCCCCATTTGCCGAATCGGCCAAAAATGGGTATCGCGTTTAAACTTCCATAACTCTTGCTACGGGGATCTGTTTTAAGCCCATGACCCATCAAAACGAACCTTAGAACGAGAATCCTTTCATGGATTGGTCGCTTTCTGGTAAAACACCATTATTTGAGTGGGTATCGATAAACTGCATGATGTACGTTCTTTCGGTTTGGCCAATGCGTAGCTACGGCAATATCCTGCACGAGAGTGGGTTTTTGCAAGTTTTTTCCCTTGAAAACCCTATCATTTTCATTGTAGATGAACAAAGTAAAGATTCGTGGAAATCCAATGAGGTCGGTCCGGACGAGAAAACACAAAGGGAACCCCCTTTGCCAAATCGGCCAAAAATGGGTGTTGCGCTTTAACGTCCATAACTTTTGCTATGGGGATCCGTTTTAAGCCGATGACCCGTCAAAACGAACCTTAGAACTATAAGCACGTCATGGATCGGTCGCTTTCTGTCAATACACCATGATTTGAGTGGGTATCGATAAACTGCATGATATACTTTCTTTCGGTTTGGCCATTGAATAGTTTCGACAATATCCTGCACGAGATTGGGTTTTTTGCAAGTTATTTCCCTTGAAAACCATATCATTTATATTGTAGATGGACAATGTAAAGATTCATGGAAATCCGACGAGGTCGGTCCGGACGAGAAAACACAAGGGTTACCCCCTTTGCTGAACCGACCAAAAATGGGTGTCGCACTTAAACGTCCATAACTTTTGCTAGGAAGATTCGTTTTAATCCCATGACCTGTCAAAACGAACCATAGAACGTGAAGCACGCCATTTCTTGGTCGCTTTCTGGTAATACAACATTATTTGAGTGGGTATCGATAAACTGCATGATGTACGTTCTTTCGGTTTGGCCAATGCGTGGCTTCGGCAATATCCTGCACGAGAGTGGGGTTTCTGCAAGTTATTTCCCTTGAAAACCTTATTATTTACATTGTATATGAACAATGTAAAGATTCGTGGAAATC
This sequence comes from Arctium minus, assembly GCA_954870635.1. NCBI lineage: Eukaryota > Viridiplantae > Streptophyta > Magnoliopsida > Asterales > Asteraceae > Arctium > Arctium minus. The sequence goes on along the minus strand of OX941093.1, from coordinate 77,436,849 downwards.
CGACGAGGTCGGTCCGGACGAGAAAACACAAAGGGTACCCCCTTTACCGAATCGGCCAAAAATGGGTGTCGCGCTTAAACGTCCATAACTTTTGCTATGGTGATCCATTTTAAGCCCATGACCCGTCAAAACGAACCTTAGAATGATAAGCACATCATGGATTGGTTGCTTTCGGGCAATACACCATGATTTGAGTGGGTATTGATAAATTACATGATGTACATTCTTTCGGTTTGGCCATTGAATGGTTTCGGCAATATCCTGCACGAGATTGGGTTTTTTGCAAGTTATTTCCCTTGAAAACCATATCATTTATATTGTAGATGGACAATGAAAAGATTCGTGGAAATCCGACGAGGTCGGTCCGGACGAGAAAACACAAAGGGTACCCCATTTGCCGAATCGGCCAAAAATGGGTGTCGCGCTTAAACGTCCATAACTTTTGCTACGAGGATCCGTTTGAAGCCCATGACCCATCAAAACGAACCTTAGAACGAGAATCCCTTCATTTATTGGTCACTTTCTGGCAATACACCATTATTTGACTGGGTATCGATAAACTGCATGATGTACGTCCTTTCGGTTTGACCAATGTGTGGCTTCAGCAATATCCTACACGAGAGTGGGGTTTGTGCAAGTTATTTCCCTTGAAAACCTTATCATTTACATTGTAGATGAACAACGTAAAGATTCGTGGAAATCCAACGACGTCGGTCCGGACGAGAAAACACAAAAGGGTACCCCCTTTGCCAAATCGGCCAAAAATGGGTGTCGCACTTAAACGTCCATAACTTTTGCTACGGGGATCCGTTTTAAGCCTATGACCCGTCAAAACGAACCTTAAAACAATAAGAACGTCATGGATCGGTCGCTTTCTGGCAATACACCATGATTTGAGTGGGTATCGATAAACTGCATGATGTACGTTCTTTCGGTTTGGCCATTGAATGGTTTCGGCAATATCCTGCACGAGATTGGGTTTTTTGCAAGTTGTTTCCCTTGAAAACCATATCATTTATATTGTAGATGGACAATGTAAAGATTTGTGGAAATCCGACGAGGTCGGTCCGGACGAGAAAACACAAAGGTTACCCCATTTGCTGAATGGACCAAAAATGGGTGTCGCACTTAAATGTCCATAACTTTTTTCTACGAAGATCCGTTTTAATCCCATGACCTGTCAAAACGAACCATTGAACGTGAAGCACGCCATGGCTTGGTCGTTTCTGGCAATACACCGTTATTTGACTGGGTAACGATAAACTGCATGATGTACGTTCTTTCGGTTTAGCCAATGCGTGGCTTCGGCAATATCCTGCACGAGAGTGGGGTTTGTGCAAGTTATTTCCCATGAAAACCTTATTATTTACATTGTAGATGAACAATGTAAAGATTCGTGGAAATCCGACGAGGTCGGTCCAGACGAGAAAACACAAAGGGTACCTCATTTGCCGAATCGGTCAAAAATGGGTGTCGCGCTTAAACATCCATAACTTTTGCTATGGGGTCTCTTCAACATTATTTTCAGTTTATCTCAGAAGCAGCATTAATCACCTTGGAAGCATTAACTAAGTCTTGGCAGCATTAACTACTAAGCAGCACTAACCTCTAGCAGTACTAACTAGCTAAGCAGTACTAACTTTGACTAGCAGTATTAATTCTACTAGAAGTAGTAATACCTAGCAGTATTATCTTTGAAATCCTCTGGCAGTACTAATTCTGAACTAGCAGCATTAAAGACTTGGTCATATCTTCAGTTCCCAACAGTCTTAAAATGGATCCCCGTAGCAAAAGTTATGGACGTTTAAGCGCGACACCCATTTTTGGCCAATTCGGCAAAGGGGGTTCCCTTTGTGTTTTCTCGTCCGGACCGACCTCGTCGGATTTCCACGAATCTTTACATTGTTCATCTACAATGTAAATTATAAGGTTTTCAACGGAAATAACTTGCAAAAAACCCACCCTCGTGCAGGATATTGCCGAAGCCACGCATTGTCCAAACCGGAAGAACTTACATCATGAAGTTTATCGATACCTACTCAAATCATGGTTTATTGCCATAAAGCGACCCATACATGATGTGCATCTCGTTCTAAGGTTCGTTTTGACGGGTCTTGAGCTTAAAACGGATGCCCATAACAAAAGTTATGGACATCTAAGTGCGACACCCATTTTTGGTCGATTCAGTAAATGGGGTACCCTTTGTGTTTTTCTCGTCCGGACCAACCTCGTCGGATTTCCACGAATCTTTACATTGTCCATATACAATATAAATGATAAGGTTTTCAAGGGAAATAACTTGCAAAAAATCCACTCTCGTGTAGGATATTGTCGAAACCACGCAATGTCCAAACCGAAAGAACGTACATCATGCAGTTTATCGATACCCACTCAAATCATGGTGTATTGCCAGAAAGCGACCAAAACATGACGTGCATCTCGTTCTAAGGTTCGTTTTGACGGATCTTGAGCTTAAAACGGATGCCCGTACCAAAAGTTATGGACATCTAAGCGTGACACCCATTTTTGGTCGATTCGGCAAGGGGGTACCCTTTGTGGTTTCTCGTCCGGACCGACCTCGTAGAATTTCCACGAATCTTTACATTGTTTATATACAATGTAAATGATAAGGTTTTCAAGGGAAATAACTTGCAAAAAAACCACTCTCGTGCAGGATATTGGCGAAGCCACATATTGGCCAAACCGGAAGAACGTACATCATGCAGTTTATCGATACCCACTCAAATCATAGTTTATTGCCAGAAAGAGAAAAATCCATGGCATGATTCTCGTTTTAATGTTCGTTTTGACGGTTCATGGGCTTAAAACGGATCCCCATATCAAAAGTTATGGACATTTAAGTGTGACACCCATTTTTGATCGATTCAGTAAAGAGGGTACCCTTTGTGTTTTTCTCGTCCGGACCGACCTCGTCGGATTTCCAAAAATATTTACATTCTCCATATATAATATAAATTATAAGTTTTTCAATGGAAATAACTTGCAAAAAACCCACTCTCATGTAGGATATTGACGAAACCACGCAATGTCCAAACCGGAAGAACGTACATCTTGTAGTTTATCGATACCCACTCAAATCATGGTGTATTGCCAGAAAGCGACCAATACATGACGTGCATCTCGTTTTAAGGTTCGTTTTAACGGGTCATGAGCTTAAAACGGATGCTCGTAGCAAAAGTTATGGACATCTAAGCGTGACACCCATTTTTGGCCGATTCGGCAAGGGGGTACCCTTTGTGTTTTCTCGTCTGGACCGACCTCTTCGAATTTCCACGAATCTTTACATTGTTTATATACAATGTAAATTATAAGGTTTTCAAGGGAAATAACTTGCAAAAACTTCAACTCTCGTGCAGGATATTGTCGAAGCCACGCATTAGCCAAACCGAAAGAACGTATATCATGCAGTTTATCGATACCCACTCAAATCATGGTGTATTGCCAGAAAGCGACCAAGGCATGGCGTACTTCTAGTTCTAAGGTTCGTTTTGATGGGTCATTGGCTTAAGTCCTCGTAGAAAAAGTTAAGGACGTTTAAGCGCGACACCCATTTTTGGTCGATTCGGCAAAGACGGTACCCTTTGTGTTTTCTCGTCCGGACCGACCTAGTCGGATTTCCACGAATCTTTATATTGTTCATCTACAATGTGAATGATAAGGGTTTCAAGGGAAATAACTTGCAAAAAACCCACTCTCGTGCAGGATATTGCCGAAGCCACGCATTGGCCAAACCGAAAGAGCGTACATCTTGCATTTTATCGATACCCACTCAAATCATGGTGTATTGCCAGAAAGATACCAAGCCATGGTGTGCTTCTCGTTCTAAGGTTCGTTGTGACGGGTCATGGGCTTAAGACGGATCCCCGTAGCAAAAGTTATGGACGTTTAAGCGCGACACCCATTTTTGGCCGATTCGGCAAATGGGGTACCCTTTGTGTTTTCTCGTCCGGACTGACCCAGATGGATTTACATGAATCTTAACATTGTTCATATACAATGTAAATGATAAGGTTTTCAAGGGAGATAGCTTGCAAAAAACCCACCCTCATGGAGGATTTTGCCGAAGCCACGCATTAGCCAAACTGAAAGAACGTACATCATGCAATTTATCGATACCACTCAAATAATGGTGTATTACCAGAACGAGACTAGACCATGGTGTGCTTCTCGTTCTAAGGTTCGTTTTGACGGGTCATGAGCTTAAAACTGATCCCCGTAGCAAAAGTTATGGACATTTAAGTGCGACACCCATTTTTGGTCGATTCAGCAAATGGGGTACCCTTTTTGTTTTCTCGTCCGGACCGACCTCTTCGGATTTCCACGAATCCTTACATTGTTCATCTACAATGTAAATGATAAGGTTTTCAATAGAAATAACTTGAACAAAACCCACTCTCGTGTAGGATATTGCCGAAGCCACGCATTAGCCAAACCGGACGAACGTACATCATGCAGTTTATCGATACCCACTCAAATCATGGTTTATTGCCAGAAAGCGACGAAGACATGGCATGCTTCTCATTTTAAGTTTCGTTTTGACGGGTCATGGGCTTAAAACGGATCCCCGTAGCAAAAGTTATGGACATTTAAGTGCGACACCCATTTTTGGTCGATTCAGTAAAGGGGGTACCCTTTGTGCTTTTCTCGTCCGGACCAACCTCGTCGGATTTCCACGAATCTTAACATTGTCCATCTACAATATAAATGATAAGGTCTTCAAGGGAAATAACTTGCAAAAAACCCACTCTCGTGCAGGATATTGCCGAAACCACACAATGTTCAAACTGAAAGAACGTACATCATGCAGTTTATCGATACCCACTCAAATCATGATGTATTGCCAGAAAGTGACCAAAACATGACGTGCATCTCGTTCTAAGGTTCGTTTTCACAGGTCATGAGCTTAAAATGGATGCCCGTAACAAAAGTTATGGACATCTAAGCGTGACACCTATTTTTGGTCGATTCGGCAAGGGGGTGCCCTTTGTGTTTTCTCGTCCGGACCGACCTCGTCGAATTTCCACGAATCTTTACATTGTTCATCTACAATGTAAATGATAAGGTTTTCAAGGGAAATAACTTGCAAAAAACCCACTCTCGTGCAGGATATTGTCGAAGCCACGCATTGACCAAACCGAAAGAATGTACATCATGCAGTTTATAGATACCCATTCAAATCATGGTGTATTGCCAGAAAGAGACCAATCCATGGCGTGCTTCTCCTTCTAAGGTTCGTTTTATTTTTGGTCGATTAAGTAAAGGGGGTACCCTTTGTGTGTTTCTCGTCTGGAGCGACCTCGTTGGATTTCCACAAATCTTTACATTGTCCATCTATAATATAAATGATAAGGTTTTCAAGGGAAATAATTTGCAAAAACCCACTCTCGTGCAGGATATTGCCAAAACCACGTAATGGCCAAACCGAAAGAACGTACCTCATGCAGTTTATCAATACCTACTCAAATCATGGTGTATTTCAAGAAAGATACCAAGCCATGACGTGCTTCTCGTTCTAAGTTTCGTTTTGATGGGTCATTGGCTTAAAACGGATCCCCGTAGCAAAAGTTATGGACGTTTAAGCGCGACACCCATTTTTGGCCAATTTGGCAAAGGGGGTTCCCTTTGTGTTTTCTCGTCCGGACCGACATCGTCGTATTTCCATGAATCTTTACATTGTTCATCTACAATGTAAATGATAAGGTTTTCAACATAAATAACTTGCAAAAAACCCACTCTCGTGCAGGATATTGCCGAAGCCACACATTGGCCAAACCGGAAGGACGTACATCTTGCAGTTTATCGATACCCACTCAAATCATGGTTTATTGCCAGAAAGAGACTAATCCATGGCGTGCTTCTCGTTTTAAGGTTCGTTTTGACGGGTCATGCGCTTAAAACGGATCCCCATAGCAAAAGTTATGGACATTTAAGTGCGACACACATTTTTGGTCGATTCAGTAAAGGGGTACCCTTTGTGTTTTTCTCGTCCGGACCGACCTCGTCGGATTTCCAAGAATCTTTACATTGTCCATCTACAATATAAATTATAAGCTTTCAAGGGAAATAATTTGCAAAAAACTCACTCTCGTGTAGGATATTGCCGAAACCATGCAATGTCCAAACCGAAAGAACGTACATCATGCAGCTTATCGATACCCACTCAAATCATGGTGTATTGCTAGAAAGAGACCAATACATGACGTTCATATCGTTCTAAGGTTCGTTTTGACGGGTCATGAGCTTAAAACGGATGCCCGTAGTAAAAGTTATGGACATCTAAGCGTGCCACCCATTTTTGGCCGATTCGGCAAGGGGGTACCCTTTGTGTTTTCTCGTCCTGACCGACCTCGTCGGATTTCCATGAATCTTTACATTGTTCATATACAATGTAAATGATAAGGTTTTCAAGAGAAATAACTTGCAAAAAACCCACTCTCGTGCAGGATATTGTCGAAGCCACGTATTAGCCAAACCGAAATAACGTACATCATGCAGTTTATCGATACCCACTCAAATCATGGTGTATTGCCAGAAAGCGACCAATGCATGGCGTGATTCTCGTTCTAATGTTCGTTTTGATGGGTCATTGGCTTAAGACAGATCCTCATAGAAAAAGTTAGGGACGTTTAAGCGCGACACCCATTTTTGGCCGATTCGGCAAAGGGGGTACGCTTTGTGTTTTCTCGTCCGGACCGACCTTATCGGATTTCTATGAATCTTTACATTGTTCATCTACAATGTAAATGATAAGGTTTTCAAGGGAAATAACTTGCATAAAAGATAAAACCCACTCTCGTGCAGGATATTGCCGAAGCCACGCATTGGCCAAACCGAAAGAACGTACATCATGCAATTTATAGATACCCATTCAAATCATGGTGTATTGCCAGAAAGAGACCAAGCCATGGCGTGCTTCTCCTTCTAAGGTTCGTTTTGACGGGTCATGGGCTTAAAACGGATCCCATAGCAAAAGTTATGGACATTTAAGTGCGACACCCATTTTTCGTCGATTAAGTAAAGGGGGTACCCTTTGTGTTTTTCTCGTCCGTACCGACCTCGTCGGATTTCCAAGAATCTTTACATTGTCCATATACAATATAAAGGATAAGGTTTTCAAGGGAAATAACTTGCAAAAAAACCCACTCTCGTGCAGGATATTGTCGAAACCACGCAATGTCCAAATCGAAAGAACGTACATCATGTAGTTTATCGATACCCACTCAAATCATGGTGTATTTCCAGAAAGTGACCAAAACATGACGTGCTTCTCGTTCTAAGGTTCGTTTTGACGGGTCATGAGCTTAAAACGGATCTCCGTAGCAAAAGTTATAGACATTTAAGCGTGACACCCATTTTTGGCCGATTCGGCAAGGGGTACCCTTTGTGTTTTCTCATCCGGACCAACCTCGTCGGATTTCCACAAATCTTTACATTGTTCATATACAATGTAAATGATAAGGTTTTCAAGGGAAATAACTTGCAAAAAACACACTCTCGTGCAGGATATTGTCGAAGCCACGCATTGGCCAAACCGAACGAACGTACAACATGCAATTTATCGAAATCCACTTAAATCATGGTGTATTGCCAGAAAACGACCAAGCCATGACGTTCTCCTCGTTCTGTGGTTCGTTTTGACGGTTCATGAGCTTAAAACGGATCTCTATAGTAAAAGTTATGGACGTTTAATCACGACACCCATTTTTGACTGATTTATCAAAGAAAATTATTGCTCAATATGGTCCATTTGATGGTGGGTTTGGACTTTGGTTGGCAAAACCCCATTTTAGATATTTTGCATGAAGGACCACTTTTACATTTTTATAGATTCAAAGTTTTGTTGAAATTCTTTTTTAAGATTATTATTAATTTTTTTCTATTAAATATTTTTATGTGTTTTTAACCATATTATGATTTTATATTTTAAACATTTCTATATAAAAATTGTATTTATTATTATTATTTTAATTAAAATAATTAAAGAACTAAAACATTCTAAATAAATTTTTAAAAATAATTTATTAAACAAGAATATGTTGGTGGAAAAAAAAAGATCAAGCTAAAAAAAACAAACTATTAAATACAACATGTAATTGATTACAACCGTTGAACCAATGTCTTTTATAAAATACGATTCTATAAAACACATCAAAATCAGATGTATCTTATGTTATATAGTTAATTTATTGTCTTTTTATTATCATTTTTGAATAAAATTTGCATTCTAATTACGGGTTTACTAAGATTTCAATAAATGTATTTCAATTTGTTTGGAAATTAAATGATTTTTGCCTAATAAAATAAAATCAAATCGATCCAAGCATTTTTAGAGGTGATTGCAATAAATATATTTTAATTTGGCGGAAATTAAATGATTTTATTCGCGAAAGATTTTTGAAGTCAATTTACGAATTTCTGGTGATAACTTATAAAACACGTTACACGACTATATAACAAAATTTGTGGATAAAAAAATCAACGAATTTGTCGTTTTATTTTATACTATTCCAGTGATTGACAAACAGGTTATTATATACCTTTCATCACAAAGGTGGGGGCCATCATCGATGTTCATGGCGTGGTTATGGGTTAGACTAAATACACCCTAGTCTAATTTTCAATCACACCCTAGTCAAGGAAACATGTTTTTTTAAGTATAATTATTTCATTGTTTTCCGAACCAAACACACAAACATGTTTTTTTTATTTTTTAAATGATAGTTACAATTTTAGTCCCTGAACTCATTTTATTTATTTACTTTATACCTTTCAGTTTTATATTTTACATTTTACATTTTTATTATATTAACACATATAAGCGTATATTAACTAATATACGTTAAAAAAATAATTTTTAATTTTAACAAGTTACACCATTATAATCGTTCTGTCAATACCTTCGAAATGAGTCAAATATTGAATATTTTTTGATTTAATTGTTATAAGAAGAAAATTACAAATTGTATAAAGTCCAAAATTAATTTTTAAAAACTAATCATCTATATTGACAAAAGTTTGTTGAGTTGGTTTGAGTTGCTTATAGAATTCTAGACGTGACATATATATGGTTTGCCATCCAGCTGCTGACGGGATTTTGTTCCGGGTCCATAATGTTGAAATGGGAGGCATTGGGTACTCTTCTTCTAACTGGACCACCACGTAATGATTGTTGTTTACGTGTGAAATTATAAAGACCCGATGATATTGAAACTCTTCGGGACCTTTCCAAAGAGGAAAACAAGTCATACAACCTCCAATGGTTAAAAGGTGAAAGATCCACCAAACCTATATGCTATCAATAAAGTAAATCAATAAAAAGAGTCCAGGGACCAAAATTGTAACTATAATTAAAAATAAATAAAAATCAACCGTCGTGAATTTGTTTGGAGAGTAAATTACAGATTTGGTCCCTAATGTTTGGCGTTTGTTACAAAATTGGTCCCTAAAAGAAAATTACATTTTACAAAGTTATAATAAAATGTAATTGTTACAAAAAGAAAAATACATTTTACAAAGTTATAAGAAATCAAAAGTTACAAATTTATAAAATAAAATAAAATCAAAAGTTACAAATTTTATAAATTTATAAAATCAAAACACACACATATATATGTCACGTCTATAATTCTATAATCAACTCAAACCAACTCAAAAAACTTTTGTCAATATAGCGGATTAGCTTTTAAAAATTAATTTTGGACTTTGTACAATTTGTATTTTTTTCTTTATAACAATTAAATCAAAAAACATTCAATATTGGACTCATTTCGAAGATATTGAGAAGACGATTATAATGGTGTAATTTGTTAAAATTAAAAATTATTTTTTTAACGTATATTAGTTAATATACCCTTATATGTGTTAATATAATAAAAATATAAAATATAAAACTAAAAAATATAAAGTAAATTAATAAAATGAGTTCATGGACCAAAATTGTAACTATTATTAAAAAAATTAAAAAAATAAATGGTTGTAGTTATTGGTTAGGAAATCGAAATAATTCTAACATTATTGCTAGTCATGTTGACCAGGTGCACAAAGCAACACCCGTGGTTATTGGTCATTTTTGGTGGGACACTATCACATTTTCTGGTCGCTGATGAAACCGACGTTTGGTTTATCTCGTAGGTCGTAGCCCTAATCCTCCGCTCTTGCATTGCGATCTACAGGTACTAGCTGCTTCTATTCTACTGTTTTTAACTTCATGTTTGATTGCAAATACACTTGTAATTTATGTGTTTTTGAAGTCTGCATTTAAGAGATTTGGATACTGATAAGAAACATATGTGAAGTCGATGATTGTATTGGTTATTGATTGTTAAATTAATTTGTATGTGTGTGTGTGTGTGTGTGTGTGGTTGGGGGAGGGAGTAAGTCAAACTCGTGTCGGTGCAAATAGCTTGGGTGAATTAGACTGCTGGTGGAGAAGCAAGCTAACACTTGGATGGATCATGGATTTTGTGTGATTCTGTGGATTTTAGTAGTGAACTAACATGTCAAGTATTAGAATCATTCTGAGAGTTTTGTTTATGCTCAATTGTGTTTGACAATATGTTATGTTGCTTTTTGGAAAGAGTCATTATTAGTTTAATTCAATCAATAGCATGTGGATGCAATAAATGATATATTTAATGATTTTAGTTCATAGAGACCTTCCATTGATTGGTGAGAATGATTAGATTCTTTGATTATGAATGTATGGATTGTTGAAGTTTGAAATATTTTTCTCAGCCAGAGTGTACGGACTTGGGAATAATACATGGTTGAAATTTGGAATATCTTTCTCTGCACCAGTATAAGGATTCGTGTATGCCTTTTCTTGTTAATGGTAATTGTGGATGCATGTACAAAATCCAAGTTTTCATATGAGGGAATAAAATTTCGTCAACAATTTTTTTGGTGAATAGCTATTCATAGGTTCGTAGTGCATGCAAGAAAAAATGCACAATTGTTTGGTATTCTTTTCCCCAAGTGGCCAGTAACTTTTTATTTCTTGCATTCATGAATGGGGGTTTGGGTTTGCGGGGTGGGGGTGGGGGGATTTATTGACTGCTGTTACATTTCTCTGTACAATGCTAGATTTTTTGAACCCAAGAGATATATCTGGTCAAAATACCTCAAAGGTTGCTCTTCATATAAGAAGTATTGACTTGGTAGAGGTTGTTACTTACAAACAAGTTAATTTATTGAGCGAGTGAGCATTCATATATTTAGTTGTTTGGCATTCAAATTCAAATATCCACTTATAGTTACTTATCTTCGTATGCTGTTGGACTTGGTGGATTATATGTTTATCTTGTTGTTCATTAGTCCTTGGATTGAATTGGCAAATTTTACATCAGTATGGTTTGATGGACCAACTGACTATCATTTATGGAGCCGGAAATGCCCAACTACCTGCAACTGAAGATGATTATGGAGGTGTCGTAGTAGAGATGAAGGAGCACATGGACTATGATGTCTTTCATGCACTGCTTAAAACTTCAATGTTGCAGTGGAAATTGCAGGTTTCTATATATATTTTCTTCAATGAATTTTTTCCCTCTATATCCTTATTTACTTTAAACTCCTTGTGGATAGAAACCTTGATTCAAATTGGAGCTGCATAAAATTTTCAATCTCCACACGTTTAAAGCGGATTATCAACAATACAACTCCAAAGAACCAAACAGAACTTGCCCATTATATCTCACTTGGAGATAGCGTCTCTGGGTAGGATGTACCAAACATCCAAAGGAGTAGAGAAGCTGTTTATGTGAAGACCCCCCCCCCCCCCAAACCTCCATAGAACACAAAGACATTCTCTAAATAAAAATGTAGTGTTTGAGCTTGTATTGTGCCAGAGTCATCTGCATATCTCAACAAAGAAACTTAATAGGCTTAATGAGTTTCCGAACAAGAACGCTTGGGTCCATATCCAGGGTTGGCCACAACTAGCATAACAACTATTATACGTCCAAAGTTGGTACTGCTCCAAGCAATTAGTGCCAAGTCATTGCTTCAAATGATATTATTTGTTTTTATGTCCAACAAATAGTTGTTTTTACTAGTCTCCTAATCATTAACATGATTATAATCCTATGCTGAGTTCTATAAATCAATTGCTGATACAGAAGTCTTCCCGGCTATATCCCCTAATTTTTATAAATTTATTCATAGTGGCACTAGCTACTGAGACGTTTTGTACATGAAACTTCCAATGTATTGTATATTTTAGAGATTATTGACTTCCGTGTTTGTGTTTTATTTTTGACAGGGCAAGAAGGGTGTTTGGATTAAACTGCCAATTGATCTTGTAAATCTTGTTGAAACTGCAGTTAAGGTAGCTATCTCATACTCTGCCGATTGTTAGGTAAATTTATGGGTACAAACTGATAATATACCATCTTAGGTCAACTATGGTCAGAATATGGTCTAGTTTTGTTAAATTGTTAATTCTCATGAAGTTGCTAATTTTTTCGCTTCCTGAAATGACAGGAGGGTTTTTCGTACCACCATGCTGAACCCAAGTACCTGATGCTCGCCCACTGGCTTGCTGAAACCACAAATACTCTCCCAGTAAATGCTTCACATATAGCTCGTGTTGGTGCTATTGTCTTAAATGATAAACAAGAGGTATATTGCGGTGAGCATCATTTTTTTACAGTATACTGTCATGATTGTTGGTACTATATCTGAAATTCTTGTGTCTAGTTACAGACTAATTCCCATATCTTTTTCTTTTGTTTCTTTTGCTTTTCTGTTGCTTTATATGATCACTTATTGGCATTTTTAAGCTAAATTTTCCATGTTGATCTGTTATTTTGGATGTAGTGGGATTTTTTCCTGATCATGATTGTTGGATGGCATTTAACTGATTCTGTAGCTCCCTAGCTTTCTCTATTCACAGAAGGTTGATTTAACTCCATCCGGTGATGTTCACCGCCATTCGTTAACTCATATCATACTTCCATATTCCTCCTAGGAGACTCTTAGAGTGTCCACAGAAGAGGTTCTTGTCAAGGTTCTTGTGCAGGTTCTTATAAGAACCTCTACTGTGGCTACATGTTATTGTCCAGTCACAATCACAACTCACAGTCACAGGTTATTGTTCAGTGTCATGCACACCTACAGGCTCAAGCCCAGTATTATGTTGTATATTCTGTAAGAGGATAGAAAGGGTATTTTAGTGAATTTGGGAAGTAGTCTGTTCACAGTCACAGTCAGACGTATCATGAAGAAGCAACGGTTCGATGTTTGACAGAGAGAAATTCGATTATCCACCAATCATCCTCCCACAATTTGGTGTGATAACACTGGTGCCACATACTTGGCTGCTAATCTGATGTTTCATCAATGCACCAAACATCTTGAGGTCGATTCACATTCCATACCGAATATGGTTCTCTCCAATGCATTACGAGTTCACTATGTTTTTACTATACAAATTGCCGATATTTTTACAAAGGGGTTATCTACTCTTTGCTTTATGTTCTTACTATCCAAGCTACTTGTCCACAATGACATTCGCCTTGGGGGGGGGGGGGGTTAGAGCATTAATAGCCTGCTTGTCAAGTGCTGTTATGTCATAGCTGTTGGGGGACGAACCGTCTGCACAAGGGAATGGGCTCCGAGGACCGTTAGGAGGGGATGACCAGGTCCTCCTCCACGTGAGGAGGGGATGCCCGGCTAACCCTCTGAGGAGCAAGGCGGCGCAAGGATAAAAGCTAACGGACATCTACTGTTGGAACACACGAAAAGAACATCCAGGGCCGCTCTTCTTACGAAAAAGCATTCCAACCAGCTGCCATATTTTCCTTCATTTCTTGGCTATTATTCTGTATTGCTAATTAGTTGACAGATATATTCCTATAATTGCCACCGTCAGCTACATTTCTATTGAGCTTAGTGGAGCGGTAATCCCGGTCACCCGCAGTTTTTCCAGTTCTCGAGTTTTCCGCGTCAACAACTGATACGTGTCATTTATTTTTCACATATTTTTTTGTTCATCTTTTTTTTTCTCTAATTATTGTTGATTATTTGAAGAGGTTTAGGTGTTCCTTTTAGCCAACTCAGGACTCTCAGAACCGACCAACTAGTTTGAGCTCTGCATCCACAACCCCTTATAACAATACCAACGACCTGCAAAGATAGATTCTACTAGTTTATGTAACGCCCCATAGCCCAAAGCAGGAGGTTGGCCCAATAACCTCCAAATCAACTTAAAACCATGGTGAAAGTTATTGGTAGCCCACAACTTTTAGCTTATAAGGAGCTTACAAATCTGATTTCCATGTGGGATGGGTTGTTACAGCTTAGATATGAAATACAGTGACTTACAAAAAAAATAGTTCCTAGAGTAGTCACTAACCTGCATTTTTGGATCCCTCTCAAAACATTTTGGCATCAGTAGTCCTTAATGGGACTAATGCTCCCCAATCAACTGATCAAGCCTCTTTATCTAACAGCTATTAAAGTCTCCATCTTAGTCAAAAGAGGGCATTTAGTCAAAACACTCAAGAAAGGAGAGACTCCTTTCTCTTTTCTCTTTCTTCCTCTCACTCTCTCTATTTCTCTCCTGCTCTCTTTCTCTTCTACTCTCCTTCCTCCCTTTCTCTTTCCTCCAATTAGAATTGGATCCAAACAAACAAAAAGTTTCATCATTTTTTGGCTTTATAGTACACCCACACACACACAGGGATGTACACAATATACAAATATATATATATATACCCACACACATATAAATGTTAATTTGTAACCTTCTCATGGATCTCGAGATTTCATGTTATATGTGTTGTGAGTATGTATGACGGGTGATGTTCAGTAGAGAAAATGGAAAAGCTGTTCTATTCTTATTCTTTTGGAATGAAGACAAGTATATGTATTTATAGAACTCTGACACTAAGTCGTTTGCAGAGAACTATGAGGACAGCATGGCTGTTGTTTTGGTCAGATTTTGATTAAAGTTTAAGATCCGATATGAGTCCCCACGATCAAACAAAGAATACATGCCCACTTTTCAAAATACTATTGTAGTAAATCTGATGGCTCAGCACAGCCCTCAGATTATTGTTTGTAGAACTCAGCATGCAACTGAAAAAATTACCAGTTCAACCCAAAAATGTGTACGTAGATTTTTTAGATCAGTTGGCTAGATGGTTTTTATCTCTGAGACTCCATTTGCTGTTTTGTGTTTATAGATCCTTGTTGTCCAGGAGAAGATTGGGATATTACAGGGAGTTTGGAAGATCTCTACTGGAATTCTTGAACAGGTGTATGTTTCAATGGAAGTTCCTTATTTTTCCAAAACTAGCTGCGTAGCTTTTCTCCAATGAACTGATGATAGTTTCTTTCTTGTACAGGGTGAGGATATTCATGTAGGGGTGGTTAGAGAAGTAAAAGAAGAGACAGGAGTAAGTTTCAAGCCTCTAATGTGCATTTCAATATTGTCTGAGTATTGCTTCTATATGCCAAATATCCGTGAAAATTTCAACTTTTACTTAAGGCTGATGATTTAACCTGTCCCAGATAGTTACAGAGTTTGTTGAAGTGCTGGCATTCAGGTATACACAATCAACTTTTTGAGCCTTATCTTCTGAATAGCATTATTGCTGCTGAGAAAGTAAAAAATAAAAACAGCGACTCGCGTCCCATTCCTGTCCACTAATCACATAAATACACATAAATCTAAAATATATAAAATTCTGATGTGTCTTAATTTCATTGGTTGGACAGGGATGAGACCTGTGATTTTCTGACAGCAGATTTTTATCCTTTTGTCCCACGTGGTCCCTGTCCTCCCCCAGTTTATTGTCATTTGTCACACCAAAAGTGGGACAACGAGTTTATGTCATGTCCTGTCCTGTCTTGTCCTCGGAACTCATTAAAGAAGTGATCTTTAAGATCATACCCCCAAGGCAACCTCATACCACTCTTTTCCTCTTCCCTGTTGTAAATCACTTTCCACAAGTTTGATAGCAACACTTGCACTGTAGCTTGTAACTTTATATACCATCTTTATGCATACAAATTGATCCAATTGGCAGTCAAAAGCATGATGTATTCTTTGGGAAATCAGAAGTACTCTTCCTGTGCATGATGCGCCCACTATCGTTTGACATCCAAATTCAAGATTCGGAAATTGAGGCAGCAAAGGTACTGACCAATGTTATTGCACACAGTATCATTTAACTCTTTCTTGAGATCATTTAAAACCATGCAGTGGCATAAGAACAAAGAAAACGACATTGATGAATTTGATGAAGTATTTTCCCTAGTCTTTCTATATGCCATTACTCCCTGCTTTTGACCAACAGTATGAGAAGGAAGTGTGGAAATAGTTGAACTTTAGGCATTAATACTGTGAAGCTCAGTTTGGGCACTTTTGTAGAAGACAGATGTCGATGCTGATGAGGAGGGTGGAGAGTTTCAGGGTTGAAGGTGTGAGGAGGGGCAGACATAGGAGGACGTGGGACGAGCAACTGAGACTAGACGTGGCATCTTCAAACATTTTAGAATGCATGACCTCAGATAGGAGTTCTTGGAGACACAAGATGTGGATGGCAGATTGTGTGCAAGGAATTGTGGGCTTTGGGGGCAGGGGAAGGGAATGGGAGGTAGATGGGGGTTGGGACTTGGAGGAGGGTTAGAGATTTGAAGGATAAGTGTCAATGTCCTAGATTGGTCAGCCAAGTTTGAGAGCCATAGGTTGGGGAAGGGTTAGAGTCAACCGCTTCTTTGTTAAGATTTAGTGGTATTGAACTCTCTCACATGTCTTTATTATCCATTACGTATTCTTTCTTCTTACTTTTCTTCGACTTTCCTAACCTGCTTCCATAACATTTACCTATTTTTCATTTTTATCTCTTTACTCTCTTTCAAACTTCAACCAAAAGTTTCTTGCAAAACCCTATTCTCTAAACCTTTTTACAAAACCACAAGGCTTGTGGCGTACTGGTTAAGGCTTGTGGGGGATGTGGTGGAATATCCCATCCACCCCGGGTTCGAATTCAGGCGTACATGACCTGTGGCCACTGGGGTTTTTCCAGGGCTGTCGCTTTAACAGTCAAAAATTGTAAGGGATTAGTCTAGGCTGTGCCTAGGATACCCTTTAAAAAAAACTTTTTACAAGATGGGGGTCTTCACGGAGACCATCTATTTACTCCTCGCGGTAGAGGTAAGGATTGCGTACATCCTACTCTCCCTAGACTCTACTCCGTGTGGGATTCATTCGGTTCGTTTGGTATGGTTTTTGGCTTTTTACTGCAGGTCAATGTCTATGCACCTGTCTGTTCTTTCTTCTTGTCAATTGTAGACCTACTATTAATCTGAGTACAAGCATAAACACACTTTTAACTGACAAAAGATTTTCTGCAGTGGATGCCGTTGGAGGAATATGCAGCTCAAACTTGTGCTCAAGAACAAAGTTTAAGGGAACAAATTACTAAGCTATGCAGAACAAAGTTAGGGAGAGGCTGCACTGGATTTACTCCAACGGTAACATTTGATTCCAACGGTACTTCAAGCTACATTTATTTGAACGAGCAAGATCTAAACAAATAAATACAATAAGCAATCCTAAATATCAAGTGTGGACCATTTAATGTTTATTGTAAACTTACTTTATTTTGTGTCATTCATCACATTTGCTTGTTGTATAATAAACATTTGGGATTTCATGTATTTATTACCTTCAACACGATTTGAAGGCAGTCAGTATATTCAGAATGAAAAGTTGACAGTCTTCAGTTAATTTTCCTGTTAGAATAGGATCTGGGTTTTGATGATCATTTGGTTTGAACTCATTGACGCATTCGAATCTTGTTGGAATTGCCCTCTTTTAAGTTGGTTGCTTCCTTAAGATTGTGTAAATAAGTATTTTAGGGGCAGCATCCTATCACTTGGGCTACATATAATATGCCTTCATTATTTGGGGATGTATATATGTGTGTGTGTGTGTGTGTGTGCACGCACATACATATTTACAATTGATAACATACATATACATTGTCTGCGAAATGAGACTCAGGTATGTGATTCAAAATCTTGATCCAACAACTATGCAAACACATATCATGATTTTTCAGTGACATTTGAATCTCTGTAAAATGCTTCTTTCTTATCATTCTAGGATGTTTACTGGAGGAGGAGCTTTTTATCATGGAAAACTCCATATCTGCAACACTTTCAAGTACCCCTCGGGATAGAGGAAAAGTCTGACATCCGATCCACGACCCCACTTCCAGGTCAGATATACAAGTTTGTTTGATTTATCTCAACTTTAATTTGTACGGCAACGCCTGTTTTAGAATCCATTTGAAGTATATAAGTATTATATAATATTTATATATGGTAAATACTCACACACACACTCCAAGGAGGCAAGATTCTACTAGTAACCCAGATCCCACTGAGCCAACGGCCCTTTGGTATCTTTTAGAAGTCGTGCATCGCCTATTAGGTCCAGAATTTGATAGCATTCGATTAAAATTTGGGTTTTTGGCCTAGACCATGATCAGTTTCTACCACTTAAATGTGTTCAAATTGTCTACTACTTAACTGAGTCTGAGGTCAACTTTGACACCGCCATGTAAGCAAAATGACGAAAAGTTTCGCTACGTGGCTGCGAATCGCCCTTTCCAAGTGTCGTCTTTATGCTATATATGTCTGTGCCGAAAGTCATAATCGGTGCATATCTTAAAAGCTTTACATATGTGACCAAAAAACTATAGTCTGCTTACTTTTCTCCAAGAATTTGATCATCAGGAGCAATGTTGTGGTCATATTTCTCTTTCTTTACTGCACTTTGCTTCCTTCTTTTCAACTCAATTTTCATCGGATCACCGGTGGTTTCTGGCGGTGTCGCTTTGCCGATCCGCTGCGAGTATCCCTGCCAACCAGCTCCACCTTCCCAGCCGTTATATGGAACACCACCACCACCATCACCACCAAGTGAGCCTGTGTATGAATCCCCACCACCACCATCACCACCACCACCTGTGTATGAATCCCCACCACCACCTGTTCTCCCTTCATGTCCACCACCACCAATGCCTACCAATCCTGTGTATGGAGTGCCACCACCACCACCACTACCACCCTCAATTCAGGGGACCTGTCCACCTATGCAGAACTGTGTCTACCCTTCTCCCAATACAAATATCTATCAACCTTTGAGTTCTGCATCTCATTTGCCCATCTATTTCTTACACAATATAGTTTTAATGTTTCTTCTCTTCCTTCCCCTCTAGAGCCAAGATAATACTTGGCTAATTGTCATCATTTTCAGTCATAGCATTTTACTTGTTCCATCTTGTATTCACATGTGAATCATAAGAACCATGTATGCATTTTCTGTTGGGAATTGGTATCAGCTCTTTCTCTAAAAGTATATAATATCAACAAATACTCATGTACACTTCTTACTTTTGATTAAGTTTGAACCCTTGATCTTGTGGGAGGCTAGACTCTATTGGTAATTCATATACCGTTAGACACCATTTTGTATATAATATCAGCTGCATTATCAATTATGGTGAAGTTTGAACCCTTGACCTTCTCGGAGGGTAGACCCTACTCTATACCACTGAACCAGTGACCTTGTAAATTGGTATTAACATTTTTTGAAAGTATATGATATCAACAAATACCCATTGCACACTTCTTACTTTTGGTAAGCTATGAACCCTTTACCTTCTGGGAGGTTGGGTTCTATCAGTAATCCGGATACCGTGGACGATTGACCTCTTTGGCAAATTGGTATTAATTGTTAGTACCGTACAAGTGATTGATGCATGAAAGAAGTTTGGTTTATTTATGTTGACGGTGGCATGATATAGGTTGACACCTAGCACGTGAGACTCACTACTCATGCCATTTGTGAATAAAGGCGAGATGGTACACTCAACTACTCTTTTTGCATAACGTGTTTCGCTTTTTCTTTCTATTTTTGGAAATAGTACCCACCCCCATCCCCGAATTTTATATATAAAATTAAATTGTCTATAGAGTAAATTACAATTTGTGTCCCTATCGTTTGTTGGAAATAACATTTTTTGTCCTCACGGTTTCGAAATTCAAAATTATAAGATGACCATCATGGTTAACAAAAACGTCTAAATTTGATCTCTCTCTCTCTCTCTAAATGATGGTGTTTTTGTCTTTTTATCGACTTTTTTGTTTTTTACACAATCAAAATCAATTTTATGATATTGGTTCGTGTGGTTTTTTATTAGGTAAAATACAGAAAACCGATAAATGGACGAAAATGTCCTTTATTTAAGGAAATTATTTTAACGGTTGTTATAGGGAGTATCAAATCCGGATGCAAACCACGATGGTTATATTGTAATTTCAAAACTGCATGAACGAAAAGTATTACTTTTGACAAACCACATGGACCAAATTTGTAGTTTACTCTTGTTTATAAATAATATATGATCATTTATTTTGTAGATTTGTTATTATGATTCGATATTTTTCTTTAAACTCATGTGGTTTCTTAAATAAGTGGTGAACAAAAAACCCTTTATTATATCACATGATTTGTTAAATGAAAGTTTCTGCTCTAATGACATGATCACGAGATATTTAGGTATATAATTTTAAATAAGATTTTAATTAAGAGGGTGTTTGGGATTGCTTATTTGAAATCCTTATTAACTTATTGAGTTTTGTCACCGCTAATAAGTTATTTCTAATGTTTGGATTGAAAAAAAAAATCTGCTTATAGCTTCTTGGCACCGCTAATAAGAAGTTTTTAAGAAGTTATCCATAGTGACTTATCAACTTATTTGAAATAACTTATGACTTTTATGGTTATTTAACATGTATAAGCAATCTCAAACACTCCTAAATAACAACTTATTAGCTTATTACATTTTGGTACCACAATAAGTTAATTCAAATACTTTTTATAAAACTCATTTTTGTCACAACATAAGTTGATAAACACTTTTAAAAAAAAAAGCATAAGTTGTTTTAAATAAGCAATCCCAAACACCCTCCTAGATCAATGATCTTTTGATAAGTATGAATCCGTTTCTCTAATAGGCAATAAGGTGATGAATTTGATTAGATATCATTTAAGGTTTTTTTTTTTTTTGAAAGAAAGATATCATTTAAGGTTATATAACTAAATGATCCGTAAGTACACCTACATACCACCATAAGCTTTGTTACTGTAATTTGTGACAAAAAAAAAACGAACTTATTGCAACTTTTTAAACAAATAAATTACTTCACGCAAAAATAAATGCCTATAATTAAAATCGCACATAATTTTGGAAACTTATGATTATTACATTTTTGAATTAACTAAATAACAATTTTACTCTTGATAATAAATGGAGAAATGAATTTATCTATCTCATAACTAAATGTAGATTCAAACTAAAATAAAAATGCAGACGCTTATTTTGGAATTTTTGTCATGGACAAGAAAATGTAGATTTGAAAGAATATGTTTTATTGTCATGTAATTTAGTTGTTTTCCATTCAGATAGGAGGAATTTCAAAACAAAGGTTAGAATTTTATTTTATCGAGTTTAAAAGCTCAACTTGGGTGTGTAAATCTTTAGTTTGCTAAAAACCATTGTAACAGTGTGCGGTATAAACAAACATAGCAAGGAAAATAAGTGATTGTTTAGTTGGTTTTTCATCAATTCTTGTATGAGTAAAACTGGTTGTATAGATTGTGAAGGTTTTTGTTTAAAAAAAACTAGGCTTTCTCTATCACTAACCCACGACCAAATAATCATGTATTACTTGATCGAACTCATTAAGCTGTTAACAAACGACATTAAAGATGGTACGATAATGTTACATGTGAGTGTGTCTTTGTACAAATAAGGGATAAGGATACAAGACCATCAGCTTTATCCTTTGTTTCCTTATCTCTTCGCTCGTTTTTGCAAAAAGAAAAAGGATGCATACTCATCTCTATATTACTTCAAACCGATATCATTTTTACAGGCGTTTTTATAAGTTCTAAAACAATAAACACAATTTTTGTTTTAATATAAAGCCTTTGGTTAATAATCAGATGTTCAAAATACTATTTTATTAAGAGAATTCAGTTGAATATAAATTAGGGGTGTTCAAAAAAACCGTTGGACCGCTCAAACCGGTCGAACCAAGTCAAACCAGACCGTTTTTTGTGGTTTGAGCGGTCTGGCGGTCCGGTCTGAAAAATTGTCAAACCGGGCGGTCCGGTCCGGTCTGCGGTCTGGAGGTTTTTTTGGGCGGTTTGGACCAAACCGACCGCCAAATTCATATATATTTTATTTTTTTATATATGTCTTTATATTCATTATCTAGCCCAATGTTATTTTAAATATATTTGGTTAAGCGCAATGTTATCTTAAATCCAACCCAAACATAAAATCTATTTTAATTTTTAAATTTTGAAACTTGAAAGCCCTGAATGACTACTATTCACTAACATCGGCGGACTCATTGTATTCACCTTTTTTGTGGACTTTGTTAACTTTTATGTGGACTTTGATTTTTAGTGTTTTGTTGGGATATTTTGTTTACTCTTTTTGTAGAGTTTGTTAATTTTTTTGTGGATTTTGTTTACTTCAAATGGACTCAAGCCAATGAAGCTTTAAAATTCGATATTATATAATAAAATTTAAGTTGAAACTTTAAAGCCCATAAAAGGCCCAAACCGCCTAAACCAGTCGGACCAAACCGCCTAAACCGCGGTCCGGTTTGACCGGTCTAGGCACTTGATGTTTGAAAATTTAATAAACCGCCACTTGCGGTTTGGTTTGTGGTCTGAGGGGTTAAACCGCCCAAACCGGACCGCGAACACCCCTAATATAAATTCATACTAATATATAGTGGTTAGATAAAAATATTAGAGTATCTCCAATCATACTCGTATTTAAGCAAATGTAGGGAGCGAATGTGAAACGCATATAAATCTATGTAAAGAGCAAAAATAACAAAAACAATGTCCACAATAAAAAAGGTAAAGAGTTTAAAAAACGTGTGATAATTAATTTATTTTAATTAATAAAAGACAATTTTAACCTTAATTATAGAAAAAAGAATTTTCTCCATATCATAACCAGGAGTAGAATGAGAAACTAGACATTTATTTTTAAGAATAGACACTTAGGCTATGTTCGGCAAAAAAAGCTAGCTTATAAGCTAGCTTTTTTTCCTGGTACACGTTCGGATTACCATAAGCTAGCTTATTGAAACACTACTCAAAGTAGCGTTTTAAAAAGCTAGCTTATAAGCTGGTTTGCCGAACATAGCCTTATTTTGGGACAAACTAAAACAGTAATAAAGACACTTGTTTTTGGACAAACTAAACCTAACCAACTTTTTTTGGGTAACCAAACCTAACCAACTTTTTTTGGGTAACCTTAGGTTTCCAAGCCGTTTACGCACACCGACTAATGCAACCACTATTTGTCTAGTGGCCTTGAGTCATCACAGGTGAACCTATAGGCTTTGGCAATACTAAGATTCAAAACCAGGAAAGATAAGATTTCCGTTACATTCCATAGTTTTACCAATACACACATCCCAGTGATTCATAATTTGTATATCCCACACACAGAGACATGGATACAATAAGGAATGTTATTGCCGTAAAAACCTCATGCTTAGCACATGATGGTTGCAAGTCACTACACCACAAATAGTCATGCTTTTGCCATTTCATAATGTTCCAACACAATTATTAAATGAAAAGTGAGAATAGAACCACATTTATATTTTCCATTTATATCTATTTTGCCATGAGATATGAAATATGATTGATGATTTTGCCTTTTTATCACAACACAATTAATTATGAGTCCCTTTCAACTTGAAACCAATTTTAGAAGTACATTATTCGTCCCTGGTTCTTGGAATCCGTCCCTGCACCCCATTCAAATCATAATCCAAAGCTTAAGACCGAAATCATAAACGCCCAATTTTTCATTACCTCTCATTGTATTTTGTTGTATACAAATAACATATAAAATCATCAAGAACAATACTAATAATTAAAGCAAACCTCATTTTTTTTTAAACTTCAAAACCACACACACACACGCATACACGTTTGCTTACAAATAATTAATGAAAAATATTACCTCCGCCCTCAAACTCATATTCGAATTTCATTATGTGATCATAATGAAATGGAAATATAATTTCTTCAAGTGTAAATGACAATTTTCTGGACCAAATTATTTCACTAAGAGAAGGGGAAGCAAAGGGAGAACTTACATGGCAAAATAGGCAAACCAAAAACTCAAAGCCACCGCAGCAAATCTGAAACCCTTGATTTCCGCAGCATCGTTGCTATCTGTTTGTTGATCGGCTACGTCACCATCCGGAGAATCTGCCGGAGAATCGGACGAAGCTGGTGCTGGTGGAGACTTGTGCTTCTTCTTCTTCGAAGACTTTGGTGACTCAGCCGTGGGAGCATCAGCTTCCGGTGCAGGAGCTGGAGCAGGGGAAAGAGCTGCTTTGAAAAGCTCCTTGGGCAACAACACCTTGTTAATGGTGAAAATGACTAATGGTTGTTGATCAATCAGTGTACCTACGATCTTCGACGTAACGAGTCTTGTTTTTATTGTTACTTCCTGGCCGTCGTTCTGTACGGTGAAATCGTATTTGTTAGCACCGTCGGTTGCTAGTGTGTTCATCAGGCCATTGCTTGATTTTAACATCGACATCGATTGATAAACAGGCACACCGTGAAATTCAAGCAACGATTGCTTCCCTCCGACGGTCAAATTTTTGTATTTTGGCGCAAAGCCTTTGAAAGCATCGTCGAGAGGGCAAAAAACCGTCAATCCGCCATCGATATTGTCTTCGTAGGTCTTCATTGCGGCAGATGCTAACAGAGCCTCAGCAAAAAACTTACATCCATGCGCCGACATCAGAGAAGTAATGTTAACGGCGGCCGGTTCAGGAGTCGGAGCTTCAGCCTCCGCCGACGGCAACATGCTACTGATCTGAATAACAGAAATGTTATAAGGAACCTCCTGTAACGATTTAACAAACGTCGCATCCGTTCCGCCACCGTCTTCACTTCCAAATCCAACCTTACCTCCTTTCAGATCCGTAATGTTAACGAATCCAGACGAGCCAGACGCGGTTCCGGTGGCCTGAAACATCGTGGCCGCCAAAGCGGTTCCATTAGTGATCTGGTGAAGCTTCTTCGCACCGAAGTAGTCAAGTAACACATGAAGCGATAAAACGTTCTTCATCGCGTACACAGATAGGTGTTTGCTTAACAGATCTGACATTCCGGCATTGTTTACCGCACAAACAGTTATCGTCTGTCGGTTATTAATGTCGTCGGCGAGATGTGTAATGGTGAGATAATGGTTGAAGGTCGAGAACTCCGGGAACTTTGCTAGAATGGCGGTGATGTTGTGTCCTTCAACTGTTGCTCCTGGCAGTAAGACAACCAGAACGGAGACGAGCACCGCCGCGACGGCCGCCGTGGAACGGAGCTGCATTGTGAGTTCCCTAGAGAGAGAGAGAGAGAGAGAGTAGAGAGAGAGAGCAGAGGATGAAAATGAAAGTAGAGAAGATGTTGTTGATTTAAGGGGCTTTATATTTGTGTTAATTACAATAAAGCCACTGTAGTGTTAATCCCAGCTGGTCCAGTTCATCATCGGTCTTCTTTTCCCCGGTTTTTCTTTTGGGATATTTACAATTTACCCCCTTATAGTTTCGTAAATACTCAAAACTTATGAAAAAATATATATATAGGGTTAGGTTCCGATAAGGAGTTGAGTTAACGGTGAGAAACGTGAGAAATGATTATCAACCATTAGATGAAAAATAGACGCACATTAGGATGAGATGCACTAAATCAATTCCCTGCTAAGCCGCAATTTATGGGAGGGTTTGAGATTAAAAGAGATCAACGGTTCAGATCTGTTTCTCATGTTTTTCTCATACGATCTTTCGCCAATATATATATATATATATATATATATATATATATATATATATATATATATCTGAAAACAAGCAACAATCATGAGCCGATTGTTTTATCAAATATAGTCCCTGATGGTTACTTTTTAGTTTGCAATGAGTTGAATTGCACATAGAAGACATGTTGAATAATACATGTATCAGTTAACAACCTTGATGACTCAAGTTATGACCATTGAATAGCTAAAACAAAATTACAACAATTGAAGTTTGAAGAGTGGATTGATATATTTGGGTGGTGAAGATTGAGAGGGTGTTTATTGTAGTTTCCTGAAAAGAAGAGGGGTTGAAATGAAAATAAGGAAGACAGCTGTGCATCCAGTGACATCAGTCCACGTCGGTAGAAGATGTAATACGTTTGGTCCAGATGCTTCCACCGACAAATCACCAAATTTAATTCTAATAATTTATGTTTCCAAATATTTATATATATACACCCGACTTCCAAAATTAGTATATTATAATGACTTGTTTAATCACAAAAAATAATTTGATAATTTTGTTAATAATTAGATTTATTATAATTGTTTCTTAAGTATATATCTAAATTTGATTATAAATGATCAAAATCATTATTAGTTCACCAAAACACTCAAAAAAATAGTTTTAGTGAAAAAGGTATGGTTACTTTAGCATTTAAAAGAATCAGACTAGATTATTGCATATTTAAGGGTAATTTTATAGGGGTGGTTGGTTTATTTTGCAATTAAGCAAAGGGAAATTGGCAAAAATGGCCAAATTACATTAATGATTGCATCTCCTAACCAAGTCTCCTCGGTTTTTGCAAATTTAGCCATAGGTCCGTAATTGGGGACCTACAGCGGTCACCCAGGTTCGCAATCCGCAATGCCCGACACGCAACACGATCCTAACAACCCCTAACCTAGGTCCGCAATGCATGCGGCAGGTCCGCTTAATGTTTTTTAATTGTTATTTATTGTATACACGGGTCCTCAATATGCAAGTCCATAGCTCCTCAATTGCGGACCTATTGCTAAATTTGCAAAAACCGGAAAGACTTGGCTAAGAGGTGCAATCCTTAATGTAATTTGACCATTTGTGCCAATTTCCCTTAAGCAAAAGGTTACAATCTCGTGCAACATTATCTAAACTACTCATTTAGCTTATTTATTATATAGACACTAGATTGATTACTATATTGCATGGTTTCATACAAAAATCCTACATTCAATGCATAATATTTCATTAAATACATACACTAACTAACATGAAATTCATATGTTTCATGAAAGTATCACTTTCATTCGATACATTGCATGAACCATTATGTTTATCAACATCTGTTGCAGAAATTCGACGAAAATTCATTTAGAAAATCAATGAGAATCCAAATACAATGGACGGTTTAGATGAAGGTTACATAGGTTGTAACATTTTACTGAGTTGCAAAATAATCATGACCTAATGTTATATGTGCCTATTTTATGTTAGAATTAGATCAAATGGCAATGTAGAATACAAGTCTTGATGTTGGTGTATGTTATGAGAAAACTAGTAGGTAGAAATACATTTAGCAATATACAGGGGTTCATTTAGCTCACCCCATATTTAAAGGGGTAGGCTAAATGTACCTCTATCTATTATCAAATGTATCCAAAACTTACTTTCGAAGTGCATAATTTAACCTGATTCCGACAGAAAATAAGGTGTATATAACATCATCCTCTTTAAATTAACAAGAAGTATAAATATAAGTTCAAACACCTCATAAAAAAAGATTGTTAGTTGATCAGTTACAAAACATTTATGATACTCACTCTTAATAAGACCTATAAATACGATGATTAGAATCGTTCATTTGAATACATGTTAAGTACTAATTCAATTTTGCATTTTAGACACAATTTAGCTTTCAAAGCAAACAATTAAATGATTACTCTTTATGGTGATTCATAAATAATGTACAATCTAGAATGCAACTACTTGATTTGGTTAACCCAACAAAAACAAATTAATATGATGATTAATGAGCACCTAAAACAAATTAAACTATATTTAGTGGTGACTTCAAACAACCTCATTAAACTAAAAGTAAGGCATTGTTTGGCAAAAAAAAAAAAAACCTATCTTATAAGCTAGTTTTTTTTTCTGATACATGTTTGGATTACCATAAACTAGCTTATAAATTAGCTTATTGAAAAACTATTCATAGTAACATTTTGAAAAACTAACTTATCAGCTAATTTGTCAAACATAGCCTAAGTAGAAGAGAAAATAAACACCACAAGCAACTTCATAAACCAAAATTGGACAACATGTTTTGCTATATGTCATTTTCTTGTTGACGGTTTTCTTCCTTAAAATTTAATCAATTATATATTATACTTTAAATACAATAAAATTCATAATTTTAAATTATCATCAAATAGGGCACTATATTGTCATGTTTTTATATACAACTAATAATTAATGTTTAATGTATTTCTATAGGTAATAAAACATTAAAAAAATGTTTATGATTAGAAAACATTTTAGGTTGGCAAAATAAAACAGTAGTTATATAAGATTGTTTCATTTTAACAACCTAAAACAGTATTATAAACGATGCAATAAAAAAAGTTAGGTTGGCTACCCTAAAAGTGTTGGATACGATCATTTATAAATAAACATTACAAATATCAAACTGCATGAAAACCTAATATCAAACATGATATGTATCAATAATGTGTTTTTAAATATATATATATATATATATAATATCTACTTATGACAAATGAACTTATATCATTTTCACATTTAATATTGACCTCTTCTTAAAAAGCCAAAGGCCTTAGGTAATTATGTTTAGGACAATAAAACCATTTTTAACTCGAAATGACCACATATTTTTATTTCGTTTAACAATAATAGTTTTTTGTATTTTTAATTTTAATTTGATGGTTAAGTCATGGCCTTTTTTAATGGACTCACAACTTATGTAGTCAATTATACATAACTGCTTGGTAGAAGTTTAATGATATCAGAAAGTGGCTCATTCTGTAAGGGAAAGCTTTATGCAGAAAATCAAGTTTTTACTCCAACTTACCCCTTCCACTTAAAAAACACGTTTATTTCATCTATGAAAAAACTCTCTCAATCTATACATACAGATTAATTAATCCATAAATGAATTAATAAAATCAACCAAACAACCCTTCAAAATGAAAATCAAGCAAACAACCCATATAAATTTAAGATGATGATAACTGATAGAATCAAATTAGTTGTATTGAATTTTAAACTATTATCCAAGAATTTTGATTTATAATTAAATCAATCGATTATAACCGAGTCAGATAAATTTATAGATATTTGAAATTGTAAAAGGAAGGTTAGTTGAGTTGATAGATTATTAAACGACCAACACATGCACATGCCTATAATTGCGGTATTTGTTTATTGAATTTCAAGAAGCTTCCAACACCAAAATCAACCACTTGTTGTTTTCAAATCAATGTATGCAATATTACTTGACACGTTGTATAAAATTTAAATGTATAAAAAAATAACCTAAAATTCATATCTTATAAAATAAAATTGCCAAAACGTCTATATATATAACTAAGGGGCCGTTTATTAAACACTTACCCAGTAAGCGCTTACCAGGAAAGAGTCATCACTCTCGCTTACCGAGTTAGACTCTCGATCCTTGTTGTCACTTGGTAAGATTTTAAATCTTGTCATGTTTATGCAATAAGATAAAATAACCCCGTAAGCACTTATTGGGCAAGTGTTTAATAAACGGCTCCTTAGCTATTATTTATGGTGAGTTTGGTATACAAGACATGATTATACAAAAAAACATA
The DNA here is from genome assembly GCA_954870635.1 of Arctium minus. Classification (NCBI taxonomy): domain Eukaryota; kingdom Viridiplantae; phylum Streptophyta; class Magnoliopsida; order Asterales; family Asteraceae; genus Arctium; species Arctium minus. Next base: position 77,407,072 of record OX941093.1, on the reverse strand, counting down.
TTGTTTCACGTTTGATATGACAATAGACTAGGATGAAACACGAACTGAGTGTACAAAAAAGGATTTATTTTTTGCAAATCAAGAAGATCAGACAAAATTGGTAATTTACTAAACACCTTATCAAAATAAAAACCTAAAAGATTCTACAATTTTTTCACTAGCGTGACCTATCCTATTCAATTTTGTGATCTTGTCTGCATACGAAACACACCCTCAGATACGACAAATTTACATAACATGTATCCTTATATAATTTTTTCTCTTAATCGAATAACGATCTGATATGACCCTCCATTCACATCTTGATTTTTATATGTTTCAACGAGGTGGGATTAATGTTCGCGCGTTGCTGCGGATGGAAAGAAATATTAAGACCATAAATTTGAGCATCACCAATTATGAGAACAAAACATTTTGTGTATGTTAGCAGCATCACTATAATTTACAAAATGCCCTATGATGATGATGTGTGTGTATGATAGGAAGCGAAAATAAATTGGCAAATGGTACATTACATCATTAAACTTAAAAAAAGTTACATTGTTATTAAACCTAAATTAAATTATAATAAAAATATGAATTAAACAAATTTTACATAGGTTTTGGATTGGAGAAGACACGGTCATTGAGATGCGATGCATGTTAAGGGATCTTTATTTTATGCTTATATAATAAAAATATTTTTTATAATATAACTTTTATTTATTTAAATTAGAAAATGAAAAAGTTATAAATGATCGAAATGTCATTTACTTAACGGTCAGGAGCTAACAACTTTTAGTTTCGAGAACCAAAACGTTACGCAAATGCAAAATCGAAATTCTATTTTGGAATCAACAAATTATGGGGACTAAATCCAAGAGGAAAATAAAACTATAGAGACCAAATCTGTAACTCTACAAACATAGGGAAAAAAAAAAGATAAAAGCTCAAGGACCAAATCTGTAATTTACTAAAAACCTCAAGGACCAAATCTGTAAATAACTCAAAGTTCACTTCCTGGTAAATGTTATTACTTATAATGGGCTTACTATTCTATTTATTAGTCTTTATTCCTCTTCCCTTTTCGCTCACACTTTTACACAAACAGATAACGACATATATTATAGTTAACGAGATATACTGGGATAACCAAAGAATCCAACATTTATGTATTTAACAATTGTGTTGCATTTATGATCATTGCTAGGATTTTAATACATAACACTTATAAAGGCTATAATTAAATCCCTTTCTAGTATTTATGATCATTGCTAGGATTTATGTATATAACCCTACAATTAAATCCCTTCTACTTTATAAAGGCTGCCTGCATTTGCTCTTTGGTTAAATGTTAACTTGTACCAGAATTCAAGAATCATGCAATAAAAGTTTAGCAAGAAAACATGATGCTACAAGAATAACACTCTTTCAAGTTCATCAAGGGATAAGTAATCAACAATTAAACCACGAAAACGGAATTCATAAATGACGCAAAATGTTAAAAGGGTATCGTCAAGTTAACTAACGACCACACGATTGTAAAGGTAAAAACGAAATAAATCAAGAATAAACCATCTGCAAATACTAAACAGAAAGACACCTTCGAAAACCCATTGTTAAAACTTACGAATTCTACATCAAACGTGCATTTGTTGCATATATGTTGGTTTGCGCACTCGTTTTTATATGCAAGTGTTTTCGCAGAAAGAGATTCAAAGATGGTCCACATGATCTGGTATCAGAGTCGAGGTCTACCACATTGAGACACTTTTTTGTGGCGAGTGCTATTTAGTATTCACTTGCCAATTAAATATGAACACCAATTTCATAAGGCAAATTGTCGAGCATGTTAGAATATGTGGAACCCCTTTAAATCTCTCTTACACATAAAGGAGAGGTTCAAGGTTCCTATATAGACACGTTTGATGGTCTTTGTTTAACTGACATTAGTCCAATAACCTCAAAATAAACTAGAATCGCATCGAAAATTGTGGGTATTCCGTTATCAAGAACTTAAAAGGAATTTCAAATCGAAGTAGAGTTGGTTGTCATCAAAGACTTCAGTGCCCTGCAAATTCTTGATGAGGGGCACCATTCTCATATCATTTCTTACATCAAGCCTAGAAAGAACCAACAACATCTAAATCAGCAAAGTGGTCGTCTCCTCATAACTTAAATAAGCTTAATAGTCTAGATGGCTTATTCGCTCAGCCATGCAGGAGTGTTTCTTTACGGCTTATTTGCCAAAATGGCTACATGGAATAAGTCAGAACCCTCACTTGTCTCCATTAAGCCACCTCAAACTAAGTAATGCCAAAAATACCCCGGAAACAATCCCATCGGTCTTCCTTCGGTCTCCCACCCTTCAAATTTGCAAATTTATCCACACAAACAACTTACAGACAACTTAACTCATTCAAGTCTTGGGGGTTGTTCGGTTGGTTTTCATTTTGTATAAATAAAGTTGTCTGTGTAGATTAATCGTCTCTATAGATTGGAAAACTTTTTGTTTGGAATGATTTTATTATAGATAAGAAGGGCGTTGTTTTTAATTAGGAGGTACAAGTTTGGAAAAAACATGGTTTTCTGCATAAAGCTTCGGCCTAGAAGCTTACTGAATAAGTCATTTTCTATATCATTAAGCTACTACCAAGTTGTCGTGTATTTGTGACCAGATAAGTTGTAACTCTCATTAAGCTTAAGCTCAAGCTCACTAAGCTCGAGATCAAGCTCTCAGATCTCGAGCTCACTAAGCTCAAGATCAAGAGAGAATGATCTCGAGCTCACTAATAAGCTCACTAAGATCAAGATCAAGAGAGAATGATCTCGAGCTCACTAAGCTCAAGCTCTCTAATCTCAAGCTCACTAATAAGCTCACTAAGCTCAAGCCCCCTAACATGCTCACTAAGCTACTAACAAACATGCTCACTAAATTCAAGATCAAGCTCTCTGATCTCGAGCTCACTAATCTCGAGCTCACTAATAAGCTCAAGCTCTCTAATCTCGGGCCCACAAAGCTCAAGCTCTCTAATCTCGGGCCCACTAAGCTCAAGCTCTCTAATCCCGGGCCCACTAAGCTCAAGCTCTCTAATCCCGGGCCCACTAAGCTCAAGCTCACTATTCTCGAGCCCACTAAGCTCAAGCTCTCTAATATCGAGCCCACTAAGCTCAAGCTCACTAATCTCAAGGTCACTAAGCTCAAGCTCTCAAATCTCAAGCCCACTAAGCTCAAGCTCTCAAATCTCAAGCCTACTAACAAACATGCTCTTGATAGAAAAGAAGAAAAAAAAGTAAACCCCCCCCCCCCACCCACAACTAAACCATGGTAGCCAACACCATGATTGAAAGCTTTTAGCATCTATTATTCTTCTAGCTATATCAAACAACTACATAAAATAAGCACATTATGAACAACAAAAAATCCAGAGAACACCAAAACTAACAACCTTCAAATACAAATTCAAAAAAACATTATTCGTTTTACATAACTTGCCTGTCGGCAGCATCAGCAACAATAGGCAATCTGGGAACCTGCCCCAAAAAGCAAGACGACGAACCATAAATCAAAGACACCAACAGAAACAAGAACACAGTGCTATCCAAACTCATCAACAGATCCAACCCAACCCCATCTTTTGGATTAAAAGTCCTCTCCAAAAGATCAGGGAAAATCAACAGCACATCAAGCACAATAGCCTGCATAGTATTAAACCTCACATACCTACTGAAATTAGGGTTCCGAACAACGATGAAATAAAGCGTCAAGAACACTAGGAATCCGTTGAACGGAAAGCTCTTGAAAACCCTAATTGCAGGTACGAGAGGTTGAATTAGGGTTTGTAGAAAGGAGAATTGAGTGATTACGTATTTGCCGTATTGGATTCCGTCGAAGAAGGGGTAGAAGTAACAGACGGCGGAGATTAATCGGTCGGGGCCATCGATGGAGTCGCTGTCGTTGGATTTGGCGATGATTAGGGTGGTGCGACGATTAGGTTTGATTCGGATCTGGTGAGAAGTTAGAGAGAGAAAGGAAGGTGAGGTTTTGAGATTGAGAGGAAGGAATGGAGATGAATAAAGGGGAATGGTTTTTCTGGTGAATGAATAAGGGGTTGTAGGTGATGATAAGGTGTTGGCCATGGCCATGGCCATTTTTGGTGATTGGAGTTGCAGAGAGAGAAACGAGGATGAACAGAAGAGAATATTCACAGGTCAAATAAGAGGGAGGGATGGCGGTTTGTGAACCATATGCTTTTTCAAAGGTCATCACAGAGCCCAAAATCAACAATAAACCTTTTTAAACCTCATTGTCCACAATTGTGTATATCTTGATTCGAACACAGGGTAGATGTGATATTTCAATCTCTCTTAACTAGTATGCCACAATCCTTATGATTAAAATATGGTTGTTTAGTAATTGTTAAAAAATGAAATTAGAGCGTTAAAAAGTTAAGTGAGACTCGAGATACAAAATCATTAAGGGGGTTTTGAAACCATTATAAGACAAACTTATTTTTTTGCCAAACAATATCATCTCTTAGTGATTCAGATGTTACCTGTTAATGAAACTATTAAGAGATAAACAAACAGCCCCCAACAGTAATCTTTTATCTTCAAGAGAAAAGAAATATGCGAGAAATTAAACATTTTACGAGAATGAGAAAATTTTCAATATTACATTTCTTTAGATGTGTATAATCATATATGATTAAGCATCTATGTGTTGTCAATGCAACATATATTTAATTATATATGATTAAGCTTATGTATCATGCATGTAATTATATATGATATTTAAACTTCTCGTCTTCTTGAAAAAATTCTACCTTCTCGTTTGAACATGCCCTCTTCAATTGTTACAAATCTTTTAAAACAATGAAACAAATATTAAACTTTTAAAAAATGTTACATTCGACTTCAACATTTATTTATCATGGAAATTTAAAATGGATTATTCGTCAGGCGTCCCTTAGCAATACGTGCGAAAAGGGTAAGGTGTCGTTTGTTTTTTAAGAGGTCTAAAGTCTGAAGTCTTAATTTAGTTATGATTAATAAGAGGTGGTGTGTAAAAAGGTCTGAACAATTTAGACTTAAGAGAGATTAAGAGATTTTTTTAAAAAAAAAACAAGCCCTAAATCTTCTTTCTCACTTATTAAGTAAGATTTTCAGGACTTCTTGCCAGATAAGAATCGTTGTCCTTGCCTTGCTTACTCGGTAAATGTTTGATAAACGGCCCTTGAACGAGGTCCACAGTGGTTTTGCCCTAAATCCAACACAACAATCGGAGCCAAGAGACGCCAAAGCTTGATCACCATGGTCATGGAGCGTGCGTGTGAGAGAGAGCTCTTTTTGTGGATTGTCTCCAACCTTAGAGCCACAACGATGGTAGCAAATATACAAGATTGTTTCACATGTGAAAAGATATATATATATATATATATACACGTTTTATATACGAAACATACATAAGAACAAAACCCTGAATCTTGGTTTAAAATAAAACTAATTGAATGGTTAGAATTGGTTTTCACATTCTGTAAAATGAAGAAAGTTGCAATTATATTGTATTTGTTTGAAGGGTAAAAGATGTTGTTATAGATGAGTGCTCATCCTTCGCACAAATGGTACAAAGTTATTCCAGTTTTCAACTCTAAATATCTTATCATTCATTCTGAAATATGTAAATGATCTCACAGCTTCTGCTTGTGAATCATAACAATTTGAATGTATCTGCTTTAGTCCCGCCTGCAACACATTTATAAATTTGTCAAATGTACATAATAATAAACTTTTAAGGGTCAAGGTTCAAAGAAAACTGCAAAAAATGAAAAACAGAGGAACACCTAATAACCATTCATCTGGGTAGTATACACCTGTGTATACAAGTAATTTGTCTCACGTACATAGAAACTAGGAAACATCTTCGATTACTTTGTTCCTTCTACCTTTTTGCTCACAATCTTGCACAAGCTAGAAGTGTTACAGAAACCACTACTGCTATTTAGGCCACCTCTCACAAAGCCTACTTTCGAGTGGGAATACAGGTGCGTTTTAGTATGTGTTTTAGTATGCGGGACAGGACAGAACAAAATAGAACAAAATAGAACAAAATAGAACAAAAACTTGTTGCCCCATGTTTGACGCGACATTAGACTGGGACAGGTAACAGCTGAGTGGGACAAACATGCATTTTTTTTGTCCCACCAAAGTAGGTGGAACGAAAATCTGGAGACAGGACAACATTGATATATGCCTAAACTACTTATGTCAGTTTAAAACCCTAAAACCTTCCACAATTCTTTCATAGGTCAATCTCACTTGTCCTGTCCTGTCCAATCCTATTCAGTCCCACCACGAGTTAACTTATTACCGTTCTTTCTTGCCATATGTTTCAGTATTCTTACAACTTTATCCACGTACTGATCATAAAATACCTTGAGGGCACTAGAACAACGATCTTAGAGATCTTGCATAAAATGTAAAAGTCGCATGTAAAAGGAAAACGCATACCTCATCAAACCGTTCATGTGTATTTCTTCCTGTCAATTCTACTACCCTTTTCTTCGAGGCAGTCCTTATCTGGTAGATAGTAGATCATAAGTCGGCTATATTACAGCATGCATTTTGGTAGCACACAATCGATAGCACATATTTACATCCCTGAAGAATTTGTGTTTGGAAATTGCATACATATGCGATATGTTACATGTCATTGCTTCTCAGAAAGAAAAAAATAGAGTTCCTCCAAATAAAGGGTATTTGGTTCTTTTCTCTAGAATTTCAAATTAAAGATGAATGAGAGTACATAAATGGCTAGGGTATCAGACTATGGGTAGGAACCTGTAGTATGAACGGGAGGAGGGGAGTTTTGGAAGCACGACAGTGGGAGAGATAGCGCAGTGGCAGTTAGATTACCAGAGTCTTAAATCAGATAGAGCTTGCCTTGGTATTTCCTACTTTTCATGTCCATCATTGCATCTACCTGTCGGTAGTACACTTTGTGTCTCCTACTTTGTTTTGTCCTATTTTCCTCACGTTTGTGACTGTACCCTTTTTTTGTTATTGTTACTATTCGGCTGTTGCCATTGCTTGTTTGGACACACTCGCACCTGTAGCTTGCTCTCTGGGATAAATAAGGGGTTTGTGTACATCCTACTCTACCCAGACCCTACCTTTATGTGGGATTTTATGGGTTTGTCTGGTTTCGTTTGGTTTCGTTTTTTAGAATACATAAAGGAGTAGTCGACTATGGTTATGGGATGTGCAAATATTGTTTGGATATTTAAATTATATTTAAGTTGTATATGTCAAGAGTCAAACTCGTTTTAGACAAGTGCACAAAACCTTGATCAATTATAACAGAACTATCTTCGTCGTGTGATTGTGTATAATGTTAGTTTATGCCTTGGTTTTATGCCTAACCAAGGCCCCTCACGTTCGGCTGCTGGTTGATTGCTTTGGCAACATATAGTAGGCCACAACTGGAAATGAAGAGCTAAAAGCTAAACATACTAACAGTGACTTTTTTCCCCAAACAGCCTTCACATGCTCATTTAAGGGAACAAGCTATTCATGTACTATTAGGAGCATTTCAATTGAATTGTTAAGTAATCCTGACTGTGAATTAATCCAACCGCATTTCAGATATCATACAAGAAAGTGGAGTACGATATAGTACCAGAAAGAAAACCAATAACGGTTAGGAAGGAGATTACCTGCTGAAGCAAACCTTCTGGACTGCACAAAAAGGATTCAGGAGTTTCATTGTCCAACATCTCAAAGCAGCTACAAGGAAAGCAAAAAAGGGCATTGTAAAAATATTCATCTAGCTAATAAACATACCTCACAACTACTCGATCTATAAAGCCCATGTAAAGTGTGAAGAGATTAGCAAAACAAAGCTTGTATTAAACAAACCAAATTTGTTAAGGGAGGAAATGGAGAAAGTTTAATCTTTCATCATCTTAAAGCTGAGGATATGAACAGATTCATGGATCGAGAATTACGAAATCTGCAGAGCGGCTCCATGACGAGACAACATTGAAGTCAATGGATCATAACCATCCCTAAATGCGGTGTTGTAGTAACCCGCAGTAAGCTCAGCAGGATGAGACACTGTCTGATACCACCAATATAGTAAACCAATTTTAGCCACAATTCGTACAGAATTTTGCTCATTTTCTTGATACTTTTGCAACAACTTTGCTGCCACTCCAAGAATGGAATCTGCATGACGGAGCAATCTATCACTGTACCATTCCTACAAGGCAAATTCAAGTAGAAATCAGAGATGCTTTCGTGAACTTGCATAAAACATCTTCTCATAGCCCTTCAGATTTGCAATCTATCATGAAACACTGATGGTAGTCATACTATCTACTAGAGAATAAAATGCGTCATCTTTTTTCTTAGTCTTATGTCCCGAATCCCACACATAGAGGTAATGTATAAAAGTACATATTAACTGTGAGTCGGCATTCAGCATCATTATGACCAAAAGGATATGTAGATACATATGTAAAATTATCCAAATTGAAAATAGATTTTCTTTTTATGATTTGACATTAAATTTTGCACCCAGGATGATACTAGTTTGATTATTATCCTAATGTTGAAGCACCAAAGACATCTGGCTCTCACCGTTTCAGAACATCGGTCTACTCTGCAGAGTTTATCTGCTGTCACATGGTGAGGTCTTGTGTAGGCTTTTAGTGTGATGGCTTGATATAACATCACCAGAGATGGATGGTCCATTGGAGGACAAAATCTTTGCTTGATCATGTCCATAAGTGAAATAATGAATAGCTTACCAGAAAAAAATGCCCATGGTCAGATAGAAAGCTCCCCTCTCCTTCTTCAAAGAAAGGAACATCAGTTGGAAAACTATTATAGTCACCAGCATCTGGAGGTCCTTTATTTGCCCAATCAGGCTTCCCTTCTTGCCAAGCAACTGCCCGCAAGTCCTCCATCCTAAAGATACATGAACAAACACAGTAAATGTGAGAGGAAAGCTGCACCCATCATGCTTTTCCCAAACAGTGTGTGCATAAAATTAGTTGCTTCATTAGACTTTAAGCTGCCGTACATGTATTTGTCATAACACTGAAATGCACCAATTCCAGGAAACTGCCATCTACCATCTTGAAAGGGATGAGCAGGATACCTGCATTTGGTGATGAACAAGATTTATCTTCCAAAACACCTATACATTCATATAGAGAAAAAGTAGAAGAGTACCTGAGTTCTCCAGAAGGTCCAAGACCAACACAGACCTCTTCAATTACGGTTCCCATCAAGGAATCAAATTTGTTTGTAAAACTGCGGATAAAGTCTTCATAACACTGAATAGCAGTACGTCCACAAAACAAAGGAATATTGTCTACCCCTAATGTAAGATAATCGGCATTAGGAAACCCATTCTGGTCTTGATAGTAAATGTCCTTATTATGACGACCAATCTGAAAAACAGAACACATTAAAGAGGTCTGATCCTTTTCTGTAATGAAAGCAAACCTACTAACATGATCAATGATAGTAAAGAAGCAAACCTCTGTGATCCACTGTGGAAGGCTAACACCTTGTACTCGTGAAGATAAATGAACATTTGAGTGAAAAGACAATGCAACTTGTAACTTTAACCCCATTTCTGATACCAGGTTGAAAAGTTCTTCATATAGAGACCAATTATATGCATGGGGGAAAAATCTCTCTACAATCCCCCACCAAACCTCAACTGCGATTCCATGGACACCTGCCAACTTGAGTGCTTTTAGAGATACAGTTAAGGCCTTGATTCTGAAACAACAAGAGTGATGTAGACATGTATACAGGTCACCACCGAAATTGGAAAAAGGTATGTAGAGATAACAAAATATAGATTATTAAACCCAAATTTATCCATGTGTAAGCATGCTATTTCTCCATTTCCAAATTGGCATTGGCACTACAAGAAATAGTAATTACTTTCTGATTCTAGGAGCGCCAGCTGTATCAACCCCAAAAGAGTCAATTGGCATCATAACATAGATGGGAACCCGCTTGTGTTTAGATGTCTCAAACAATGTGGATCTTGATTTCTCCCGAACATCCATGCTGCAATGTGGATCTATCAGATATCAGGATATGTGCTATCTTTAGTAGCAACAATAAAGCACAACAATGGTATAATCACATTACATATTACAATTAATGCAAACGAAAATCAATATCACATGCTTTAAATGTGCGACGCTTGTTTCTTTTCCTTGATGCGTACACCAAAGGTTACAAGTGGATGATGTAGAACAAGACCTAAACTCTATGCATTTTTCAGATTTTTCGCAATACATTTTCACAGAATACTCGTATATGGATGAACGAAATGTTTCTACAATACCACACCAAGAAACAGCTAAATCCTGCAAAGTGTAGATCTAATTGTCAACTAGAGATTAATTTCAGGGCACCATCGTCACAAGTATATAATCTCAGACCACATCAGGCCTCGACATGTGGCTGACCAAGATTCTTGTTGGTAATAGAATAGATCATATAATGCAAACCATAGTACATAGGGCATGTTATGAGTACTTAGAATGGGAATTGAAGTGAAACATTGCACTCAAACAATACACATTCACAGCTAAAGAGAAATGAGACTGTTATCAACATTCCATACACACTAGACGTAACATATTTTTGTTCACCCCCAAAAAGAGAAGATATCAACAAAACATTTCATCATTTCACCTTGCAAGTTGCAAACTTGTTGCAACAAATTAACACGTCGAATTATGTAAATGGCATGGTAACTCTCTTAGTCTTTGGCAAGTCATGCAGGTATGCAATTGTATGTGAGAGATAGAATAAAGCAGCTTTGATTGGTAATTGGTTTGTTGTAATCGCGAGAGGTACTCCAAATAGTTACATTCCTAAAAGTATGATCATCATGCAGTTCCCATATTACCTTCAAATAAACAAAAACCTCAAGCTTATTTTTGAAAGCAGTTTGATTTTAGGAAACAAATATACATTAGAAACATCCTTAGAATCTTAAAGTCAATAAAGAATATCCTCAAAAGATGTCCCAACAAAGGTTCCTCTTTATGTAATTTTATAGTCTAAACTAAATCTTATTCCAAAATTTACTTTATGTTCATCTTCCTAAATCACACACTTTGTTAATTCGCACTTGTTCATGTGTGAGTGTGAAATATGATCATAAAGATAAAGTTATCTTGTAGATCCTTCTAAATCTCTGAGTGAACAGTTTTTTACAAACGGATGGAGCACGTGATTTTAGATAATCCTAAAAGGAGGCTGGGAGGGAAGAAAAAACAAATAACATAAGTATATAACTTCTGGTAACGATGCATCCAAAAGCAATTAAACCTGCAAAACAAGTTTTTCACGAAGGATTTTACCTACAAAACAAATCACCGGCTGTACAAAGACACACACATAAAAGATGAGATAATCCACCAAACACAATCCACATAATATTCCTAATTCACGCCTCTTTCAAAATCTAAAAAAACTGTAATAAAAAACAAAACAATTTCTGAATCCGATCAGAGATGAATAAATCGGCGAACTGACCTTATAATGCAACTTTTGCCGGAAACAGATCGCCATCTGGAGAAACTCCGTTTGAAAATCGGAATCGTGGATACGTATCGTAGATTCTTCCGATTGAATTTTCTCCTTTCCCTTTCCGAACAAAATTCTCTAAGATTGTTACAGTAGATTACGCTTCTCCTTTCGACGCTGCATTTACACGCCATTCCGATCGATCCATCGATCATCTCATCGACAAATTGAGACAGCGATGATAATCTCTCTCTCTCTCTCTCTCTCTCTCTCTCTCTTTCTATTTTTCACGTGTGTGTATAATAAGAGCTACAAAATTTTCATGGCCATGATTTTTGTTTTGTATGTTCTCTTTTTTGTGGTCGGTTCTGGTTCAAATACGTTTTATACTTTCAGAAATGTTTGTATAACGAGGGGATTAATGCCCGCGCGTTACTGCGGATGGAAAGAAATATTTGAGCATGACCAATTATGAGAACAAAACATTTTGTGTCTGTTAGCAGCATGACTATAATTTACAAAATGCCCTATGAAGATGATGTGTGTGTATGATAGGAAGCGAAAATAAATTGGCAAATGGTACATTACATCATTAAATCTAAAAAAAAGTTACATTGTTATTAAACCTAAATTAAATTATAATAAAAATATGAATTAAACAAATTTTACATCATTATTAAACATAAAATAAATTATGATAAATTACTTTATTAATAAATAAAAAATTGGTGTGTGAATCACCTACGACTATGTGCTTGGATTGATGGGTAAGGCGGAAGGTTTTGGGTTGGAGAAGACAATGTCATTGAGATGCGATGCATGTTAAGGGATCTTTATTTTATGCTTATATAATAAAAATAATTTTTATAATATAACTTTTATTTATTTAAATTAGAAAATGAAAAGGTTATAAATGATCGAAATGTCATTTACTTAACGGCCAGGAGCTAACAACTTTTAGTTTCGAGGACCAAAACGTTACGCAAATGCAAAATCGAAAGTCTATTTTGGAATCAACAAATTATGGGGACTAAATCCAAGAGGAAAATAAAACTATAGGGACCAAATCTGTAACTCTACAAACATAGGACTAAATGTAACAGGGAGATAAAACCTCAAGGACCAAATCTGTAATTTACTAAAAACCTGAAGGACCAAATCTGTAAGTTACTGTATGAAAAAAAAAATTAAAAAAAACACTGTTCATGAACAGTGTTCTGATAAATGTTATAGTATATAATGTGTTATTTTATACGATTATTTGTATTAATGTTAGAATTAATTATATTTGTTTTATATGTATTTATTTTATGATGTAAATATTTTTTTACGTGTTTATGAAATAAGAAATACAACTAAAAAATATTATGAGTAGAATACATAGAAAACAAAGACATTGTGAAAGAAATGTATGATAATCAATATTAAATTCTAGCACTTATTGAAAAATCTTTTCACAAATATAACAATATATGCCATTCTTAAACGATTAAACTCATATATATAGGCAAATTATCGTGTGAGAAGTTGAGTTAATGTGAAAAGTGTGAGAATTAGATCTGAACGTTTGATCAATTATAATCTCTCTCTCTCTCTCTCTCTCTCTCTATATATATATATATATATATATATATATATATATATATGAGACAAATCAAATATAAGTCGTATAAATATTACACACCTTACAAACCAATTTACAAGATTCGAGTCTACCATCTCATATATATATATATATATATATATATATATATATATATATATATATATGTAACACCCGAAAATCTAAGGTAAGTATTCCCCTCGTTCCTTGACTTTTTGTTAATTTGAGAATCTCTTTGTGTGCTTATTTGGCGCTTATCAACCTGCTAAGTATATGTTAATCTGCCTTTTTAGCTTCGCTTTATCGAACCTTAGAAAGTCAAGTTTTCGGTGTCAATTGGGATGACCGCGATTGTGCCTTCGCGATAGTGCCCTTGGCACAATCGTCGGGCACTATCGCTGGATATGTACCGAGAGGTCAGGGAGGTTCGCGATTGTGCCTTCGCGATAGTGCCCTTGGCATGATCGTCGGGCATTATCGCCTGAGTTGTACCGTAGGTTGTTCGAGCGGTGCGATTGTGCCCCTCGCGATAGTGCCATGGGCACAATCGCCACACACTATCGCCGGCGAGGGTCTGAGGTATAAAAACAGCCTCCAGTCGGGATTTGGGAAAGAAAATTTATATTTGTCTTCTAAGGGCCGATTTTGGAGAGTGAAAAGGGGTGATTTTTCCCTCATAGAACCCTAGGTCATTTATTGCAAGTCTAAGGATCCTTCCCTCATTGCTTTCCCATTCTTCAAGGTTGGTGGAGCATTTAGTAGTGTCTTGAGCTAGCATTCAAGTCTCATCTTCTCATCCTTCTCCAAGTTTTCTAGGGTTTTGTGTAAAACCCTAGATAGTGAGTTTCTTGTATTATTTTCAAATGAGATACATATTTTATGTGTTTTCCTACCTAATGCATCATTTTCATGAGAAGATCTGATCAACTGATAAGTTTGACGTAACTGCTACTTTTGATGTTGTTGGTATCTTAGCCTTGTATGTGGTTGTGGACATGGATGAGATTATTATTCATGATATTTGAGCATGATTTTATATTGTCTTGGTGAGACATGGATAATATTGAGTATTTGCATATTTTAGAGTTTTGTACCTAAATTATGCTTGGGATTGTTGAAGTCTTATACATGTATCTTGTGGGTATGGAACTATGTATAGAGACGGACATTGTACGTACACATAACGAACCATGAGTAAGTGCTAGGAGGATGTAGTCTTAGGTGCCACTATAATGGTATGCGCCTAGACCTCCGCCATTTGGAGTAATGCCTGGGAGGTAGTCTTCAAGTGTGTCGGGCCTTCGGGATGTTGCTCAAGCGAGTGAACATCAAGGTACATTGACTTGAGGTAAAACTCATTGGTGTGATGGGTCTCCCCCATGATGGACCCCGTAAGGACTTTGGTGATTGAAGTGTCATAATTGTTCATATTATGCTTTATATGAATATGCCATGTTTTTATGCAACTCACTAGACCCGTTTGGTCTAACACTTGATTGTTGGTATGTATCTCAGGTTCTAGTGGCGCGAGCGCCAAGGAAGCTTAATCGACTGTAGTAGTGAGCTCGGGAGCATTTTGGGATGCCATTATGGAAGACAATCTTTTGGACATAGTTGACAACATTTTTGTAATCTTATGTCTAGCGAGGCTTAGATTAGGGAGTTGTCATCTATTATTGTGTCTCATTGCAAATTGTAATTAACAGGCATTTGTTGTTCCTTTTTGTACGAGCTCGTGCTTTGGCACTTTATGCATATCACATTTCCATTTTCCGGAAATTTTTGTTAGTCCCATTTTTGGGGTGTTACAAGTTGGTATCAGAGCTCTAGTTTAAGTGAACTAGGTATCGACCTTAGCATACCTAGACTTAGACTGGCGATGCTTATAAAATCACTGTCCACTTGGGTAGAGCATTCCTAGGTGGGGAGAGTATTAGGAATTCGGAATTACATTGATTGAGAATTATGATGATGATAACGAGAATTCTTGTGTAAAATATGTTCACAATCTCACTTGGCCAGTGTTGTTCTGAATCTATGATTACGTGAGCATGTTCGAAGTTATTATTATGATGATTAATCCTTGTAGTAGTACGTATTGAACCGGTTATCTTTTAAAGAATTAACCGGTATCACTCTTGTCATGTGTGACAGTTCGTTATGGTTAACACGAGGAGTCGGGTCGGGGCGACCGAGGAGGCAAATGAAGCAAGTGTAACTGCTCCGGAGATTACCCGACCGGTAAATGCATCGATAAATCAAGTCATTCCACCGATACCCCCAATGCTAGAGGGTATCATAGACGCGAATCCCCAAGCGAACTTGGAAACCGTGGACCCAGTTATTCAAGAAGCGGACCCCCAGTCGGTCCTATTAGCCAGTATAATGCAGATGATGAACTCTGCAATGGACAAGCGGGACGAGAGACTCTTGAAAGTCTTAGAAGACAGAGATACAAGTAACCGGAGGCACGAGACGGTGGGGGACAATGCGGTTTTGGGGTCGGGCGGTGCGGATAATGCTGTGGGTACCGAGGAGCATGCAGTCAGAACTGATAAGGGCAAGGAAGGGGGTTGTTCCTTCAATACCTTTTTGTGTAGTAGGGCTCCAGAATTCTCGGGGACGACTGACCCGCTAGTCTGCATAAAATGGATCCAAGATGTAGAGATGGCTTTCGAGTCAAGCGAGTGCGCGGACTCTCAGAGAGTCAAGTTTGCCTCTCAACTGCTTAGAGGGGATGCTCTGAGTTGGTGGAACATCACCCGAAGGGCGCTTACGCCAGAGGTTTTGGCCAAGCTCACTTGGCCAACATTCAAGAAGAAAATCATGGAGAAATACTGCAACGAGAGAGCACTCGACAAAATAGAGGAAGAGTTCAAAAATCTGAAGAAGGGAAATCTGTCGGTCGCCGATTATGTCAAACAATTCTTGGACAAGCTCAGCATAGTTGAACATTTGGCAACGGATGAAGGGTCCAAGATAAAAGCCTTTGTGAAGGGACTACCGGCGGAGATGAAGACGGACGTGAGGAACGCTCAGAAGGTTACTTTGCAGGAAGTGATTGAGGCATCTCAGTTGGTGGAAGATGACCTTATTCAAGAGAGAGAGGAAAAGAAAGTTCAAGGCGAGAAACGTAAATGGGAGGGGCCAACCGGGCCCGTGCGACCTTCCAAACCCTTTAACGGGGGGAGGAATATTGATCCGCGACGTGAGGCGAGGTGGTGCCCCAAATGTAAGAACAAACACTTTGGGCCTTGCAATCCGAGGCCGTTTTCTGGAGCTATGGAATGTTTCAAGTGTGGGCGAAAGGACCACATGAGTCGGGATTGCCCCTCACGGGGAGTTTGTTACGAGTGTCGGGAACCGGGGCACATCAAGCGCGATTGCCCTAAGTTAGCAAGGGGTCATCAAGGGGCGCCAAGTGGGGCCTTACTGAGGAAAGAAGTTCAACCAAAGGCGCCAAGTCGGGCCTTCCAGATGACGGCTAGTGAAGCGAAGGAGGCGGCGGACGTGGTGTCGGGTACGTTTCTAGTGAACTCTCTACCTACCCGTGTTTTATTCGATTCCGGTGCGAACCGATCTTTTGTGTCTACTTCTTTTTGCAAGAACCTCTCTACTCCTTGTAGTTTGTTGAATGATGCTCTAGTGGTAGAGGTAGCCAATGGGGAGCATATGGTTGTTCGGAGTTGTTATGTAGGATGTACCTTAGAGTTAGATGGAGATCCCTTCGTTATAGATTTGTTACCGGCCAATATTGGAGGATTTGATGTAATAGTGGGAATGGATTGGTTAGCTAAGCACGACGCCGGTATCTTTTGTTCTAAGAAGTTGATTCAGGTACCCTTGTCTAAGGGTGGTGAAGTGTTGGTTTACGGGGAGAAGAACTAAGGAACCAATATGATTATATCATCACTCAAGGCACGCAAGAGCCTAGCCAAAGGATGTGAGTCGTATTTAGCCTATGTGATCGATGCGAAGCTAGAGAAGAAGAAATTGGAAGAAGTGGAAGTGGTGTGCGACTACCCGGATGTCTTTCCGGACGACCTACCCGGACTTCCATCGGAACGACAAGTGGAGTTCCACATCGACCTTACTCCGGGAGCCGCTCCGATTGCTCGTGCTCCTTACCGTTTAGACCCGACAGAAATGCAAGAGATGATGACGCAACTCCAAGAACTAATTGAGAAAGGATTTATACGACCGAGCTCGTCGTCTTGGGGAGCGCCGGTGTTGTTTGTAAAGAAGAAGGATGGGTCTATGCGAATGTGTATAGACTACCGCGAGCTCAACAAAGTTACCGTTAAGATCAAATATCCACTTCCCCGGATCGACGACCTCTTCGATCAACTTCAAGGAGCGGGATGTTTCTCCAAAATAGATTTGCGATCCGGCTATCACCAAGTGCGGGTGAAAGAGAGCGATATACCGAAGACGGCGTTTTGGACGAGGTACGGTCACTACGAGTTTTTAGTTATGCCATTTGGGCTGACTAATGCTCCGGTCGTGTTCATGGACCTGATGAACCGAGTATGTCGACCCTTTCTAGATAAGTCGGTCATAGTCTTTATCGACGACATCTTGATCTACTCGCGGGATGAGGAGGAGCATCGACAACATTTGCGGGAAGTTTTAGAGATCCTTCGATGAGAGAAATTATTCACTAAATTCTCGAAGTGCGAATTTTGGCTACAAGAAGTGAATTTTTTGGGCCACGTGGTGTCAAAGGATGGAGTAAAGGTGGACCCGGCCAAGATCGAGGCAATGATGAATTGGGAACCACCGACGAGCCCAACGGAGATAAGGAGCTTCTTGGGTTTAGCCGGTTACTACCGACGGTTTATCCAAGACTTTTCGAAGATTGCGTCCCTACTCACGTCTCTGACAAGGAAAAATGTAAAGTTCTTATGGACCGAGGCGCAAGAGGAAGCATTCCGAACCCTCCAAAAGAGACTATGCGAAGCACCGATCCTATCCTTGCCCGAAGGATCCAAAGATTTTGTGGTTTATAGCGACGCCTCCAAGCTTGGACTCGGGTGTGTTTTGATGCAAAGGGGAAAGGTGATCGCGTATGCGTCACGACAACTCAAGGATCACGAGAAGAATTACCCCACGCATGACTTAGAGCTAGCGGCGGTGGTTTTTGCCTTAAAGTTATGGAGGCATTACCTTTATGGGACAAAGTGTACGTTGTTCACCGATCATAAAAGTTTAAAGTACATCTTTGACCAAAAGGAGCTCAACATGCGGCAAAGGAGATGGTTGGAGCTTTTGAAGGATTATGATTTTGAATTGCTTTACCACCCCGGTAAAGCCAATGTGGTAGCGTACGCCTTAAGCCGAAAGAGATACGGAGGGGAAAGTAAAGTAACGTTTGCGAAAATTGAGGTAATATCAAGTCTTATGGAGGACATCAAGAGGAGTCAAGTCGAAGCACTTCGCGAGGAGAATCTCAAGGACGAAGTCATGGTGAAGCAAAAGGATTTATTATCGGAGGATAGTTGCGGTCTCAAGTTATTCCAAGGGAGGATTTGGGTGCCGAAAATCGGGGGAAACCGCGAGTTGCTCTTGAAGGAGGCATACAAGTCAAAGTACTCCATACATCCTGGTAGCACCAAGATGTATAGGGATTTGAAACTTAATTATTGGTGGTCGGTAATGAAGCTCGACGTGGCGAATTATGTGGAAAGGTGCGTCACATGCCTTCAAGTTAAAGCGGAGCATCAAAGACCTTACGGGAGTTTGCAACCACTAACCATTCCGGAGTGGAAATGGGAGCACATCACGATGGATTTCGTCACGAAATTGCCAAAGACCATAAAGGGACATGATACCATTTGGGTGGTAGTGTACAGGCTTACCAAGAGTGTTCACTTCTTGGCAATGAGAGAAACGTACCAATGGACAAACTTGCTAAGCTATATATTGACGAAGTGGTGTCTCGTCATGGTGTTCCGTTATCCATAGTCTCAGATAGGGATAGTCGGTTTACTTCCAAGTTTTGGGATGGTTTACAAAGGGAATTGGGCACGAAAGTTAAGTTGAGTACGACATATCACCCCCAGACCGACGGACAAAGTGAGAGGACGATCCAAACTCTCGAGGACATGCTTCGATCGTGCGTCATAGACTTTGGAGGGACTTGGGATTCGCACTTGCCATTAGTGGAATTCGCCTACAATAATAGCTACCACTCGAGTATCGGGATGGCTCCATTCGAGGCGCTCTACGGGCGGAAATGTAGGACACCGGTATGTTGGCTCGAGGCGGGAGAAAAGCAATTTGCGGGTCCCCGTTTCCTTGGGCCCTTCACGATTGTAGAGAAGTTCGGACTTCAAGCTTATCGGTTGGATCTACCGCCGGTGATGGACGGAATCCATCCTACCTTTCATGTTTGTTATCTTCGCAAGTGTTTGGCCGAAGAGGAAAGTGTTATTCCGTTGACGGAAATCCGAGTGGACAACGGGAATCGATGTGTAGAAGAACCAGAAGCTATCATAGAGTCAAAGACGAAGCAATTGAGGCATAAAGAAGTGACGATGGTGAAGGTCCAATGGAAGCATCATCGGGGTGCTAACGTGACTTGGGAGTCGGAAGAGGACATGAAGAAAAGATATCCTCATTTATTTTAGTGAATAAGATTTCGGGGACGAAATCCCCATTAGGTGGGGAGGATTGTAACACCCGAAAATCTAAGGTAAGTATTCCCCTCGTTCCTTGACTTTTTGTTAATTTGAGAATCTCTTTGTGTGCTTATTTGGCGCTTATCAACCTGCTAAGTGTATGTTAATCTGCCTTTTTAGCTTCGCTTTATCGAACCTTAGAAAGTCAAGTTTTCGGTGTCAATTGGGATGACCGCGATTGTGCCTTCGCGATTGTGCCTTCGCGATAGTGACCTTGGCACAATCGCTGGGCACTATCGCTGGATATGTACCGAGAGGTCAGGGAGGTTCGTGATTGTGCCTTCGCGATAGTGCCCTTGGCATGATCGCCGGGCACTATCGCCTGAGTTGTACCGTAGGTTGTTCGAGCGGTGCGATTGTGTAACACCCGCAATTTTGGTGTTGGGTGAAAAGTTGACCTTTACCCAAAGTTCAAGGGGGTCAAATGTAACTTGGGTTATATGAATATAAATCAACTTAAGATATTTTCTAAATATCTCATTTGTTGATATTTTGATCTGGGAGGAAGAGAGAGAGAGAAGCAGGGAGAAGAAGGAGATCATCGTTTCGGACAAATCAAGGTACGATTCTAGCTTAAAACTTTGATCTGAGGGTTACCTGTCGTATAAAATCTCGTTGTTAAGGTTTTTAACCGTTTCATTTCGAGATTTACGTATTTTGAGTTTGGATCTGGGTTCTGTAAATGTCTCCGGCGTGTTCTTGATAATCATCGTATAAGACCGGGAAGTTGTTTCGACCGATATTGGCATTCGACCGATATTGGCATTCGACCAATAGTGGTACTCGACCGGTACTTGTCTCCACAATGTGTTGTGTTTGTATTCAAGAATTGTAAGTCAGTGAGTTGTCTATATTTTTGGCTTACCGATTTATCGGTGTTGTCGTAGGTAGCAATCGTAAGAAGCAGACTATAAACAGGAAGAAATCTGAGGTGAGTCCTTTAAGCTAAATCCGTCTATATTACGAAGGCTATGTGATAAATGTATTTGTTTAAATGTGGAAAACCACGTTTTAATATGGCATATTGTTGTTGGGTAATGTTTTCTAAATCCCATCATTTTAAGAATCAAAATTTATTGAATTGAACTATTGTTCATATGAATTGCCTGTATATTTGATTTCATATGAGTATGTTATGAAATGACATGCTTTGGCTTTGAGTCTTGTGCAATGGATCCATAGGCACAGTGTCCCTATGTCCCCGTTTTGGGCATTTGGTTCACGTTTTGGCACGGAATAGGCATCGGGTTGCCATGATAAGTAAGGTGTGGGCCTATACGGTCGGGCAGCGTCTCATGGTGCAATAAGGTGTAATTCCATTATGTGCTTGTGTTCCCCCTGTTTTGGGAACTCTCAAGAATAGATCCAGAGGGGTTGACTTGATGTTTTGAGCAATAGATCTAGAGGGGTTGAGCTCGTTACGTGATTTGGTGTTATTTGTACCATGTTTAATCACTAATGGTTTATTTGATTTCTTGACTTAGCTCATGGCTATACTCACCGCGTGACATCGATTGGGTTTAGTGCTCCCTTTTATTTGTCTTGTTCTCACTAGGCTTTAGTCTAACACTTGCTCTTGGTTGTCATGTTGGCAGGTCATCTTTAAAGTGGGGCACGCCAGGACTGAGGGAACGACCTTGGGGTCGTGAGTGGTCTTTTTGAGGATATCTAGTGACCATCGTACAGTGATTTTTGAAGATACACATTTTGGAAGGATAGCGACACCCGACCCTAATCTAGTTGTTAAATCGTAGATTAGTAGGTTGTCGTCTTATGCTTCATTTATTGACCGTGTTTATGTCTAACCTATACTCCGTTTGGGATAATTTTGTATGTTGGGATTGTAATACCTTATTCCGCAAATTTAGTCTATTGCAGAATTTCGATTTTTTATTTCCGCTAATTCTTAGGGTGTTACAAGTTGGTATCAGAGCCTTGGTTTAAGTGAACTAGGTATGGATGTAAGATGCCTAGACTTAAGCCGAGACTAATAAGCTATGACTCGTGAGATGGGGTAGACCTTCTAAGATAGGATGGTCTTAGGGTCAACGGAAACTTGCACAAATTGAAAGTTGTAATGATGGTAATAAGAACTCTTACGTATTATGTATTCATAATTTCACTTAGCTAACGTTATTATGAAAATGTTTTACGTGGGCATACTTAAATTACTGTTGTTATAATAATTGATAAGTGTAGTAGTACGTTCTTTGTGTTTTTCGTAATCCTTATCCCGTTCTTTTGCATGTTTGCGTTCAGAAGAACCATGGTTAATACCAGGAATCGTCCGGAAGGTCAGGAGTCCGAAATATCTGCGGCCGACCATCCGCTGGTGACTGAAGTGGGAGTAACCGCGCGTGTGGGTAATGTGCTGGGTGGAGGACCCGAGCACATTCCTCGACGCAATTTGGAGGCTGAAGAGCCTATTATTGAGGAAGTGACGGCAGAAACGAGAATGATGGACCGTATGATGTTGGCCATGAACAGGGCCATGGCGCAACAACACGAGATGTTCTTGAAACTCCTAGAGGACCATGACGCCAACAACCGTAGGCCCGAAGCGGTTGGAGAGATTGTGGTTGTTGCGGGATCTGGGGGCCCTGGACCTATAATTCCCCCTGACGTGACCGCAGCCCGGGGTGTTGGGCAAGCGACGCGGACTTGCACGTTCAAAGCTTTTCTGGGTTGTCGACCGCCAGAATTTAAGGGCTCGGACAATCCCCTAGATTGTATGGTTTGGGTTCGAGAGATGGAGCAAGCTTTTCGCTCAAGTGAATGTGGGGAGGAGCAGAGGGTTATCTTTGGTTCCCGAATGTTACGGGGTATGGCTCTTACCTGGTGGGACGTGTACTCTGCTTCGCTTGAGCCGACTATTCTGGAGCAACTGTCTTGGTCTACCTTCAAAGAAAAACTGCTAGAGGAATACTGTAACGAGAGGTCGTTGGACCGAATCACGGAGGAATTTCAGAACTTAAAGAAAGGTGGTATGTCTATGAGGGAGTACAACCGTCTCTTCATGGACAAGTTGGGTTTTGTGGGACGCTTGGTCCCGACAGAGAAAGATAAGATTAAGGCTTACATCAAGGGCCTCCCATCGTACATGATGTCGATGGTGCGCATAACAAAGACCTCCACTCTTCGGGAGGCGATGGAAGAAGCTCAACTCATGGACGATGCTTACAATCTCGGTAGGGATCAAAGTGGTCTCCAAGTCGAGAAGAGGAAATGGGAGGGAAACTCGATGCCCTCAAATAAACCTTTTTATGCCAACAGCAGCGCTCAACGGGGAGCCGATCCTAGACGTGATGCCAAGTGGTGCTCCAAGTGCCGAAGCAAACATTTCGGCCCATGCAACTTTGTTCCCGGAATGTGCTACAAGTGCGGAAAGACGGGTCACACGTTTCGAGATTGCCCTCTTAAGGGGCAAATATGTTTCGAATGTAAGGAACCGGGGCACGTAAGGGCGGAATGCCCGAAGCTCAAGACCGGGGGATTTGGCGGGAAGAAGATGGAACCTCCACGGTCGACCGAAAGGGCTTTCCAGATGTCGTCAGAGGAAGCTAAAGCATCGACCGATGTGGTGTCGGGTACGTTCTTTCTAAATTCCGTACCTACACGTGTATTATTTGATTCTAGTGCTAGCTACTCGTTCGTATCCGAATTGTTCTGTCAAAGGTTTGCTATGTCTAAGAGTATGCTAGAGAATGCTATTGTTGTAGAAATAGCAAATGGAGGTCAAGTTCTAATCCATAATATCCTTAGAGATTGCATCTTAGAACTTAAAGGGAAGAAATTTCCCATTAACTTATTGCCTATGCAAATTGGCGGGTTCGACGTGGTTGTGGGTATGGGTATGGATTGGTTATCAAAGAACCAGGCCAAAATTGTATAGTTCCAAGAAAATGATTCGATTACCCGTGGCAAACGGAGAAGCGACAATAATCTACGGCGAAAGAAGGAAAGGCGACGTGGCGATTATTTCTGTGATCAAAGCTAGGAAGTGTTTGGTGAAAGGATGTTTATCTTTCCTGGCTTATGCTATCGATACCAAACTCGACCAACGGAAACTAGAAGATGTTAGGGTGGTGCGCGAGTTTCCCGATGTGTTTCCGGAAGACTTGCCCAGTTTGCCACCCGATCGAGTAGTGGACTTCCGTATCGACCTCATTCCTGGAGCGGCTCCAATTGCTCGAGCTCCTTATCGTTTGGCTCCTACCGAAATGCAAGAGATGATGGTTCAACTCCAAGACCTTCTTGAGAAGGGTTTCATCAGACCGAGCTCGTCACCTTGGGGAGCTCCGATCCTGTTCGTCAAGAAAAAGGACGGTGCAATGAGAATGTGTATCGACTACAGAGAACTGAACAAAGTGACGGTGAAGAACAGGTATCCACTTCCGAGAATCGACGATCTTTTCGATCAACTTCAGGGAGCAAGTTGTTTCTCAAAGATCGACCTTCGATCGGGGTATCACCAAGTGAAGGTAGCAAGGGATGACATCCCAAAGACGGCATTTAGAACACGCTATGGACACTACGAGTTTCTGGTGATGCCATTCGGCCTAACCAACGCACCGACAATATTTATGGACTTGATGAACCGAGTGTGCCGACCGTTCCTCGACAAATCGGTAATCGTGTTCATCGACGACATCCTAGTTTACTCCAAGAATGAAGAAGAGCATGATCAACATCTCCGTGAAGTGTTGGATGTGTTAAGGCGAGAAAGGCTTTACGCGAAGTTTTCAAAGTGCGACTTTTGGCTCCCAGAGGTGCAGTTTTTGGGACATGTGGTTTCAAAGGAAGGAGTAAAAGTGGATCCCGCAAAGATTGAGGCGATGACGAATTGGGAACCTCCCAATAGTCCGTCTGAAATCCGAAGTTTCCTAGGTTTGGCAGGGTACTACCGGAGATTCATACAAGACTTCTCGAAGATAGCCCCGTCGTTGACGGCCTTGACCCGAAAGAACGTGAAATTTGTGTGGACCGAGAGGCAAGAAGAGGCATTCCGCACCTTACAAAAGAAGCTTTGTGAAGCTCCTATCCTATCCTTACCTGACGGGACGGAAGATTTTGTGGTGTACAGCGATGCGTCGAAGATGGGTTTGGGTTGTGTCCTGATGCAAAGAGGGAAAGTGATCGCTTACGCATCAAGGCAACTTAAAGTGCACGAAGTCAACTACCCTACTCATGACTTGGAATTGGCAGCGGTGGTGTTTGCACTAAAATTGTGGCGACACTACCTTTACGGTACGAAATGCACTCTTTACACCGATCACAAGAGTCTGAAGCATATCTTTGATCAGAAAGAGCTAAACATGAGGCAGCGGAGATGTTTGGAGTTGTTGAAGGATTATGACTGCGAGTTGCTCTACCATCCGGGTAAGGCAAACGTTGTTGCCGACGCCTTGAGTCGGAAATTCTGCAAAGGAAATTCTCGTGCTACCTTTGCACGGATTAAAATAACTTCAACACTCATCGACAGAATCAAGAAATCGCAATTTGAAGCCTTGCTTGGAGAAAATCTCAAAGGAGAAGTCATGGCAAAACAACACCTTTTGTTGACTGAAGACAGTCGAGGGGTGAAACTTTTCAATGGGCGAATTTGGGTGCCTAAGATTGGGGGTAATAGAGAACTTCTTCTCGAGGATGCCCTCAAGTCAAAATACTCCATTCACCCAGGAAGCACGAAAATGTATCGAGATTTGAAATTGCATTATTGGTGACCAATCATGAAGCTTGATGTGGCGCACTATATGGAGCAGTGTGTAACTTGTTTGCAAGTGAAGGCTGGACACCAAAGACCTTACGGAAGTTTGCAATCCTTGGAAATTCCGGAGTGGAAATGGGAACACATCACGATGGATTTCGTGACAAAGCTGCCAAGGACCTTGAAAGGTCACGACACCATTTGGGTTATAGTAGATCGTTTGACCAAAAGCGCTCACTTCTTGGCCATGCGGGAGACCTTGCCAATGGATAAATTGGCGAAGTTGTACATCGATGAAGTGATATCCCGACACGGTGTGCCGCTATCTATTGTCTCTGATCGGGATAGTCGGTTCACGTCGCATTTTTGGGACGGTTTACAAAAGGAATTGGGTACACGTGTGAAGTTGAGCACGACTTACCACCCTCAAACTGACGGCCAAAGAGAGAGGACAATACAGACTCTGGAAGACATGTTAAGATCGTGTGTGATCGACTTTGGGGGTAGTTGGGATACGCACCTGCCTTTGGTAGAGTTCGCGTACAACAATAGCTACCACTCGAGTATAGGGATGGCACCGTTTGAAGCGTTATACGGTCGCAAGTGTCGAACTCCCATATGTTGGCTCGAGGCGGGGGAAAAGCAGTTCGCCGGACCTGAAATTGTGCAAGAAACGACGGACAAGGTCAAGGGCATCCGCGAACGCTTGAAGGCGGCCCAAGATCGACAGAAAAGTTACGCCGATAAGAAAAGACGGCCAATGGAATTCCAAGTGGGAGATCGGGTTATGTTGAAGGTATCCCCTTGGAAGGGAATTATTAGATTTGGGAAGCGTGGGAAGTTGAGCCCCCGTTTCCTTGGACCGTTCACCGTGACTAAGCGGATAGGACTTCAAGCTTATCAACTGGAACTTCCTCCGGAGATGAAGGGAATTCATGACACATTTCACGTGTGCTATCTTCAGAAGTGTCTAGCAAAGGAGGAGAGTATCATTACACTCTTCGAGATCAGGGTGGATAAGGGAAATCGTTGCGTTGAAGAACCTGAAGCGATTTTGGAAAGAAAGACGAAGAAGCTTCGTCACCGGGAAGTCACTATGGTCAAGGTTCAGTGGAAGCACCATCGGGGTGCTAATGTGACTTGGGAAGCGGAAGAGGACTTGAAGCGGAGGTACCCTCACCTTTTCCATAGCCGAGATTTCGCGGACGAAATCTTCTCCAAGTTGGGGAGGATTGTAACACTCGTAATTTTGGTGTTGGGTGAAAAGTTGACATTTACCCAAAGTTCAAGGGGGTCAAATGTAACTTGGGTTATATAAATATAAATCAACTTAAGATATTTTCTAAATATCTCATTTGTTGATATTTTGATCTGGGAGGAAGAGAGAGAGAGAGAGAAGCAGGGAGAAGAAGGAGATCATCGTTTCGGACAAATCAAGGTACGATTCTAGCTTAAAACTTTGATTTGAGGGTTACCTGCCGTATAAAATCTCGTTGTTAAGGTTTTTAACCGTTTCATTTCAAGATTTACGTATTTTGAGTTTGAATCTGGGTTCTGTAAATGTCTCCGGCGTGTTCTTGATAATCATCGTATAAGACCGGGAAGTTGTTTCGACCGATATTGGCATTCGACCGATATTGTATTTGTTTAAATGTGGAAAACCATGTTTTAATATGGCATATTGTTGTTGGGTAATGTTTTTTAAATCCCATCATTTTAAAAATCAAGATTTATTGAATTGAACTGGTGTTCATATGAATTGCCTGTATATTTGATTTCATATGAGTATGTTATGAAATGACATGCTTTGGCTTTGAGTCTTGTGCAATGGATCCATAGGCACAATGTCCCTATGTCCCCGTTTTGGGCATTTGGTTCACGTTTTGGCACGGAATAGGCATCGGGTTGCCATGATAAGTAAGGTGTGGGCCTATACGGTCGGGCAGCGTCTCATGGTGCAATAAGGTGTAATTCCATTATGTGCTTGAGTTCCCCCTGTTTTGTGAACTCTCAAGAATAGATCTTGGTGTTTTGAGCAATAGATCTAGAGGGGTTGAGCTCGTTACGTGATTTGGTGTTATTTGTACCATGTTTAATCACTAATGGTTTATTTGATTTCTTGACTTAGATTGGGTTTAGTGCTCCCTTTTATTTGGCTCTCACTAGGCTTTAGCCTAACACTTGCTCTTGGTTGTCATGTTGGCAGGTCATCTTAACAGTGGGGCACGCCGGGACTGAGGGAACGACCTTGGGGTCGTGAGTGGTCTTTTTGAGGATATCTAGTGACCATCGTACAGTGATTTTTGAAGATACACATTTTGGAAGGATAGCGACACCCGACCCTAATCTAGTTGTTAAATCGTAGATTAGTAGGTTGTCGTCTTATGCTTCATTTATTGACCGTGTTTATGTCTAACCTATACTCCGTTTGGGATAATTTTGTATGTTGGGATTGTAATACCTTATTCCGCAAGTTTAGTCTATTGCAGAATTTCGATTTTTTATTTCCGCTAATTCTTAGGGTGTTACAGATTGTGCCCCTCGCGATAGTGCCATGGGCACAATCGCCAGGCACTATCGTCGGCGAGGGTCTGAGGTATAAAAACAGCCTCCAGTCGGGATTTGGGAAAGAAAATTCATATTTGTCTTCTAAGGGCCGATTTTGGAGAGTGAAAAGGGGCGATTTTTCCCTCATAGAACCCTAGGTCATTTATTGCAAGTCTAAGGATCCTTCCCTCATTGCTTTCCCATTCTTCAAGGTTGGTGGAGCATTTAGTGGTGTCTTGAGCTAGCATTCAAGTCTCATCTTCTCATCCTTCTCCAAGTTTTCTAGGGTTTTGTGTAAAACCCTAGATAGTGAGTTTCTTGTATTATTTTCAAATGAGATACATATTTTATGTGTTTTCCTACCTAATGCATCATTTTCATGAGAAGATCTGATCACCTGATAAGTTTGACCTAACTGCTACTTTTGATGTTGTTGGTATCTTAGCCTTGTATGTGGTTGTGGACATGGATGAGATTATTATTCGTGATATTTGAGCATGATTTTATATTGTCTTGGTGAGACATGGATAATATTGAGTATTTGCATATTTTGGAGTTTTGTACCTAAATTATGCTTAGGATTGTTGAAGTCTTATACATGTATCTTGTGGGTATGGAACTATGTATAGAGACGGACATTGTACGTACACATAATGAACCATGAGTAAGTGCTAGGAGGATGTAGTCTTAGGTGCCACTATAATGGTATGCGCCTAGACCTCCACCATTTGGAGTAATGCCTGGGAGGTAGTCTTCAAGTGTGTCGGGCCTTCGGGATGTTGCTCAAGCGAGTGAACATTAAGGTACATTGACTTGAGGTAAAACTCATTGGTGTGATGGGTCTCCCCCATGATGGACCCCGTAAGGACTTTGGTGATTGAAGTGTCATAATTGTTCATATTATGCTTTATATGAATATACCATGTTTTTATGCAACTCACTAGACCCGTTTGGTCTAACACTTGATTGTTGGTATGTATCTCAGGTTCTAGTGGCGCGAGCGCCAAGGAAGCTTAATCGACTGTAGTAGTGAGTTCGGGAGCATTTTGGGATGCCATTATGGAAGACAATCTTTTGGACATAGTTGACAACCTTTTTGTAATCTTATGTCTAGCGAGGCTTAGATTAGGGAGTTGTCATCTATTATTGTGTCTCATTGCAAATTGTAATTAACAGGCATTTGTTGTTCCTTTTTGTACGAGCTCGTGCTTTGGCACTTTATGCATATCACATTTTCATTTTCCGGAAATTTTTGTTAGTCCCATTTTTGGGGTGTTACAATATATATATATATATATAGGGGTTGTTTTATTTGCAACCCTTAAAAAGATTGCAAAACTTGCAACCCATATCTTAACCGTCGGATTCATGATCGGCGGTTACAATAGATATGGGGCACAATATTTTTAATTAAAAAAACAGAAAAATAAAAATAAAATAACCGCCGATCATGAATCCAACGGTTAAGATGTGGGTTGCAAGGGTTGCAACATTATTCAGGGTTGCAAAATATCCTTCCAATATATATATATATATATATATATATATGCTTCAATAACACAACAAAAAGTGATAATACTAAACCCACAAAACAAACACGTATGTTTTAGTATTATTTTATATCTTTATTCGAACAAAACAATCACCTTACTCATCCTTTTGAGGCCGAGTATAATAGCAATTTCATACGGTATACACGACATCAAATTAATTTGGGGAAAATAATTAATTATAAAAGTAACAGATTAGTTAATAATAATATCTTATCTCTATAGTTTTAAAATTATAAAATAATTATTATGGTTTAAAATAACGTTCAACTTTAATAATTTACTCTAATTTATAAACCATAGGAACCAAATCTGTAGTTTACTCTAATTTATAAGTCACATAAATTATATTCAAATAAATATTTACAACTTCATAATAAATTGTATTAATAACTATATTAATTTTATATTTTTAATTAATTAAAGTTATTAGAAAAATCTTGATCCACCAAATTTGCCACGTACATGAAGTTGATGATACCTATTACCTAGTAGCAAAAAGATAATGCGTGATAAAAGGATGACTCACGATACTTGAGTCCACGTCATAACGATCCAATTTTGTATTGTGGTCCAAATTCCAATCCCTTTTATCATGTCTATGTGTACACTAATTTCGCTATTTTTTAATATTAACTCCAAATTTTTAATATTTTATAAAACAAACTTCAAAACCTTCAAACATAATCAAAATCGAACTTCAAAACCTTCAAACGGAATCAAAATCGAACTTAAAAAACCTTCAAACTTGGAACGAAATCTGGACGAGATCGATAGATGGTCTTACATGGAACAAAATATGGAATCAAAATCGAAATCTAGAATCAAAATCCAACTTAAAAAACCTTCAAAACTTGGACGAAATCTGGAGTCTGGACGAGACTGATGAGGGAGGCGCCAAAATCAGAAACTTCAAGCAGGGTCGTCGGAAAAGAAGCCTGGGAAGGAGACCGAGGAGGGTAGGCGCTAGGGTTTTAGGTTTTGATTAGAGTATGGAAGATGAGGCCTGGGAAGGAGGCGTGTGTTTGCAAGGGTATGGTTGTCATTTTTTTGGCTTAATGGGGACAACACCCCTCATCCTACTGTGTGAATAAGCTAGGTATTTTCAGATTAAGCCGCAAGTAAACACCCCTAAATATTTGTGTGAATAAGCCGAATTCACCAATAAGCCCAATTAAGCCACAAGTAAACATCCCCCTTATTGTAATATATAGAGACTTTCTTTTGAGAAATCATGAAATTATTTTGAAAAATCATGAAATTATGATAACATTGAGAACTTGTTAATCATATGTTATTTCATCTGATTACTTTTCATTTAATACTAAGATTTAGAATATTGATTACTTTTTAGACTGTTTGTGAATCAAAAGTTACATGTATAAAAGTTCCACCTTATGAACCGAATATATATAAAGCCAACACGTGGAACAAATATATATTCATCAATACATTAAATGTTAGCTTTTGGAGAAAATTATGAAAAACAATACATTTGAATAATAGTTTTCACGGTTATCACATTACATACCAGAACATATGAGTGTGTAATGCGGTCGATGTTTATCAATTCAAACAAAAATAACATCTATTTTTCCCAAAATGCAACAAAACATAACTACTTTTTCCAATTAAGGTAACAAAGTTATAAAATTCCCTATTTAGATAACAATGTTTCAAAATTTCAATTTTTTCCCCATTTCATCGTAAATTGTTGATTTTGTAATATTTGATGACGTGGATGTCAAGTTTATCGCCCGCTTCGATGTGACACTTTTGTGAAAAAAAAACTGGAAGGTTTTTATAAATAAAATTCCATCATTAAATATTACAAGATCAATATTTTGACGGATTGTCAACTGACGATTATCCACTCATGGTCATCATCTAATATATGTTTTTCGTCAGTTTTGTAACTGCTCTTTTCATAACTGAAAATTACTTAGCCATCATTTACATTTAATATAGTCATTATTGACATTAATATAGGATGGTTACAATTCTCTATTAAAGTTTAAAAAGTAATGATTTCAACATATTGGAGATTATCCTCGTCCCTCGAGTAGACTTCATGATATCCATGCATACTATGATACTATGATCAAAATATAACTTAAGAAAAATAAGCTCTAATGCGATCTCAGATTTTATCCATCTTAATACTCACGATTTTCTCACTATATTCACGAATTCACCTAACAGAAACTCTGCTACATCAATTAAAAATAATAATAATTTGTTGCACTAAATAAGAATTAAATCAAATTTTAATACATTTTAACCTATAACTTTTAAGAAAGTTGATTAATAGTTTTATATATACATATATATATATATATAGTCTAGTTATTTTACAAACCAGTGAAAACTAACAAACCATACAAACCACATTCAACCAATTATATATATACTATAAGTGTATCCGTGCAATGCAGCATGATACATCACAATTTTAATGTTTCATTTTTTTTTTGTTTTTTTTTTGTCGATTTACAGTACGATTTGGATGGTTTTGAGAAAATGATAATGTTTTTTTTATAAATTTGTTTAATTTAGGTTTAATAATATAATGTTTTTTATATAAAAAAATTAAGTATTTTGTTAGAATTCAATGATTATTTTATATATTTTAATGACATCTAGAAAAAATAACCAATTACATATTTAATAATATAATTAAAACAAACTTATAGTAATATAATATATTAATTAAATGGTGATACATGGAAAGATCTGCATAAAAGGAATGTCTTGTACATACCAAATTAGTGGGTGTTAGAAGTCTGCAGTAGTAATATGTATCTTGTGCTTTAAGACTTGTAAATTAAGAGATTATTAAAATTTTGCATCAAATGATGGTACCTTGTGCCTAATAATTTGTATTTAAGAGTTTTTTATTCGTGTTTTATAATATAGTATAGATTTTTTCTTATTTTCTTAATTATGATGGTTGATTAGTCAAAAAAATATGAAAGGATTTCTTCAAGAGTATATAAGGGTCGATTAATCAATAATATATGAAACAAATTTCATCAAAATAAGAAATACATGAAACAATTTCATTATTGTATATAAACAAAAATATATGAAACAATTTCAATAAGAAAATAATTATATGAAACAAATTCATTATATTAAACATTTTCATTGAATTAAACAATAAAAACGATAATTTATACATTTTATAAAATTTTACTGATTTGTAAAATAACTTTGGCTTACATATATAATTAAGATATATTTTATTAATTAAAGAAAAGGTATTTATCAATGTTTAAATTAGTGCTTTATTTATATGCTTAAATAAATCCAGCTATGGCCGACCATGTTCCCGTTATGCTCTATCCATGGTCCACATCTCTCCACTATCTCCTAATCCAACGGTCCACATATCGCCACTAGGAATGACCACTTATCGACAAACAACGGCCAGTATTCCGCCACGTGGCAGTAAAGATGGCGTTCTTATACCATTTGATCCGACGGTATTCTGTATTCCTCATTCCAATTCCCTCCAACAAAACATCCATCTCTTTCTCCCTAACTCGCCTGAATTCGTTATTCCGGTCACCGGATTTCTCACTTAATCGTCGGCGATTGCTTAGATACATCGATTCATCTCTTCTTTCTACAAATCCTAATTATGCCGTTGGCTATTTGTGTTGATCGGAGGTGATTTTGTCAATTGTCATTATCCGATAAGAATTTGAACTTTTATGGATGATCGATGCTTGTGATCGATCAATTATACAGATTATTTCGCTAGATTCGTTAAATTCAAGCAAAATTCAGCTACGTAATCCGTGAGAAACTTTTTTCGTTTATAGAATTTTGATCTACGAGCATAAAGTCAAAACCCTAGGATTTGAAACTTACTCGACGGAATCGATGGCGGATTCCGATAACGAATCCGGCGGAGGTCACAACGGCGATCACTCGCTTCGCGAGCAAGACAGGTTTCTTCCGATCGCAAACGTGAGCAGGATCATGAAGAAAGCGTTGCCGGCGAACGCGAAGATCTCGAAGGACGCCAAGGAGACCGTACAGGAGTGTGTGTCGGAGTTCATCAGCTTCATCACCGGCGAAGCCTCCGATAAGTGTCAGAGAGAGAAGCGAAAGACGATCAATGGAGACGACTTGCTATGGGCCATGACGACGTTAGGGTTTGAGGATTACGTTGAGCCGTTGAAGGTTTACTTACAGAGATTTAGAGATATGGAAGGAGAGAAGACGGCGTTAGCCGGACGGCAAGGCGGCGAGAAGGAAAGCGGCGGCGCTCCGGCCGCGAGTGGTGGCGGGAATGGCAGTGTTGTAAATATGGGGAATAATGGAGGTGGATTTCATGAGAATAATGGAGGGGGAATGTATGGAACGATGATGGGGCATCATCATCATCAAGGAGGACATCTATATGGGTCGGGTGGTTATTACCAGATGGGTTCGAACCCGAACCCATCTGGTAAAATGGGTTCGGTTTATCCGGGTTCGTTAAATGGAAGGCCGAGGTAGATGAACAATTTCGGCCTTTCAATGTGTGTATATATATGTGTTATATATACATATATACGTGACGCAAACCGTGTAAAAGATTATTATATTCCTAAATTATTATATCACTATTAATCAATTAGGTTTGTTTTGATTTTGGTTTTAGCATTTCAAATTCTGTTGATGTGGCATCAGAATGAGATTTGGTTGGTATAGTTCCATTGGTTTTATTTTAATTTGGGGTAGGTGTATTATTTTAAATGAAATTTTATCCTTTTCAATATATTATCAGCTCTTCTTGTTATTTTTATTAACAAAATATGATATTTGTTAAATAATATGATGGAAGTTCAAACAAGAACACTCCATTAGTCCATTTTACGAAAATGCAAAAACATCCTTATCATATGTGATAATATATGTGAAGATATCTGGTGGTGTGCGGATGACATGCACTGCGACCTAGGTTGCTCCCATGATTGTTTACATATCTTATTTAGTATCATATGTGATGGAGTATAATATGATATCAGAAACACCCTTAACACATGTGGTAATACACATCAGAAGGCCTAGTGGTTTGCGAGCGACTTAGCCTGCAACCTGGAATGGGCCAAAGGTCGTTTGCACCTTCGATTTAGTATCACATGTGTATTGCATGTGATTGATTATAGTAAAAGAGTGTTATCACGTTTTTATAATATAAAGGTGTTCTTGTTTGAACTTTTTCCTAAAATAATATATGTCCTTGAACGTTTTTTCTTTTTGTATATATTTATGTCGTTTTGGGTCTTTTTTAAGGTGTAGGGTGTATCACCTTCTTGGTCTTTCTAAATTGTAAAGTCAAAATAGATGCGAATCCCTAATTAGATGGTAGTTGATACAAGAGGGATGATTAAATAGCTTCCAGTTATCAATGATTGCATATTTTCATGTTATTCAGGTCAATGGTAACATGTCGATCCATGGAACGCCCATTAGCTAATAATACATCAGTGGGTAGTTCATCTGTCGATACTCAATGATCGACAGCTAACCCTTCAAATGTATCATTTATTGGTGTTTGCAAACACCGGTAAATACCAATGTTCATTATCTGACACTAGCTCCCTTAAATTTCGTTTTTGTTTTACTTGTTACTCTTGCAAGCTGATGTTTTTATTTGGAAACAACGTCTGTCTTCAAATAGGGTAAGATCTGAAACCTATTAACGTCTAAGCAAGGTCATGTGCATCCGCTCAACAAATTTTCGCAAGTAGAATTATTTTGGGGGTATGAGAGATACACCCGCTAAACTTTGCGGGATGCTTCATAATATTAAAAAATACAAGAAACATCAACAAAAAAAGCCAAAAAGTCCTTCAAAATCAACTAAAAACCAAAAGTCACTCAAAATCAACCAAAAAGAAAAAAGAAAAAATCTCTCAAAATCAACCAATAAACCTTATAAATTCCCTCGAAAGAGTGAAATTCAACTTAAAACACATTAGACGACTTTGGCCTTTTAATCCACCTTAAAAGTATACCAACTCCTACGTCCGAAATAAGAGTTTTAACTTTTATAAGCAAAGAATAAATTATTAGTGACGTAAGAAATTAAAGTTTTTTTTAGTGTTGGTCTTAAAAAAAGAGTGATGTGTGTCACCCACTGAGTTTGGATAGAACATTTAGTTTCAGCCATTGGTCAAAACATTTAAAGATTCCAAGTCTCCCAACTCCACTTCCTATTGTCCAGGCAGCAAACAACAAAACACCCCAAACCTGTCTTAGTGCCAAATCCCATCATATTTCAATATTCAAACCTAAGTCAAAATAAAGATATTCCAGTGCCTGCAACTTTTTTGAAACCACAACTAAAGATCTCTCTCTCTATATATATACATATATCTCTCTATACATGTATTGAAGGTTCAAACGAAAACAATAATTAAATAAGAAAATACGAAAAACAGTTAATTCACATGCAAAATCATTTTGATTTTGCACTAATGGTCAATGCAAGGGTATGCGGGCGACCTGGCCCGCAACCTCAGGTCGTGACCGAAGTCGCATGAATCACATGTGATTCGACTATTTTTTATTATCTTTGTTCTCGTATGAACTTGACAGTTGACACACACACTCTCTCTCTATCTATCTATATATATATATACACACACTCTCTCTCTCTCTCTATCTATCTATCTATCTATATATAGACACACACAATGAGCAGGTCCATTTGGGAACCGTGAAAATCGGTTATTCATGATGAATATTCATCATGAACATCATAAGTGATGAAAATACATGATATTCATAATGAATTACATTCATGAATGTATGAATGTGTGTTCATCATGAATAACAAGTTCTCACAATTCTTAAAATATTTACGTTTTCTGCATAAACAATCCCCAACTTACATTTAAAGTCAGAACCACTCACATAAACCCTTTCCATGTAGGTGAGTGACGATGGTGAATCTTGTCGGTAACTCAGTGAGCGCCTACCCAATAAGCGTTTGGTAAACAATCCTTTTAGTCTGAGATGGTACGATTAGGAATGGCACAGATGAGGGGTAGTATAAAAGCAAAGATACTGCATATATGAGGGTGTATACAAGGGAACAGAGTATATCCCACCTAGTGATGGCTTCGTAGAGGGTAAAATGTATTCAGACCTGACCGCTACCCTAAAAAGCAGAGTGGCTATTTCCATAGGGTACACATTTATGTTAAATAAAGACCCAAAATCATCATCAAAGATCCATAAAGACAAAAGACATGGATGCCTACAATTTGTACTCATGTATACATACCAAGCATCAAAACCGTGGTCGTGCTTAAGCGGTTCCACGGTTCTACTTCTATCTCTACAGGGTTTCTAGTTAAACACAAACTTCTTTGTGTCACCAACTAACAATAAATTACAAATAGTTAGAAGAGATCAAACAGTACATGGTGGCATAAATGAAAGGGATTAGCAAGCAATACCGATTATGCAGTTCATTCTTACGCTTTTTTGCCCGATGCTTCTTTTTCGGTTTTCTCAGGTTCGCCTTCATCCTCGTCATCTGCTTCATCCGCTAATTTTGTAAGTTCATCTTGGATCATGAACTTTATGGACGGCTTTCTTGATGTGAGGTCCGTATTGAATCTCTTAACTGAAAATTTCAAAAGTATTGAAGGTAGATATTCCCAATGAGCATAGCCATACAAAATTCTAATATGACAAACGGACGATAGAATACAGTGCGTTTGGTATGCAAAGACGGGACTGGACAGGACTAGACTAGACTGGACAAGCAGAGTGAGGTAGGCGGGTGAAAGAATTGTGGAAGGTTTTGCTTTTTAAATTTGACATGGGTAGTTTAGTAATTTATCAATTTTGTCTAATCTCCCTCATTTTTGTTCCACCTATTTTGGTAGGACAGAAAAAATGCATTTTTGTCTCATTCAGATTGTCTTGTCCCAATCTAATGCTGCATCAAACGTGGGACAAGTTTTTGTATTCTCTTGTCCCATCTTGTTCCGCATACCATACGCACCCTTAAGGACACAAAAGGTACTTAAATCAAAAGAATTAACGAGTTCAATACTGATGAAAAAACCACGAAACGGTTTTAAGCAAATAAAAAAGGTTTTCACATAAATAGGTATCATATACCAAACGAAAATCCAGCACCATGATGCTGGAGAGTGCTTACCAAGCTGTTTGAAAATGTCGGTAAAGGTTGCCTGCAAAATAGAGAAAAAAGATGCAACGGTATCAGTGCACGAAAACAAGGTAACCAGTTTCTACCAAACCAAACGAGCCCAGTATATCCCAGTTGAAGGTGGAGGGTCCAGGAGGAGATGTACGTAGACCCAACCTCTACGGCTCTACCCCTCCACCCAGAAAGAGTATAGTGGTACCAAGGGTCATTGGCCCAACATTGCCCGGGGTTACGGTAGAGTCCAGACTACAGGTCAAGGGTTCAATCCTCACCATAGGTGAGGAATGTGTGCGAGTATTTTCCATGTTATAAACATTATGCACTTAAAATCAGACTATAGTGGTTGTTTCCGTGAACACCCCACCCAGTGAAAAGTGTGTAAGAGTAAGAGGGAGAATTACAGATATACCAAAGTTTGAAAAGCTAGATGAGTGAACAATAGCAATACATATAGAAATAGAAAAAGACGGATATGATAAATTTTGAGAAACTAGATATGAGTAAGCATCAACAGTATTAATAGCAGCATGTAGTGTAAAAAAAACATAAAAGTAATAGTAATGGATTCTCACCGTATTGAAATCAACTTCTTTAAGGATCTCACATATTGCAGTTTTGAGTTCATCGTCACTAGGCTTCTGCTTTTCTTCTTTAGGTTTCTCCTTGTCTTTCACAGCCTTTTTACCTTTTATACAAGTCACCAGCATATGTTAACTTCTTTGAAATAACGCAGATCAAATAATCCCTCCATCCCTAAATACGTTTCCACATTTCTATTTTAGTTTGTCCCAAGGATCAAAAGTAAGTGACTACCTTCCGATTCTATCCTTGATTATGAGATGAATAAATTCATTACTCCACTATGATGGAAGGGTAAAATTATCATTTGGTTAATCAAAAAGTGTAATAATTACACAATTCTAAGGCAGTGTGCCTTTTTCATTGTGGACATTTATTTTGGAACCAGAAGTATCAGACAGCATGCCAGATAAAGAAAAAAACCATTAAATAAGAACAAATGAAGACACATCTCCTCACCAGTTATCTCTTTGGAAGCAGACTTCTTGGGAGTTGAAGGCTTCTCATCAACCACATGATTTTTCTTCTTCCTTGAGAAGGTCTTCGGGGTGGGTTCACTTTGATCCTTGGATTTGGAATGACTTGCAGAAGATTCGGCTGGTGTTTTCTTTTGAGGAGGACTAGACTTCTTAGGTGTCACTTCTTTCTTTGATTTAGTTTTTGGAGCTGATTCCTTCTTGGAAGAAGGTTTTTCAGAACCTCGTTTGCGCTTGTTACTATTTTTCCCAGATTCAGGTTCAGACACATGTTCTTCACTTTCAGTATGCTCAGATTTCTCGCTCTCAGATTTCTCTGGGCCACCATTCTGATGTTCATTATTTTCTTCCTCTTCCACTTCCTCTTCATCCGAGTCTTTCGTCTCAGAAGTATTCTTCTTATGTTCTTCAGATGCCTTTCTACTTTTCTGCTTATTCAAAAACAAACGCAAGATGGATGGAGCATGCCATTAGACAGACCTGGCTATAAACTGTTAACGGGGAAACCCATACCATAGCTGGTAAGTTTTGACCTTCAACATAAACTCCATCCATCCGAAAATAAATGTCCACATTTTTATTCTAGTTTGTCCAGAAAATAAATGTCCATCTCGTAATTACGAGTATAATTGGAAAGTAAGCATTTGCTTTGGAAAGTGGAAACTTGTTTTAGGACGAACTAAAATAGAAATGTGGACACTTGTTTTTGGAGAGGAATACAATCAGGGCACTGGATTTTGAGCCACAATGAAACAAGCTCTCTGCATGCAAACGCCATTGGAGCGGGAAAAAGTGTGATCAGACATCATACTCCAAGTATCAAATTTACAGATGCTCTCCTCTAGTGGATTGCTTTTATTTATGCAATTTGGGTTCAGTTGTTTTTGAATCCATTTACAAATAAGAGAAGGTACCTTCGACGAGTCTTTTGAAGGTGCAGCCCCAGAAGTTGATACACTTTTCTTGCTCTCCCTCTTACGTTTGTTGCCCTTGCTTGACTGAAGAATATGTTCATATCAGATAGATCAAAATAGCATGAAAATAATTTTAGAAGTCGAGACAGAAATGTCAAACCTGCTCTTTCTCTGCAAGTAACTCACTAGTTGTGGCATGAGGAACCAACAAAAAGTCTATCAGCTTTGCGATGACATCTTCCTGCATGCAAAGTGGGCATAATGTCATGCCTGGTTTCACCAGAAGATCTAAAGCATATGATGTTATGGGATGTCATCATGTCCAACGACATGCTCGAATGCTCCTCCGGCAAAAATGTAAGCCTAAATTACCTAAAACAAGATGACATACCACAAAGAAGTATATCCCACACTGAGTTGTGATGCAATGAACCAATAATACAGGTGCGATGTGAAAGGGAATGATGGATGTTCAAAAACAAGTATATGAAGTATTACGATAAGCTAGGGTGGACCAAAGTTTGGGTATGCGTTGCTGTTTTTAGCACTATACCTATCGTTAAAATGGAATCCTAGCACCAGGAACTATTAAACAATCGGACGGCAGATTATATGATAACACGATAACCATACAAACCTTTTTCGCGGTAGTTTTGGTAACAGGTATGTCAAGCATATCACAGAACTCAAACAACCTCTCCTTATTACACTTGTCAAGCTTCTCTTGAACCTTAGCTTTTTGCTTTTCCTGCAAAAATAATAAATACTTACCACTTGGGAACTATAGTCACAACGATCAAATGATATTTCAGACTTAACCGTATGGTATATTTTAGACCTTTAATCCCTTTATCAAAACTTGCTTCCTCATATAACACTTCCATTCAGTATGCATAACTCAATAAATGTAGTCCTTTATCCCTAGCTAACTTAAAAACTTGTACCATTTTTTAGTATGCATCTTAACTCCTTGATATCTACGATCAGATATATTTAATTTTCATATCTAATGATTTTTATGAATCATAATACAACGCGTCTAGGCTTTTCCTTTAACATATTGTCACGGTATAGAAAATGTTTACGGACTAGGGTAAGAAACATAAGAGGTCTATTCATGTGAAACAGGTCAATTTCCTACTGATGCGAGTTATTTTTACCTCATGTTCATGCCAGACAAAGCCAGAAAACTGCAATATGTTACTCTTGATCTGCAAAGCCTGCAAGTCAAACACCACAATCCTTCAATTAATGAAGAAAAACTCTTGAAAGAGGAGCATTTTTCCTGTGTGAAACAAATCAAGGGCCATGAAGCAGGATCTATTGATTCCAATGATAGTGCATGATAACAGAATCCTAATGAATATTCAGGGAGTCCATTAGAGTTCACAAACTTAAGCAAAAACAAGCAAATCCTTGGAGTACTGAACCCGTTTAATAATGATGTCTTCGCAGCTGCAGCCGCTGCTGCTAGATTTTCCTTAAAACTAAACAATTTGACTATAATCACGAAGAAAACCCGTATAATTAATGACAGCCAAATAATAGGTAATTAGTCATTCCAAGAGCTTGAGAATGCAATTTTTCTCTTATAACAATTCCCACATGCAGTTACACCATACCACTAGCACTTAAGTTCATCTTCCATATGCAATATTGGTATTTCATCACAGAGATTACTCTTTCACTGAAGAAAATACAGTAATTGTTATGAGATATTATTCCTTGATAACGGTCCAGTACTTGTGTGCATGCAAAGGTCAGCATTAAACATATCATATTTGATGTATTGAATTTATTGATAAGCAACTATGTTACCATAATAATTCAGAAGTTTTAAAGTAAAATAATAATGATAGTAAGATAATGATGGTGATGATAATCGAGTTGAAAGTAGTTTTCTCAGTTTGTTCTAGTGCTACGAGACTTCTGTGGTGGAGCCCTAGAATATTCGACCAGAGAAACATGAAAAAAGCTAAATAAAATAGACTAAAAAAGGCCACAACAAATCAGTTTCCTGAAGGTTGGAAGTCATGTGTTGTTTATTGATATAAAATTAA
The DNA here is from genome assembly GCA_954870635.1 of Arctium minus. Taxonomy (NCBI): domain Eukaryota; kingdom Viridiplantae; phylum Streptophyta; class Magnoliopsida; order Asterales; family Asteraceae; genus Arctium; species Arctium minus. Next base: position 77,365,224 of record OX941093.1, on the reverse strand, counting down.
CATCAGTAGCATATATCAGTACTAAAAAAGGGCACAACAAAAATAAGCATGTTCTATCATGAACATGATGAAGTGCTTTATAGAAATCGATAACATTCATGGCAGACGCCTAACTGCAATAATTGTAAATTGTATGACATATATCCAGCCATATCTGGTATAATTGTTATCTAAATGGAAACGCGACAAAAAGTAGCACAGTTTGGCAAAGCGCACAGAAAATGCAAAGGTAACAAACATTAAGGATGAGCATAGAAGGAGAAGAGATATAATTTAGATGAAAGATGCTGCCTACACAGATCCAAAGACCTTATAGATGGACTCAAATGAACAGCAAATAGGTATTATACATCATTAGTCATTTGCCTGACTCAATGCCAGGTCAGCCAGTGTAGAAACAACAATAATTTTAAGCATAAGATGCGCATAAAGATAAAGGTAACAGACATTACGGATGTGCATAATGGAATGAAAATTTGATGAAAGATGCTGCCTATACAGATTCAAAGTCCTTATAGATGGACTCAAATAAATAGCCAATAGGTATTTTACATCACTACCATTTGCCTGATTCCTCACCAGGTCAGCCAATGTAGAAACAGCAATAGTTTTAAACATAATAGAGTCCTCCACTTTGACAATATGACTAACTTTATAAACAAAAATGCATTTGCTATTAAAAGATCATTCTAGAACACAGATATCCATACATTCATGAGTTAAAGATCACTTACCTTTCCTCTCTTTCCAAATAAGATGGTATGGAGCAGTTTAAGTGTGTCGTCAGCCACCTTTCTCTTTGATAACTTGTAAGCAACTGAAAAATAGAAAATGGTTTATACACAGACGAAATAATTCACCTTGCACATATAGTGATTGACGCAAATAAATTTATCATCATGCATAATCAGATGCGAAGTACGACCATCAAAGATATCCTAGAAGTTAGAAAGTGACGAGACATACATCTGTCATGAAGTCCACCCCAACCCCCTCAACCTCCTAAATGAAAAACGAACTTCCAACCAACTACATATAATAACAAAAACAAAAACTCCTAAAAGCATTATGTGGAATATTATAATTGCAAGCACGCTCTTATCTTTCTCATAGCATCGTAACAAATAAGAACCCCAAACTGATGAGAGAAGGAACTTTACACAAAAACAAAGTCTTCCCTTCCCAAGGTTTAACAACTTAATAGTTAAAGCTCTCATCTATTGGAGTTCGAATAAAAAGATATGCTACCATATATCTTTATGGGAAGAACTGCTGTGAAAATTCACGATTTCCATTCTCCTTCTGAGAGATGAACATTAAACTACATATTTTCCGGAAGAAAAACAATTCCAGTCGCACAATGTTTCCGTAGACAAACAAGACTGTACTAGAACCCTGATTCAACCTCGGATTAGCAAATCTTTTGTAATAGCACAACACTAAACTGCAATTACACATGCCATGCCTGCTTAATGAGAAGAATCCAAAACATTAAGCATCTTAGCTAGAGTTGCTAAAATTGGTTTTACCGATCCTTCAAAGCTGCGACATCTAACAGAGTACTACCATAATGAACAGACTTCAAGAGTCTAACGACCAGGGAGGAAATTATAAATACATTAGTGTGGGATATTATTTTTGTATTGAACATATCATCAATTTTGTAGTTCATCTTGTGAAATATACAAGTTTCTTTTATGGAGCATGCTAAAGAAAGCTTTAAAATTACCAAAACAAATCTGGAATTAATAGTTTCCCAATTTAAGGAAGGTCTGCTTTCCATATAAATGACATATGATGTGTAAATATAAAAAAAATCAAGGGGGATCCAGTGACGGGGATCCAGTGACGCCACCCTCTTCCCTTCATCTACCCATACATGCCTATGTGCATGCAATACAAGCATAGTTACCACATGCATTTTTAGGGCCAAGTTTAACTCAAACAGAAGTGGCAAAACAAGAAGATAATTAACCTCGATCAATCGTTTATTTATAATAACTACATCAAAATTCATGCATGTCATATAACCACCGCTAATCTTTATGCAAACATAAGCTTAAAAGGTATAACGAATGTTTAGGTGATAAGCCAAGTTAGGGATATAATCTTCACTATCTAACGAAGCTATAATTGAACTCGATTAAGGTAACAGATACGGTGTGCCCACTAAAAGCATCACCATTTTGAGACATTGCTGCCTTTGGCCTCAAAATGCAATAACAGCAAGACGAATTGATGTTCCTATCGCTACTTGCAACTTGAATCTATTATACCAATTTGCAACATGTAAAGCTAGGACAAGCTTGGGGTATCTCTTTCTGGAACTTTGTGGCCACAAAGTAGGCAGTGGAAAGCAAAATAATATTGATTACAAGGATATAGCACGTAAGAATCACAACATTATCTTCTAAACTTGACATGATTGGATAACCATCATAAATAACAGTAATTGAAGATTTGAAGCAAATACAATGTGAAGGAACCATTAATAGAAGGTATGATGAAAGAGTTGAATTTAACCAATAATTAACAAGAATAATGGCAGTAAGCCAGAATTAAACAAGCTGCAGAGAATATCCTTGATTGTGAAAACCTCCATCTTATCTACAGATTGAAGAATCTACCAAAATAAAATACAATAAGGTAAAATATAAAGAAGTGGATCACATATCAATATATCATATTATTTGAACATGTTGCAAACAGACTAATGGAAGCCTAAAGCATAAATAAATGAGCAACAGTGTCAATAAATATATGCAAGAAGAATTTCAAAAGTTTACCGTTTGGGATGTCTTTTAATGTTGTACCACAGCCCTGCATGCGATTATAACAACAAACTATAAATTAGTCAATTCATTAACGACGTGGAAGACAGACAAGGTCTTAAAAGTAAACCAAATTGGCGACACCTTTTCAATATGAAATTCCCTGGAAGTATCTTTGTCGATGACTGCAACCAACCTTTCTACAGATTTACGTGCCCGTACTGGACGCTCAATTGCAGGACCAACAGGAGTCTTTGGTTCCTCCTTTTGCTCATTCCCTTTTTTCTCTTCAACTACCTTCTTCTTGTTGCCTTTTTCTCCACCACTCTTCTTTGTTGCACGTTTTTTCGATCCCGTCTGTTTGATCTTTGCCACCTTGTCTTCTTCGTCTTTTAAATCATCGACCTCTGCAATTTTATTCTCACTTTGCTTATTTGCAATTTCCTCGTCATCGACTTCCATAGCCTCACTCTTGGCCTCTTCTTTTTGTTTATTTTCCCCTTCTTCCTTTTTTGTGTCTTCCCCTTCGTCCTTTCTTTTAACTTCCACTTCTTTTATTTTATCTTCCCCTTCTTCCTTGCTATCCGTTAGCTCTTTCTCTTCACCTCCTTTGACATCTTTACGTACTTCAGCATCTTCCTTGTCAACGTTGACTTCTTTATTTTTAACCTTCTTATCATCTTTCATATCCTCACTTATCTCTTCGACTCCCTCCTTTAGCCCGTTTTTCTTCTCAATTACATCATTGTCTGGTTTAGTTGGTGACACAGTCCCATTAGCCACTGCCTCACCACCCTCAGTGATTGCCTCTCCCTCACCCATAACTGGATGTATCAAGTTAAAACCAACCAACCATCCATTAACATTCAACCATAAATAAAGTAAACCTGACACCCTTAAAGACAACACCTTTACCAACAACGCCCACACATACACAAATTACATATCACTTAGCTTTTATGAATTCATTAACATACAAAAATCCACTCACAAAGAAAATAAAACCATAATAACACATCAGAACAACGGAAAAAAAAAATTAGTTTGAATTACACACCTTCAAATTTCAGCAAATCATGACAAGATCTACTTACACGTACATACATAGTTACATACACTCACCAACTAAAAACAAAACAAATTATCAAAACACAAAAACATAATTCAGCAACAACAAAAAAACGGTAAGCAATCAATTAATCAAACAAAAAAAGCTCGCAATTTCCGATAACAATAGCAATTAGCAAACCCTAAACATAATAATTCAACTTCTACGTACAAAATAATGAAGCAAAACAGTAACAGATCATGTAATCGATAACTTGAATGGATTAAAAACGAGTACGAGCATTGAAAACTTACATAAATTAGGGGTGAATTGAAGGTTTTGAGGAGGTGATTTTTGAGTTGAATTGAATGTACGATATGAGAAAAGGGGCGAAATCCGGTTTTTGAGACAAGTCGGAGCGTTGAGAGTGTGTGATGTAGCAGCGCGAGTGTTTCGGACTTCAAATACGGATTTTAAATGCATTAAATTGCCATGTCATGCACAACACTGGGCGGGATATCCAGGTGCTAAATGGACGGCTGAGATTTGCTTCCCACCGTCTCTTCGGAATCAACGGTGGATCTTTTAAGGTGTGTTGTTTACACTATTTAGGTTTTATGCTGTACGTTTTTAGTCCCTTTAGTTTGTTGAAAGTTGCTATTTTTGGCATTATGTTTTGAAATTACGGTTTTTGTCCTTATGGTTTGTAATTTATTTCTTTTCTTCTCCTTATGGTTTATAATTCATTACTTTTTTTGTTCCTATGGTTTACAACTTATTGTTATTTTCGTTTTTCATACTTATGAGACGTTTACTAAACGTTTACCCGGTAAGTGTTTACCGTCTCACTTTACCTTGTCGGATGAACAAAAAATGATTGGGGAATCTTACTCGGTAAACGTTTATCAAATAAAAATGTTACGTATGATGTCGTTTCAATAGACTAATGGGGTGTTTGTTTGCATCTTAATGGTGCCATAATGTCATTAAGAGACAGACTTCTGAATCATGTAGAGGTGTGTCTTGTTTGACAAAAAATCTGATGCCACTTAATGGTGCCAAAATGCTCTGAATGATTTTTTATCTAGGACAATGCAAAATGGTTCATATGGTTATTTTTTCCACGTATGGTCGTATGCCCTTCACTCTATTGCATCATCCAGTTTTGCTTCCTTCCACACTCTCTCTTCAGCGCTGACTCCAAGCTTTTGGTTGTTGTACGACGATCTCCTCCTCCAATCGAGCAACAAGATTGACAACTATTGGGTTTGAGTGAGAATGGTGATGATTCCCTTGTATCAATCAAACAACATGTTTGCAAGTTGGCTACCCATCACTGACATACGCTATTTTCATTTTACTATATTCCCATGACCATTATCTCGATAAGAAATAAGCAATATTTATAAGGATACATCAAGATCAACATTAATCACATTATTCTAAACTATAAATTTGGATGACATGTGTTTTAGGATACAGGGAGTGTTTATTGATGTACGTTATATGTTGATGCCATAACTTTGGTAGTGGAGATAGAACGGTTGAATATTGTGTTGAAGTAGTAAAGTACCACATTGAACACAAAAAGGTTTATAAATTGTTCTTAAAGGACCTGCTTTCATTGGTGCAATTTCAGCACAAAACAAAATGGCTTAAAGTTACCATCAGGGGGAAGTAATTCCCTAAAAAGATAGCTCCCGGTATTTAGAATCCACGGTTTAAAATGACGGAGAAGTTGATAAAGACGTTAAAATATCACATAAGGACACAATTGTAAAGTGGAAGGGGTTTAATCGAGCTGGCTCGAGTCGAGTAATAAGCTATTCGAGCTCAGCTCGAAAAACTAATAACTGGTTTGATTCTCGACTCATTTTTTTAACGTCGGACTCAAGCTCAAATTATTTTTCAATGTTTCAGCTCGAGTTCGATGCTTGTTCATAAGCTCGAACTTGAAATCGATTAACTCGTTTATTTACTTTAATTTGATGATTTTGTACTTTGATTATATAATTTGAAAACATATAAATATGTTTTGCTCAAAAAAGTGTATGATCGAACGACCCACTCGACTCGTAAAGTTCAATCCAACTTTCGTTCTTGAGTCAAATTATTGGTGTTAGCTCACCTCATTGTGTTAAACGGGTTTTATTTTACGTTCGAAACTCGGTGTTTGGTACGAATGCGCGAGTTTTCTAGGGTTTATCTCTCCATACTCGTTTTCCTTCCATATTCTCTCATAGGATCAATTCCCCTATAGAAACTCAATTCACACTTGGAATCAAATTCCCCAATCCATCAATCAATTCCTTTTTAGCTTTTTAGGGATTTCAAATCATCGAGCTTTATTCGCCCCCCCCCCCCCCCCCCCCCCTCTTTGGTAAATTCAAAAATCCATGATCATTCGTGTCCCATGGACCCTTCTGTGCAAAATGCTCCAACAATCGACGAAGATGAGTGGGGTAAGTCACATGTATCGTTTCAATTTGATTATGCTATTTTGTTTTCCCTTAATGTATCATGTTCTTGTTTCTAGGGCTTGTTATTCTAGTAGTACCTAATTCTTGATATCGTGGGACTGATTGCTTTTGTGATATGTGTAACTATCATTATGATTGAAGACCTTTATCTAATATGTTAAATTTCGATTCAAGTTGCTAAATTTCAATCCAAGATCAAGCTGCGAACAGTGATTTGGTCATTGAAACTGTAACAAGTTGCTTTCTAATGAAAATTGTAACCTTTTGCAATTGGGTAACTTGGTTTAGCACTTGATTATTGTTTTATCAATTCCAAGAGTTGATTTCATTAGTTTCTACATAAGAAGAGAGTATTGGTTTTCATTTGGGTGGACATGTTTATTATTATTTCATTAATGTAGTCACTGCAAATAAACCAAATCAAGGCCTTTTGTTCCCCTGATTAAAGCTGTCTATACGGATTAATTTGTCTATATAGATTGGAAAGGTTTTTGTTTGGGATGGTTTTTTAGATGGAAAGAGCGTGTTTTTTAATTGAGAGGGGGAAATTTTGGCTTTCTGCATAAAGCTCCCCACTAGAAGCTTACCGAATAACGGAATAAGTCACTTTCTATATCATTAAGCCACTACCAAACAGTCATGTATAGTTGACCGAATAAGTTGCGAGTCCCAATAAGCTCAATAAGCTGCCAACAAACAGGCTCTAAGTGACCTTCATATGATTCTGATTGTCTTTAAGTGAATGTAAAAGCTCTTTCTGTCTGTTATTCGATCTCACTAGTGCAAATTGGTCGTAACTAGCATACTACCGAAACTATGTTTAGGTGTGCCTTGTGCATGTGATCTTTTATGTAATTCTTGTAGATCTTGAGTTGTTGTAAGTTGTAACACACCTTTCCGATTGTAGATGTTATTCCATCTTCACAAATTTGAAGGGGAGAATTCATGCTTTTAATGGATTTCCAGCGAATTATTACAAATAACCCATCACCTTTAGTTTTAGATATATTGGGTTCATTAACGATAGATGTTGATGTCAACTATCATCCTTGCAGTTATCTTATGGGAGTCATGGAATTGGGGTTCATCCCCATAGGTCGCTAGCTCGAATCTCTTTAGGGTTATTGTGGATTTTATTGATTGTTAGCTTAAGGCCCCATGAGATTAATCGAGGTGCTTGCAAAGCGGCAAGCTGGCCTGAACACCCATGATTACCAAAAAAAGAAAAATAAAATTATCGCCCTTGCTTTGATCTTAAGATACACCGAAGAATGGTTGGTCAAAGCAAATTGGGCATCCTATGGTTAAGTATTGAATCACTTGGTCACATGGAACAAGGGTTCAGGGCAGGGTCCAACCCGAAGAGCATGGTCTAGTCTCTATGCCGACATCACCCATCATAATTTATTCTCAATCCATATTTGTTTCTTCTTACAAACCAAACCAAACGAACTTAGTTTTTGTTTGGGAGGATTTTTTTTCCATAGATGGAAAGAGCGTGTTTTTTAAACAGGAGGCGTGTGTTTAAAAAAAACTTGGTTTTCTACATAAAGCTCCCAATAGAAGCTTACTGAATAAGCCACTTTCTATATCATTAAGCCACTACCAAACAATCATGTATGGCTAACCGAATAAGCTGTAAGTCTCATTAAGTTCATTAAGCTGCGAACAAACATGCCCTTGGTATCATACATATGGGGAGGGTACGATGTATTCGGACCTTACCTCTATACCCCAAGGGGTAGATAGGATGTTTCCGTGAAGACCCCCGGCTTGCAAAAAAAGGGAAACAAGTGTGGTAGGTAGCAGCGAAGTGTGTGCAAACAAGAAACAGATCCAAATGTTTTTAATTTCCGTTTAATCCTTTTCCTTTTACAATTTTCGTTCTTTTAACCAATGCTTGTTTGGCTATTTTGTACTAGACACCGATGGCTTTGTAATCCCGAGCTTGGGAATCGAAGACCCAACTCAAACCATAACAAATGCTCCACAAGTAGATGATTCGAAACACACAATTGAAGTGAGTACATGACTTCCCAAATTGTAAACCATTTCTAAAGCATCGATGAATCTGTCTCTAATTTACATTATCAATTTTTTCGCTTTTCTGCAGGCAAAGAAGGAAGAACACATATATCTCGGACCTCACGGAGCTCCTCCTTCGCAAACAAAACAGGATGTAAACTCTTCTGGCCGCAAACAGAAATTCAAGCAGAAATTGAAAGACGCGGATCAGAGAATTAGTGGATCTGGGCGAGAAAACAAGCTGGAGAATTTACGAGATCTTGTGGGTGGTGGCAAGATGTCGGTTAACGCAGCCAGGAGTTCTGCTAGAGATTGGTTAGACCCACATTGTCACGAGTCTCAGTTTGAAAGGCGATGATACCCTTCATAGTAGTTAAAATGTTGCGAGCGTTTTTGAACGAGTTATTAGATCAAAGTTTCCCGAAAGGCGTTTTTTATACTACCCTCCAACAGGGGCTTTCGATATACAATTAACTTATGATCACAAATTACATGATATGTATACCGAACTATCATCCGGTTTTTGAAGCTTTAATTAGCAGAAGTTGTTGCTTTGCAACATCTCATTTGGGTTAATTGTTGAATGCTTTGGAGTCTCAATATGTGATCAAGATCATGTTAAATGTGGTATCTTTTGCCTTGTTGGTGAATGGTGATTGCTTGAAATCAAGATTATGAAGATGATTTGACTTTTTTCAAAGAGATAAAAGTCTACATACAGGGTGGAGTCAGAAATTTTTTCTAGGGGATGCCTAGAAAAAATGTAAGAAAATTCATGATTTCAAGGTTTGAGAAACTTTTTTAGTATATATGTTTTTTAATAAATAGTTGTTATAAAAATAGTTGTAATAAATAGTTGAAAAACATGAGAGATCTAAACAACATAACTATATATATATATTTATATTTATAAAAACTAATAGAGCAGACATTTGTCTTGTTCTGTTTTTGTGAAAATGTTGATACTCGGAAAGACGAAAAAAAAACATTTACATAAAAACTGGGAATATTATTAGAGGGAGAAGGGGCCAAGTGCATTACATTTTAAAATTTTGACCTTAATACTAATACATAATTTTTTTTAAAGGGTGAGGGGGAGCCACTGCACCTTCTGGTGCTAAGGTGGCTCCGCCCCTGTCTACATACATACATGTTATCCACATGTTACCCTCTAGACCTTGTCTTTGGATGGAGTTTAATGGTCTGACGACATATTTGCTCAACCATACATGAGTGTTTCTTTACGACTTAATCATTAAGCCAAAGTGGCTATATTGATTCAGCCACAACTTCTCTAGAAGACTAGAACAAACTAATACCATAAACGCTTGGAAATGACCTAACCCTCTCTTTGCCTCCCTTAAACAGTTAAGCCCATCGATCTCAAGTCTTTCAAATAGTTAAATTTATCCAAGGAGACAACTTAGGGGGCGTTTGGTTCGCTGGATTCCGCCGGAATCTGGTGGAATTGGAATGGTCAATTCCATTGACCGAATTCCGTCGTGCTGTTTGGTTGTCAAGGGAATGGAATTGAATTCCATGAAATCCTTAGATTAAGGAATTGGTCATTCCATTTGAAAATGGATGGAATTGAATTCCATTCCATCATGGTTTTTCAAAAAAACAAAAATACCCTCCAAACCTTTTCTAACAAAATTAAAACCCATCAGATTTGGATTTGGTTTCCTCTCTCCCCTCTCTCTCTCCTCTCTCTCTCTCCTCTCCTCTCTCTCTCCTCTCTCCTCTCCTCTCTCTCCTCTCTCTCTCTCTCCTCTCTCTCTCTCTCCTCTCGACATTTAAATAAATAAATAAAAATAAAAGAAAGGGTATTTTTGTCATTTTTCAAAATTCCATTCCAATTCATTTGTAAACCAAACAGACATATTCCAATTCATTTGACTGAATACATTCCATTCCTGTCAACCAAACAGTTGGTCAAACATGAAAACATTCCATTCCAATTCCTTCCAGATTCCAATTCCATTGACAGATTTCATTCCATCAGAAATCATTCTGCGAACCAAACGCCCCCTTAATGTATTCAAGACTTAATGTAAAAAGAAGTAAACCACCTGGTTTCTACGATTTAATTCTGATATCGTATGTTGCACTTGGTGTTTTGATCTCGTTGTGCTTGAGATCAAGACTACTTTATCGGGTGGCAACGGTTAGACCTTGAGGCTTAGGGGGCGTTTGGTTCGTTGGATTCCGTCGGAATCTGATGGAATTGGAATGGTCAATTTCATTGACCAAATTCCATCCTGCTGTTTGGTTACCAATGGAATGGAATTGAATTCCATGAATTCTTTAATCATGGATTTGGTCATTCCTTCTTAAAATGGATGGAATCATCATATTTTCTCAAAATGACACAAATACCCTCCTTACCTTTTCTAAAAACCCTAGCCGCTTCTAAAAACCCTCTCTCTCTCCTCTCTCTCTCTCTCGGCATTTAAAAATATAAAAATAAAAGAAAATGTATTTTTATCATTTTTCAGAATTCCATTCCAATTCCTTTGCAAACCAAACAGACAGATTCCAATTCATTCCTGCCAACCAAACATTTGGTCAAACCTGATAACATTCCATTCCAATTCCTTCCAGATTCCAATTCCTTAGACATATTTCATTCCTTCAGAAATCATTCTGCGAACCAAACGCCCCCTTAGGGTTGAATCTAAGGATAATCGGCCCCTAGTGAAAACCAATATTTGGCCCCCGAATGTCGTTCTGAACAATATTGAACTTCGAAAAAGGACTTGAGACCGTTTACCAAACGCTTACCAGGTAAGCTCTTACCGACAAAAGTGTCACCCTCACCTTATCGGATAACGCATCTAAATGACCATGGATTTTTTTCTGTCTTCTATCTATGATAACATTTATAAATGTGTTCATGTATTCTATTACAGAATAACTTAGAAGCACAAAAGATTTACAACTTGCAACATTGCACAACTGCAACACAATCTCTAAACATTCGAAGAAACATAAGCTATTTTTGAATATATCTGGTCATAGCCCGGAGTCCAGACCGAGGCCTCAGCTGGGAAAAAGAGGGTCTGCCTAGTCCTACATGGTCCCAGCCAGGTTCAACCGGCTTTGGTTCTTTTTCGGGGTCTGGTCCCAAGCGGCCAAGCCGGTGTGCAGTCTATCGACTTTTGCCCACCTGCAGAAAGAAAGATGCAACAAAAATGGGCATACGGAGTCCGAGTGTACATTCGTAACTGCAAGTGTCTGGAGCTCGATGTCATCCCTCTGGCCATAACAATGGCTGTGCATATGGAATGATTTGGGAAAAATCTGGAAAAACCCAACGGACTTCCATATTTAAAGCGATAAAATCAGTTTCTTTTGAACAAATAAATCCCTGCACTTACTGAAATCGAAGAAGATGGTCCGGTGCAATATAGAATGAAATCTCATTTACGATCAAGGAATTCTAATGCTTTTGCCGTAGGTGTTAAGCCATGTTGAGAGAGGTACTCCGGGTTACAAAACTTGCTTAGATGCCTCATCCCACTATCGCACAAAATCGTTACAATTGTATGACCGGGGCCCAACAATTTCGCTACTCTCACAGCTCCAACGCAGTTCATTGCCGAAGAACTTCCAACAAACAGCCCGTCATTCTTTAGAAGAAATCTGACAAACGGTAGAAACATTAAATTCAAACCAAACAAACCCTGTATATCTTCACGGTCAGGGTAAAATGTAAGCATACCTTATTTCTTACCGGCGAAAGATCATGTGAGAAGTTGAGTTAATGGTGAGAAGCGTGAGAAGTGGATCTGAACCGTTGATCTCTTTTAATCTCAAGCCCTCCCATGAATTGCGGCTTAGAAGGGAATTGATCTGGTGCATCTCATCCTAATGTGCGTCCATTTCTCATCCAACGGTTGATAACCACTTCTCACCGTTAACTCAACTTCTCAACGGAACCCAACCCATTTCTTACCTCTGTCAACTACAACGAAATTGGTTATAGGACGTCATATATGTCTAAATGTCCTAATAGATTGTTTTACAGGACTTACATTTATAGGACCAAACAATTGTGTCGTATGTAAATGTGTTAAAATAAGTTAATATTGTTGGTTTTGGGCACCCTAACAGGTTTTTTTGGACATTTTTTGAAGTAAAGTGTCTATTAGTCTTTTTACAAGACATTATTTGAAAAAATCTGATAAAAAACAAATTTTGTTCTATAAAAGGATGTATTAATAGCCTCATAGGACATTCTCAAAAGTGTCCTATAAAAAAACTACCAGGACATCTCGTTCAAAAGTGTACTAAAAAACTTGTTAGAATGCCAATAACATCCTATCAGCTTATTGTAACACTTCTATATAGAACGCACAATTGTTTGGCCCTATAAACTTAAGTCTTATAATGCGGTATATTAGGAAATTTATACATATTTGACGTCCTATAAAGCTAATTTTGTTGTGGTTTACAAAAAGGGTAAGTAAAACACGACCACAAGGCACATATTTGGGGTTTCTTTTTGAAGACGGGCTTACAAGAAAATGCAAAGATCCTACCTAGCTAAAACCATTGGTCTTTCAATTTTGATTGTGTAGTTAAAAATGAGCCAAATCCTTGTCTTTTTTCACTTGTAAAAAGAGACAAGATGCTACAAACTAATGCAGAAATGAAGCATAAATGCTACATGACATAATTATCTATCTTTTTTTAAGTATATACTCTCTCCATCCCATAATAAGTATCCACATTTCTATTTATGTTTGTCCCAAAATAAGTGTCCACTTTCAAAAGTAGATAACTAAATTTCCAATTCTACCCTTAATTAATGCACAAATATGTAAGAGTTGATAAGGTAGATGCAATAATCAGGAGTAAAGTTGTCATTTGGTTAACTAAAAACTGAAGTAATCCTTAATGTCTAAAACTATGTGTCATTTCTATTGTAGACACTTATTTTGGGACGAAGGGGGTACTAATTATATACGGCAAATACAAGCACTCCTCACTTTTGGTGAGGTTTGAACCCTTGACCTCCTAGGAGGTTAGGCTCTACCGGTAACCTGTGGGTACCATAGGGCCAATGGCGCTTTGGTATAAATAATTATCCATCATTTAGAAGATATGAATCAATCGTACCTAGACATTTCCACGGCTTCAATATCAGTGCCTCGGAAAGCTCCATCAAGTTGAGCCATTTTGAAGTTTTCCGTCAATCTGTTGATCCCTATTCCTTCAGTGACGGTATCAAACGGGTTCTTCAACCTCTTCCCTTCAGCCTCTTCTCTTGTGTACATCACTCCCCTTGTAACTTTGTTGAACAAACCAGAACCAGGAGGATCCACAATGAAACACTTTATCCCTGGATCTTTTTCCTTTAAAAGACCAGAAAAATTACATTAGAAGTTGATAAAAAAGAAAAAGGCAGTGATTTTTTTTTGTTTCTTTTTTTGTTTCTTTTTTTGTTTGAGGGAGTGGGCAGCCAAAGGTGGATCCAGAAAAATTTCTAAGCGGGGACACAAAAAATTAACATGATATTAAATAAAACAAATAATAATTATAAAAAGTACGGTCTAATTAAAAATGACATACAAGTGGCTAGTTTAGTAGTTTTCCAATCTTGTTTCATCTGTCTGACTTTTGTTCCACCTAAGGTTGTCCCATTCAGCCCCGCCCTGTCCCGGTCTTAGTTTCACATGGAACATGAGACAAAAAGGTTTTGTCCTGTCTTGTCTCGAGTACCAAATGCACCCTTAAGAACCCTAATTTTTCCCCATTGTGTGGGAATGATAGAGCGAGGGAAAAGGCAACCCCCTAGGCTATTACTGAATCCGCTCCTGTCGGCAAGGATGGGAAGCTAACCTTTAGAAAGCGAGAAACACCAGCCACAGTGCCGCCTGTGCCTGCAGCTGCGATGAAAGCATGCAATTGACCACCAGTCTGCTCCCAGATCTCAGGTCCAGTTCCTTCGTAATGAGCTCTGTAGTTTGCCAGGTTCTCAAATTGATCTGCAAAAAAGCCACCTTTATGCTCACCAGAGAACACTGCATGTTGTGTTTCTATACCATTGGCACGGTCTACATCTTTGGCATCCATTTGATTTATGTGCTTCAGTGCTAGTTTATTTGCTTCGGATGCCCTTCTCCTTGCAATATTGACATAGTGATCTTTGTGAGTTATTGACACCGGCCTAACCCTTTCCACTGTCGCTCCAAGAGCCTCTAGTATTTGAGACTGGAAAGTTAAAAGGAATGAGGAGGAATAAAGAATGCAAACAACCATGCAGAGTGCCTTAGTTCACAAACCTAGAGGGATACAAAAAATTAAGGGCAAAAATGCAACAAAGTTTGGTTTAGTTCCTCTTTCGTGTAACGAAGAATTTTTTTTATCAATAGATGTAACAAAGTTTCAATTTTTTTTATTTAAAGTAAAAAAGTTTCAAAATTTCCTATTTTGAAACCCTTTTGACACGTAGCCTGCTGACCTTGTAATATTTGACTAGAAGCGTACTCGCGCAATGCAACGAGATACATCACGATTTTAATTTTAATTTTATTTTTTTTGTCGATTTACAGTATGATTTTGGATGGTTTTGAGAAAATGATAATGTTTTTTTTATAAATTTGTTTAATTTAGGCTTAATAGTATAATGTTTTTTATATAAAAAAATTAAGTATTTTGTTTGAATTCAATGATTATCTTATTTATTTTAATAACATCTAGAAAAAATAACCAATTACATATTTAATAATATAATTAAAACAAATTTATAGTAATATAATATATTAATTAATAGTCATACATGGAAATGTCTGCATAAAAGGAAGGTCCCGCACATACCAAATTGGTGGGTGTTAGAAGCCCGCAGTAGTAATATGTATTTTGTGATTTGATACATGTAAATTAAGATATTTTTAAAATCTTGCATAAAATGATGGTACCTTGTGCCTAATAATTTGTATTTAAGAGTTTTTTATCCGTGCTTTATAATATAGTATAGATGACGTGGATATCAAATTTATAGTACACTTTGCAATAACACTTCCATAAACATTTCGTAAACAAATATCCACGTCATCAAATGTTACAAAATCAACAAGTTATCGGTTATAATCGCACATAATAGGAAATTTTGAAATACATTAATTGAGAAAAAAAAATCTTGATTACGCTAAATAGGAACTAAACCAGACTTTGTTGCATTTTGATGCATCTTGCCCAAACAAATTACTACCAAGGAAAGCTATTAAGATCAGGATAAACAAATTACCATCAGGTAACTGACTCATGGTTTTATAAGCAGATGAAGTTTGTTTATGCCTCTTGCAAAAAGCAAGCACTCCTCAATACTTTACGGTAAAAGTTCTAAGTAACTAAAAAGGAACCACGAAAAGACACTTTCCAATTAACTTAGTGACCGTAAAAATCGCTAGAGGTACAATCTTATGGTATACTCATTGCAGCAATGATTGCGCATCGATAGCAAATACTTGCAAAGTTGAGAATTCAAGAGGATTATGTAATGAAAGGACTTAGAACCCAAATTACCATCTATGGTAATAGAACCGATTGGGCTACTCTAACCAAAATAAGATCAAATCTAAATGTATTTTATGCACACATATCATGAAAAGGAAAGCAATTTGGCTTTTTTTTTAATCAAACCAAACAAATGCAGTATGTCCCACCAGGAGGTGGGGTCAGAGGAGGGTGGAATGTAGGCAGATCTGACCTCTACCTGAAGAGTAGAGGTCCTGTTTCCATGAAGACCCCCAGCTTGTGCAAAGTGTGCAAAAGAAATGATACAACTTGCTCAAAAAAGATTTTGAAATGAAAGAATACAAAGAACATGAAAATAAGAAAGCAGTGCTAAAAATTGAAAAAGAAACAACACAACTATAACAGCAGAGAAAAATTAAAGCAGTTCCAATTTCATCAGTTTGCCAGTAACATTTAACAAATTTTCTAGTTCAGAAATTTGACTCAGTGTTACCTTCTCAATTGCAGCATCATCTGGGATAACCACATGGCATTTGCATCCATAAGCAGGAGCAACTGTTGCAAGACTAATTGCTGTGCTCCCGGCACTTCCCTCTGTAACTACACCACCTCGGGATAGTTGTCCAGATTCCAAGGCCTATGGATGTTTCAAAGTTAAAAACATAACTACTGTTAAGAATGATGAATACCCATCAACGTAAAGGTCTCAATCTCATAATATCATTTAGAACAAAATACATCCAAATGTAACGAAACTTGCCTTGCTTCCTATTTAGAGTAACGATTTTTTTTTCTCTCAATCTATTTTCAAAATTCCCTATTTTTATTGTAACAAAGTTCAAATTTTTCCTAGTTTGACACTTAACCATTAACATGCTGATCTCGTAACATTTTATGACATGGATGTAAAGTTTATCATCCACTTTGCCATAACTCTTTCGTAAACCTTTCATAAACAAGTATCCACGTCATCAAATGTTACAAGACCAGCAGGTTAACCATACAAAAAAGTTAATCCCAAGCAGCAGCATTAAGGTGATCTGATTGACTTCAAACCAGCTGATCATCAATTTGTTTACATGTGAAAGTTAATCAACTAAAACTAGCTAACATCAATTCAACAACAGTAAACGCCATCCAAGTTATTAAATTTCCTCCATCAATGAAAAAGGTATAATCCTCATATTAGCACCTATTAGAACCCTATAATTCATAAAGGAAGACCAAATCAAGTAATCAACCTCTTCAATAATTTTAACCGCGACTCTGTCTTTAACACTTCCTCCAGGATTCAAAAACTCCGTTTTCCCAAAAATCTGATCAAAAACGAATCAAACAATTCAAAATTTACAATCGATAAAAACCAAAACACAAATTTCTGTATCTATAAACGAAGAAATGAGTAGATAATCAGTTACTTCACATCCAGTCGCATCCGAGAGACAATTAATCCGAATCAGAGGAGTGTTGCCAACGGCACCAACTATTCCATTTCTCTTCGGTTTCTTCTCCGTTAGGGTTTTGCCTTTCGAATGAGTCGCAGCTCGACGTTTGATAGTTAAAACGTAGAGCGAACATATAGCCACCGAGACGGCTGCTATAATTGCTATCGGCTTTGGCGATGGCGCCATCTCGTGGTGGCCGGAGCTCCGGTTGAGTTAACGGCACGGCGTGGTTGTGCAACCAGCTATCACCGGACGGTGTAATCATTTAAGAAAACAATATTAGGCCCAACCCAATAATAGAGGCCCATTAAAGCTTTAAGCCCGATTATATATTAACATAATGTTTTAAAAGTAGAGAAAAGTCTGAAAAAACCCAATAAACTATCTAATTTTGAATGATTAAGTCTCTAAACTATTTTTTTGAATGATAAAGCCCTTAAACTTTCTAAAACCGGTTAAATACATCATTGTAACTTGTAAAAACAGGTTAATGTAACAAAAAATTGGGAAAAATATAAAGAAACCCAACAAACTATCTGATTTTGAATATTTAAGTCACTGAACTTTGTTAACAAATAAATCTCTAAACTTTTTTCTAAATTTTTTACCAAATAAATTATTGAACTTTTTTAAACAAATAAATCCCAAAAATAAATACGTATAATTGTACAAAAAATATGCTCATTCTTTCACAAAATATATAACAAAAAAAACGTCAATTCGTTCACAAATATACCAAAAAAAAAAACTCCGTGCTTACTGGCTCTTTTCTATTTTTTTCCAACAACTATGCTAAAATATAAAAAAATAGAGATTTTAGCATTTTTGTTGCTCCAACGGCTATGTTATCATTTATGCTAAAATAGAGAAAAGATAAGAGATATTGTAAGCGCATCTTCAACAGCTATGTTATAATTTTTTCTAAAACAAAGTATAAAAAAGTTGAAATCTCTAAAAAAAATTACAATCAACTCCAACAGTTACTCTATTTTAGCAATTTTATCATCAATTTCAATTATATTAATAAAATATTATTTATCTCTTCTAACCATACAACTTCAAATCTTCAATGTCTCCTATTGGTGAAAAATAATTAAATATTATTTCTCTCTTTCCAATATGAGGTTTTAGAGATTTCTCCAAATTTAGAGATTTTTACCCTCTCTTCTCTTTTCTCCATTTTTAGCATATAATATAGCATAACTTTTGGAGCAAAAAAAAATCTAAAATCTCACTTTTTTCTTTCTTAGCATAGCTGTTGGAGATGCTCTAAAATCTCTAAATTTAGAGAAATCTCTAAATAGATAGTTTACTCTCAAAACTAATTATTATCCCCAAAAAGTAAAATTTTCCTCTCCCAACTTTCCATATATTGAATATTTTAAGAGCATCTCCAACAACATCTTTAAAATTTCTCTAAAATGGAGAATTAAAAGTGAAAATCTACATAAAAATTTATATCCATCTCCAACAGATTCTCCATTTGGAGATGAAATCATTACTTATAATATTAAAATATTGTATAAATCTAATAAAATATTATTTATCTTTCATACTCATCTCATTTGAAGAAATCTTATTGGTAGAATATAATAAAAAAACAATTTCTCTCACATGGTAATCATTTTTGGAGATTTTGGAGAGTTCACCATATTTGGAGAAAATTACACTATTTCTCCTACTTTCTCCATTTTGGAGAAAGATTTGGAGAATCTGTTGGAGCATAAAAATGCCTAAAATCTTCATTTTCTTCTTTTTGGAGAAACTGTTGGAGATGCTCTTAAATATTTTAATAATATAGTTAATACTAAAATTGCTAAAATAGAATAACTGTTAGAGTTGGATGCAATTTTTTTAGAGATTTTGATTGTTTTTATTCTATTTTAAGAAAAAAAAACTTTAGCATAACCGTTGTAAATGCTCTATTAAGCAAAAAGTGTAGTGACTTGTAAGAACTATTATTGTGGAGAGTTCTTATAAGAATACAAATTCGTTTAGGTTCTTAAATAAAAACATTGGTTCTTAAAATCAAGTTTGTGAAAAGTGACATCTCCCTTATTTTTTATTTTATTTTATTGACTTTATAATTATTAGTATATATTAATATAACTTATTTAATTATCATTTGATGTTGAAAAAATCAATGAGATCCACAAAAAAAGAGGTTCTTTTAAGAAACTATCATTGTGGACTTTTAAGAAAGCTATTAATTTGATAAGTTGGAGATGAGTTGGCAATAAAAAGTACAAAAACGGTGTTTTGGAATTTTATGGCTTGAATCGGTTACAAATTTTACAGAATTTTATTTTACGGCATAGCCCGCCCGGTTATCTATATGACTGGTTTTTCAAAAAAAAACAATAGTTTGTATTAAGAGTAAACTCTAATTTTGGTACTTGAGGTTTAATTAAAAGTCTAAACATCGGACCTGAACTTTGATAAGTCTATAAGTTATCTTTGTGGTTTTTATTTTCCTCTGAATGTAGTCTTTGAGAACTGAGCCCGTTAAAAAAATATGTTAATTTAAGGGTGTTTCGGTCTTTTATTTTATTTCCTTAATTTTGTTTTAAGGATTTTTTTTTTGGATGGTTACAACTTTTTAAAACCAAATTAAGGACATGAAACAAAAGACCAGAACACCATTGATTTAACGAAATTTTTTAACGGGATTAGTGATCATGAATCACTTTCAGAATAAAATGAAAACCACAAGGATGGTTTATAGACTAAATAACGTTCAGGTTTCTCTTTTAGAATTTTCACTAAACCTCAAGGACCAAAATTAGAGTTTACTCTTTTATTAATTATAATACAAGTTTTTCAAGTTTTTTTTCTTTAAGAGTTTCAAGTAAATATATTATTTAAAGTGCACTTTAATGTTAAATTTAAAAAAATAAAAAACATTTTTGTGTAGAAAAATATTTGTAAAAAAAAACCTGGAGTGAATCGAGGACTAGATTTAGAATCGGCCCAATGAGACGGGACCAATTATCAGGCCTAGGATCAGTATTAAGATTTTTGGTCAAGACTGTGAAATTACAAAACCGATTTGAAGCCAGTCTGACCCGACCCAAGACGATTTTTTTGCCATATTCATGTACGTAACTATCTAAAGATAATATGAAATTATTAATTAATTATATGAAATTAATGTCATTGATTTTTATACTATAATATAAAGTCGTTTAAATTGATTATTTTAATAGCATTACCTTCAAATTATTGCAATCAGCCACACTAGTAGTTAGAATAATTGGAGTGCACTCAACAACAAAAATCAAAATCAATGCATAGTGCTTTTATTAATCATTTATTCAAAAGGTGTGTTCTTTTTTAATATATATAGAAGAAAGTGAGAAAATGACCACGTTTTATTTGTATTTGTATAAAATAATTAATGGGTTGTTTACCTAAATGTTTATCTAGTAAGTGCTTACCGGTAAGAGTTAACATTTTTATTTACTTTGTTAAGTTACTAGGCACATACCCGTGCGACGCAGCGGAATGTGAGTAAAGAATGAATAATTAATACTATTTCCTTATAGACATGTCATCAACAATAAACCATGACTAAGAATAACAACTTATGAAACACTAAACCCTAAACCCATAAAAATATTCAATAGTTAGTTTATATTACAATTATTGACGAAAAAAAATATAATGATATAATTTATAATAAGAATGAAAGGTATTTTACGATTATGTATTTTTAATGTGCTAACGGTGGAAAAAAAACGTATGGATAGAAAAAACAAATTAATTCGTAGATATTCATGATATTTAATAGTACGGTTAAATTAAAAAACATTCAATATTGAGTTCGTTTTGAAGGTATTGACGAGATGATTATTATGGTATGATTTGTAGAAAAATGAACGTATTTTTTTTCATTGCATTTTTGTTCATATACGATTATTTGTGTTAATATGATAATGATGTAAAATGAAAAATGAAAAAACAAGGGATATAAAGTAAATTAAATAAATAAGTGTAAGGTGGTAAATGTAACATTGTAAGGGTGGTAAATGTTATTGTACAAAAGATTGTACAATAACCGTTTTAGAATTTTTATCTATACTATTATATAGACATATACTCGCACACGATGCAGCGTGAAAATCGTGCAATCGAAAGAACAACTGGCAAAGGTATGTATCCGCTCGCAAAACATCTCGAAATCAAAATGACAACAACGTTTTCATTTTAAATTTATATTCTTCGTTCTTATCGATACTTTAGTCTATGAATCATAGACTAAATACATTAGTTTTCATTTCGTTCTTCGTTTGGTGCACTTATATGTGAATCATAGACTAAAATATCGATAAGGACGAAGAAATACAAACTTAAAATGAAACGTTGTTGTCATTTTGATTTTGAGATGTTTCACGAGCGGATACATACCTTTGTCAATTGTTCCTTCGACTTCACGATTTTTCGCGTCACATCGTGCGTGGGTATATGCCTAGTTTATAATAATAATGAAATGTATTTTTAATATATTTTAGTTGATCTACGATTATGTATTTTAAATATGCTAAAGGTGGAAAAAAACGTATGGATATAAAATAAATTAGTTCATAAATATTCATGATATTTAATAGTACAATTACATTAAAAAAATATTCAATATTGAGCTCGTTTTTAAGATATTGACGAGACGATTATAATGGTATAATTTGTAAAAAAAGAAGCATAATTTTTTTTCATTGCATTTATATACCATTATTTGTGTTAATATAACAAAGGTGTAAGATTAAAAATGAAAAAGTAAAGGATATAAAGTAAATTAAATAACTAATTGTAAAGATGTTAAATGTAACATTGAATTTTGAAAATAATTGTTTACAATTTTAATATAATAGTATAGATAGTATATATAAAAATATTCAATAATTAGTTTATATTAAAATTATTGACCAAAAAATTATAATATTAGAATTTATAATACTAATGAAACATACTTTTAATATATTTTAGTTGATCTACAATTATCTATTTTTAATATGTTAACGGTGAAAAAAAGTAAAACGTATGGATAGAAAACAAATTAATTCACAGATATTCATAGTTTTTAATAGTATGGTTAAATTAAAAAATATTCAATATTGGACTCATTTTGAAGGTATTGACGAGACGATTATAATGATATAATTTGTAAAAAAAGAAATGTATTTTTTTATTGCATTTTTTTCCATATACGATTCTTTGTGTTAACATGATAAGAGTGTAAAATAAAAAATGAAAAAAACAAGGGATATAGAGTAAATTAAATAATTAATTATAAGGGTGATAAATGTAAGGTTTAATTTTAATGGATTTCCAATTCCCTCTCACATCACATCTTATTTTATTTTTAACTCATAATTACAGTTTTTGTCCCTAAACTATTTTGATAGATTTACTTTTTACCTTTTAGTTTTACATTTTACATTTTCATTATATTAACACATATAAGCATATATTAACTAAAATACGTTAAAAAATAATTTTTAATTTTAACAAGTTACACCATTATACATTAAATATTATTTTTTAACGTATTTTAGTTAATATATGCTTATATATGTTAATATAATGAAAATGTAAAATGTAAAACTAAAAGGTATAAAGTAAATATATCAAAAGAGTTAAGGAATCAAAACTGTAACTATATATATAATAACTACTTTCAAGAACCGTCAACAACCGTTTAAACCCTTTAATATAATGGTATAGATATTCTAGGGGTTGGGTTCACGTGAGACCAACCTGTTTTCGTGAGACCGGTGAGACCAGAATATAACACTAAAACTTCACAGTGATTCATTGTGAAATAACGAAAAACAGCAAACTTTCACAACAAAAACACTGTGAAGGTTTACCTTTACAATACCTTCACAGTCTTTTGCTGTGAAAGTTTAGTGTTATTTTTGTGGTCTCACGGGTCTCACGGAAATAACCTGGTCTCACATGATCTCAAGTCTATATTCTAGTCCATTAAAACAATATTTATGCAATAATTTACCTTGTAAGCGGTTAACTGGGTAAGATTCGTCACCCTCGTTTATCGGGTTAACACTATTAGTCTTGGTTATCGTTCTTATCGGATAAGATTCTCACTTTTTATATCTTTTTGACGTTTTTACAGTTGGGTGCATGCTTCAATGATCTCCTTACGAATATTGTTCTTTATTAAAAAAAAAATCAAGTTTATGATTTATAACTAGCGATGTAGATTGATTATGAATTTTGAAAAATAAACGTGATTTTTGTTCTATTTACATTTTCTAAAAAAAATAAAAAGATAACTAAAAATGAATGTTTACGTCATTTTGTTTCTTAAGTGCATACATCATGGTCTTAAAGTTATTGGAGAATTTTGATATTTTATTTTAAAGTTAAAATATGAAAGCAACATAAAGTTAATGATATACTAGTGTGGAAATCGCGCGTTGCACGGTATCATGACACTACAAAACAAATTACTATCATCGACGGAAAAATCCATCGGTAATCCGTCGGTAACCCCTGTCAGATTAAACGTCGTCGGCAATGGTATCACTGACGGAATTACCGACGGATCCGTCGGTAATATCCGGATCCGTCGGTAGTTTTTTTGGAAAGGGTATCCTGGGCCTATGGCCCAGACTAATCCCCGGCAAATAGGGTCTTTGGCCCAGCTGCTAAAGCGTGCAGCCCTGAGTTTATCCTCAGTGGCCACAAGTGCTGCGAATGGGGCTCGAACCCGGGTTGAGCGCTATGAACTCCCCAAGCCTTTACCACCACACCACAACCCTTGTGGTTTAATCCGTCGGTAGTTACCTACAAATATAAATTTGGGTTCAGTAATATGTAAATTGTCCATATAAATAAATGTGGTAAGTACAATTATCTACAAATCATATTAATATCATTTGTAAAAATTAGTAGAATTTAATATATATATATATATATGTGTGTGTGTGTGTGTGTGTGTTGTTAAGAAATAAATTTGTAAAGTGAAATAAAATGAGTAATATTAATTCGGAAAGAGAGCGGTATCTTTGACAATTTTATTAAGAAATAAACCCAACGTACACTTATATGGCACGGTAACTACCAACGTATGTTCACTCTCCAAATGGGAGAGACCCCAAAGGTTGGCATGGATTGCACTAATCCAACCAGGTAAACATAAGTGGTTGAAACAATGAAGGTCTAAAATTCTCGACAACCTTGAAATTTTGTAAAACATATACATTTCTCTCTTAAAGAGTTAAACTTAGTGACCAAGGTTTTCCAAACCATTGTCGTCATCAGAAATACTTATACAACATAAAAACATTTAACCAAACAATAAGCATAACACAATTTGTTAATAATTGATATGAGCATAAGAATAAAGTAATATAATGACACATTTTCGTCAATGAAAACCATATCAAAACTAATCAAATATTCAAATTCTCATTTCTTAAAAAAGAAAAATTTTGGTACACCACATAAAAGATAAGTTTCAAAATTGGTATTGTACTTAATTGAAATCCATTTAAGAAAATCTCATCATCTTATCACATGGACATAATCTATATATGGTGAATAAAATATTATATATTACAAATACATACATACACTCACATAATAGAAACATAAAAATTTAAGTTAAGAAAGATGACCTAAAATATAAGTCTCCTACTAATTCAAAGCAAAACCCATAGAAATCATAGCATTTTTGTTTAACTTGTAGATAAGTCTCAAGTTTCTTGATAAGATGATATTCATAACAACTAAAATGTGGTTAAAATTTAATCTAGAATTCTAAATACACTATTTTACATGTGGTTTGAGTTCAAATAAGCATAAAAACAATGTTGGTAGAAATAGCAATTGGGTGACCTTTACAGAATATAAAACATGAAGTATGCAAAGTTAAGGGAATGAGAAAATATATATATATAAAAACATGAGATTCAACAGTTTTTATAAAATGTGGAAATCAATAACTATAAAGAACCAAAAATAAAACCATAAACGGTAATGTTACAAAGATATTTGATTGGGTCGTTATTTATAAGATTCATGATAATTATTTATTTCTACATGTATGTTATGCATATTGAACTAATCATCTAATCCCAATTGGGAAAGTAGATAGTGTGAAGATAACACTTGTTTTTTAAATAAAATTTCACAATTTCCATGACCAAAACATTTTTATTGCAGTTGCCGCCAAGATTAAAACGAAATTACACACCAACCCACACGTAGAAAATAAACAGTATCAAGAATTTCATATATCTTGATGAGCAGGTTTTCAAATTGTTGCTTGAAATCCAACACCAACATTGGTTACTTGAGAAATAGGATAAAATCAAATAAATATGAAACAAAAATATATAGATTGAAATAGTATCACGAATGATTTGTTGAAACTTAAAGAAGTAAGAGATGAAAGAATACATCTCACTTTCGTGAAGCTTTAAGAAGACATCATCAATGAGGCATAAAACAAAAAACAAGCATTTAGTAATAGAATATAAAGGCATGCAAATATCAACGTTGAAAAAAAAAGATGAATGAAAAAGCTAGTGTCCCGCGATCATTAAAATCAATATATTTGAGTTAGCATTTTGTTAAATAAAATTTCATAAAATAAAGTATAAGCATCAACATTTATTCTAACACATTGCACGTTGTACAATTAGTGCATGTCATAGGTACATAATATACATTTGTTGAGAAGGGAACGTCGTAGAAACTACATATTAGTAGTCAAACGAAGTTTGTAGGTGATAAAAGACTTGTAGTAACAATATAGTTAGCATATGAAAATCTTACTTGAGATTGTTTAAAATCAAAATAAATTGTGTTTTGTTTCTTGTGTATATGATCCACTGGAGTCGAGATGGGGGATGGTGAAGCGAAGTCCTAAACTCAAAATACAACCAAATAAAGTAAAATATGTAACGTAGATTGATATATTGATTCTTGAGAGATTATTTGATAGATGGAGAAAACCAAAAGCTTGAGAAAACGAAACAATTGGGGGATGAAGAGGAGTTAGGGAAAACGAAAGAAATGGTGCATAAATGAAGAATCAGTGTTTATAATATTGGAAATAAAAAAAAAGGTTAAAAGAAGGATGGAGGAGAAAAGAGATAAATGAGTGTTTTGATTGTAGGACTAGGAGATGCCAAGTCATCAACCTTGGTTTCTCCTTTAATATATAAAGACAAAAAGATATAAACATAAACAACATTAAATCAAATAAATGCACCTTATTAATTGTATTACAATATATAATACATATTCAACATGAAGAAATTTATAACTAAAATTAACTCTTCAATCCAAAATCTATACTATATTATAAAAACGGCATAAAAAACTCTTAATTACAAGATTTTAAGCACAACATACAACAATCTAAAGCAAATTACTTAATTTACAACTTAACAGAGCTTTGGTACAACTTAACTAAACACAATATCTAAAACAAATTACTTTTATCGCTTCCAAACCCTAATCCTACGTTGCTCTCGATCGGATCTCTCTCAAAACGGCGTTTCTCTACGCTGCTCTCGATCGGATCTCTCTCAAACGGCGTTGCTTCATTCCAGGTTCTGCTCAGGTAACAAATTCTTCTTCTCAAATAAAAATCGAGGGTTTTGCTTCAAATTTAATGGGTTTTATACCTGAATCCTTTTTATGTCTATACTTGTTTATATATCATCTATGCCAATTGTTATATCTCGATTTTCGGTATTATTTTCTTTAGATTTCCGTCTTTTCTTGTTTGTTTATGTGCTCCACTATGGGTTTATGTTAATGTTCATTGATACTGCTAATTTGGAATTTGGGTGATTTGTATTTTGATTGATATTTGTTGTTGCCTCTAATTTTTATTGGGTTTTTAGGTGATTGGGAAGTAGATATGGCTGGGAAATCAAGCAGAGGGAGGAATAAGAAAGTGTCACACAACACCACGATGTTGTTGTTACTGAACAAGTGGTCGCATCCAATGGTCATGCTAAAGATAGCTTGATTTCTGTTGAAGAAACAAAGGTGGATGCTAATGGGGTCCCAGATTCCACTGAGATTCCTACCACTAAACCAGAAGTCAAGGAGTCAGAGAATGCAAGTTCGGAGAATCAGGTTAAGCAAGGTGAAGCTTCTTTAACAAATTCTGCTTTTAATCGGCAGGTTTTACTGTTAATTATTATTAATTGTTGATGAAAGGACTTTTTCATAATCTTTTTTGTTATTCATTTGAAGTTTTAATGAGCCTTGCATTATATTTGCTCCCCTCATCCGCATTATCGAACTTAGGACCATTTAGTTGGAACTTCGACCTTGAAGATGTAAAAGCTCAGGCTTCCTTGGTATGGTACATGAAATTGATATTTCTTTTCCAATAGACAGATCCTTTCGGATAGCCATCCTAAGCACTTTGGTTAATCAATGCCATTATTCTTCATGAAACTGAAACAAACCGAAATAACCTTTCTAAAAGAATGAATCGATCAATGATGCAATTTTATTTGCGTAACTAGATCCCTGACGAGGAGCCTATATCTGAGAAAGACCAGTTAGGGAACTCAAACTCTTTCAATGGGATTGCGGCAGGTGAAATAGAACTTCATCATGAAGTGGCATACATGAATGAGGCTTCAACATATGTAGTATGTCGATAGCCTTTAAATGACGGATAGATTCTATACATTATTTTTGCTTTCAATAGTCTGCCATGGTGGTTGTTGATCTTGCTTTTTTTTTTGAAGTTTAACCCGATAAAAGTTACTAGATCTTTAGGGTTGCTAAGTTAGAACTATCAATTTTTTAAAAGGCTGATGATTTCCTTAGCTTGTTTCGTCATTGGGACTGAATATATCATTTTGACGCCTCCTTTGCATTTTGATGTCTATGAGCAAGTTTATCTGAAAACGCCTAAATTTGCTTCCTTTGTTGAACATGCTAGAATAGCTCTCGAGAGAAGAGGGTTTCTGAAGAATGCCGAGACAGCAGTACAGAGACAGGCTATGTGGTCAAATTTGGCTCATGAAATGACAGTAGAGTATCGCGGTCTTTATGCTGAAGAGGTAAATGTGACAGTTTGTTGACTTCACCTTGTCATCCAAATAATCTTTAGAGATCATGATATCATGTATAGTTTGTGTAATATATGCATTCTTCCTTTCTTTGGAGCTCAGGCATATTTGCAGCAAGAGTTAGAGAAGTTACATGACCTGAGGAACAAAGTGAAGATGGAAGGTGAACCATGGGATGAACTTGTATCTATCTCAAGTCAGAATTCTCATCTGGTTCAGAGAGCTACTCGCCTGTGGGATTCTCTGTTATCACGCAAGAGTAAGTGAAATCATCTTTAATTGACTCCTGAAGTGCTTTGCCATCAACTTGAAACCATTTAATTAGTCAAATTCAGTTTATGCAGTATCAACAAATTATTATAGTCAGAAAATTTGTAGCTTATAAATCAATAAAGTAATGATAGCTAAATGATACAGAGGTAACGTGCTAACGGATAGATTTGATTCAAACAATTTCAACTAGGCACTCATCAAGGACTTCTGGAAAATTATTGAAGTAAGTATCTTCATTTTATTTTGAATAATTTTGTGTTTATGTAGATTACTACAGGGATGAGAAAAGTTCTTTCATACAGATCCATGATTGCCTCGATTCTTTGTCTTTCTTGTATGTTACTTAAATTTGCTATGGAGAGATAAGGAGGTTTCTTGGGAGGATTGGAGGGTTGTATGGAGACTTATTTTTTAGTCATACAAGGGAAGAATCTTTAAGAGTGTGCATATTGTTTTATGGGGGAATGGGGTTAGATATAGGTTTGTTTTTGCCAACTCTATTTTAGAACATTTTCTTGGTTCTAATTGGAGTGTGGGTTCATTTCTTGGGTCCATAAATTTCAATTGGTTTGTATATAACAATAGGTGTATGTGTTTATTTTTGTGTGGACTAACTGTGTTCATCAGGATATATGGGAAGGTGCAGTCCTGTAGGATTTCAAGTAAGCCTATTTCCCTAAGTGCTTATTTGAATCTATATTATTTCTATTTGTTAAATGCTATTCTGGCTTGTCAACTTTTGTTTCTCATCCCCTCTATTGGTCTAATGGTTCACTTTTGGGATAAAGGGTGTGGATTATGGGTTGAAGTTATAAGGGGGAGAAGGGTAGAGGGAATAGGTATTTTGATTTTGTACAGGGGACATAAGGAGGTTCTTTGGGAGTGGTGGAAGATATGTTGGGAGTTTATTACTCTGGTGTACAGGGGGTGGATGATGTTGTTCAAAGGCTGTTGGTTTGTAAAAAGCCTGCTCATAGCTTGGGGGAAGGGGTTTAGGTTAGGTCTTGGAGTCACCAGATTCTTAATGAAGTGTCTTTTTGGCTTCTATAAGAATATGGTTTAATTTGGGAAAGTTTGGATCAGATTGAAGTGCTCCATCTTAGATACCCATTTTTAACAAGGCTTTCTGTGATTCTGTGGACTTGGAGTGATAAGGGGATGATTTGTGGCCGGGTGTGGAATTGGGAATTTGTTGGCAGATTGATGCAACATCTACAATTTTGGAATTACTCATTGTTCACCATCATGTACAAAGTTGACTTTTGGATTTGGAGGTTTGCTAATGCAATGGTTTTGAGCCTAATTGCACATTACTCCTTTGCTTGGATTACAACCATATTTGCATGCTACTGCTGTGTTTTAAACATATATACAACTGGAGGTATAAGGAGGTTATTGTTGTGTTAACTTCATGTTCGAACATTTCATCTTTCTATCAATGTGGGATAGTCAAAGTTAACCACAATTCAATATTTTAGAATTCTCAATCCACATTGTGCCATGTCATTTCTCATTGGGTTTTGCTTTTATATATATAAAGATTTTTTCGTGTCTGATATGTCAATTGGTTCAAGTCCAGTTAACATGAGATTTTAATATGTTTCTTTTAACGGGGGTTAGACGGGCATTAATGTCTCAAGGAATCGACAGGGGGATAGGCAGGGTGAGGAGGTTAGACGACCCTCCAATGGAGGCTAAACAGACACATAAAAGTTCCAGAGTGTCGAGAGGGACTAGCTGAGTATAAATTGCTCCCAAAAATTTCAAAAACACAATGACGAAAGTAGCAGTTTACAACAAACTAGAGGGACGAAAAATGTAATTTACTCTTTATTTTATTATCCTCATAAAACTTTATCCAACTTTATTAAGTCAGAAATACATCCAAGAAATCAGTAAATACCATCTATAGTAGCGTCTTGATCAGTTAACGTTACACAGATGTTTAAGGACAACCTTAGTATCATACGACGAGGATTATTCAGACGTAATTTCACGTAACGTCAAGGCACCTTTGCCATTGACGTCGAGTCTTCGAAAGTCCTCCATGATAGGTTTCGTGTCTTCTTGACTGATCTTTCCCATCTTACTTAGTTTATAAAGAGTATATTCAGTAATCCTGTGGATCAACAAATTAGATATAATCAACAAAAAGACAAAAAAATAATAGTTTTGGAAAACAAAATCATTGTGGAACATATTTCATATATACCATGTAGAACCCACTTAGTGGACCTTGAGAACTTTTTATATTATCATGTGAGACATGCCTAAAATACTACTATCAATAGGATAGGACCTGAGTGAAACAAAATGCATTTTTTCTGTCCTACCAAAATATTTAGAGCAAAAATCAGGAATATGAGATAAGAATGGTAAATTGCTAAACTATTTGTGTCAAATTAAAACCCTAAAATTTTCAGATTGTTCTCTTCTTGTACCTAATGCATGCCTAAAGAACTTGTGTCTAATGAAATGCGAACACATTACATGTTTCATGGTCACATGTACTTACGATAGAACACGATCACTATTAAGATCAGCTTCATGGAAGTCTTCAGGCGTCGTGGTTCTTTCTAGAACCCATTTCTCAAATGACCTTTGTTTCCTTTGAGCATATAGTTCCGCAAAAGTGAGGAAAGCAAGAGCTAAATAAAAAGTACCCAATAACATCCAAAATACTGCGAATACGCGTCCACCTGTTGTTGAGAAGCAGTTATCGCTACCTACGCTCGTAATTGTTGCAAATATACAATAGAACGCGTGAATATTATCCAATTTCTCGAGAGAAACCAAGACAATTGTCCCAACGACGATAAGGACCACAAGTGATACCACTAGTGCTATACACGTATATTTCATGTTGGTGGGTTTCCTCTGCTCTAGTGTTCGGGCTTCTGTAACAAATTGATGCTTATGTAACCAAATTTTTTGCTTTATTTCTGATTGCTTGACTATAACTCGTGCACCTATACTCACGAGTAGTGCCATAATAAGCATACCCATAATGGCGAAGAGAGAGGCAAGTAGTATTGCAAGAGTGCCGTGAGGACATAAGTCTCCATACTTGATAGAAGTCATTAACACAATGGTGAAGTAAAAAGCATCGAGGACTCCATTGGTTTTCTTTCCAGAAATCTGGTGCTTGACGAGATAGAAGCATATCGTGCCCGCACCCATATAGATAAACAAGATTATAGATACTTTTCGAAGTTTATGCATAAGTAAGAACCCTGAAGAAAGTGCACAAGTTGTGTTTTCAAGTGAGGACTCTAGTGGTTTTATTTCATCCGTTGTGAGTGAGGGCTTCAGTTGTCCCATTGGTGAAGCCTGCTCTCCACCAACTCGTGTCATGGCAACTTGTCCTGCGAAACAATTCATAGCCTCAATACCAAAACTTCACTAATTTTACTACAATTTCCAAACACATTATTCGATAAACTATGTAGAGTTGTAATTAGCACACAAAATGGAAATCCATTACATTGGATCCATAACTGAAAATAAGGGCCCGTTTACCAATTAAGCTGACTGGATAAGTGCTAACTGTGTAAATGCTAATCAGGTAAGCAAGACTCTTGATTCTTACCAAGACAAAATTTCAGTCAACGACATTATAAGTCATATGCGGTTTAAAAAACATTATTCTTACCATATCAACGCCACTTATCCAGTAAAAAACAGTAACTGTGCAGTAAACAACTCCTAAATAATGAATTATTGCAAGGAAGAGGAGAAGAAAGAGAAACATACCAATATCCATGTGGAATTGAATGTGGTGTTGAGTGTTTGAGAATGGTAAAGGGAAGGAAATCTTCTCTAACAATTGGAAAGTTGGAAACTAGTTGCCAATGGAGACGAGAATAAAAGAAAATGACAACCCTTCTAAGAACCATATATCTACCATTTATACTAAATAAAAATAAAAGGGTTATCATAATTTATAATTACTTGTTTGCCCTAAGAAATTATTTGAATATTTAATATATTCATCCTCACACTTGTTAAATCAAACAATTAGGTACACTATTCATGTGCTTATATTATATATTAGAGATGACCAAAGATTGGTTTTGGGTAGACTTAGGGCCGTTTACAAAATGCTTATCCGGTAAGTGTTTACCGGAGAATTTATCATAGCGGATGAACGTGACAAGAGGATAGGATCTTACCCGGTAAAAGCGATGATAAGGATGAAGAGTCTTACCCGGTAACAGAGAGTGACAACTCTTACCCGGGTAAGCGCTTACCGGGTAAATTGTTGTATAAGATACCATCGTGACGATTAAAATCTTACCCAATAAACCAAGTTAGTGTGTCGAGTTTTATTGGTAAGCGCTTACCGGGTAAGTATTAGGGTGAACGGCCCCTAGTCTGGTCTCAAATCGGTTTCTTTAAAATCGACCAATCTCGGTTGAAAAAAAATATTTTTTAATAAAGATGTTATATATATTTTTGTAATTACAGTTTTTTAAATTTAGTATTGAAATATACTTTAAATGATAAATTTAAGTACATAAAATCTTGTATTATAATTTTATAAAAACTTCTTTTTTAAAAAATCGGGTGTATGTCTAATCCGTCCCAGTCCATAACGGGCATTGAAATTCCCTAAAATATGTAACCGGCCCCGGGCCGCTGGCCATAACGGTCCTAATCAGTCTCGGGCCGGGCTGGGCCCAATTTGGCCATCTCTACTAGAGAGAGCCAAGTTCCGGGTGGACCGTCTTGGCAATCTTGGTTTAAAGCATCATAAAACAATTTCCGTCCTTGAACAAAAAATAAATAAATTAAGATGTAAAATGATACTGAACAAACCGTATCACAATAGTTATCCATTGTTGCTAAAGACATCTCTATTGTTGACCCAAAAAACTACACCATGGGGCCTTTTACCCAAGCGCTTACCAAGTAACCGCTTACCAGTGAGAATCATTTACCTTATGGGGTAAGATTCTAGTCAATAAAAACGGCATTATGTGCAATAATTTATTCGGTAAGCACTAATCGGGTAAGAGTCGTCACTCTCACTTACCGTGTAAGACTCTCGGTCATTGTTATCGCTCTTATCGGGTAATATTATTGGTTCTTGCCATATACATCTGGTAAGATAAGTGACCCCGCAAAACGGTTATCGGATAAACATTTGGTAAATGACCCCTTACCTAACCGATAACACGTCGGAATTGAATGAAGTTTGGATTAAAGGGTCGAGATTACTTGGTTTTCAAAATCAAGATGGGAGGACGTGACATTTATATCATTGAGGCCTATAAACACCGGGTTATTGTTTGTTTTTTTATTTATTTATTAAAAAGTAAAAGATAAAATCTTGTTGGATATGGACATTTCTCTCTACAACTAAAAGAAATTTTATGCAAATTGCAAAATCAACAAAAATTGTCACAACATCAATTCTGCCTAGGGTTCTAAAATCACATTCAATACTAAGGGGTTGTTTGACAGTTGCTGAATGGTTTGGTGCAAAATGATTAAGTTGTCAGAATGATTAAGAGACTCTTATGATATAGTGTAAAATGAAATATAGTTGTTTACTAATTGTTAAGAATGAAATCAGAGTTCTGAATGGTTAAGACAGGGTCAAGATACAAAATCATTCAGAGGGTTTTGGAACCATTAAGAGCCAGACCTTTTTTTTTGCCAAACAGGATTTACCTCTTAACGATTCAGAGTTTGCCTTTTAATGGAACCATTAAGAGGTAAACAAACAACCCCTAATACTATATTATTAGTTTATTACCACGAGATTGATTCCCTGACACCCCCCTCCCAACCTGATTGTGTCATAAATACATGTAATAAATTAGTAAATAGCAACATGACATCTAGTCCGACCAAACCAGACCGTCTATTTTTAACCGGTCCAAATTTTTTGGACTGCTTTGACCAGAACACTGACCAAAGCAAACAACATAGCAATGTAACGTTACACGGATGTTTGTGTAAGGAGGATGTTTTCAGCAAACCATGATGATTGTGAACGTAGAACATCAGAGGCCGTCAATGTACCCGTCTTATCAAAGTCGAGTCTTTCAAACTCTTCCATGATCGGCGTCATGTCTTCCTGGCTGATCTTTCCCATCTCTTTTAGCTTGTAAAGGATGAATTCAGCGGCCCTGTAGGATCGTTGTGTTAGATAGAATCAATCTACGAAAGAAAAGACGTCGGTAGTTCATAAGGCATAGTGATTGTTAGGATATGTGTTTTTTCAACTTATATAGGGACAGGTTCAAACGAGAAGCTAAACATTTTGCGAGAAGGCGAGAAGTGTTTAATCATATATGATACACAAGCTTAATCACATATGATTAAACACATGTTATATTGGCAATACATAGACGTTTAATCATATATGATTAAGCACACTCACATGCCGTGATATCATATATGATTAAACACTTCTCGCCTTCTCACAAAATATTTAACTTCTCGCATGATCCTTCCTCTCTCTCTCTCTCTCTATATATATATATATATATATAAAAGTTTTGATGGTACTTGTGTGTGGCCGATAAGGGATTCCAACACCTCCTTCAAACGGAGGCCGAGCAAGTAGACGGTTCCCCAAATAATGGAGGTGAAAGAGTGTTTCGAGTCCCTAGCTGGTGCTATAACCTAGCTCTAATATCATGTTAGGATGTGTAAAACCACTTTTAAACTCTCTTTAATAGAGCCATTATAAAAAAGGGAAAAGTTTCAACATAAGGTCCCGAATAGCATGTAGGACCCGCCTAGTGGACCTCGAGAGTCCAAGACCCTCTTGTATAACCACTATTAATAGTAATACATGCCCCAAACACTATCTTCCAGTACTTTGCGCTACTACATAAATGACCTTTTTACATGGTTTTAGACCGTAAAAAATGTGTTTTTTATAAAAAAAAATTATGCGGTTTTTTGGGTAAAGAAACCGTGTAAAATTGGACATATATGCATGGTCCTTATCATAACTTTACACGGCTTTTATCATATTTTTACACGGTTTTGCCCCCCCCCCCCCCCTTTTTACACGATTACAAAACCGTATAAAAAGGTCACGTACTTTCTTACACGGTGGGTTTTTACCCGATTTCAAAACCATGTAAAAAAGCCTTTTACAACCATATAAAAAGGCATTTTCTGTACTAATGGAATTAAGTTTACTTACACTACAACACCATCATCATCAAGATCAGCTGCCTCCAAGTCTGCAGGTGTTGTCTTTCTTTTAAGAGCCCATTTCACTAACGACCTTTGTCTTCTTTGAGTATGTAACACAGCAAAAGTAAAGAGCAACTGAGCTAAGTAAATAGTACCCGACAATATCCAAAATAGAGCGAAAACACGCCCACCTCTTGTCGAGAAGCATTTGTTGATATAACCCAAACTTGTGATCGTCGCGACAACACAATAGAAAGCGTGAATAAAGTCCAAATCCTCGACAGAAAGCAACACGACCGTTCCAGCAGCCATAAGGACCACGAGCAAGGCCACTAGTAGTATACACTTGTTTCTCACTTGGTTGGTTTTCATCCGTTTTAGCGTTTCCACAGTACCAATTGTTTGGTTCATGTGTAACGCTTTCGCGAGCAATATTTCTTGTTTTTCGACTAAATAGTCTGCGGCCTTACTTAGCACGAGCCCGATAAGAAGCATACCCAAGAAGACGAAAAGGCAAGCAAGTAGTATTGTAAGAGTGCTACCGGGAAAAAGGTCTCCATACCCGACAGAAGTCATTGTGACAACAGTGAAATAAAGAGCATCGAGGATTGGGTGTGTTTTCGTTCCATCGATCTGGTGTCTAACGAGATAAAAGCAAAGTGTACCTGCACCCAAGTAAATGGACAAGATGATGGCTACTTTCTTGTAACTTGGGTGGAGATAATCGAAAACAGACCGGGGCCGTGGAAGAGAGGCAGAGGTTCTGGATTCCTTAGGAAACGAATCGGCCATAGGGGCACTTTTAATGCGTCGAAATCGTCTTCTCTTGAGGGAAGCTTTTTGATCTTTTAGAAGTGATTGCTTTGGTGGTTCTGTTGGTGAAGCTTGGTTTCCCCCGTTGGATGCCATAGCAGCACGGTTTCTAATTCAAAGCTTCAATATCAAATGAAATATGAACTTAAATACACCGTGACCGAGTTCCCTGCAGATTAAAATCAGCCATTATTTCGATGATGGTTGATGGAACTCTTGTTATACACGGTGAGAAATGTGGATCCCTCGTATTTACTCTCCAAAAGTACCTTTAAAGAATGAGAGGTTTCAACATATGTAAAAGAGAAATGGTCAAATTCTAGTCGAAATGAAACTGTAATTCTAATATACACCATGACTAACAAATTATAGATGATTTTCTAGGAATCAAGTTAGATCATTCGGATACTCCATAATTTCTTAAAAATAAAGAAACAAAAGTTAAAACCTAAAGAAATTGCTTTCTAACTTCAACAAAATCTTTATTTCAGAATCCCAAAGTCAATTATATTTATTAAAAATTTTAATACATGTAGTATACTAGTATACTAAGGACTTTCAAATAAATACTAGATAAGATATGATCCGTTCAACTTCATTTTTGGAATATTTTCCAAATTTGGATATTCCATTGTCCTATTTTCTCAAATTGGGAGAAACTTTTAAAGAATATGTAGGAAAACATAACATAAAAACTCTTTTGAATTTTAGAAAATCTTTTGGAGATTGTGTTTAATGCCAAAAAAAGAAGTTTGGATCTCGTTTCTGAAGGTAAGTGAACCGAAATAGCAATTACAGTTAAAATGTAACCAAGAATCGAGGCAGATACAGGAAAGTAGATCAAAAGTGTAGAATTTATGGATCAAACAGTACAAGCAATTAAGCAAAAGAGTAAGCACGAAGCCTAAATACCGCTTTCCGCCAATGAAGACCGCCTTGAACTTCTCAAAATTCGCTTTTTTAGGCTCGAAATTCTATTATTCAATTGATTTCTATTATAATTTCAAACTTAACTTGCACATTTTCTCATTCAATTGCGAACGAGATGACTGCTGAGTACGATCGATCGGATAATCAGAAACTAAAATCATACACTCGAACTACAGATCTGAACAGTAACTAACATATAACGCAACCGCTAGTATAAAGTATAATACTGCATCAACCACATCAGATCGATCTGAGAAATAAAAAAACTACACTCACCTCTGTAAATCGTAAGATCGTCGTTCTGGAATTCGTTAGAACAGCAGTTATCCATGATAGCTATTTGCAGTCAGTTGTAATTTGTACTTCAATTGGAATTTCATTATACTGAGCTTCGAAAATGGCAGGAAGTTGCCGGAAACCTTTGTTTAATTGGAAAAAACGACCAACACGCTTTGGTCTACTGGATCTCAACCGTCCGATTTCCATTGTGATGTCGGTGAAAAGCACGATTTTCCGAGATCTCGTCGGCAGGACGATTAATGTTTCCACATTCGGCAATATTATAATCAAATTATTGCAATCAGTCCCCACTGGTAGTTGAATAATTGGATTGCAAAGATCAAGAACACTAATAAATGCACATAGTGGTTTATGATCGTAGAAAGCAATTCTGCATATTCAAATATGCTGAATTTTGTAACTTATGATACAATGTTTTATTTATCAAATATTTAAAATTATCCTCGTAAATATAAAATAAAAAAGATTTATATGAAAATTAAATATCTAGGTCACAGTTATTTTACAATCCAGTAAAATGTTACATCCCGTGCAACCTTCATCTAAATCATCCATTGCATTTGGATTCTCATTGATTTCTAAATGAATTAACTTGATTTCATCGAATTTTAGTAGTAGACGTCGATGCAGATAACGATTCATGTGATGTTTCGAATGAATGTAGTACTTTCATTGGAACATTATGTATTCCATGTTAAAACATTTTTATAAAACGTCGTATTAGCTATTTTATAGCACACCATTTGAAAAGTGTTTTATAAAAACAAGTGCCATGTACAAATATGGATTTATAAGACACTTTCACAAAAGTGTCCTATAAAAAACTTGTTAAGACGCTCAAAAACGTTTTATAAACTTATTACAACGCCTTTATATAGAACATTTTATTTTTTGGTCCTATAAATTGAGTCATAATTACACAATATTTACTTGTAAGAAAGTAGGAAGACCATCTATATATAGTAACATGTAACATCCTCATATAACGTTACGTGGCTAGCTGTTTGAGTAAGGAGGACATTAACGCATCATTTCACGACTATTCTTTACGACTCCATAATTTCACGTAATGTCAACCTATCGGTGCCAGGAGGAACGAGCCTTTTAAACTCTGCCCTGAAAGCTTCGATGTCTTCGGGTTCGACCCCATCGTCCATTAGCTCTGGAGGGAGCCTGTCGAATCATCAAAGTAGACAATTAACATATGAAACAAGCACAAAAGTTCGGAATAAAAATCTGGTTCCTCACAATTTCATATCCCCTCCTATCTCACAAATTTACCTGAAGACAAATCCGTTTTTTATTTAATATAAATTTATTTCATCCATGTTCACGATTTTTTATGACGTTTAGTCATGTGTGATGATGGACATGAATGAGACGTGGGAATTTGAGACATAAAATTATTATTCAGCGTTACGCCATCGTCACGTATGACATGTAGGACCCACGTCATGGGATCTCGATACATGCCTCAAAAACTATCTTCCGATGGATTGTAAGTACTTACACCATATAAACAGGAAGCTCATCCTTCGGTTTTTCTTCTTCAACTGCCGTCGTTCCTTTCTGTTTTAACCGGTGTTTTATTTCGATATATACATTGGTAAAAACAATGAGCACGTAGTTTTTATAAAAAAAAACAAATATCATCTCGAATATTGCCAAACTCCGTCCAAACTTTGTTGAGAAGCATTTTTCGGTACCTGCACTTGTGATCATTATACTGATACAATACAACGCACCAATAAAGTCCAAATCCTCGGTTAGAAACAATGTGACGGTCTCAACAAACATAATCCCCAAAAGGGGGAGGCCTAGTACTTTGATCTTTTCTTTGATCAATTCCATCGAAGTAGCAGCATTTTGATGCATACGTGCGGGATTACCACGCAGTGTATCTTGTTGTTGCTTGTCTAAAATTTCTAAAGCCATATGTAGTTGTGACCCGAAAACATATATAGCCCCGAGCGAGAAGAGAGTAGCAAAGGTAAATGCAAGAGCGCTATGAGGAGAAATGTCTCCGTACCCAACAGAAGTCATTATAACACCGGCCAAAAAAACACTATCGAGGATGTCGTTTGTATTTTTCTCTCTAGTAATGTGGTCTCTCGCGGCATAATAGATTACCGTACTCGAACCGAAGTAGATAACAAAGCTGATGACCATATTCCATATATCATCTGAAGTGATCTTCAGGTACATAAGTTGTAGATTCATCGATGAATCTGTGTCATAATTAGGAACAATTCAAAGCTTCGATATCGATAATAATTTTTGATGAACATATATACGGTAACCGATAAGATCATATTTATAAATTTCATTTCTATATATACAGGGTCAGATATGCACATGAATGTAGATACAAGTAATTTGTAACATTCACATATGCATAATGCACAAGTGCATAAAAGCCGAAAAATAACTTCAATTACTTATATGGATATGTGCATACCGTCCAGATGAATATTTATCAGCGTGTTCCTCAGTTTTTCAATTTTTTTAAGATTTTCATTGAACCTTCCTCTCTCTACATATATCATAAAAATCAGTCACAATCAATTATATATTCAACAAAAACGAAACATTATCTTTTTCATATCCAAAGTAGTAAATAATATCTATAGTAATGTTACATGACGGATTATAGCAAATAGGGTTTATAGGACATTAAAAATCTCTAAATGTCATAATAAAATATTTTATACGACTTGCACTATAAAATAAAGAGGCTTCACTGACAGATTTTTCCATCGATAACTATGGACAGAATTGTGGCTGACCAGGCCACCAACAGATTTTTCCGCCGGTAATTACCAACATATTTGTGGCCGATCACAATTCACAAATTCGTCGATGATTAAAAATCCCCCGATAATCACAATTAGCAGCCACAATTTCTTCGACGATGAGATCCTCCAGTAATGGCTTTTTCAGGCGGATTACTGACGGAAAAATCCGTCCGTGAAGCCTCTTTGTTTTCTAGTGTTAGATTTACAGAACCTTATAAATGTTCTATGTAAAAATGTTGAAATAAATTTATGAACATTTTGGATATCTTAAAAAGTTTTTTAGAACAATTTAGAAATAGAACATCCTATTTTTTATGACATTATTTGAAAAAATATGTTTTCTAAAAATAAACATCCTAAAAAAAGATGTATTTATAAGACACTTTACAAAAATATCTTATAAAAAAAACTAATATAACATTTTATTTATAAAATGTTCTAAGGTACTATTTAAGATGGCCAAAAATTATGAACTTATAGATGATACACAATCATTATAAACTTATGCATGGCAAAACTTAAGTATTTTTTATACACAATTATATATTTAATCATATAAACTTATGTACGGTAAAACTATTTATTAAAACATTTAAATATTTTTGATATCTTGTAAACCCAATTTGTCTGTAAAAAAGTTGTTCTCGTCATACCAAAATGATTATTACGTGTCATCAACCTACCTCGCTTTTTACGGGCAACGTTTTCCTTGTTCTTCCTCCTAGCCATGAATCGGATAAATCCTTTTTCCCTATGAAATCACCAAATTAACACAAGAAAATTAAGAATTAAGGAGAAAAATTAATTTCTAAGGGCACGTTTGGTTTGTGGGATTGAAATGGATTTGGAGGGATTTGGATTTCAAATCCATTCCAATCCTGTATTTGGTTTGCAGGAATGAAATTTGTTGACCGGATTTGAAATCCTTTGACCTCTTTAAACTCCTTAACTTGATGGATTTGGAATTCCTTTGCAATGGGCAAGGATTTCAAATCCTCCCAAATCCAAATCCTTACTTGAAATCCAATCCATTCCCGCAAACCAAACGCGCCCTAAAAGATTAAGACATAGGTCATTACAAAACAAAATATCTGTTATCCCAAAATTCCTTCATTCTTTTTTTTTCTTTTTCCATATACATCAACCATGTAAAACCATATTATCCATTTATTAATTACGTTAATTAAAATAATGATGTATCTTCTAAGTACATAATTGGTGGCACAAAGAATTTTGAGATATCAGATTTTTATCTCACACGTAAAAAAAAACCTCATGTATAGTAGGATCAATACTATTAGGGGGCGTTTGGTTCACATTATGGAATTTGATGGAATTGGAATTCAATTCCTTCACTTAAGCTAAGGAATGTTGAATTTCTTAAATTGTGGAATTCAATGGAATTTGAAAGATTCCATCGCTTTCAGGAATTTGGTTAATGGAATTAACCATTCCAATTCCTTCAAATTCGATGAACCAAACAACTCCAAGTGGTGAGAAAATGTAGAGCGTTTCATGGTTGCTAATTGTACTTACGTTACTAGGCCATTTTTATCAAGATCACTTCCGAGCATGCCTTCAAGTTTATGATTACTCTTTTTTCCGATCAACCATTTGCATCGGTGATGGTATGCCTCTGTGGCGATATACATCGTAGCACTTAAAGTAGTCATTCCTAGTAATATCCAGAATATTGCGAAGATGCGACTACCTTCTGTTGAGAAGCATTCCTCGTCACTTAAGACGGTTGTAAACGTTGAAGAGACACAACGTAAGGTGTTCAAAAAGCCCATATTCCCGATGAAAATCAAGAGAGTCGTCCCAATAAACATATGGGCCACAAGCACGCCCGCTAGCACTTGACACTTTATTTTCAATCCGCTCGGATATTTCACCGTTTTATCGTGCAACACTGAATAAAGTAACTTTTCTTCATCCATTTGCGTGGCTAAAAAGTAGTTTGCATATAAACTCGTCACTACCCCAAAAATAAGTATACCCAAGACCGCGAAGAAAGTGGCAAGTAGTTTTGCAAGAGTTGAATGAGGTTGTAGGTCTTTATACCCGGCAGAAGTCATTAAAACAATGGTGAAATATACAATATCAACAAAACTGTTTGTTTTCGTTCCACAAATATAGTTTTCAACGCCATAAAAGGATAGCATGGAAACACCTATGTAGACAAGACAACCAATGACTAAATACACGTCATGTATGGTATAAGTTAATCTTTTCGAATCTTGTTTTCCACCGTTGGATACCATGGCAGGTCGATCGATCGGTGTTCACCACTTGTTAATTAAGAGTCCTGACAATTACACGATTCAATTTTCAACATCAAAATTGTCAGAAACCATACTAGGGTGTGCAGAAATCCATCCGATCAATCCAATTAGAATCAAACATCCAATTGTAATAGGATTGGATCGGATCCAAAATTTCAACATCCAAATTGGATTGGTAGCTAGGTTCTTGGATCACAGTCGAGAATCCAATAAAACATATCGATCTAATCCAATTACCCATCCAATTATTGGTCAACTATCATCCAATTAAAAACTAATAAACTATATATAATCATTAACATTTTATGATATTTGTTTTTCAGTTGATCCAATTTGATCGAGTGGGTAACCAATATTATAATATTCAATGGATGGAAACAATCCAATCCAATCATCCATTGTGTTAGAAGATGAATATGATTGAAGGAGACGATGAATATGCTGAAGGTTTGAAACCTCGATATATTGATTGAGAGAAAAACGTACAGAGTGTAAAGTAAATAATAAGAGAGATAACCTAGACTATAAAATACAAACTATTTATACAAAGACTATATGGGCTTGAGCCTTATATGGACATGGGCCTGGGCCCTCTACACATATACATTAACATCCCCCCTCAAACTCAATCGGGAGAAGAATGAGCCAGATGGAGTTTGGAAACTAGATCACAAAACCGTCTTGGTAGATGAGCTTTAGTGAAAATGTCGGCCGGTTGCTCGAGAGTGGAAATAGGAAGAAGCTGAATAGTCTTACGAGTCACATGTTGACGAACAAAGTGACAGTCAATTTCAATATGCTTTGTTCGCTCGTGGAAGACATCATTGTGAGCAATCTGAATTGCACTGTTGTTGTCACACCACAATAGAGTAGGAGATTGTTGAGGAGCCCCCATGTTAGAGAGTAGTCAGCGTAAC
Organism: Arctium minus; assembly: GCA_954870635.1. NCBI lineage: Eukaryota > Viridiplantae > Streptophyta > Magnoliopsida > Asterales > Asteraceae > Arctium > Arctium minus. Next base: position 77,321,424 of record OX941093.1, on the reverse strand, counting down.
CACACAAGTTCTTGAGTCGTGTCCGCTAGTGCTCGATACTCAGCTTTAGTACTGGATCGAGCTGTGAGAGATTGTTTCTTGCTTCGCCAAGATATAAGAGAGTCGCCAAGAAAGAAACAGTAGCCGGTAGTGGAGCGACGATCAGTCATGTCACTGTCCCAATCAACATCAGAAAAACCTCGCAAAGTCAATGATGAGGTGGATGGAAAATGAAGGCCATGAAACATGGTCCCTTTTAAATATCGAAGAATGCGCAGGACAACAGTGTAGTGATCAGAACAGGGTGCAGACATGAACTGACTGACAGTATGAACAACATAGGCAATATCAGGTCGAGTCACTGTCAGATAGACAAGTGACCCCACTAACTGGCGATATAAAGTAGGATCACGCAGAGGAGGTCCAACATTTGGAGCCAAATGAAGGTTGTGCTCAAGAGGAGTGGATGTCGTTTTGTTGTCAGTAATCCCAGCTTTTGACAAAAGATTTGAGGTGTATTTGGCTTGACAAAGATAAATTCCCGATGGATCTGAGAGCACCTCAAGTCCAAGAAAATAGTGTAAAGAACTAAGATCCTTCATCTCAAACAGGAGCTGAGAGATGACTTCAGATTTGCTATGCCTGTAGAGTCATTGTAGAGAGGCCATTGTTTGGTAGCTGCAATGGCTAGGAGACTGCGAACAGAGGTGACTCGAGCAACAGGTGCAAATGTCTCCTCATAATCAATATCGTGCTCTTGATTGAAGCCCTTGGCCACAAGACGAGCTTTGTACCGATCAATAGAGCCATCGGATTTTGTCTTGATTTTAAACACCCATTTGGAGCCAATGGGTGACTTGCCTGGTGGAAGATGGACAGATTCCCATGTCTGAGCTTTGTCAAGAGCATGAAGTTCCTCATCCATAGCTTTCTGCCAATCAGGGTTAGAGGAGACTTCCTTGTAGGAAGTAGGTTCGTGATTTGACAGCAGAGTAGCATAAACATGATAATCACGGAGATGAGAAGAAACTTGTCTTACCCGATCTGATCGTCTAACATTCTGAGATTGAGAAGTTCCAGGAGCCAGAGACTCAGCAGGCACCTCAGATGTTCGATGTGCGGATGGAGCAGATGATTGATGTTGATCAGGAATACTAGTAGAGGCAGGCTGTGTAGGGGTAGTAGAGTCTGAAGGAGAGGCAGACTCATAAGGAGTTGGAACAACAGATGGAGGTGATATGATGTCAGACTGGAGTGAGTCCAATGAGACGGAGGCATCAGTGAAGAACGGAGTGGTGAAGTTAGGAGACTCACGAAACTTGGATATAGAAGAAAAAGGAACATGTTCCCAGAAGGTAACATGAAGAGATATACGAAGACGCTGGGAGATAGGATCCCAACAGCGATAACCCTTGTGTTCAATACCATATCCAAGGAAGCAGCAAAGTCTGGAGCGAGGTTCAAGTTTGGTCTGTTCATGAGATTGTAATTGAACAAAACAAGCCCTACCCCAAACTTTTAGAAGTTCATAGGCAGGGGTGACCTCATAAAAAGCCTCATAAGGAGACTTATTATTAAGGATGGGAGTAGGGTGACGATTGATAGTAAGGAGACTTATTATTGTTAATGTATATGTGTAGAGAACGCTATCAGTAGCAGACATCGGTGATCGCATATGAAGACGGGTTTCTTCACTTATCAATTCTGATATTGCTTCTTCAAGAGTAGGTAATGGCTGCCTATGAAGAAGAGAAGCACGAACATTCTCAAATTTGTCAGTAAGACCCATCAGAATAGTAATCAAATGTAGCTGGCTGAAGTAGGCGGTGAATTGTTGAGCTGTGTCATCAAAAATCTGTGGTGCTCCAAGACTTATATGATATCTGAGAGACTGCATTTCAGAGATATAAGAGTTTATGGATTGATCAGGAAGCTGACGTTTGCTCTGAAAAGTGGTCCACAGTTGATACTGATGAGATAGGCCCGATGACGTGTACCGCTTGGCGAGAAAATCCCAGAGACTTTTGGCGGTAAGGTAACTAAGAAACTGTTGGTTGATCTTAGGAGTAGTGGAGGCATTAATGAAGCCCAAAATACGAGCATTATTGATGTCCCACTCATTCATGCGTTTTGCAAAGTCAACATCATTCTCAGTTGGTTCCTGAACTGGAACTTTGGATGCACCAGTAACATAGGTGTAAAGGCCATGGGATTTTAGCAGAATTGTCATATGATGATGCCAGAGAATGTAGTTGCTACCATTGAAAATAACCGAGATGGGATGTGAGTGACTGAGATTGGCAGCCATGGGAGCGAGAAACAGTTCAGATATGACCGGTAAAAGGGTTCGACCGGTAAAGATGCGACCGGTAGAATGTTTCGACCGGTAAAGGGTTCGACTGGTAATAGGCGTTCGACCGGTAAAATGTCCGGTTCTGCGGCAAGGGTTTCAGAAAACAGCAGCGACAGCAAATCAAACACACAGATCGATCGAACAGAATCTCACAGTAAACAAAATCGAAAACAATTCAAAACAAAATCGATTCAAAGGCGATGGCAATCGATTCAAAACAAAATCAATTCAAAGGCGATGGCAAGCGATCGATTAAAAAAAACAAAATCGATGAACAATGATGAACAGTAAACAAGATCGATGAACAATGATGAATAGTGAAATCGAAGAATAAACCTACAGCTCTGATACCATGTTAGAAGATGAATATGATTGAAGGAGACGATGAATATGCTGAAGGTTTGAAATCTCGATATATTGATTGAGAGAAAAACGTACAGAGTGTAAAGTAAATAATGAGAGAGATAACCTAAACTATAAAATATAAACTATTTATACAAAGACTATATGGGCCTGGGCCTTATATGGATATGGGTCTGGGCCCTCTACACATATACATTAACACATTGGATTGAATTTGATCGATGTCCAATGTTAATTGGATTGGATTAGATTTGATCCATCTACATCCATTGAATTTCAATCGATGAACAACTCTAGCTATACATATTGTTTTACAATATATTCTTGAAGTTTATATATTATATGTGCCACTATTTCTCTCGAGTTTCCTGTGAGAATACGTAGAACCCAAATGTGCAAGAATTTTCTATTGAGAGTATGTGAAACACTAGATTTTACTCTCCATAAAAGCTCTTAAAGAGAGAAGAGATGATCTAACCTATATATATAAGAACCGATTCAAGTCTAGTCGAAGTAAGACTATAATATTTCCTTCTTTAAAAAAAAGATTAATATTTCCATCTTATAATTGTACAGTTTTTAGATCCAACATTGCATACAGTTGTAACTTGTACACAAAGTAGAAGTCTATTAGCGTCGGAACTAAATGAATGCACACCTGTGTAAAGATTGTGAGGAAGAAGTTATCAGGCTAGCTAGATATAAGAAGGTCAACCCTTATCTCATTTCTTTCCCTTCGGTCAGAAATGTCGGGTTGTTCAAGGTTGTCGCTGCGAATCTATATATAGCAAAGGTGCACGAGGTGTTACCGTCTAGCCGTTAGTACTCTGCATCTTCATGAAGAATTCAAAATTATGGAAATGAAAAGGAAGACTATATATATATATACATCTATATATCTATATAACTAGTACTTGAATTGATGAGAATAAAAAACATACGTCAACTCTTCAGCGTCAACTGTTTAAATTTAAGAAACAAAAGGGATGGATGGATCCAAAACAAGCAAGCTATCATAATTTTATACTAAAAGATTCTCACACCTAATAATTAAATAACAAGAACCTTTATATTATATGTTACATATATTTTAGATCAATCATTTAAGGCATAATGAGGTCTACAACCTAACACGTTATTTTTTACTAGAAATTATGTGGACCAGTTTACGTTACATATATATTACTATTTCATTGGTTTTAATTTTAATTTGAATTTTAAATAGTACATTTTTTCATTCAATTTTGGATGGAAAACAAAAGTTACATATAGTTGAACTCAGATAAATTAAATATGAAAGTCCGAAAAACAAACGTACTTTCATAATTTGAGTGATTAAATTCCTGAATATTTTAAAAAAATAAATCCTTACACTTACTACAATCGAACAGATAAATTTTTGAGCTAACTAAAACGACGAAACCTGAAAAACGCCAACAAGCTTTCATATTTAGAGATATCAAGGTCTTGGTTATTTTTTTGAATGAATAAATCCATGCACATATAAAACTAAAAAAATATGTCATTTTTTTCTTGATATATCTACAAATAAGTAGCAAGTTATGAAAGTACAACGAACAGATAAAACGAAAGAAATGTACCAATTTTATTGGTCATTATTTTTTATTTTCAGATTCAAATAACCATCACAAATGTTTGTTATTATCTCGTGATTTTTCATTTGAATCTGAAAATTAAATAGTTAGTACTTTATAATTGTCATTTGAATATGAAAAATAAATACTGACTATAAAAAAAATAGTAAGTAAACATGTAATCATTTTGTTTTATTAGTTTATTGTATTTTGTTAATAATTTATTGATACGTACATCTAAGTCATCAAGAGAGATTATATATTACTTTCGTATTATAAGTGCAAAGAAATATTTGTTCAAAAAAGATTGTCACGAACTTAATCGTCCAAAAAGTAAAAGTTAATTGAGTTTTTTTCAATTTTAATAGATTCAAAGATTTACTTGTTCGTTCCAGAGAGTTCAATGTTTTATTTGTTTAAGAGAAAAAATCATAAACTTAGGTGTTGTTTGGCAGTTGATGAATGGTTTGGTGCAGAATGATTAAGAGACTCTTACGATATAGTGCGAAATGAAATATGGTTGTTTGCTAATTGTCATAATGAAATCAGGGCTCTGAATGGTTAGGACAGGGTCAAGATACAAAATCATTCAGGAGGTTTTGGAACAATTAAGAGGCAGACTTTTTTTTTACCAAACAAGATTTACCGATTCAGATATTGTTTCTTAATGGAACCATTAAGAGGTAAACAAACAACCCCTTAATCACTCAAGACATGAAAGTACGTTGAGTTTTTTGGACTTCTCTTTATGAACAATTGCTAACATAAAAAAAACAAACACTAAAATAATATTGCACAAATCAAATCCAATAGACCTAATTCTGGGATTTTTTGCTGCAAATCAGAAGATGCTAATATATCCAGCTATGATGCACTCTTGTGATCATCCATAATATGGTAGAAGGTGGGATTGGAACCTTCAACCTCATGGTCGATCGAGGGACCAATGCAGTAGACAGGGACAAACCCAGGTGGTGGCATGTGCCACACACCGTTTCTTTCTTCTATCGTAGTGTAAATTTGTTATGTGTCGACAACGTATCAATTTGTTGTGTGTAACCATATATATTTTGAAGCTACAATGAGACACATGTTTTCTTTGCTAGAGTTGGTTTACAAGATTTTTCTTCTACTTCAAGTTTGAGTTCATTTCTTGTTAGTGTCATTTTCTTAGTTTTTAACTTTTAATTTCAAATAATTATGTTTCTGAAGAAAAAATTGCAATAAAAGACTTGAATACATGAACTCACGTATAAAAGACAATAAAGTAATCCAATGATTATTTTGTGAAAAATATCCATATATTTGTTTTTTATAGTTAAATGGTTCTTAAAAAATATGTAGAGGGTGGTGTATACCCTTTTTGTCACCTTACCAAGAGGAAAAAATATGGAAAGAGAAAGGGAATCTTGAAAAAAATCATGCATATAAGAGAATTAACGAAAACAGTTTATTTTAAGGTAGAATTGTCTTTTAAAGTTTTGTTCCACCTTATAATATAAAAGTGTCTCACCTACTGGAATTATTGTCTTACACCAGTTGCTAAACAAGAGACAATATGAAAGTGTTTTTTTAACTTTTTCTTAAAAAATATTGAATTATTAATTTCACGTAGTTGAATAAAGTTTAATAAAATAATTTTCAGACTTTCTTTAAAAAAAAACGAATAAATTATCAGTTTCTAAGACTTCCTGTCAGGACCTTAAAACTTGAAAGTCTTTCACTTTTTAATCAAAAAATTTGAATTATAAAATATTTGAATGTATATATATAGAGGGAGTTTTAAGGGAGAACCTCAAAAAAAATGGAAAACTGAAGACCACTCTAACAGCCATTCATCTGAACGGTATGCACTTGTGCATACAAATAATTTATAACATGCACACGTGCATATGCACAATGCATATTATGCACATGTGCATAAAAACCAAAAAACTAATTAATTACTTGTATGCACAAGTTCATACCGTCTTGATGGAAGGCTATCAGGGTGTTCCTCAGTTTTCCGTTTTTTTGAGGTTTTCCCCTAAACCTGACCCGATATATATATATATATATATATATATATATATATATATATATATATATATATATATATATATATAGAGAGAGAGAGAGAGAGAGAGAGAGACGAAGAATCGTGTGAGAAGTTGAGTTAATGGTGAGGAACGTGAGAAGTGGATCTGAACCGTTGATATCTTTTAATCTCAAGCCCTCCCATGAATTGCGGCTTAGAATGAAATTGATCTGGTGCATCGTTGTGCATCTTATCTCGATGCATCTTATTCTAATGTGCGTTCATTTCTCATCCAACGGTTGATAACCACTTCTCACGTTTCTCACCGTTAACTCAACTTCTCACCGAAACTCAACCCTATATATATATATATATATAAACGGAAAACTGAAGAACACTCTGGTAGCCCTTCATCTGGACGGTATGCACTTGTGCATAATTATGTTGTTTTTTGGTTTTTATGCACAAGTGCATTATGCACAAATACATCCAGATGAAAGACTACCAAGATGTTCCTCAGTTTTTCGTTTTTTTGAGGTTTTCCCTTGAACTTGACCATATATATATATATATATATATATATATATATATATATATTATATAGGGAGGATCAAATGAGAATACTATTTACAAGAAAACAATAGAGTAAACTACGATTTTCGTCCTTGTGGTTTGTTGTTTATAACTATTTTCGTCCCTGATTTCTAAAATTTGCTTTTTTGGTCATCGTGGTTTTCATTTTATTTCTATTTTCGTCCCTTTGACTAACTCTGTGAAAAAAATCTGTTAAGTCAAGAATAACTTGGTCATTTTACACCCTTTTTTTAGTTTTCCTTATTTTTATTAAGCAACATATTATTATACAAAAGGGTGTTAGCCTAGTGGTAAGACATGTGGACTAGCTAGTAGCGGTCTCATGTTCGAACCCTGGGGGACGCATCCTGGAGGTACGGGGGCTTCGACCCCGGGCTGCATGCTTTAGCAGTCGGGCTTCGGCCCATATTGTCAGGGATTAGTCTGGGTCCAATGTGGTCTGGGATACCCTCTCCAAAAAAAAAATATTATTATACAAATATTCAAGCTTAAAGTACAAGTAAATCACGCACTTATAAAAATAAAACAAAATAAAACAACTCTAATTAAACAACCCCACGTGATACCCCAATCCAATCTTCTTCACTCCCAATGGCTGCTGCAATTCCTCATTTTCTCCCACCCTAACCCACCGCCGGTGACTACAATGCCCCACAACATCCCCCAATCTCCATCTTCATCAAAACCCACCAAATTTGCCATCTCCATTCAAAACACACCAGACTTGACACCACAAATCGAAACCTCATATCTTTTTCTCTTTTGGGGTATGATAGTGTTGTACGCATCATAACATACTTTCATCATCATCATCAGATCTAAGAATTCCTTAGGTGTCGTCCAAGTAACGAAAATGACATCAAAATCCTCTAAAAGTGAACAAAATTTGCACTTTTTCAAGATTTATTGTGAGAAGGCTTTTTAGTTATTCATGGAACAACCAAATTTACTTTGATTTTTGTCTGAATCGACGGGGACAGGGTCTATTCACCGTAGATAGAGATGGTTCTCCTTGTTAATTGGGAGCAAAGATTTCTAGTTGAACTTGGTAATATTGGGTCAATGATAAAGCTATCTTAGAGAAGGTTTCCAGAAAGATGTTAGAGAGAAAATCTAACCATGATCTCAGATGGTCCGACTGTTGACGAAGTTTATATGGAATGCACACATTTTCAACGGAAAAAACAACTACAACATAAGGTACAGAAAAGAAAAATGACTAATAGAAAAGGTCTGGTGTATTACCTGAACATCTTCAGCAGCAAACACCCCTTCGACAGAAGTATTTGCAATTCCATCACTGATCAAAATATATCCCAAGTTATCTAAATCGATCTGGCCTTCCAACAACTGGTTGTTTGGGGTATGACCGATTCCATAAAATAATCCTTTAGCCTCCAGTAATGATTCTTCACCTGTATCATGTTTATTGATTAAAATGTCAGACATCTGTCCTTTTGTGTTGCTTACAACATCCATTGTCTATGTGTTGTAGTGCACTGTGATATTCGGATTGTCGAAAACTCTGAAACATTCACCAAAATCAACCTGTTAAACAAACAATCAGGGAGTTGAATCTTAAATACATTAATTATTTAGCAACTTGGTTCACCCAAATGGTAAGTAAACATTCAATAGGAAAGTTTTCATTTCTTGAGAGACAAATGGAATTACAGTTGTCAATAAACAGGGAACATATTTGAAAATCTAAGCAAGCACTGATTGGCCTTTTCAATATAACCTCTCTCTGTTGACATTGCCGTCATTTAATGTTTCTTTTAGGTCCAATAAATCAATACTTTGAGAATGAACCATAAAGAAAAATGTTCCGTAATAGAACAGAACAATTTATCAAATCCAAAGAACTCCAAACAGACAATGTTATTAACTCAAAAGAACTTGCATTAAAGTTTTATGCCAAACAAACTGTCAAAATCTGGAGGTCAAGGAAAAGCTTAAAAAGAAATTTTAATGAACCAACAAGCCCTTAAATAACAAAAGTGAGACCAGCAAATTCACATCATCTATCATTCTATTGTAAAATGAAGACAATATTAAGAGACAACACATAAAGTAAGAAGACAGATTGGCGAAAAATTCTAATCAGCATAATGATGAGGCACATAACACCCTTGAACCAGTGAAAATTCAAATGTTCAGCAGACTTCTTAAATCTACATGAAAGGAAGTTATGACTAATCTATCCCGCATAGCTTTTGATGCCCTCATTTGGTCCCTGCATACAAGTAAATGCACATGTCAAACATATTTAGTCAAGTATAAATAACATGTATAAATAAAATCATACCACATTTATTGAAATAGGGATAGTATCAAGAGACAAGAGACCTGTTCTTTTCCATATCTGGAATATAATCGAAGTAAAACGAATAGCAAACAAAATGTTTGAAAATTTCCAGAAACAAAAGGAGATGAGCACGGTGATAGAGAGAAGGAAAAGAGGATTTACTTTCTCAGGTCGGCCAATGGTTTTGGTGGTGGCTTTCGAGAAGATCAAATCGGTGGAAATTGTACCTGCAAAGTTGAAAATCGATCAAAGAAACCCAAATTGATGAAGCCATGCAAAAATGTCAGAACGAAAACTGAAGAAGAAGTATACATATTAAAATTTAACCTGGTTTAAAGAGCTGCTTAAGAAATTTCTAATATGTGTTAACATAACCTCCAAGTAAGCTTGATAGTGCTTGGGAATACACCCATAGACGTGTGCTAATTAAACCTCAAAGCAAGTATACAATGAGATCTAATATCGTCTTTCAAGTAATAAAATGGTAAAGTACCGGATATCGTCCCACAGAGATTGGAGTAAAAGTTGATTAAAAAGTAAGAGAAAGAAATGACTTCAGATGGCGATTTTGAAGACTTGATTTGGTTTGGTTTGTCACTTGATTAGATTAACAGAATAATAAAGCAAGCACAGGTGTAAGACATTTAGGTGAGATTTAAACATGAATTCCAGCAGACTTATGCTACAACCATAACTAGATCCATCATCTATTTTGAGGGTATTCCTCTCGGACTTCAATATTCACACTACTGTTTAGATTCGACTAAACACATCTCTGTGCAGCCTCCAACTATTTATAGTGTAGAATAAAGTCCTCAAAATATATGGACGATCAAATCTCTTTGTATCTAAAACCGCTCTCTCGAGCCGATTCCCATATCATCCAAGTTGACGTGTTCGAAGGGGCTTATCTCTAAGTCCTCTACACTTTAACACTAATGATTAGCGATCAACTTGTCGAGAATAAATCAGTTTATAAATAAAAAGCAACTCTCTCAAGTCCACTTCTTATATCATTCAAACTGACGTGCTTTTGGTAGCTTATCTATAAGTCAACCGCACTTTAACACTTTAGCAACCGCACTTTAACACTTTAGCAAGTGATCAGTTCGTCAAGAAGTGTCATTGAACTTTATAAAACTTGAAATGAAATGATGGAACATTGTTATTGCGAAACAATGTTCATCTTTCTTTGGTTTGAAATCTCACCCTTTTATCTTACACCCGAGCTAAATAAATTAGCTACTCATATTTAAAGACATAAAGTGATAAATGACGGAAAGTAAATGCATAAATATAAATGACATAAATTAAATGACTGAATATAAATTACAAGAAATAAAATGACGATAATGTAAAGTGCAAATAATGTAAAGAGCAAATTAAAGAAAGCTAAGAATTATAAAGCATAAAATAAAGAACAAGAGAAGGTAGCCAAAAGATTACTTCCAATTATAAAATGAGACAATAGAGAATGGATTATGGATCCTAAATTACTACCCTAATCTCCCCTTTTATAACCAAGGGGAGTGGCACAAAAGGTAATTACCACTAAATAAAGTACTTAAAGTACAAAAGATATATTATCCAAAGGTTAACAACCACAAGACAATAAAGTGTTTAACCACAAAATACAAATCAGCCAAATATTAGTCTAGAAGGTTCCCAAAAGTCTGATCCATAACTCAAAAAGGTCTTCCCACAAAAAGCTCCTCATAGCTTATCCATTAAGCTCCCCATACGGCTGCTGTAAGGATGCTGCAGCATGCTGCAGCTTGCTGCACTTATAAATCTACCCAAAAATACACCAATTAGCTTATCCAAATGCAATAAAACAAGTTCTTCATATCTTTAGCTCCAAGAAACAAGAAAAGAGAAAATAATGAACTAAAATGACTCAAAGGTTGGGATTAGAAGGTAAAAGCTATGCTAAAAAGAAGATAAAAAGAGCATAATGGCACTAAATAATTAGTGCCATCAAAGCTCATGGAATCTCAAATGCAAACAACAAAAGTGCAAGAAATAATATTAAAAAGGGTATAACGAAGAAGTAAGCATATGATAAGAAGATCGAACTTGCAGAGAAAATTAGATGACGATGATCAGAATCAAAGGTATCGAAGAAAAACCATTGGGAAATGAAGATAGCAACCTTTTCGCACCGAACACAAATGGAGTCCACTTCCCCGGTTTGGTGTTTCGTGGACTGCTACTGTGATTGAGAGAAGAGATACATAAATAGATCGATTGATTTGGGATTTGTTGAGCGAAAGAAAAGGAGAAATTAGGGTTATTTTAATCTATCGTGGGAGACCGGGGGTTGTGAGGGAGGTTGAAGGTGGATCGTGGGAGACAAATCAGGCGTGAGGGGGAGAGAAATCTGCAACTTCTTCGGCCGAACGTTGGCAAACAAATGGGGAAGTGGGCTGGATCGTGTGGGTTGGGGAGAAGAGAGGGTCGGATCGTAAGAGTTATACAACGGTTAGAAAACTGAATTTAAACGGTCCAGATCAAAAGTTGAATGATTTTAAACGGTCCAGATTAAATAGAAAAGTAGTTGACTCGTCTTCATCCATATATATATATATATATATATATATATATATATATATATACTAGGCATATACCCGCGCGATGCAGCGGAATGTGAGTAAAGAATGAACAATTAATGTTACTTCCTTATAGACATGTCATCAACAATAAACCATGACCTAAGAATCACAACTTATGAAACACTAAACCCTAAACCCATAAAGATATTCAATAATTAGTTTATATTACAATTATTGACGAAAAAAATTATAATGATATAATTTATAATAAGAATGAAAGATATTTTACGATTATGTATTTTTAATGCGCTAACGGTGGAAAAAAAATAAAACGTATGGATAGAAAACAAATTAATTCGTTGATATTCATGATATTTAATAGTACGGTTACATTAAAAACATTCAATATTGGGCTCGTTTTAAAGGTATTGACGAAATGATTATTATGGTATAATTTGTAGAAAAATGAACGTATTTTTTTCATTGCATTTTTGTTCATATACGATTATTTGTGTTAATATGATAATGGTGTAAAATGAAAAATGAAAAAACAAGAGATATAAAGTAAATTAAATAAGTAAGTGTAAGGTGGTAAATGTAACATTGTAAGAGTGGTAAATGTTATTGTACAAAAAATTGTACAATAACCGTTTTAGAATTTTTATCTATACTATTATATAGACATATACTCGCACACGATGCGGCATGAAAAATCGTGCAATCGAAGGAACAATTGGCAAATGTATGTATCCGCTCGCAAAACATCTCGAAATCAAAATGACAACAACGTTTTCATTTTAAGTTTGTATTTTTCGTTCTTATCGATACTTTAGTCTATGAATCATAGACTAAATACATTAGTTTTCATTTCGTTCTTCGTTTGGTGCACTTATATGTGAATCATAGACTAAAATATCGATAAGGACGAATAAATACAAACTTAAAATGAAACGTTGTTGTCATTTTGATTTCGAGATGTTTCGCGAGCGGATACATACATTTGTCAATTGTTCCTTCGACTTCACTATTTTTCGCGTCACATCGTGCGCGGGTATATGCCTAGTTTATAATAATAATGAAATGTATTTTTAATATATTTTAGTTGATCTACGATTATGTATTTTTAATATGCTAAAAGTGGAAAAAAAAACGTATGGATATAAAATAAATTAGTTCATAAATATTCATGATATTTAATAGTACGGTTACATTAAAAAAATATTCAATATTGAACTCGTTTTTAAGATATTGACGAGACGATTATAATGGTATAATTTGTAAAAAAAGAAACATGTTTTTTTCATTGCATTTTGTTCATATACCATTATTTGTGTTAATATAACACATCTGTAAAATTAAAAATTAAGGGATATAAAGTAAATTAAATAACTAATTGTAAAGATGTTAAATGTAACATTGAATTTTGAAAATAACCGTTTACAATTTTAATATAATAGTATAGATATAGATAGTATATATATAATGTTACATATTTATGCTACCAATAAAAATATTCAATAATTAGTTTATATTAAAATTATTGACCAAAAAATTATAATATTTGTTAAGTGCATTTTATGCACCTAACTTTGCATATTCTAGTAGCATTTTCTTTTTGTTTTAGTGTTTAGTTTAGCATTTTCATGCATCATTTTTCATTTCTCTCTTATTCTCTCTAATCATGGTTGGAAATTCTTTGGGGATAGTTTTTATGCTTTTGGTATATATTTTGTGCAAATTGTGCGTTCTAAAGATGAGATAGGTGAAGGTGTGCTCAAGGAGAATGAAGAGAAGAAGAAGATGATCGAGAGCAAAGAGGAGAAGTCGTCGAAAAAGACGAGGTCGGAAGGGAATAGCCATTTTCCAAGCTTCGCGGACGCGAAGAAATATTTCTGAATCAAGATTTGAAGTTTCTGCCACGGTTTCGCGGGCGCGAAGATTTCTTCGGGGTCGCGAAGCACTGCTCCTGAAACGCTTTTAATTTTCTGTTGCACTTTCGCGGGCGTGAAGTTTTATTCACGGTCGCGAAGGTCTTTTGGGCTATTCTTCTGTTGGGCTTTTATTGGGCCTTTTCAGTTTAGACTTTTAAAACCCTTTAAGTTTGTTTTTTTAGGGGAACATACACGTTTTTTGAATGGGGAGAGGAGGAAGTCGACTTTTAATTTTGCTTAGGAGATATTCTTGATCGATCTCCAAGGTTGGGGAGAAGATTGCACGACAAGCCGAGGCCATTGGGATCCGATTCACCATCGGTTTTCCATACATCTAGTATCTTCTTCCCTAATTTCTTGATTGTATCTAGTTGAAACTTTGTTTTGTTGGAATATTGCTAGTTATCTAATCGTTTTTGAAGTTTCTTCATGAATCCTTCTCAATTCTTGTTTATTTGCATCAAGTTTTAGTTTTTCTACATCTCCCTATGTGTATTTCATTATCTTTCTCCCTTTTGTATCTCTATTCCTTATTCTCTACCCTAATTTTCTACCCTTGATTCTTCTCTTGCTCTTTATCTTAATTTACTGCTTTTATATAATTTTCTGCATCCATTAGATTAGGTTAGATTAATTTTATGCACATGTTTGTTTTTTAGTTTTAGTGTTTATTCCTAGTTTTGTTAATGTTAATTGTTATTAGATTGCATCATATGTAGTATAGCCTAGGTTTATTTTATCTTTAGTTTTGTTAGAGTTTAAATAAATAGTTTATTGCTTGGTCCCTAGTCGGTTTTTGTTTTATTGGGTAATTGTCCCTTAGGATCGAGGTTTTGGTATTGACCAATTGTTCTTAAAACGAATGTTGGGTTTTAACCCATTTTGATTCTAATGGAAGTTGGAGTTAATTTAATTGGGTTTTAACAAAGCATTTAGTCAATTCGATTGGTTTTTGACGAGACGAAAGTTTAGTCTTTTACTTGGGTTAAATTGGTCAATGACAACGGTTCTAACATGCGAATAGTTAGGGACGTTGATCGAGAAAAATCATTTGTTTTAATTCTTAATGTTTCTTTCTAATGTATACATATTGCGAAAGTAAGTATGTGTCTTGGTTTAGAAAAGCTTTTCCACCTCGAAAGAGGGTTAAAGTAATTTTGCAAAACGAATTCTCACCATTACCAAAAATCCTAGGTTGACGTTACCCAGTACCCCTTTAGTTGTAGTTGTCTTTTATTTTCCTCTTTTTATCTTTCTTTCCTTTATTCTCTTTTATTTTATGTCACTTAGTTTAATCATCAAATCATTTATCTGATTCGCATAGCTAGACATGATTACTAAGTGGTTAGTGTTTAGACCGTCACCTCCCTGTGATCGACCCGTATGCTACAAAACCCGTACGTTTGCGGTTATAAATTTAAAACAACATCAATATTAGAATTTATAATACTAATGAAACATACTATTAATATATTTTAGTGGATCTACAATTATGTATTTTTAATATGCTAACGGTGAAAAAAATAAAACGTATGGATAGAAAACAAATTAATTCACAGATATTCATAGTTTTTAATAGTATGGTTAAATTAAAAAATATTCAATATTGGATTCGTTTTGAAGGTATTGACGAGACAATTATAATGGTATAATTTGTAAAAAAAGAAACGTATTTTTTCATTGCATTTTTTTCCATATAACATGATAAGGGTGTAAAATAAAAAATGAAAAAACAAAGGATATAAAGTAAATTAAATAATTAATTATAAGGGTGATAAATGTAAGGTTTAATTTTAATGGATTTCAAATTCCCTCTCACATCACATCTTATTTTATTTTTAATTCATAGTTACAGTTTTTGTCCCTGAACTATTTTGATAGATTTACTTTATACCTTTTAGTTTTACATTTTACATTTTACATTTTACATTTTACATTTTCATTATATTAACACATATAAGCATATATTAACTAAAATACGTTAAAAAATAATTTTTAATTTTAACAAGTTACATCATTATAATCGTCTCGTTGATACCTTCGAAATGAGTCCAATGTTGAATATTTTTTGATTTAATTATATTATTATATGTCATATATTATACATTGGTTAATCGATTTTTTTTTAAAAGAGAAAATGCATTACATCGAACGTAAGTTTTAACATCAAGATAATAAACATAATAAATATATTGCGTATTTTTTTATTCCAACAGATTCCAACTTTGATAATTCATTTAAATCAACATATTCACGAGTACGAGTACGCTCTATATAATTCTTCATTCACATCTAATCTACGTTTGTATGGGATAATCCACGACATTGCATCTGAAAGTGCATGACGTGTCCAATGGTGTATAAGTGTGGGCATTGGGTAATCTCCTTTTAATACTTAGTTAGTTCACCCATTAACTCTATACGGATAGTGTCTCATGCATCTTCATACCACAAAAACAAATAGATATGACTCGAAATTCACAATTTCCATCGCCTAATTCATTTTGTACTTGTGCGATGTATGGATGAAATAAACTCGGGATTTGATCAAGATATGGAGGGGGTTTGTCGTTGGAAGTAGGAGATATGTCTCGCTGATTCTTTATGACCAAAATCTTTGGAGTTGATAAATGTTGACGCGTTAGAATAACTGTGTCTACGAGGATCTTCAATAATATTTTTATTTATTTCAAATCAATTACTTTACTTTATTTCAAATAATATATTATATATATGTCGAATTCTGTTTTCATTGATCGACATGTGATAACCCAAAATAATCGAAATTTGTGATATCCACAATTAATCACATGTGATATCCACAAAATACAACGTAATTATATATGTTAATGTGATATGTTAAAACGTATTTTTTAACATATTTTTAACATATAATAAAATAAATAAAATATTCAATATTGGACTCATTTCGAAGGTATCGAAGAAACGACTATAATGGTGTAACTTGTTAAAATTAAATATTATTTTTTTAACGTATTTTAGTTAATATATGCTTATATGTGTTAATATAATGAAAATGTAAAATGCAAAACTAAAAGATATAAAATAAATTTATTAAAAGAGTTAAGGGACCAAAACTGTAACTATATATATAATAACTACTTTCAAGAAGTCCTTTATATATATAATATGTTTATTGTGAAAGGTTATAGTTGACTTTTTCTTCCATTTTTATTTAATAAAAGTTAGATTTTGGGAGTTCATATTCATAAATTTGTATGTTCAAATTTCTTCGTGATTATTATAAACCTTCTAATTTGTTATTTTCAAAGATTTATTGGATCAGTCGAAGTATGTATAAGTTGATCCACATATCCATGATTACCCAAAAATAATATAAAAATAAAATTTAACTTAAACCTTGATTTCAAATATATATGTATCATAGTCTTAGGGTTCGTTTGGTTGGTTTTTCATTAAGTCTGTGTAGATTGAGAAGGTTTATGTTTGGGATGGTCTTTTCATGGATGGAAGGAATGTTCATTTTAATTGGGAGGGTCAGGTTTGGAAAAAAAACTTTGCTTTTCTGCATAAAACTCCCCCAGAAACTTACTGAATAAGTCACTTTCTATATCATTAAGACACTATCAAACAGTGATGTATAGCTGGTTGAATAAGATGTGAATCACGTTAAGCTCATTAAGTTACGGACAAACATGCCCTTATATATAGTTGTTGGACCATTCTCATGTTTAGGGTTTACCTTAATAGCCCTTATAAGCACAAGTTGACTTCAGACAGAATGTCTTTTATCAACGATAACATAGGACCCCATTTTGGTATTAAACAAACATATTTGTTAGACGATAGATATGTATTACATATTGTTCCTTGGGCTGACAACGGGTAGGGTATGGGTAGGATAAGGGTTAATCCGTTATCCAATTCATTTAAAATAGCGGGTAACGAAACGGGTAATTATCCATCTCATAAAACCCTTATTCATATCCTACCCTACCCATTGAAATTAGCGGGTAACGAAACGGGTAATGGATAAATGGTAAACAAAATTTCATTTTGAACTATAATTAATATTGTTAAACCTCAAACATATAAGTAAAACATAAGTTCATAAATATAGTTATTATTTTATATCTAATTTTGTTGTAGTAAGCACTTTATTACTCTAAATATAATCATAATATAATATTTTAAAAACAATATAAAAATTGTAAGACTAACACTTTTCATTATTTGTTTCTCATTTAATCAAAATAAAATCTTTTACTCGATAAATATTAAAAAATAAATTAAAATAGACGTTAATATATGATAACATTATTAAAAAATATTAATAATTAACTTACTATAATTATGTATATATACACTAATATTTAATTTTATGTAATTATACATACATATATATTATATCGTAACGGGTAACGGGTAATGGATAACGAAAAACCGTTTATTCATATCCTTACCCACTAAAATTTCGGATAAACGGGTAATGGATAAGTGGATAAATGGATAAAATTTTCTTTATCCATACCATTATCCAACGGGTCGAAACATAACGGGTAACGGGTTTACACTTACCCGTTGACAGCCCTAATTGTTCCAACCTTATTTTCTCAATCACATGTAACTAAAAAAAGTGTTTAACCTTGTGGGGTTGGCTCAACTGCCAATAAGGTTTGGATCTTTAGAGATCGTCCTCAGAGGTCACTGGTTCAAGTCCTGCAAGGTCACTGGGGATTTTTCTAACTATTTTTTAGGACGTAAGTTGGCCTATATACCCACAATTAACGGAAAGAAGAAGCGCCAACAATTTGAAAGTAATAATAAATGATTTGTTAATTTAGATAGTTCAACTAACCTTCTTTAGTCCGTACGCACAATTTCAATAAACATATACTCTTTTCGATGGAGTTTAACCATAACAATCATGAATATAAACAACCTCTTTACTTATCAAAACTATACGTAGAACACACACAAATAACAAACACATTGGCAAAATGATATCACAATATCTAAGAGCATTCAAAGATGGAGATTTTGGTGATTTCTTTATAACTTTTTTCAAAACGGAGAAAGTAGGAGAGGGGATGAAATCCTCCAAATTTGGAGAACGTCCCAAAAATGATTGTTTGGAAAAGAGAAAGTATATATTATTTTTCCTACCAATGAGAATCGTTGCAATTAAATGTTTAGGAGACATAAATAATATTTTATAATAATCTGATTCATATTGTAATCTCTAAAATGAACAAACTCAACGTAAATTCCTTTTGGCAGCCTATTCCAATGTGATTCAAGCAACTCTTGCTGGAAGTGGAATTTGGAAAAGGAGGGTTGTAAACGAACCGAACGAACATGAACGGAGGCTTGTTCGTGTTCGTTCGTTTAACTTAACCGAACAAACGAACGAACATGAACGGTAAACGAACGAATTTTTTTGTGTTCATGTTCGTTCGTTAAGAAAATATGTTTGTTCGTGTTCGTTTATGTTCATTCATTAAGAGCTAAACGAACGTAAACGAACGAACATAAACGAACGTAAACGAATGAAGATAAATGAACATAAACGAACATATACGAACGTAAACAAACGAACATAATTACGAACACAAATGAATAAAAAACAACCACCGTTACTCATTTCGTTCGTAAAAAATAACATAACAAAATAAAAAAAAACGGATATACTTAGGAGGTATAAAAAAGAAATTTTAAAAAATTAATTTAATTAATGCTTTGACAAATTAATGTCATAATATATATAAATATATTTATATATATAAACGAACATAAACGAACGTAAATGAAAATAAATGAATGAACATTAATGAACAAACGTTCACGAACGTAAATGAACAAACGAGACCATTGTTCATGTTCGTTCATTTAACTAAACGAACAAAAAAATGTGTTCATGTTCGTTCATTTATTAAATAAACGAACTTCCCGTCGAACAGTTTACGAACGGTTCACTGAACGTTCGGTTCGTTTACAGCCCTAAGGACGGGTGTTATTCGGTTGCCTCTCTTTGGATGATGGTGGACAATACGACCCTTCCGGGGGCTGATTTTGTAACGTGCTGGAACAATTGGGTCCCTGGTAAAATTAATGTGCATGGTAGAGATTTGCTACAAAAGATAATCTGATCAAAATGGGCATTCACATCAGTTCTGATTTTTGCCCGTGCTGTGTGTCACAACATGAAAACTCTAAATCATTTATTTGTGCAGTGCTCTACATTCCAAGAGGTGGGAGGTCATCTTCATCAATGGTGGAGCATTTGGCCTACTGGAAGTTCGTTTATTTAATAAATGAACGAACATGAACACATTAAGGAGGTTGCGGAAGTGGTCTTCATGACTTCCTTTTAAGAAGCTTTACAAGGGGAAGATGAAGAACAATAAGGGTGTGTTTGGTTTGCGGGATTGGAATGGATTTGGAGGAATTTGGATTTCAAATCCATTCCAATCCTGCGTTTGTTTGCAGGAAAGGATTTCGTTGACCGGATTTCAAATCCATTGACCATTTTAAAATCCCTCATACGATGGATTTGGAAATCCTTGGCTTTGGGCCCAGATTTGAAATCCAAATCCGACGGATTCTAAAACGTGATCCAGACCAATGTTTTAAAAACCGGTTTTTTGATTGACCCGGTGTGGTAACCAGGTCACGGTTCAACCCGGTTTCAAGAATTTATTTGTATTTTTCATTTTCATGCACATATATATATATAAATAACACCAAAATATTGATGTCCACAAGTTAAAATATTAAAAAAAACACATAACAACAAGTTTTACATCAATCCAAAAACATTAAATAAACACACATAAGCATAAGTTTTTCATCAATTCAAATACATCCAAACGAAATATAACGATCAAACCTAATCATGGATCTTGAGACATTGGACTGTTGGTTATTAACGCTAATACGTATTGCCTATTGGATTATTCGTTTTTAACTTTTGGTACCGGGTCAACCGGTTTGATACCGGTTCGTTATGACCGGTTCAACCGGTTTTTTAATAGAACCGGACGGTTCAATCCGGATCATAAAACGGCATAAACCCGGTCTCTTCACCGGTTCGACCGGTCGGGTCGACCCGTTTTTTAAAACATTGATCCATACGTCAAATTGTATCGATCCAAATCTGACGTTTACCAATAAAAATAAATTCTTTATAAAACAAAAAAATAATTAAAAAAAAAAACTCAATCCAAATCCAATTCCTATAAACCAAACAAGACTTGTAAAGGAATTGATTTGAAATCTATTCCAAATCCTACAAACCAAACACATGAAGGGATTTCAAATCCCCTAAATCCAAATCCCTCCTTAAAATCCAATCAATTCCATTCCAATCCCGCAAACCAAACGCACCCTAAGAGCATCTCCAACAGCTTCTCCAAAATGGAGAAAATAGAGATTTTAGGCATTTTTGTACTCCAACAGATTCTCCAAATCTTTCTCCAAAATGGAGAGAGTAGGAGAGATAGTGTAATTTTCTCCAAATATGGAGAACTCTCCAAAATCTCCAAAAATGATTACTATGAGAGAGAAATTGTTTTTTTATTATATTCTACCAATAAGATTTTTTCAAATGAGATGGGTATGAGAGATAAATAATATTTATTAGATTAATACAATATTTTAATATTATAAGTAATGATTTCATCTCCAAAATAGATAATCTGTTGGAGATAGATGTAAATTTTTATGTAGATTTTGACTTTTAATTCTCCATTTTGAAAATTTTTTGAAGATGCTGTTGAAGTTGCTCTAAGGAGATTACCAATTTAGGCTATGTTTGGCAAACTAGCTGATAAACTAGCTTTTCAAAACGCTACTATAAGTAGCTTTTCAATAAGCTAGTTTTTCAAAACGCTACTATGAGTAGTTTTTCAATAAGCTAGCTTATAAGCTAGTTTATAATCATCCAAACATGTAAAAAAAAAACTAGCTTATAAGCTAGCTTTTTCTGCCAAACAATGCCTTAATCCAGTATTTTGCCTTTTATTGTATTAAAGTTAGATCAAAGATAAGTAGATCGTTATGTTGGAATGATTGTATTAGTTCCCCTTCAAAATTCTGTAAGCAATTCGTGCATCTCTAGTTTTTCGCTAGTTTCTTTCTGGTTTTTTAATAAAGGAGTCTTTTTGTTGTAAAAGAAAAAAAAAAGTACGGACGCTAAGTAGGATCATGGTTTTAATATTACATTACAACTTTATTAAAAAGCGCATGAATTTTGGAATATAACATCAACACGCTTTTTGCACAACATATATAGATCAAACTAAAACCAAACATCTAAAGATCTCTACATTTCAATGTCTGCGTAAAAGACGTTGTACAAAGTCATTCCACTTGGATTTGTTGAGACGACATAATATCACTTAACGTCAACCAACCTTTGTTGTTAACGTCGCGTCTTCGGAAATCTTCCATGATGGGTACCATGTCATCTTGGCCGAACTTTCCCATCTCGCTTAACTTATAAAGGGTATATTCAGAAATCCTGTGAGATCATCAAATTAGATATACAATCAACATAAGAAACAAAGGACGATAGTTTTTTTTAGGCAAAGTCATTATGAAAGATGTCCGGTATGACATGTAGGACCCACTTAGTGGATCTCGAGACCCTCGTTTTCGAAAATTATTGTCTGACGAAATTAAATACGTACTGCATGAAAAGTAAGTTTTGACGACATGTTTCAACCACAAACTATAGCTATGACATATGTCGTCGCTATAAACCTTAATTATAACATGAAGGAAAAAAGAATTGTTGCTAAAACCCCAATTTTTTGTTCATTGCATGTCTCAAGGTTGTTGGTATACGTACACTAGAACACCGTCATCATCAAGATCAGCTGTCCGGAAGTCTGCAGGCGTCGTCTCTTTGAGAACCTGTTTCTCTAACGACCTTTGTTTCTTTTGAGTCTGTGATTCCGCAAAGGTAAAGAACACTATACCTAAGGTATAAGTAGTGTATAACATCCAAATTACTCCGAAAGTGCGTCCACCTTTTGTAGAGAAGCATTTATCGTTACCGACACTTGAAATTGTTGCAACGATACAATAGAATGCGTGATCGAAGTCCAATTTCTCGAGGGAAACCAAGACAGACATCCCAACAACCATGAAGATCACAAGCAGGATCACTGATGGTATCCACATATCTCCCACGTTGACGGGTTTCCTCTGTTTTGGTATTTGATTTTTTGCGGTACCAACAATCTGATGCTTATCTAACCAAGTTTTCGGGGTTAGTTTTGATTGGTTGACTAAAGTTTGTGCACATACAGTCACAAGTAGTCCCATAAGAACCGTACCCGAGATAGCGAAGAAAGAGGCGAATGATATTGCAAGAGTGCTATTAGGAGAAAGGTCTCCATACCCGGTAGAAGTCATTAACATAATGGTGAAATAAAAAGCATCGAGGACGTTGTTTGTTTTTTTTCCGGAAATCTGGTGTCTGACGAGATAAAAGCATACCACACCCGCGATCAAGTAGATCCCAAAGAAATTGGATACGTAGAAATAATCACGGCTGAACATGGATTCGTAGAAATAATAACGGCCAAACTGGATCCGCGATGGTGTTATTTCTTCGGTTGTAAGTGAGGCCTCTGATGGTTTTATTTCTTCGGTTGTAAGTGAGGCCTTTGCTGATGGTGAAGCTTGATTTCCACCATTTGCAACTTGGTACGCACCAATTTCTGCAAATTAAAACAATTAACTCAAAGATTCAATATCAAAGTTTCACTTATCAAGAAGAATTTCAAACAGTTTATACTGTTTCAAGTGCCTAGAGTCGCGTTTTGTTCAATGGCAAGCACCTTCATGGCGGAGCCGGGATTTTGGTCTAGGGGAGCATCTATATATATATAGTGGGAGGTTTAAATATGAAAGCTAAATATCGTGAGAATGTATATGATGGTAACGTTAAGGAAATCTAAGGTTCATATGTGAATCATTGAAAAAATCAATTGAAAATGCACATGTGAACCTATATGGATAATTTGTAACGTCAATTGACTCAATTCACATGAGGTTTTAAATAGATTTTTTCCCGGATTTTTTTTCCCGAATTTTCTGCATAATCTGTTTGACAATTTATGAAAATATGTTTGTTCTTTACTAACAGACCGTTTTTTAAACTCTGACCAAGTAAGTGCTTACGGGTGTCACTTACCTTCCGAGTAAGCATGGGAAGGACCTAAAAACTTACCCGATAAGCACTTATTGAATAAAAGATATTTTACCAAAAATATATTCTGATGGCCGAAATTTTTTGCCGATAAGGCAAGTAAGTAGTGCTCTTGCCGGTAAACACTTACTTTAAACCACATCATCCTTAAATCGAAACCATAAAAATCCTAAAATATTAAGAGAGAGGCTCGAAACATGAGAAGTGAGAGGGAGCCAAACCTAATTCCACCATTTCATAAAATTGTTATTATCATATTTTTATTTTTACAAAAACGAATTTTAGGGGGGGCATTGCACCCCCTGGTGCGCCTTGGTGGCTCTGCCCATGAGCACCGTCACATATGTCCAGGGCTGTCACTAATGGGCACGTCAAAAATAAAATTTGCAACATCATGGTGATGCGTGTGTGTGCCACATTGCGCCCACAATCACAGTCGTGTTGCATCCTTGTGAAACCCCCACGATTTCCAATATATAATCAATTAATATATGGTAATTGTATACCCACTTTTGTTTCACTTTTCCATCTATTTGGGACAAGGTGAAACCCACTAAAATTGTTTTTAATACTCCTTCCCAAGACTCAACCCAAAATAACTAGGACTCTTTACTTATTTTTTAAAATTTTCCCAACACGAATCATGCACAAAATGCCAACTTGGCAAAATCCGGAAAAAAATGTTAAAAGTTTCCTGGGTAATGTTACTAATTTGTATTACCCACTATCAATTCATCCATCAACTATTTGTGACAGTTTTGTGAGGAGGTGACCTTTTAGCGACGGATTTCCCAGAGAAATTTCCGTCGGTAAAAGTCTTTTGTTTAATAGTATCTAGAAATGAAAACCAAGGCTATTTACCATACGCTTACCGGGTAAGCGCTTACCAACAAGAGTCACCACTCTCACTTATCTTATCGAGTAGCGACCTTCAAATATAAATTGTTGGTAAGCGTCTTTTACCCGGGTCTTCTATCTCACTTACAGGTAAGATTATGAGTCCTCCTCATTATCTTCACCTAGTAAGATATGTGACATCCGATAAGCGTCAGTTAACAGCCCCTAAATAATGAATTCTTTTTTTTTGAACGGCAAGTTTACACATGCACACGTTCCCGGGGTATCCGGACTCCCACTTAAGGGTGCCACCCGACTAATACCCGTCGACCACGACCCAACCCAATTAAGGGTACCACTATGTGGCAGACCCATGATCATGGATGTCACATGATACTTACCACGGGGTTCGAACCTGGGTAGTCAGGGATACCATCCACTAACCCCCAAGATGTTACCTTACCACTGGGCTACAACATGAAGGAAAAATGAATTGTTTGTCTGGAAAAGAAACATAAGCATACCTATATCATCCATGTGGAGTTGGATGTTTGCAACCTTGATTGTGTATGAATGGTGTTGAGTGTTGAGAGTGGTGAAGGGATAGCAGTTTTTCAATAAACTGGAAACTAGTTGTTAATGGAGATGAAATAAGAAAAAAATGTCAACCCTCATCAAAACTATCAACCACCTACCTTAATTTTTTTATTAAAACAATTAAATATATTAAGGGGTTGAGTTACATCATATATAACATAATTTATGATGTAATTAAACAATTTTTTTGAATTATATCAGAAAGATTAATTCTCGCACTTACTAGATCAATCAATTGTGTCTTTTTTTTTTTGAAATAGTGTCATATGCTATGTCTAGACTAGTCTATTGATAAATTATGACCGTAAGACATCAGCCCTGATTAAATCTCAATTGCCACAATTGTTGTGTACACCTGGATTCGAACCCTGAGCAAATGGGATATTTCATCACATCCCCCAGGACGTTAACCAGTACTATGGTTGGTCACAATTCAACGGCTATGATTAGGGTTGTACAGAATGTTACTTTTAGGTGGATTGTAAATTAACCTTGACATATATATATATATATATATATATATATATATATATATATATATATATAGGGTGGTATCAATTGGAAACTTTGGAAACCAAATTTCAGCCATTGATCTTTATAATCAATGGTTAAGATTCATTTGAATTATATATGGTAGTAAATTAATTAATTTATTAATAATAAATAAAAATAATAGATGAAAAGGGTAAATATGTCTTTTAATTTTGTGTCTCAAATATGGCAAGAAAGATTTATTTTATTTAGATTACTTGAAACAAAATAAAATTTTCCACGCAATCTAAATTTTGTTATTTTTTTTACTATGAAAACGAAGAGCATTTGTCTTTTCATCAAAAAAATTAATTTTCTTTTAAAATGTAAGAAAATATTTTTTTTAATTTCATTTTATTATAAAATTTCCCACGCAATCTAATATTGTCATGAAACATAATTAATTTGTGGATTACAGATTTCATTGGATTACAGATTTCATCAGGTTCATCGTGTTAACATTATTGTTTCATAATGAAAATAGATTCATCAGGTTCATCGTGTTAGCATTATTGTTTCAAATAAAACATGATGAATTTGTGCCATTTTTGTTAACTTCCCATTTTTGTTTCATTACCTGTTCAGTTGAATATTCGTATATGAAAATAGATTCATCAGGTTCATCGTGTTAGCATTATTGTTTCATTATTACCATATATAAGTTAAAATTAAATAATTTACTTAAATTAAATATCTCATTTTTAAATTAATCAATGATTATTATTACCATATATAAGCTAAGTTAAAATTAAATAATTATTAATATAATAATAATAACAGTTACCATATATATTATGAAATAATGTAAAAGACAAAAATAACCTTTTCAGTTAAAAATAAAAAAAAATTCACTGATTGGTTAATTTCGGTTTCCAAAGTTTTCAACGTAATACTGGTTTCTAATTGATCGCTCCCCTATATACATATAATAAATAAGTAACGAAAAGGACACGTGTCACCTTCTGGTGAGCTCATTTTTTTCATTTTCCCGCCTAAACATGTATCTGGACGCATTTTACATTATAAGTTTATTTAACACATCCACGTTCATTCCTCCTTAAATCTTTCCTTAATTCAATTTTTTTAATTTATATCTTACATTTACTACCCTTATAATTAGGTATGTAGTTTACTTTTAATCTCTTACTTTTTTATTTTCATTTTAGACTTTTATCATATAAACATAAATAATGTATATGAACTAAAATGCATTAAAAAACATTTTTATATTTTACAAATTATACCATTGTAATCATTTCGTCAATATATTCAAAATGAGTCCAATATTGAATATTTTTAAATTTAATTATATTATTAAATATCATAAATATATACAAATTAATGTGTCGTGATTAGTATGAGATTTGATACAAATAATCACTAAATTGTCTTAATTTTTTTTGGCTATTTCATATCAATTTTTACTTTAAAAGTTTTTTTTTAAAAAACTCATCCTCTTTAAATTTTTATACAAGAATTTTGATTTTTATCATTAAGTTTTATAAAATAACATTTTTATTTTTTAATTTTATTTTCTTGACATTATGATATTTTAATTTTAAAAATATTAATTATAGATGATGAAAGTATAATTATCAATAGAACAAATAATGTTTATATAAAGAAGTATTTGGTAATTTATGATACGTAATTCTTATTTTATTAATATTTTAACTATGCACTTTTCCATAATTTCGTTTATGTTCTATTATAAATTTTGTTTTATAAATTCTTAATATTAATTAACTTTTTGTAAAACATTTTTTGTGAAAACTGGCTAAAACAAGAACATTTTGTAACCACCTGCAAGAAAAAAAAACAATTGAAGGAAAAAAAGCTTGGAAAAATAGCATCGTACTTTCGATGATCATTTATATCTGTAAGGTGCGTTTTTTGACATGATTTAATTTTTTTAAATTACCCCGTGTAATACACGGGGGCAAATCTAGTATATATATATATATAGGGAGAGGTTCATTTGCAACCCTTAAAAAGGTTGCAAACCTTGCAACCCACATCTTAACCGTCGGATTCATGATCGGCGGTTATAAAAGATATGGGGCCCAATATTTTTAATTAAAAAAAGAGAAAAATAAAAATAAAATAACCGTCGATCATGAATCCAACGGTTAAAATGTGGGTTGCAAAGGTTGCAACCTTTTTAAGGGTTGCAAAATATCCTTCCACTATATATATATATATATATATATATATATATATATGCGTTCAAATGCAACATCTTTATCCACCACTCATTTTATTTTCATTTTTGTAATTAAGAAAAAAGAAAAAAAAAACTTAAAATAAAATGAGTGGTGGATAAAGGGGTTGCATAGGTTGTATATTAACCTATATATATACATATATAGAAGGAGGTTCAGGGGAAAACCTCAAAAAACGGAAAATTGAAGAACACTCTGGTAACCCTTCATCTGGACGGTATGCACTTGTGCATACAAGTATTTTTTGTTGTTTTTTTATATGCACAAGTATATACCGTCCAAATGAAAGGCTACCAAGGTGTTATTCAGTTTTCCATACATTTTTCTAACTTATGCATCCAAACAAAGACACCGCTCGATTGTTTACAATGTCAGTCTTGTAACATGATCAATTTCGAAATAACTACGAAAAACTAAGCACAATAATAATAAAGCCGTGAAGGAAGTGTTTGTCAATCATCAAAAAAAACGAGGATGCAAAATGTGAATTAATAGAATCATTTTTCAAGACACTTAACCTCAACAGACATATTATATGAATTATTTAAATATAAAAATAGTTCTAAAAAAAATTAAACAATTTATTACAGACGTTTTATAATTTAGACCGTTTGTTTTTTTATTGTTTTCAGAGTCTCTTATCTCTTAATATGGTCTGGACAAAAAAGTGGTAACTCTATCTCTTAAATCTCTTCTTATTTCCGTTCAACACCATTCTTTTGATTTCAACGTTGGTTTTAGCCCAGATGAACCCTGAATTTGTAAAAACGCAAAACACAAAGATTATAGATCTACGTGTTGGCTTTCCAGAACATTTTGAATCGCTTAAATCGGGGTTTCAGTGTGTGAGATATGATTAAAACTCCAAAGCCTCGTAAATCTGTCAGCATCTTTCTTTTTGTTTTTTTTTCCGTCCTTCGATCATCGATGCTTACTTCAATTGACGTATTTAAGTTGAATTTTTGAGGAATAAAATCGACAATTATACATATTCAGACGTTTGTCAGTTTACAAAAAACATACAGTCTTATTAATTTAGATTTCAGACTTCAGCACCACCTTTTAAAAATTAGAAGTGAAATTAAACTTCATAACATCTTAAAAAACAAACGCCACCTAATTATATTGTGCTTGTCATTCATGGATTAATAAGGGTGTTGAGTGTTGACAATGGTGAAGGAAAGCTAGAATTAAAAAAAAAGACCTTACATCGTCAACCTTTTTTTTATTAAACAAATAAAAGGGGTTGAGTTAGGTACAAAACAAGCTCACACATACCAAACCCTTACTTTATTCTTTAAAGTATATATATAGACTTAAGTTCACGTGAAACCAAACAGTTTCCGTAAGACCGGTGAGACCAAACTTTAAAGTATGAAACTTCACACCAAAAAACTGTGAATGTAAAAAAAATCGAACTTTTCATAGGGAAAACACCGTAAATGTTACGTTCACGGTGTTTTTCGCTGGGAATGTTCGTTTTTTTTTACCTTCGGATATACCTTCACAGTCTTTTATCTGTGAAGGTTTGATTTTTTTTAACTTGGTTTAGGTTTTTTTTATCTTCATAGTGTGATTACATTATGAAGGTTCGAATGTTTTTTACCTTCACAGTGTTTCGGTGTGAAGTTTCATGTTTTAAGGTTTGGTCTCACGCGGTCTCACGGAAACAGCTTGGTCTCACGTGAACCTATATATATATATATATAGGGTCAGATAAAAGACTGTGAAGGTATATCCGAACCTTCACAGTGAAGACGCTGTGAAGGTAAAAAAAAAACGAACATTCACAGCGAAAAACACCGTGAACGTAACATTTACGGTGTTTTCCTTATGAAAAGTTCGATTTTTTTTACATTCACAGTTTTTTGGTGTGAAGTTTCATACTTTAAAGTTTGGTCTCACCGGTCTCACGGAAACTGTTTGGTCTCACGCGAACTTAAGTCTATATATATATCAAATGGAAACCACTCTAATTTTGAAAATCGTGGAAATCCTCGATTTCATTGGTTAAATTAATGAAAGAGAGAATTACAGTTTTGGTCCTTAAGGTTTCGTATTTTCTTTGAAAGGAGGACCTATACTTCAATATCTCAAATAGTGGTCCCTGAGGTTTGGATTTTGCTTTGAAAGAAGGACCTCCTCACTAACCCAGTTAAAAAACTATGTTAGAGTCAGGGGTATTTTCGTCAAACCATGTATTATCCCTCTTTTTGCACTTTTTTTGTTTTTCTATATTTTTGTTAAAACCTTAAATCTACAGGACCTGTTATGTAATTTATATATATATATATATAAACACATAAACGATTTCTAAGTTTTCACACGACCATCATGCTCACCAAGATGTCTTTAACAATACACATGTGTGTATTGTTAACACAGACCACAGGGACGATCGTTCTCCTCCACAACCATAGGGATGACGATATGCCAACCAAACTCCATCACTTGCCAAACACATAGACCATCGTATCTTCTCCAAATCAGAGGGACGTGGTGGTCAGGTGGATCACCAAATCACAGGGAAGAGCTTCCACAACTTCCGGTTGTGACCATCGTCTCCTCCACACCTCCACTCCTCATCTCCGGCAACACCCTTTCCTCGCCTCAATCATAACCCACCATCGCATGTGATCGATTCTCGATTACAAACATCTCATCCTTATACCACGACAGCAAAAACGTCTCACCATCCTCTATTATCACTCTCCTCTCACCTATGGGAGACGCCGACAGCGGCACCACCGGTGGAAATGATGGAAGGTGTGGTTTACGGCGGTGGTGTGGGTCATGATGGTTATATTCAATCACGTACTTAGATTATCACCACTATAATAAATTAAGTCTTTTCACACAAATTAACAAATCAAATTAAGTGAAGCTTAAGGGAGTGATGGTTCAGGGAACGGAGAGGTTGGAAAAACGTCGTAGCCTCCCTCCCTGTGGTTTGTGTGCACATCGTTCATCCTCGTGTTCACTGTAAAACCTGGTGGCCTTCGTCCCTATGGTTTGTGTGCCTTAATATTACACCATTTGATGAGGATGGGTTGATGAAGCGGTCCCTGTGTTTATATGTATATATATGTGTGTGTCTCTGTATACACCCATTTGGTTAACCTATTTGCTAAAAATGATCTGTGGTTAACCATGATCAGTGCTCAATGGTTTGTGTATATGGATTTTATTATATGTATATATATATATGTATGTGAGTTTTTAACAGGGATGCAGGGATATATATATATATATATATATATATATATATATATATATGTGTGTATATATATATATATGTATGTGGGTTTTTCACAGGGATGTGTGTATATATATATATATGTATGTATATATAATACATATATGTATGTGGGTTTTTCACAGAGATGTGTGTATATATATGTAGAGGGAGGTTCAAGGAAAAACCTCAAAAAAATGAAAAACTGAAGAACACTCTGGTAGCCATTAATCTGGACGGTATGCACTTGTGTGTAACACCCTCAAATCTGGAAATAGCATCTTATTAAAAAATTTCTAAATACATCAATAACTGAATCATCTACAACCACAATTTAGGTTCAACTACAATACACATATACCATCTTATATACAGTAAACATTAAGGACGGGTACTACTAAAACCCAAAACTTGTCACTATCTCCAACTCGCGGAAGACTTCACCGATTACTTACTTTTGTAAGGCTAAGGCTCAACCCTTCATATCACCGCTAGAACTGAACCCCCCGCTAGGAACCTGATGCACATGCCGACAAATAAAAAGGTTAGGCTTAACGCCTAGTGAGCTCAAGAGTGTTAACATGAACGAATATATCTTTAAAAGAAAGGAATTCAGTTTAAATCAAGATCCTTCGAAATATTATACTTCAAAATGGAAACGACACATTTTCCCATAATATACGCTTTTAAAGATAATGCTCCCAGAACACACGTTTCTTATAAAATGGTGCAACGCATAACTCACCCAAACGGGATCATATTTCGACACTTATTTGGTAAAAACGTGAATAACCATTTATAACCCAAAGTACCCAAAACGCGGGTGGAACAGAGTGCTCGGCCCATAAATCGCTATCAAAACCACATATACCGTACGTCTGAAAACATGGACATTGGGTCCAATACTCACGCGACCGTAAGGAACCAATGACAATAAAATAAGACGTTCTTATATTTAACATACTGATAGCCAACAACGGGGGAAACCCGTATCCGTTGAGGGTGGAGGGAACACAAAAGTATACCACCCAACAACGTTAATCGCATGACACCTCCCGACATCCCAGCCCGGTGTCCCTACGACTTCTTTACAAGTGTCACCCCAAGTCAGTTGACCTTGATGGATCATTCCGAAGAACTCCATCCCGAAGGCCCGGCACACTTAAAGACTACCTCCCAGGCATTACTTCAAGCGGCGGAGGTCCTAGCGCCTACTACTCCGGTAGCACTAGCCGACTCAACCCTCCTAGCGATCACTTGTAAAGTTTCCGGTCATAAAACATGGGTACCGAAGTTCAACCCCGCAATACCTAATTGACCATCCCAAAACAGACTGACTCACGTGCCTATGGATCCATTACACACTGTCTAACGTTACATAACTCCAATTGAAAGACCAAAGCTCCCAAAACATGTAACTCACCAATGACACAAATTAAGTGTCCTCATATCCAAAACCTACAACGATTTAAAAGTCCGAACAAATGTCCACACGACTCGTTTAAGCCAATACCGAGCTAAAGAGCTCAAAATCCGTTTAACCAATAATTACCGGTCTCCACAATAGTGAAATATCTTTAAATACCGTTTATGAAGACACGTACTTCGAATACTAGATTTACCCAAAACTCCATACGAGATGGAACTCAAGATTTCCAAAGTGTTTATGAATGCAAACAGACCAAATGCATCTAACATGAATTAGACTTTACTTGTACAAAATCACCAAGAATACGTAATTCATGTTATTTAGTTGTTGGAAACGTTCAAAACCCAATAGAAGCATTTTAAGAGGTTAACACAACCCAAGTTTACCAAATATGAAAACTTATCAAAATACTCATACTTTGACAAATAACTAAGTAAAACACATTTTACTTCTAGATACTCAAAACTTATCAGCAGTTAACAATTTCATGTAAAACACTTTAAAATACACATTTTGGCATGTACACCGTTTTCACAAATCAACTTGAACTCACCTTGCTAGATTTAGGCTAAATCTAGGTTTCACCCAACGAGCTCTTTTGAAGGCCGCTTGAATCCTCAAGTCGGAAACTTCCAAAACCTAGATCCATACAATTCAAACCATAAGTAACCATATCCGACCATGTAGAAACATTCCCCTAACAATATACCAAGAAACCCCAAATAATAACAAAAACCCTAGTTTCTCCAAAACTACCAAATCCGAGATTTGAGAAACCAAACACTAAGAAACCATCAATGGAGCATTTATAACCTTAATACAAGAAAACTTACCCTTGAAGATGATGAGACTTCCGAGAACACCCAATCCAACACTTCAACCCGAGCTCCCAACCGTTGAACTTGATGAGGAAGATGAAGGTGGAGCTTCTAATCTTTGTTGGGTGGGGGAGAACACTTGGAACATGATAGGTTTGGTGCCATGGATACATAGAAACCGATTTTAGGGTTTGGGTTCGATTTCTAAAGAGAAAAAGGGTGAAAAGGGTTGAGAATAATGAGGTGGGGCTGCTCAAAGTCGAATTTAAAACAACCAGAGGCCTCAGGCGATTGTGCCCGGCGATTGTACCCAAGGCACTTTCGCCAGGGTACTATCGCCCAAACTATACCGCGGGCACCACTCTGTTGGCGATTGTGCCCCGCGATTGTGCCCAGGGCACTATCGCCAGGGCACTATCGCCCAGAGTGTCCCGAGCCCCGATTTCTTCCATTTTCATCCGGAGCACCTACGATGCGATAGGGCTTAAAAGGTAAGGCATAAGGGATGAAATTCTATGATCAGAATCAAGGATTTCTCAAGGAATTGGCTTTCACAGACAGGAATTTACGGGTGTTACATTGTGCATACAAGTGATTTATAACATGCACACGTGCATATGCACAAGTGCATAATATGTACATGTGCATAAAAACCAAAAAACTAATTAATTACTTATATGCACAAGTGCATACCGTCCAGATGGAAGGCTACCAGGGTGTTCCTCAGTTTTTCGTTTTTTTGAGGTTTTCCCCTGAACCTGATCCTATATATGTATATGTATATATATGAGAATATGTATGTGGGTTTTTGGATGTTGATGATGATATGTATTATATGGTTAATTACAAAACAGACCCCTATAATTTTTTGGCTTTAACAAAAATATAGAAAAACAAAAAAATTACAAAAAAAGGAAGAATGCATGGTTTGACGAAAATACCCCTGACTTTAACCAAGTTTTTTAACGAAGTTAGTGAGGAGGTCCTCCTTTCAGAGCAAATACCAAACCTCAGGGACCACTATTTGAGATACGGAAGTATAGGTCCTCCTTTCAAAGAAAATACGAAACCTTAAGGACCAAAACTGTAATTCTCTCTTAATGAAATTGTTTCATGAAATTGTTTAATTTGATGAAATTATTTCATATAATTCTTTTATTGATGAAATCGTTGCATATATTTGTGTTTTTTATGTAAAAATGAAAAGGTTTCATCAGACTGCGAAAATACATGAAACAATTTCATCAGAATGAGAAAAATAGATGAAACTACATAAAAAACACAAATATATGAAACAATTTCATTAACAAAAGAATTATATGAAACAACTTGATAATATTAAACAATTTTATGAACCAATTTCATTAATTTAACCAATGAAATTGACGGTTTCCAAAGTTTTCAATCTAATATGGTTTCTAATTGAAACCACCTATATATATATATATATTATATACGATAACTTATATACATTATTAATTTTTGGTAAGACATGAATATTTGACTTTCAAAAGGTTGAAATCTACCGATAATTTAGACATCTTTAAATCAACGACACTTGGTAGCCTTAACGTCATTCTCATGGTGCTCTACTAACTAGGGTATTATTTTGGAGTGTGTATATATATACAACTAATCATTTATATGTACATATCGAAGTTTCACTTATGTTAATCGAATTCCCAACACATTTTTCGGTTCAAATGGATACCTAGGGTTGTAATTTATACACAAATGGATAGGTTTGCAATCGTGCTCATGTATGGTGAATGGAAGAGAGTAAAAAAGGATCTTGAAGACTTACATAAAAATCATGTTGCTTTTTCAGATTTTCTCGAACTAAAATTGAATAAATCATATGTGAAAACTTCTTTCGAGATCTGACAACTTGAACTTTTTAATTATTCAAGAGGTATGATGTTTGAATTCAAATATTTTTGAATTTTGGAAATATATACCAATCAAAGTAAATAATGACTTATCAGTTATCACTTGGTTTAACGTTTGATATGTTTTCAGGGGACACGTTTCAAAACACATTGGCAAAATGATATCACAATATCTAAGAGCATTCAAAGATGGACATTTTGATGACTTTTATTCTAACATCTTTCTTTAAAACTTTTTTCAAAACGGAGAAAGTAGGAGAGGGGATGAAATCCTCCAAATTTGGAGAACGTCCCAAAAATGATTGTTTGAAAAAGAGAAAGTATATATTATTTTTCCTACCAATGAGAATCATTGCAATTAAATGTTTAGGAGACATAAATAATATGTTATAATAATGTAATTCATATTGTAATCTCTAAAATGAACAAACTAAACGTAAATTTCTTTTGGAAATTTTGATTTTTAACTCTCTATTTTTAAAAATCTATTGTAGAAAATAAAATAGAAATAAAGCAGTCTTTTTGTTGTAAAAGAAAAAAAAAAGTACGGACGCTAAGTAGGATCATGGTTTTAATATTACATTACAACTTTATTAAAAAGCATGAATTTTGGAATATAACATCAACACGCTTTTTGCACAATATATATAGATCAAACTAAAACCAAACATCTAAAGATCTCAACATTTCAATGTCGGGGTAAAAGACGTTGTACAAAGTCATTCCACTAGGATTTGTTGAGACGACATAATATCACTTAACGTCAACCAACCTTTGTTGTTAACGTCGCGTCTTCGGAAATCTTCCATGATGGGTACCATGTCATCTTGGCCGAACTTTCCCATCTCGCTTAACTTATAAAGGGTATATTCAGAAATCCTGTGAAATCATCAAATTAGACATACAATCAACATAAGAAATAAAGGACGATAGTTTTGTTTAGGCAAAACTATCGTAGGACCCACTTAGTGGATCTCGAGACCCTCATTTTCGTCCTTTTAAAAACTATTGTCTGATGAAATTAAATATAGAGTAAGAGCATCTCCAACAACTATGCTATAAAATAGAAAAAAATTGAGATTTTAGCAATTTTTTTGCTCCAACAGCTATGCTATATCATATGTTAAAATAGAAAAAAGAGGATAGAAGGTAAAAATCTCCAAATTTGGAGAAATCTCTAAAACCCCATATTGAAGAGAGAGAAATAATATTTAATTCTTTTCCACCAATAGAAGACATTGAAATTGTTTGTTTATGAGAGAAAAATAATATTTTATTAATATAATTGATGATATTAATTGCTAAAATAAAGTAGCTATTGGAGTTGGTTGTAATTTTTTTTAGAGATTTCAACTTTTTATACTCTCTTTTAGAAAAATTATAGCATAGTTGTTGGAGATGCTCTAAGAAAAGCAAGTTTTGGCGACATGTTTCAGCCACAAACTATAGCGATGACATATGTCGTCGCTATAAACCTTAATTATAACATGAAGGAAAAAAAAATTGTTGCTAAAACCCCAGTTTCTTGTTCATTACATGTCTCAAGGTTGTTCGTATACTTACACTAGAACACCATCATCATCAAGATCAGCTGCCCGGAAATCAACTTCAGACTTCAACACATCTTAAAAAAACAAACCCCACCTAATTATACTGTGCTTGTCATCCATGGATTAAGGGTGTTGAGTGTTGACAATGGTGAAGGGGACCAAATGGAAACTAGAATTAAAAAAAAAGACCTTAAAGCGTCAACCTTTTTTATTAAACAAATAAAAGGGGTTGAGTTAGGTACAAAACAAGCCTCACACTGTCACACATACCAAACCCTGACTTTATTCTTTAATGTATATATATATATATATAATTTATATATACGACAACTTATATACATTATTAATTTTTGGTAAGACATGAATATTTGACTTTCAAAAGGTTGAAATCTACCGATAATTTAGACATCTTTAGATCAACGACACTTGATAGCCTTAACGTCATTCTCATGGCGCCCTACTAACTAGGGTATTATTTTGGAGTGTGTATATATATACAACTAATCATTTATATGTACATATCGAAGTTTCACTTGTGTTAATGGAATTCCCAACACATTTTTCGGTTCAAATGGATACCTAGGGTTGTAATTTATACACAAATGGATGGGTTTGCAATCGTGCTCATGTATGGTGAATGGAAGAGAGTAAAAAAGGATCTTGAAGACTTACATAAAAATCATGTTGCTTTTTCAGATTTTCTCGAACTAAAATTGAATAAATCATATGTGAAAACTTCTTTCGAGATCTGACAACTTGAACTTTTTAATTATTCAAGAGGTATGATGTTTGAATTCAAATATTTTTGAATTTTGGAAATATATACCAATCAAAGTAAATAATGACTTATCACTTGGTTTAACGTTTGATATGTTTTCAGGGGACACGTTTGATTGAATAGATGGTTTGACTCAGATTAAAATCTTTCCGCACCTTTTTCCAAGACATTTTCTTGACAAGATATTTTTCGAATTTTGCACACAAATAGATCAACGCCCAGTTTTTTTTTTTTTGGACAGCAAGAAAAATTTATTGAAACACCAAAGGGGCTAGTGAGAGGCTAGAATTACAAAGAAAAAAGAGAACTATCCATCAGAATCTTAACCCAGGATTCCCAACAAACACCCCCCAAACTTGGATATGTGCTTGATCCAACTAAACGCCAAAAACTGCACTAAGTTAACAATCTTAGTCCCTTTCTGCACCTTGTTGTTAAAAATAATATCGTTTCTATTCTTCCAGATGAACCAGAGAAACACAATAACTACAGCCTCCATAATAGCTCTCGAATGTTTTTGTAACCCCGAGGAATTGACTGCGTCTACCAACTCCCCCAAATTACCAAAATAAGCAGGGAATTTAGCCCACCAAATATGTATAGACTCGCAGCAGTCTCCCAAGTAGAAGAACATTCAGCAAAACCATGTTGAGCAGATTCCCACCTTAGAGTTACACATTGGACACAACCCTGAAGCGACACCAATCCCTCTTTAATTAATCAGATTGTCACGAGTGGGGAGTCTATCCATCCGGTCTATCCAGTACAGGATATTTACCTTACCTGGCACCTAAGGATTCTAGCACGTCTGTCTCTCCCCGTGAACAAGAATCACTTTGTAACGCCCTAAAAATAGGGATAACAAAAAGTTTCCATAAATGGAGAAGTGGTATAAAGTTTGCCATAGCAAGAGCCTCCCAAAAAGGGGAAATATACAAATAACTTGTTTAATCACAAATCTGTAATTTAACGGATAAATAAACAACAACCAACTAATCTAATTTATACATCTAGAAAAGAGATTACAAAAGGGGTGTCATCTATAAACCCAAATCTTCCAAAAATAGTTCAAGTGCCAAAATCCCCAAGCTCTTGCCCAAAGCATCTAAACTTGCCTAGGAGTCGCGACGCTAATACCTGAGATACAGATCGACACCAAACAAGTGTTAGGCCAAAAAGCCTAGTGAGTTGGACAATAATAAGCATGCATGAACAGTCACAATTTCTTATCAGCAGTTAACCAGTATTCAATTATATGTGGAGTCATTAGGGGAGACCCAAAGCACCAATCAATTCCACTCCAAAGAGTCGATGCACCTTGATGCCCTTAACAAGGAACACCCCAAAGGCCCGGCACACCCGGAGATCATACCGTAAAGGAAACTTTCCGAGTGGCGGAGGTCTAGGCACATACCATCCCGGTGGTGCCCCAAGACTACATCCTCCTAGTGAACTTGCCTTGATTCGTCCAACATAATGCATATAGGAGGTCCTTAGGTATATTTCAACCCAACATATTTCCATACCGACTACGGGTACAATGTTACCATCCTATCCTCATGAAGTCCAACAAAAGTCCCAAATGACAATTATATTCATCATGCATATAAATATGTCACCAAAGTGATATTCCAACTAAAACCATCATAACACACATATATGCATACATTTAACATATCAAGGTACTCATTTTATATATCCATGGGAGAAGCCCCAAATAATGGTACACATAACCTAAAACATAGCATATCACCAACATCCATATTTCCAACCATTTTCATCAAGAAATCCCAAATACTTGAACACATAGAGAATGAAATAACAAATAAAAGATTATGATGTGTATCTAGTTTTAACAAAGGTTTAGTAAACTCACAATCTAGGTTTTGTACCAAAACCTAGAAAAGATGAAAACCCTAGATTTGAGGAGATGAGATTTGAAGTGGAGAGGAGTAGCTTGAGGAGAATCTTCACTAGATAAGCTTGGATGAAGCTTAATGATCAATAAATGACCCTAACAACCCAAACCCTAGGAAATAAATGAAGTAGGTGATGAAACCCTAAAAATCGTCTCCAATAAGTGTTCTCCCGTTTTTTGTAAAGTGAAAGTGAGAAATGAGGCTGCCAAAGTGTTTTAAATCCACCAGACCTCGCGGGCGATAGTGCCCGGCGATAGTGCCATGGGCACTATCGCATGTCAAAATCGCGAAGGTTCCCACCCCCACGGTACAAACTCGGCGATAGTGCATTTGGTGATAGTGCCAAGGCACAATCGCGGGGCACAATCGCTGGCATCCCTCAGCCCACGGTACGTCCTTGGCGATAGTGCCAATGGCACAATCGCCAGGCACAATCGCGCCAACCCAAAACAGCCCGAAACTTAACCAAATTCGATAGCGAGTGAGAGGTTTGAACGATTAACAAATGTAATTCAATTATATGACATTTCGACATAATAATGATCATAAAGGTGCGCACAAAGACACGTATTCACACATAAGCACAATTAATGTATTAAGAGAGACAGGATACTTACCTTAAGAATTTACGGGTATTACAAACTTCACCAATCAAAGCACGTAAGGAAGCAACCGAGAAGAGACCATTGTTTTTCGGACATCACCTCCGTTGATCAATTTTCTCAGTGGCACTAAACAGATTGTTGAAGGGGATTTCAAGGAGACATTATTGAGAATAATGATCAAAATGTGAACGATGAAAAATATGAATTTAGTAATAATCATTTTCCCCACACAAAAACAAACATATTATATGATCCGTGGATTATGGGTGTTAAGTGTTTAAAAATGGGAAGTAGAATACAAAAAGGCTTCAAATCGTCAAGCCTTGTGTTATATTAAAAAAAATAAAGTTCTAGGATTTGAGAAAATGCTTAAATCGTATACTCAGTGCGGTTTAACTCTAAAACCGTATCACAAACACCTTTACTTTTAGAAAAAAAAATTAACCGTTTGACCCATTCTCATTTTAGCTAAATCTTTTACTTTTATCCACTTAAACCGTAAATATAAAATACAACCTAATCAACTTATTTTCGTGAGAACTGTGAGAATTGTAACTTTTACATAATATGATATAAATTTCTTGTTAAACCTATGAACTTTATATTTTGTGAAGGCATGTGGAGGCTATCGCCTTCACTATAACTTTTCAATAAGGTCACCACATTCATAAAATATAATGTAATCTTCAGACAATATAGAATATTTTCATTATTTTTTACGTTTCTAACAAAAATGAAAATTTTTCACGTGATCCTAATTAAGTCTCGACCTGTGCAGGGTCGTGCCTGGGGGAGAGCGGGTCGGGCGTACGCCCAGGGCCCAATATTTTTTTAGTATATAGTATAATAAATAAGTAGTAAATAAAAGAGACAAATTTTTTTAGTATCTTATAGGACCTACAAAATTTTGTATTTTACTTAGAGCCCAAACATATATTAATTAAATACATTTAAAAAGAAATATGTTAAAAGTTAATTGGTCGTACATTTTATAGTATTGTTTATTATTTTTCTAAGTTTTTTATCTAGTAACAAAGTCTAAAACTATTTGCCTAAAAAACTTTGATATATCTTCCATCTTCATTTCCCACTCATCCCATTAAAAATTCAAAGTCTAATGGGACTCAAATAATTTGGTATTATATTAAGGACTCAAACATGTATTAATTAATTACATTGGAAAATATAATATGTTAAAAGTTAATTGATCGTTCATTTTATAGTATTGCATATTGTTTCTCTATGGGTTTTTTTATCTAGTATCAAAGTCTAAAACTACTAACCTAGAAAATATTGATATATTATCCATCATTCAACTCACACTAAATCTTTTAATTATTCCATCTGCATTCTATATTTATATTAGAATATAGTAGATTTATTGTTATTAACTAAGGGAACCCGCTCTTACCTTTTGAAAAAAAAAACCCAACCATATGAGATGGTTCAACTTATATATATACCCTTATTTTTTCAAACATCATTGACTCTTTATTACCTAATATTGAGTGTATTAATCTTAAATACTATCTTATCTATAAAACAATAATTAAATCTTAAACTATAACCAAAATGGGTTTTGATTCTAAGATTGACGGTTTTGAAAAAGTTTATTTCAACCCAAAAAATTTAAAATGGACAAACATTAACCTACGATGAGATGGAAATCCAACTGTTTTTATATTGATTTACATAGACATAGAGTATTACTTCGAATACTCAACATTTTGACCCAAAAGTATGTCATTTTATATATTAAATGTACATTATAAGGATGTTTTTGACGATAGAACAGATTAATGATACTATGTAAAATTGATATGGTAGATAACATTAATTTAGATATAATTATTAATTGATTTTGCATATAGGAATACTAGGAAAAACGAATTTATACGATTATTAGTATTTTTGAATTCAATTTTATTTCTTTTAATAAAAATATATCAAATATTTTTCTTTTCATAATTATTGAGGGTCCATTTTCTACATTTCGCCCAGAGTCCATAAAATGTCAGGAACAGACCCAGACCTGGACCTGTGTACCTATAAATTAGATGAAATTACTCTATTATTTATAATAGCAAATGAAAAAAAAAGGGTATGCATTTGTTTGTAAGTTTAAAGAGCACGTCTTATTTGGAAGGTTGCATTACATTCATTACTGATTACACCTTCAGGAAAAAATTAATAATAACAATAATCCTTGTAACTGTTGGTTGCACATAAATAATCTCTCACCAGTACATGTTATAACCACAACCTACAAGTTTCAACTTTTAACAACAAAACCAAAACCATAGTATTCAGAATGAATGAATGCTCTAAAGTTCCAAACTAGGAACATTCACAAAACAAAACGATACGATCACGGGCCCCGCCAAATCCCCAATCAAACACCCTGTAAAACAACGCAACAATGAACGTCAAAAATCACTGGTCTAAAATCAAACCAAATAAACACAGTAAATCCCGCACGTAAACCGTATTGTAGAGCTGGGAAGGGTAGCATCAAAAATGGAGATTGTAGGGTTTGTAACCTACTTTTTGGTCCAACATATTCTTCAAAATGAAGAAAATTGAAGAGAAAATGTCACATAAAAATAAAGAGAGTCCCTTTGATTTGTTAATAATTTTGATTTTCGTTCCTGTGGTTTAAATTTTTCCATTTTCGTCCCTATGGTGTGTATTTTATGCTATTTTCGTCCCTGGACTAATTTCTACCTTTAAGTGCAAGGGACCAAAAAAAGAAAAAAAATGTAAACCACAGGAACCAAAAATCTAAACCACAGGGACGAAAATTGCAAATTTTAACAAACCACAAGGATGAAAAAGGTTATTTACTCAAATAAAAATCTTCAAATATGGAGAATCCCCAAAATTAAATGGAAAGAAATGGTGTTTTATGGTTCCCACCAATCAAGTTGAATGTAGAGTGAATTACTTTTTTCGTCCCTGTGGTTATTGAAAATTGCTATTTTCATCCTATACTATTGATGACAATTGCTATTTTCATCAAGTTAAATATAGAGTGAATTACGATTTTCATCCTTATGGTTTACAATTCATTGTTGTTTTCGTCCTTATGATTTACAGTTTATTGTTGTTTTCGTCCTTGTGGTTTACAATCCATTGGCGTCAGTGTAGGAATGAAAAACACAATTTCAAAACCACTTAGACGAAAGTCGCAACTTTTAACAAACCATAGGGACGAAAAATGTAATTTACTCTTAATGTATTTTCATTTTATACAAGTTTTATTTGAAAATTTGTTGGGATATTAAATCTATTTAATATTTTAATAATATAATTAATGTTGAAATCTCCAAAATGGAGAAACTGTCAAGAGTTGAATGCAAGAGATTTTAACTTTTACTCCTCCACTTTGGAAAAACTTAGAGAATCTGTTGGAGACGCTCTTGGGAGTAGAGTTTGTAAAAAGGTCTTGAGAAAATGATATTATGAAATTTGTTCCGAAAGTTTAACAGAAAAGAAAGAAATATGAAATAAAGAGAGAAATCACGAATCTAACGTGTGGTGCTTACCAACTGATTGACCAGATGACGGGCGGAAAAGGGTTGCACCAATCCCAGCTCCTATCGACGCACAAACTAGTGATGCACCACATCTAACCGTAACACCATACACCTTCTTCCCAAGAAGTTTAACTTGCCGGCTCTTGTTATCAGTATCATCAATCTCGTCGTCACAAGATTTTGAGTAATCACGAACGAACCGGTAACATTCCATCCCAACTTGAACAAGCCATGATGCTGCAACTCCTAAAAAGTGACCTGCTCACCCAAATCAATGTCTCTAGTGTTTAGATCCATAAGTTCAAGTAAACGAACCAAACCAATATATCCCACCTGAAGTAGGGTCCCCGCGCGCGCGCACGCGGGGGGGGGGGGGGGGGGGGGGGGGG
The DNA here is from genome assembly GCA_954870635.1 of Arctium minus. NCBI lineage: Eukaryota > Viridiplantae > Streptophyta > Magnoliopsida > Asterales > Asteraceae > Arctium > Arctium minus. The sequence continues at coordinate 77,277,196 of OX941093.1, read as the reverse complement.
GGGGGGGGGGTTGTAAAATGTACGCTGACATGATCTCTACCCCAAAGGGTAGAGCGGCTGTTTCCGTGAAGACCCCGGCTTGTGCAAAGGATGCAAAATTAAGGGTTATCATCGTAAATAACCACATGGGGTAAAAGTCACCTCCAAACTTTTTCTCACAAAATAGGCAAGAAACCGCAAGTCAATGCCACAAGGCACTCTTCCTTGAGGTTTCTTACATTTTCTGACACACCCAAATGAAAAGTGGGCCCACCGCAAAAATAAATTGAGACACGGCAGCTTGCGGCACCGCAAGAAAAAGTGTATTGCAGCGTTGACTTGCGGTTTCTTGGCTATTTTGTGAGAAAAAATAAAATGGTGGCTATAATATAAAACTTTTTTCATGAGGTTGCAAGCAAACCACCATTTTTAATCAAACCCATAAGAGAAAAAGAAACATTAACTTCATAAGAATGGATAATTTTTGATAAGTTGCGAAAACGTAAATGCAAAAGTAATTATCATACTTGGCAGCTTCTATAAAGTCGCTTATTGCTGCAAAGCATTACTACACTTTGTATCTTTGCAAGACCTATAGTTTTGCTTGCATATGGTGTCGAAATATGGTTTGAAAAGTTAAGACACTTATAAAATCTAGCAGGGTTAGATAGTTCTCTCTAGCTATGCTGTTAATATCGGCGATATATCACTGGATATCGGACCTTGGCAAAATATCGGTTCCGATAATATCGCCGATTTTTGCCGATATTTGAGCGATATTTTGACCAAAATATCGGTCTTAAATACCGATCTTTTAGAGGGTTTTTTTGGGCTTTTTAAAAAACTATTGGGCTTTATATATTACTTGGGCTTCTTTTAGTTAGTCAACTAAGTAGTCTTAGGTTTCCAATTCCAATGTTCTTCCACGGTTCTACAGTCGAGCTTTCTTCCAGGCACAAATACGATTACGATGTTGAACTATGTTTTTAATTAATGCATAAGATATGTTTATGGATGCATACATATATACTATATATATAATTCTAAGAGATATTATATGAACCGATACTTTTGGACCGATATACCACCGATATATCCAATATTTCAAATATCGGACCCTGACCGATATACCACCGATATCCGATATTATCAGCATAGTTCTCTAGCCATATATGTATAGTGATGTTCTGAACTTCAGACATCAATAAAAATTGAATAAGATATCAAGAATAAATCAATTGGTTTCATCACAAACTATATAAACCTAATTGTTACCAAGTAGCTACAAAAAATCAACCAGATCCTCAGTTCCTCACCTCTATTCTGCTACTCAAATAATCTAGAAACCGAACCAACTAACGACTCACTAAGCCTATTCCCCACCCTCTACCTCTCCACCTCGCTTCCTCCCGTCTATGCTATCTACAGATTCCCACCCTATTCTAGACATCATATTTGTAGTTTTGTTGTGAACTAACAGGTGTCATTGCTAAAATACATAAAAAGAAATACCGAGTGTAGAGTCTGATGTTGCCTACAGTTTGCAACCAAAAAACTTCTTTTTTCTTTTTTTTTTTCTAAATTTTTTTCCAAAAACTTACGGAAGTCCGAGGGCACAAGTGCCTCAGCGGTGATCTAGTCAAAGGAGAAGGCACCCTTACAGGGTATTCCAGAGGAGCTCCCTTGGAAGAAAGAATTGCTTTTATGGCCAAATCCCAGGCCTAGATGAAAACATTTGGCCCGTACTCCTATAAACACGTCTCATTGTTATTGTAAAACCCTAAGCCGAAATTAAATATGATTGACTCGCTAGTTCTGCCATGGAGCAAGTCATTTCTGACTGAACCACGTAAAAATTTGTGTTCTTCGTTTGCGTTGTTTTATATTCATGTTGCCATGTTTTTGCTCGTGTTTGTGAATCCCATATCCACACAGGATTTCCCAACAAAAAGGACAATAAAAGTATAACACAATGATCAATTTTAACCATCTTATTTGTAATTTTGTTGCAATAAAAGGTTAAAAAATTGTCTAAAATTGCTCAATCCAACATACATTGTTTTTTTTTTGCATTTTAAAGAGTATAATGGCTAACTTGCAGCAAAGCTAAAATTATGATGGTCAAAAAACTACTTCCCTCTAATTTCGTTAACAATATTATAATTCAAGCTTTTTTTAGACCTTTTTAAGTTGCAGGTTACAAAGCACTAAAAAGCTTGATATTATCATCATTAAGCTAAAGTTATATAATTACGGTTACAAATCAAATTACTTTTTCATAGTATTTGGAATCAATATTTAATTTTCTTTTGAGTAAATGAGCACTAATCATTTTAATTATTTACAAAATAACTTATCATACTGTTAAAATCATCATATAAAGTATCTTCAAACAAGTGTATATGCATTTTTTTCATAATGTTCAAAGCATCAAAAAACACGTGTAAATAACTAACCTCTAAATGTCGTTCTGCTGACACAAAAAAAGTAAGTGAAAATTGGCATCCCTCTGTTAGCTTTGCGCACTGCAGACTTTGGGACATCTAGCAAGAACAAAAAAAAATTTGGTTACCCAATTAAATTATATGAAGTTGGAATGTGGCAATAAAGCGATGCATGTACCTTTAAGAAGCTTCCATGCCGCACGCTGTGAGAAATGGTGAACTGCAAGTCGTTCCAGAATCCGTCTAGTAGTAACAACACTAGTCTGAGATAAAGAAAATATCAGCCTATTGCTAACCAGTTGAGAAAGTTGAAAATGATTCAATAGCCACAATCAATATCATTGTTTAAAGCTAGTCTATATAGGAAGCTTAATACACCTATAATGTAATGAAGCTATTAATTGGTCTAAGAAGCTTAACAAACTCCATTTCCTCCATACAAGAAGCCTGATACACCTATGATGTGATGGATTTATCAATTGATATAAGAAGCTTAAAAAACTCTATTTCCTCCATTCTCTGTTACCCATATGATGAGTCCTATCTTCATCATCCTTCAAATCGAGTAAATAAGACCCTTTTTTGTTATCCTCACTTCGTTGAGTAGAACCTACAACATGAAAATGTTAAAATGACAACAATGAAGAGGACCTAAGAGTTCAAGCCCAGCACACGAAAGAGTCTTTCAACAATCGATTTTAAATCCATACATGACGCTCTTTCTGGTCTTTCCTTGTTGTAACCTCTACATCACTTGCTATATATTTTCCCTATCGTATATACCCTTCTATCCCAAAATAAATACAATAATCGGTTGATCCCACATGATTGTCCAAACTAATTGCAACATTTCCCTTATGTGTAAATAATCGATAAAGATTTACCTTTTTATCCATTAATAATCATTAAAAAACCGGTAAGAGACTTTGGTTCCAAGATTCGTCTACTTTGTCCTTATTGAAGTATTTTAGATGTATCGCTAATAGTCAAACACTTTTAATCTCGTTGCACTATGTATCAAGTCAAAGATAACCTTCAACCTAGTAAAAGGATATATATATATATATATATGTTTGTCAAGTGTCAATTATAAAGCATTCATAAACAATTTAGTTGTCGGTTGCAATGCCCAAATAATAGTTATGTCAGTTTAACATTACTCTCTCCTATATATTCCTCCAAGGTAACAAAGCACTCTGCCAACAAATTCAAATTTTCAAGAGTTCTCTTGACAGTCCTTAGTCTAAACTCCTAAAAGCATACAAAAAGATACTCCTTTTGGCTGTCTAGTTGAGATGAAAAAAAAACCTGTAACACAAACTGTTTCACTGGGGCCAGAATACGAGATCCATAAAGACAGTCATGAGTGATGTATTCAACATGTACAAACAATTTCATACTTACTTCACGAAGGATTTGCTTTACTGATTTCTTGAAAGGTACAACCAGGTCCAATTGATGCTCATCTGAAGAGTCCGGTAGGAAGTCATCACTGTCATCATCTTCCACATGAGGCACGAAAAGTGGCAAATAAAACAATAGAAAAGACCTCAACGATGTCAACGCAAATGATCTCGGCTGGAAAGCAGAGAACAACGGTTTCAGCTCAATGTAATACTCTTTAGTCCTGTAGTTCAGAGTATCATGCCGAAAGATTGATTCAGATGCAGTCCTTAAACTACTAAGGTAATCTTCAGTCATAATAGGAGGGACAGCAGCAGCATCACAATAAGCAACTCTTCTTCCACCAATGCTGTTTTTCGATATAATGAATCATTAGTATCTTGATAAACAAGCTGGAATACTTCTTAGTTCTAAAATTCTAATCATATCAATTACAAAATGAAATCTATAATCCCTAAATTAGCAATAACATAAATCCTCATGAATCAAACAGTCCTCAATCCTTCAAAATCACACAAATTCGCATAAATCCCCATGCGCATGATGAAAAACGGAACTAAGTAAGTTTTTACACATACACAATTGATCGTTCAACGTACAGTGAACAAAACAAAGTAAATAACAATAATTAAAACTGTAGATCTTATATAAATTAATAAAAACACATAAAATGAAACAAGGAATGATGATATGGTGTACCCGAACAAAGCCCTAGATGCAAAGGGGGTATTGGCGGCGACATAAGCAGCGGCGGAGGAGGCAGCAAGCGTGGCGGAGTATAAACCGGTAGAATGTAGGGTTTGGCCATTGACGTTTGGATTTTTCTTCAATAGATCCATAAGCAAAGCTATTCCCGCCATTGTTGTGTGATGGAAAATGATGTGGAGGATAAATCAAAAGTTGTTGAAATCTGATGCTGTTTGAAAACGATTTAGATTGAAGCGTTTATTGAGTTGTTCACAGGTTTTAGTGAATCATCGAGGAGCTTGCTGAAACGACACATACAGAAATGGAGATTGAGGGTTTGATGGGAGATGGATCGAAGAAGAAAACTGTTTGCTTTTCGGGTCTAATTACTGAATCCGGTGGATACGACACTGAAACTCAAACAAGTGGATTATGATGTTTATTATCAAATAAATGATTTTTTTAGTGTTATTTGGTAGGTTTTTTGTTATATCTATAATGAAAATTCTAAAACGGTTATACTACAATCTTTTGTATAATAATATTTACCACCCTTAATCTTTTGTACAATAATATTTATTACCCTTATAATGTTACATTTACCACTCTTACAATTACTTATTTAATTTATTTTATATCCCTTACTTTTTCATTTTTCATTTTACACCGTTATCATATTAACACAAATAATCGTATATGAACAAAAATGCAATGAAAAATATGTTTCTTTTTTTACAAATTATACCATTATAATCATCTCGTTAATACCTTCAAAATGAGCCCAATATTGAATATTTTTTAATTTAACCATACTATTAAATATCAAAATATATACGAATTATTTATTCTACTAAAACGGTTATTGTACAATCTTTTGTACAATAATATTTACCACTCTTACAATTACTTATTTAATTTACTTTATATCCCTTACTTTTTCATTTTACACCATTATCATATTAACACAAATAATCGTATATGGACAAAAATGCGATGAAAAATACGTTCATTTTTCTACAAATTATACCATTATAATCGTCTCGTCTGACCTTCAAAACGAGTCCAATATTGAATATTTTTTAATTTAACCGTACTATTAAATATCATGAATATCTACGAATTAATTTGTTTTCTATCCATACGTTTTATTTATTTTTCCACCATTAGCACATTAAAATACATAATCGTAAAATACGTTTCATTCTTATTATAAATTATATCATTATAATTTTTTCGTCAATAATTGTAATATAAACTAATTATTGTATATTTTTATAGGTTTAAAGTTTTATAAATTGTGATTCTTAGGTTATGATTGATTGTTGATGACATATCTATAAGAAAGTAACATTAATTGTTCGTTATTTACTTACATTCTGCTGCATTACGCGGGTATATGCCTAGCTATATAATGAAAATTCTAAAACAGTTATACAGTTATTGTACAATAACATTTACTACCCTTACAATGTTACATTTATCACCCTTACAATTACTTATTTAATTTACTTTATATCCCTTATTTTTTTTATTTTTCATTTTATACCGTTATCATATTAACACAAATAATCGTATATGAACAAAAATGCAATGGAAAAATACGTTCCCTTTTTTACAAATTATACCATTATAATCGTCTCGTCAATACCTTCAAAACGAGCCCAATATTGAATATTTTTTAATTGAACCGTACTATTAAATATCAGAATCTATACTATATAATGAAAAAACTAAAACGGTTATTGTACAAACTTTTGTACAATAACATTTACTACCCTTACAATGTTACATTTATCACCCTTACAATTACTTATTTAATTTACTTTATATCCCTTGTTTTTTCATTTTTCATTTTACACTATTATCATATTAACACAAATAATCATATATTAACAAAAATGCAATGAAAAAATACGCTCATTTTTCTACAAATTATATCATTATAAGCGTCTCCTCAATATCTTCAAAACGAGCTCAATATTGAATATTTTTTAATTTAACCGTACTATTAAATATCATGAATATCTACAAAATAATTTGTTTTTCTATCCATACGTTTTATTTTATTTTTCCACCGTTAGCACGTTAAAAATACATAATCGTAAAATACGTTTCATTCTTATTATAAATAATATCATTATAATTTTTTTCGTCAATAATTGTAATATAAACTAATTATTGAATATCTTTGTGGGTTTATGTTTCATAAGTTGTGATTCTTAAGTCATTGTTGATTATTGATGAAATGTATATAAAGAAATAGCATTAATTGTTCATTCTTTACTTACATTTCGCTGCATCGCGCGGGTATATGCCTAGTAATTTATGAATTAATTTGTTTTTGTAAATTATATTTTTTTTTTTGTTTTGGAGGTTATTTTCTGAGATGGAAAATGTATGTTTTTTAATTGGGAGTGCTAATAACATCTCCAATAACTTCTTAAAAATGGTGATTTTTAAGCTCCAATCGACTCCTCAAAACCTTCTCCAAAATGAAGAAAAATTGTGAAAGAGGTGATGAAAATCACTAACCTTTGAGATATCTCTAAAAATGATAATAAATAATTTTTTATTCATTTTATCAATTAAATTGTTTTAAATTAAATGTTTATGATAGATAAATCAAATTTAAGAGTTGTATTAAATATCTTAATAACTTAATTAATTGTGTAATCTTCAAAATAGAGAATCTATTGGAGATGAAAATGATATTTTTTTTGGAGATTTTGACATTTTTACTTCTCCGTTTTGAATAAACTATTAGAGTTGCTCTAAGTTTGGGGAAAAACTATTAGAGTTACTTCTCTGTTTTGTCATTCATGTTGTAGCCCAGTGGTTTGGTAACATCATGGGGGGTCAGTGGATGGTATCCCTGACTACCCAAGTTCGAACCCCGTGGTGAGCATCCTGTGACATCCATATCATGGGTCTGCCACTTAGTGGTACCCTTAATTGGGTTGGGTTGTGGTCCACGGGGATTAGTCGGGTGGCACCCTTAAGTGGGAGTCTGGATACCCCGGGAACGTGTGTGTGTATTAACTTGACGTTCAAAAAAAAGTTTGGGAAAAAAACATGGTATAGCTCTCCCGGGAAACTTAACGAATATGTCACTTTCTGATATCATTGAGTTACTACAATTTCCTCCTATTCCTCTTTCTATTTGCCACAACTCATGCTACATCAGTAACATAACCCAGACCAAGATAAAATATAACGAAGGCATTAGGCCATAAGGGGTGGTGAGGGATTGCCAAAGAAAATGAGATGTAGGTCAGATAGTCGAAGTGAAAAAGATTGAGTAACGCTTTAAACATATTCGAGAAAAATCACGGCATTATTACATTTTTGCAAGTAAGACATCAAATATATATAAATTTTCTTCAAATATTATTTTACAAACTATTTAAAACATTTTTTAGGGTTTAATCAAGGGGCATGCTAAATGCACCAAATCTATTAATTTTCTCATTGCACACATCAACATAAAGACTTAGACCCTGTTTACCAAACTCTCATCAGACAAATGCTTACCGGTTGTCACCCACCCGACTGATGAATATGGAAATAACTGAAAAATCTTACCCGATAAGAGTGTTAGGTCATCAAGGATTTAAAGATGATCTCCTATTCGGCTTACAAATCTTATCTTGTGATATTTGTACATCCCTTATACTTATAAAATTTTAAGGTTATTTGTAATAACTTAGCCATGCTTCAAAAGACCAGTGAAGTCGAAAACCAACTTAAATCAACAAGAAGTAAATCTCCATATGCGGATCAAGATAAACTTCCAACCTTACTAAGCTACTTACCTGCCGAATTACCCCTTCTTAATATGCGGGTATCCTACCTACCGAATTACAACGCTTCAATTACGTAAGACATTGTGATAAGCCGAATTTATCTTCATAAATAGGCTAGTCCCCTCTTTGTCAACATCCTTATGACAAAAATGGTAGGAACATTTTATTGCACAAAAGACTTTCACCTAAATTCTAAATTATGGAAACCTTCTCCAAAAGATCAGAGAAATGATATTTGCCAGATATATTTCCTTGAGGTGTTGTCATCTCAAGGTACAAAGATCAACTTTACTTTATGATGAGTCACATCAAATACTTTATTCTTGTTGTAAGAAAATGTCTGACATCCAATACCAATATGACAGGTGTCATCAACATTTAATGCACAATGTGGTATTTAAAGGTGAAGAACTTCTCCATGCAAGTTACGCTTTAAGAGATCTCAGTGCACTCAAGCAGAAAGTTGGCAACCGTGCTCTATCTCTAAAACTTCATAGCTTTAACTTCATGTATTCAAGTTGTGTTTAAGTTTTTTCTTGTTACTTTGTGAAAGATTGTTATGAGAGATTTATCTGTTATTTTCCGCAACAATCTTAAAGTTTTATATGTGTAATTCTTGATAGTTATATCAATGAAGAATTAAAATTAAATGAAAAAAAATTAAGTATTGTATTCAACCCCAATTTTACAATACATGTTTACTTCTGCCTTTACTTTTTGGGATCAACAAAGAGACATAGCAACGATAAAAATCTTACCCAACAAGTGCGAAAAACGATTTCGGTAAGCGTTTTATCAGATAAAATACGTTTAACACAATCCATTTTGATAGTCAATAATGTTATCCGACAAAGTAAAGTGAGGGTGACCACTCATGCCAGTAAATACTTACCCCGTAAGCGTTTGATAAATAACCCGCTTACTTTTCATATTTTTAATGTATTTAATTTATCTTGATTATGATATAAATGAGATGGATGTAGCTAACACTAGGGGTGTAAATAATTCAAGTTTTTAACGAACTATTCGAACTCGAACTTGGTAACTATCGAGCTCAAGTCGATCTCGAACACAAAATAAAACTCGTTTAACTTAACAAGCCGAGTCTATAACACCAATGTTCGACTCGGCTCGTTCGAGAATTCGATTAAAATGTTCGAGTTGAGCCGAACTATTCAAACATACACTTATCCCAACCAAACATTCACATATATTCATAAATCATATAATAAAAATACAAAAATCATCGACATCGACCAATAAACAAGATAATCGATTGCGAGTTTAAGCCCATAAACAAGCATCAACCTCGATAATTCAAAAAATATTTGAGTTCGAGCCCTACTTTAAAAAGTCATTCGAACTCGAGACTGGTATAATTTTTTCGAATCGAGCTCGAATAATCTACTACTAAACTCGGTTCGGCTAAGCTGGTTTGCACTTTGCACCCCTTATCTAAACATCAAACCCTCATTTATGCAAAAACATGGATCCAAAATTCCCAAATTACTAGGCCTTGTTAGCCGGTCATCCAATGCGGATTTGCTGGGCGTCATTTTTTTAAGTGGGTCCCACAAAAGATTACTCAATAAATTTGCCTCTTACCATTCGCACCATACATACATAAAACCCTCCACCCTTTTACAAATATTATTACTTCATTTTCTTAATAGTTTTTTTGCCCCCTTTCTTCCCCCTACCTGCCGGCCACCACTCTCTCCTCCTACCTTCATCCACCGCCACCACCACCACCACCACCACCACCACCACCACCGTCAGCTGCCCATATAAACCACCCCACGATTTCTCCACTTTACCATTCTTACTTACATCCCCTTAACTCTCTCACATCTCTCTCATCCCCTTTCTCTCTCTCTCTCAATATATATGTACATATTATGTATATCTATCTTACCCACAAAAGCCTCACCTTTCTTGACTGTTTCTTGAACCTACACCAACCACCGCCGTCATCCGCCGCCGTCAACCACCACAAAAGAGGTACCCATATATACTTCTCAAAAGGGTTTTCGAAAAATTGACCTTTTTTGTAATCTGGCCAAGAATTCTTGGTGTACCAAGGTCAGATCTTCAAGAAAATAGGTCATTTTTCTTGTTTCTTTCTTAGTTTTATCAAATACCCACATCATATTTCTTGAGTTTGAGGGTTGAAATTTGAAAACACTTAGCTGCTGACCACTTGTGACCAAAAAAATCAAGACTTTTGGTATGTATTTGTTGAGGATTTGGTGTTTTTATCTTTCAAGATTGTTGGGTTTCATGGGAGTTGAATAAAGTGGCTTTTTTTTTTGTGACTTGTGAAAACCCTTGTGCCAAAATCTCTTCATATAAGTGTTTAATTGTTTGTTTGGCAACTAGGGTTTGTGTAGGATTTTGGAGGGTTGTGAGAATTTTTGGTTAAAGATTTTATGGTAGGCAAGCTTTAGGGTTTACATTGTTACTTTTGTAAATTAGGGTTTCTGAAATGGGTTATTAGTGAAAGTGGGTATATTTTGATAATTTTGTTTCAAACATGGCTGCAAATGGTTGTCAATGTTTTGTGGAATGGAAAGAGCAATTTGTTTCAAAGGAAAGGGGTAAGAGGGTAGTTCACTATTTCTTGAAAGATGTATCGGGTGAATCGGTGTTGGCGGTTGTGGGAACCGAAAGGAGTGTTAGGCATATGTTTTATGTGGTTGCTGAGGAGTTCTTGAAAGTCAACGAGGCCGAGAATTCGGTCAATGCAGGGTATAGGTGGAGGTCGAGGCGAGAGGTGGTGAATTGGCTTACTTCTATGCTATCGAAGCAGCATCGGCAAGGCGAACATTCTAGTAAGTTTTTTTTTGCGTTTGTTATATCTCGAAAGACTTGTGAATTGACATCGTTGTTAGAACGTAAAGCTTGAAACTTTATATTTGATGTAGCCTTACTTGGTAACTTTTAGTGCCGAGGAGTTGGGTTCATCAAAATTTGTATAATTGAAGATGTAATTTGAAATTGATCGATAGAAAATGTTGTTTTAGTAGATTGCTCAATTTGGGTTGATCCAAGATGATATGTAAGAGTAAGCAATAGAAAGATACACTCTTGTTATATATATATATATAGATAGATAGATAGAGAGAGAGAGAGAGGAACAAACGAGAACAAGGTCAAAAGAAGAGAACACGAAATGGCCAAATCACATGTAAATTTGCAATGAAATTACATGCAATTATGGAACAAGGCCAATGCAAGGGGTGCGGGCCAAGGTTGCACAAATCATTTGTGATTTTACTGTAAAATCACATGTGATTTGACTGTTATCTTGTTCTCTTATTTGGTCACTATCTCATTAGAACCCGTCTCTCTCTCTCTATATATAAAGTTCATATTTTTATCACTGAAAGTAAAATTTATATGAGAATTGTAAAATCACATGTGATTTGACCGATCTCTTGTTCTCTTATTTGGTCACTATCTCATTAGAACCCGACTCTCTCTCTATATATTATATATATATATGTAAAGTTAATATTTTTATCACTAAAAGTAAATTTTATATGAGAATATCACAATCTTTTGTTAGTTACTATTCTTCTATGGTAGCATCTGCCTGAACGGTCTCATTTTTATACACGGGGTTCTTTTCTGGTAAGTATATTATATTTATATACAACAAATACTCACACACACTCATTTGAACCCTTGACCTCCTGGGTGGCTGGGGTCAACCGGTAACCTGGGTACGTACCACTGGGCCAATGACCAGTTTGGTTACATGGGGTTCTTCTCGACTCTAACCAAACCAAGCGAACCCAATGATTCCCACGAGAAGTGGGATTCATTGGGTTCGTAAGATTTACGTAAACCTTTCTTATAGGCTCTAGAATATCTTATTTTGGCAAGTCGTTTGTTAGTCACATATAGAAATGGGACCCTGGAGCACCAGGAATCGGCTTTAAGTGAGTTCGGGAGGGAATATTTGGATGTAAACTTACCTTCGGAATTCCACTAAGGGGCAATCTTGGTTTTAAACACTTGCTCTACGGTTGGCCTATGGAAATTGTGTTGGATATAGAGCCTGATTTGGACTGTAAACTAGTCTACGACTTTACGGAATGTTCTGGAGGGGGGTGCTTTTTTAGGAAGGTGGGGCCCGGGATTCAGCCACCAGCCGAATCTTTGAATGGCTATGACGGTTAGGATATCAACGATGACGTTTTTTTTTCTCGTCCTATTCTTTTGCTGTATGATTTTATTCTAATAAAGGGGAAATCTTTTGTGAAGTTTCTAATGTAGTAACGATCTTTCCAAATTTGAAATTCAGAATCCCCTAAAAGCGATCACGTTTCGGGAGTCGGTGCTTCATATCAGAATCGTCTTGCGAGAAATTCAAAATTACGGACGCCGGATATAGTGTGGTCGGGTGTAGCATGGACGTGCGGTAAACAACTCAAACACTTCCCAGCCTTTTGCAGGAACGGGATTACAATAGCGGTAAGCATCTTTTTTTACTTCTGATTGATTGAATTCTTCGGGTTTTGAAAATTTCATAATGTGAGCCAAACGGAGTAATAAATTTATATGTTTGTTTTTTTGGAGATTTACACTATATATGTACATGATATGCTTACTTTATTTATATTTATTTCTTGAAATAAGGCACTGTTGTTAATACTTATAAAGCAAAAATAAAGAAATATTAAGTTAGTCTTTTAAGCGAAGATATTTGAAAACTTAAAATGGCGAACTCATAAATCTCAATCGAGTGATCTTAAATTTGGTTGAAAAAGGTTTGTAATTTATGATTGAAATAATGTTAAGTATCGAGGCGAAAGCGTCCACCTGAAATTGAGACCACCAAAATGGCTGGTGGCTCAAAACCGAGCGAACTGAAAGATGCCAAACTGACTGAACCAACCCATGTTCAAATTTTCATTTGGAATATAACCCTTTTGACCACCAAAGTGAACGTGCGTTTTTAACTTCACAACAAGAGGATATATATATATATATATAGTGGATGGATATTTTGCAACCCTGAAAAAGGTTGCAACCCTTGCAACCCACATCTTAACCGTTGGATTCATGATCGACGATTATTTTATTTTTATTTTTCTGTTTTTTTTAATTAAAAGTATTGGGCCCCATATCTATTGTAATCGCCGATCATGAATCCGACGGTTAAGATGTGGGTTGCAAGGTTTGCAACCTTTTTAAGGGTTGCAAATAAAACAACACCTATTTATAGATATGGGGCCCAGTACTTTTAATTAAAAAAAACAGAAAAATAAAAATAAAATAATCGTCGATCATGAATCCAACGGTTAAGATGTGGGTTGCAACCTTTTTCAGGGTTGCAAAATATCCTTCCACTATATATATATATATAATATGTATATGTATGTATGTAGAGGGAGGTACATTTTTGGGAACCTTAAATATTTTAGCAACCTAGGAACCACCTTTTTTTGTAAGTATTCGTGATGAATGTTGTGATAGATATTCATGATGAATAACATGAGTATTCAAGTCATGATGAATAACATGACAGGTATTCATGATAAATAATATTCATCATGAATACTCACAAAATAGGTGGTTCCCAGGTTCCTAAAATATTTAAGACCTGCCCCCCTATATCTATATGTATATAGGGTTGGGTTCCGGTGAGAACCACTTTTTATGAGAAGGTGAGAAAAGGTGAAGTTACCTTTATATCGTGTAAATGTTTGTCGTGATATATGTGAAGATACCGTTATATATATATATATGTACGTACGAATGTATATGTATGTTTGTTTCCTTTGTTTCTGACTTTCTGTTTTGTTTGCACCAACACTTTTGACGTAGAGCTTATTCTTCCCATCATCATTGCCTTTAATTTTTTAGGTACAATCATTTGTGTTTGTTATGGCCGAAGAGGAAAAACGTCATCTTGCATATCTCGAAGATATGTACGAAGATCGAAAGGGTCAAAAGAAAGTCAAAGTGAGATGGTTTCACCACAATCAAGAAGTACAAGGCGTCGTCACCCTTCGAAATCCTCACCCAAAAGAGGTTTTCATCACACCTTACGCACAAGTCATCAGCGTCGAGTGCGTGGACGGCCCCGCCATCGTCTTGACTCGTGAACATTACGAGAAATGCGTATCTATACTTCCCGTAGATCTACTAACTCGAGTTCATCTTTGCTTGAGACAATTCAAGAACAACCGTGTGAAGCCGTTCAAATTGAGTAAATTGTGTGGATATTTTGACCAGACGATTTTTTCTATCCTCGATACGGATTTTCTTGAAGATGAAGAACATAGCCCGGGTGATAACGTTAAGGTGGGAGCGAAAAGACCTAGAAGTTCTAGAGGGCGGCAGGTGGTGGTGCCGCCGTATGATCCATCATGCATGAACTTGAAGTACGAGATGCTGAGAAGGAGGCTCATCCCGAAGTACGTGAAGAACCAAGCTTTAAATACGCCTTTTTTCAAAGTTAACGAAAATATAGAGTTGTTGTGCCAAGATAGCGGTATTCGTGGATGTTGGTTCCGATGTACCGTGTTGCAGGTTACACGGAAACGATTAAAAGTCCGATATGATGATTTGCAAGATGAAGATGGAAGTGGTAATCTTGAGGTATAAAGTTTTATTCTTTCGGACACTTTGATATTTTCATCTACAGAAATGACCTTTTTACCCCTGCGTATCTGTGTGAGATTTACTGTGTGTACGTTTGGTTTGGTTTGGTTTGTAACTGGTTTTTGACTCGTTTTTCGATTTTAAGGAATGGGTTTCGGCTCTCCGATTGGCCATGCCTGATAAACTTGGGATGAGATATTCGGGTCGGCCAACTATGCGGCCAGCACGTTTGCAAGATGAGACAAACGTTGCTTTTGAGGTCGGTTCCCCGGTGGATGCGTGGTGGAGTGACGGATGGTGGGAAGGAGTGGTGACGGAAATCGGTGATGAATCTGGGGATGGAGATGTTCGAGTTTATGTTCCCAGTAAGTTCTTTGATCCCGATGATAAAAATCTTTAGCTTTATTACATATCGCTTCGACCCATTTCAATCTTGATAACGTGAACTTTGTATAACGTAGTGTTATTCCTTATTCTTTGATCCCGATGATAAAATCTCTAGCTTTATTACCGTATCGCTTTGACCCATGATAACGTGAACTTCGTATAACGTAACCGGGCTAGTTTGGTTTGGTTGCCCTGCCGAATCTTGATTCTCTATGGTTCTTGAGCCCGAACCTTTGTCATGTGGCATGTATGCAAGTGCAACCATAGCTTATTTTTTGAGCTTATTGAAAAAGCCTAGTTTGGTTAGCTATAAACTATGTTTTTGAAAAGTTACCTCAAGTAGTGTTTCAATGAACTTCAAGAGCTTTTTTTCCTTTCCAATTATGACCCTGATATTTTTCCAATTAGCTTTTATAGTTTTTTAACATGTTATTTTAGGTCATTTTACATTGTCATCCAACTTATTAGCTTTTTGGCGAACAACTAGTTTTTCAGCTAACGGCTAGCTTTCTAACCAACTAGTAGTTTGGCTAGCTTATCGGCTAGTTTTCTAGCTTTTTAGCTCATGGCTAGCTTACCGGCCAACAACCAGTTTGGCTAACTTATCTGCCAGTTTGCCAAACATAGCCAAAGACTCGAGCTTTACATTCCGTCACATTTTCAGGTTTGAATCTTTGTTCTCTATGCTTCTCGAGCCAAATCATGACAACTTTAGGGGTTCTTTGGTTGGTTTTTTACCAAGTCCTGTATGGATTGAGAATGTTTTTGTTTGGGAGGATTTTTTGATAAATGGAAGGAGCGTTTTTTTTTTAATTTAATTGAGAGGGGCAGGTTTGGAAAAACTTGGCTTTCTGTATAAAGCTACCCCAAATAAGCTTACTGAATAAGCCACTTTCTATATCCTTAAGCCACTACCAATAGCTGTGAGTTTCATTACGCTCATTAAGCTGGTCCTTAGCCTTGTATAATGTTGTGTTTTTCCCAGGTGAATCTTGATTGTCTATGCCGTATCTGACCCGATATTTTCTTCTCTTTTTGTTGACAACAGGCGAAACGTTGTTTCTTGAACTACACAGAAAGAACATTAGAGTTTCGAAAGATTGGGTGGGAGACCATTGGGTTGATCTCGAAACAAAACCCAACATCCGTTCATTGATGCCTGCAAATACGAGCCCGAACGTAGACGAAACTAAACACGAAAGTTTGCTGATTTCGTTCAAAGAAACTCCGGCCTCTAACGACCCGCCTGAAGCCGATGACGGTTTAAATAACGACACACCGCTTCAAGAGGACGGCACTGGTCGTAAAGCCGAGCTCCATGAGAAAGAAAACAACCCAAATTCGACCCACGATGATGACGATACCGAAATTGCCAAAAAGGGCGTGAATGTAGGAAATCTCGATGCAGGATCGTGATGTGGGTCGAGCGGAACGAGATACCGAATACCGAATGGCGGTTTGTGAATAGCAGTGATCAAATGAGGTTTTAGGGTTTGTACTTTTTTACTGATTGTTTTTAGGGGTTCAATTTAACTAGGAGAAGAGAGACACCCTATGTTGGGTGACTCCAATTTGTAACCTTTTAGTGCTTTGACGACTTGTACATCGTGCATTGAAAGATGTTACATTTGGGATCTGGTTATGTATTAGTTGATGTACCATTGATGAACCAACAATGGAAGTGTTAGACTAGGTTATTATGATTGTCGTTTAATTGTGTTGTAGTTGTCGTTTTGTTGAAAAGTGGTTGATTTTTCGGTTTCGAAACTTGAATCTTTGTATCGATGTGGTCGTATATGGGCAAACCGGTTAACCGGTTGGTTCTTGGACCTCTTGGACCGGTCCTGACCTTTAACATGCTTGGACCGGTTCGGTCCCTTTGTAATTGGTCCTGGTTTCCGAGAGAAAAGAACAGGGACCGATAAAGAAATAGCCTTACTAAAGAACCTTTGGTTTAGCGGTATCGGATTTATTGGTTGAGAAGTATTCAAACAAGAAATTTAAGGGCCGTTTACCAAACGCTTACCCGGATAAGCGTTTACTAAAGAACCTTTGGTTTAGCGGTATCGGATTTATTGGTTGAGAAGTATTCAAACCAGAAATTTATGGGCCGTTTACCAAACGCTTACCCGGGTAAGCGCTTACCAAGTTATATTACCTCAACCGATGAATATGACATTGACCAATAATCTTACCCGGTAAGAGCGAAAGCAATGGTCGAGAGTCTTACCCGGTAAGTGTGGGCGACGGCTCTTACCCGGTTAGCGCTGGTAATTTTTTGCCTACAATACCATTTTAATGGACTAAAATCTTACCCGATAAGATAAATGATAACGTTGAATTTAACCGATAAGTGCTTACCGGGTAAGTGTTTGGGTAAACGACCCCTAGTTTATTTTTGTATAAAAATATTATATACTTACATAAATGTTTTTTTACACCAATCTTTAAATGCCAGTTTACTCTTGATAATAGAGTGAGAAACCATTTTCATCTCATAATCAGGGGCCATGAAGAATAGGCAGAAAAATCTACAATTTACAATTGTCTTGCAGGACTTGAAGCCTCGAACTGATGGCCTTTAAGAAGAATGTCCAACTTAAGCTTTATTGTCAATTAAACTAACCCTACATGATTAAGTGCATTGTTCATTGTGGACATATATATATATATATTTGTTGTGTATATATATTATACTTATAAAAAGGTTGATTATAAAAAATGTTTTATATATTCATCGATAAGTTTACGAAAATTATTAAACATTTCTTGTGATTTTCGGGAGTCTTTTAACCTTTTTTGGAAAAAAAAGCTTTAAAAAATTCCACGCGCAAGATGTGAAAAAATCAAATTGGCCAAATATCACCAATCATGCATCAAAACCATGACATCAGAATATGTATAGATTTCATTGTATTTCTATCCTATTATTTATACATTTATTAATTGTTATTATAAGTAAAAAATATTAATTATTGTTATTAATATATTCATTTTTTTAATCTATTTTCCTTTCATCAATAATCAATTTGTCCATAATTTTTTGAATTATTAACCAACGCTATAAAGATGAATGTGGAAAGAGCAAAAGGTTTCACGTGAAAACACATCACAATCGTTAAATGGGTTTGATATGAAGGATATAATTAAGAATAACAATTAAAACTTTATTTTAAAATTAAAAAAATTATATAATATTTGTTAAATGAGAGTATGTTCAATAATTTTTTAAAATTAAAAGAAAAGATTTTATAGATTTTTCTCTCTCAAAGAGATTATCTAAATGGTCTCTTAATATGGATAAAATAAGAAAAAAATCTTTAAATTTGGAAAATTTAATATTATAAGAGATAAATGTATTTTAATTGTTTTCCACTGTGACTCTAAAGTTTATTTAAAAATTTGTTGGGGTTATTAAATGTTTTAATAATATAATAAAAATTAGAATTTTTAAAATAAAGAGCTTGTTAAGTTAAATGTAATTTTTTTATAATTTTTTTTTTGTTTTCATAATCTATTTTTGAGAAATAATAAAGGAGTTTTTTATTCATACTCATTCCTCACATATCTTTAGAAGAGGGAGTATGAATAGAATTCACCGTTATAAAGAATTTGTTGAAGATGCTTTAATAACATGTCCGACAGTTTCTTTATAATTTTTTCAAAATGAAAAATGATCAATCAAGATCACAAAAAATAAAATTACATATAACTCTAATAGTTTATTTATTTTGGAGATTTTAACATTAATTATATCAACAAAAGATTCTACATATTTACTATCCAATAAACTTTTAGTATTTAATTGATGGTAAGAGCATCTCTAACAATTTTTTCAAAATAAAAAACATATGGATTTTTAAGCTAACTTTTTGTTCTAACATATTTTCTAAACTTGAAAAAAATCCCTACAAATAATTGTTTAGAAAACATTAAAATTTTTATTATTATTTTCACCAATAATAACCTTTGAAATTAAATATTTTAAGAAATAGAAATAATATTTGATTAAAACCAAATATTTTAATAGATAAATTAGGGAATTTAATTAAAATGCCCAAACATCAAAAATGGATACCCAAAATGCCTCAAACATTGTAATTTTTGCCAAAATACCCAATAACCCCGTGTTTTTGGGCCGCGTTTTTGAAAAACGCGGGGTTATACGCAGGGCCGTTCCTAAGGATTTTGATGCCCTGTGCGAGATACTAAAAAAATGCCCTTAAGCGGTTTTAAGTAAATGAAACGACAAAATCATCAACTAATTCTTCAACTGAATTTTCAATATTGTCAACAAACTCATTGAGATTTTCAGGCACATTTTCGGGCACATTTTCAGACCTAACAAAATATCTATTTAATGATCCCTATAAAGATTGAGAAATTTCTTGCTGTTTTTTTTTCTTTTTCTATTTTGTGCACATGAAGGTTGTGATCTAGGAAACATGTTTACTACTAGTCGAGTATAGAAGGATAAAATCTGGATTAAGATCATGCTTCGTTCTTTTCTAGTTTTCCCTTTTCCAAATTAGTACTAGTACACTAGAACCTTTACTTCAATCTGCAACTTAAAAGACAAGTAAAAACTATAATTAGTTTAATGAAAGTTGTAAACAAAATTCAAAAGACCAAAGTAACTCAGTAAGCCATTGACAAAAATCACAAAATCAGTAAGCCAAAGTTGTAAGCCATTGACATAACTAGTAAACCAAAGTCGTAAGCCATTGACATAATAAGTAACTCAGTAAGCCATTGACAAATGAGCTTTAATTTCATCTTCTTAAAGCTAGGGTTTTTTTTCCCAAATTTCCACCATTATCAATTTTAAACACAATGAAATAGATTATCAGTAACCACACAAAAGTTTCTAAAACTAGGGTTTAATTATCAATTATCAGTAAACCACACAAAAATTGGAAATTGGAAATACAATGAATTTAGAGTTTAGAAACAAAAATTATACCTGGGACAGTGGGACTTGGAAAGAAAATCAAAAAACAACTCAACAAGAAATATCAATCTTCTAGTGTTCCACAGAAGCACAGTCGCACATATTGGGAAGAACCGAAAAAGTGAATAACCGACAATGAAATATTGAGAACTAAAGCACATAAGTCAGAACTAACAGAAGAAATCCACTTGAGATTTGAGAAACAACGAAAGATTGAGAGTTGCCTTTGCTAAATGCCTAAATTGGTCGCATAGGTGAGACAATGATGTGAATCGGCCGTATATCTTGTATATATAGTCACCGACGGCCGACAACAAGCATCAGTCCATACATCGTCGGCCTAACGACCCTGATCCTGTGCCCTCTGGAAGTGGAACGCCGTATTGAAAATCGGAAGAGTCGATGTCGATCGACGCTAGATGGCAGAAGCTTAAGAACGTTATTTATTTTTTTTCATTACATTTTTTTTTCATTCTCCAATAAACAAATATGGGTTTTGATTTTTGATATGGACTTTGAATTTTGATATTAAAAATACAAACCTACTAATAACCAAATATGGGCTTTGATTTTTTTTTTGAGCCCAAACCCAAATTATTAAACCTATACTACTGATATATAAAAATTTGATGCCCCTATCGGCTTTGATGCCCTGTGCGGCTGCACAGGTTGCACGGCCTTAGGGCCGGGCCTGGTTATACGGTTTTGGTCCACGTATGAGCAAAAAGACAGAGATATGTCCCCGTTTTACAAATTATACGGGGATTTGGTCCGCGTTTGGTGGATAAACGCGGGATGGGATGCCAAATTCAGTTGATTTTAAATATATATTTATATTTTATATCCCTATAATTATTTAGTTAGTTTACTTTATACATTTTACTTTTCTATTTTTCATTTTCATCATATTAATAACATAAAATCGTATATTAACTAAAATACGTTTTAATTTTAACAAGTTACACCATTATAATCGTCTCTTCGAAACCTTCGAAATGAGCCCAATATTGAATATTTTTGGATTTAATTATTTAGTTATATATCATATGTACTACATAAAACGTATGAAATATATGAATATGTTATTTTTCTTTTTACCATAAACCATAAAACGTATCATATGAATAACTTGTCAAAAAATATGTAGTATATATGATATATGATATGTTTTATGTTTTATGGTAAAAAGAAAAATAACATATTCATTCGTTTCATACGTTTTATGTAGTACATATGATATATAACTAAATAATTAAATCCAAAATTATTCAATATTTGGCTCATTTCGAAGGTTTCAAAGAGACGATTATAATGGTGTAACTTGTTAAAATTAATTATGTTATTAATATGATGAAAATGAAAAATGAAAAATAGAAAAGTAAAAGGTATAAAGTAAACTAACTAAATAATTATAGGGGTATAAAATGTAAATATATATTTAAAATCAACTGAACTTGGCATCCCACCCCGCGTTTATCCACCAAACGCGGACCAAATCCCCGTGTAATTTGTAAAACGCGGACATATCTCCGTGTTTTTGCTCATACGCGGACCAAAACCGTATAACCCCGTGTTTTTCAAAAACGCGGCTCAAAAACACGGGATTATTGGATATTTTGGCAAAAATTACAAAGTTTGGGGCATTTTGGGTATCCATTTTTGATGTTTGGACATTTTAATTAAATTCCCTATAAATTATAACGTAATCTTTAAAGTGGAGAAACCATTTGTTAGAAGTTTTTTAACAATAAAAAATTATTTCTTTATCTACCAACATTTTTTTTAAGATTCTCTAAATTTGGAAACTTTTACCTCATCATTTTCACCATTTTAGAGAAACTTGTGAGGAATCTTTTAGAAAAAAAAATTAAGGAAAAAACCTCAAACATCTTTTATCCATCTTGAAAAATCTATTAGAGATAACTAAACACAATCAAAGTATACTTTTTCATCCATTTGTTTGTGTTTTTAAGTTTACAACCTTTTTTAAATTTTTATTAATCAATTCACAAATTATATATATATATATTTTAAACAAATCAGCACATTTTGAAATACATTATATAAATGAAGAGTATAAAACAACTTTGCCGACACCCCCACAAGCCAAAATCACCCTCAAAACCTTTTCTTTTGCTGGTCAAAATCTTTATTCTTTTTTCATTTTCTCCATGAAGACCAGGATCACTATGCATACCTCAGTTCTATATCATCATCATCTTCATTCTCTATCCCCTAATTTTCTTGGATCTTTACCCCATTTTTGCCCAAAACCATACCCACAAACACCCTTCATTAATTTCCCCCAAAACCAACTCACTGAGTTGGCTGTTTGTGTTCATAATCCAAGAACACAAGTTCTTCAAAATCATGTCAAATTTTCCAAACCCAAAAAAATTGATCAATTTTCCTGCATACCCATCTCCAAGATTCACACAGAAACCATTTCTAAACACAAAACTGGCAAAGGAAATGATGATGATGATGATGATGATGATATGTGGATGATGATGAAAGATGAAGCAAGATCTGATGTTGATCAAGAATCCATCTTATCAGACTACTATTTCAGCTCAATCCTATCTCATGATACCATGGAGAGTGCTCTATCTAATCATCTCTCCATAAAACTCAGTAGTTCAACTCTCCCTAGTGGGACCCTACATGAACTTTTCATGGGTGTGTTCACAGAGGATCAAGAAATTATTAGAGCTGTTAAAGATGATCTAAGGGCTGTAAAAGAAAGAGACCCAGCTTGTTTTAGTTATGTTCATTGTTTCCTGCACTTCAAAGGGTTTCTTGCTTGCCAAGCTCATAGGGTGGCACATAAACTATGGTCACAAAATAGAAAAATCTTGGCACTTTTGATCCAGAATAGGGTTTCTGAGGTTTTGGCTTTAGATATTCATCCGGGGGCGAAGATCGGTCGCGGGATATTGCTTGATCATGCCACCGGGGTTGTCGTCGGAGAGACGGCGGTGATCGGAGACAATGTGTCGATTTTGCATAATGTGACATTGGGTGGCACTGGAAAGATTGGGGGCGACCGGCATCCGAAGATTGGAGATGGGGTTTTGATAGGGGCAGGGACTTGTGTTCTGGGAAATGTTAGGATTGGAGAGGGGGCGAAAATTGGGGCGGGATCAGTGGTGTTGAAGGATCTTCCTGCTAGAACTACTGCTGTTGGGAACCCTGCTAAGTTAATTGGAGGGAAAGATAATCCAGTTAAGCTTGATAAGATTCCTAGCCATACTATGGATCATACCTCACATATTGAGTTTTATGATTATGTTGTTTAGAACTTTTTATGATCATTGCGTATTGTTTACGTTGGTTCGATTGGATCTACGGATCTCTGTTACCATTGATTTGTATGAATCAAGTGTAAAATTATCTTTAAGTTCTCTAAATTCTGTAGTTGACTCTTTTTTCTTGGTAAATGTGGGTGTTTAGACAGCTTGCACGGCCCTCGACTAATTCCATGGGGCCCTAAAAATAGCAGTTAGGATCTTTGTTACCATGATTTTTATGTAATCCAGTGTAAAATTGTCTTCTAAGTCCTCTAAATTCTATAGTTGACTTTTTTTGGGTAACTGTGGGTGTACATTTTAGCTTGCATGCATCTCTACTAATCCCATGGTTCCCTGAAAATGACAGCCAGGAAAAGAAAATCTAAAATCCCCAGGAGACTTGAATTGGTGACCAAGTTGACTCCTTGTTTTGGGTGATTTAAGAAAATGACCTTAAATGAGTTTTTAATTAAATGCATGACCTCCTGGCCTATTCAAGAAAAAATAGGTTTATATTCTTAGTCATGGATTTAATTAAAATCTCATTTAAGGTTATATACCTAAAAATCTCTTTTTCTCCGGGATGAATAGAGGGTAAGGTAACTGGGCAAGGTGTGTTGTTTAGAACGGTTTATGAGCATCTCTTATTGTTCACCATGGTCAGATTGGATCTACGGATCTCTGTCCCGTACAGTCCTGTCTGTGTACCAAATGCATCCATCATCACTTGAAAAAGAGGGCACGGAGCACTTAATGTGCTTGACACGCCTACAATCGTTCATGTAAATGGTCGTCATTATTGCCTTTCAACCTTCCCTAGCATCAAGGGGTCATGGTCATCTAAAAATGGAGGTAACTCCAATGGTAAAGATAAGCAATTCCATTCTGTTCAAACAAATATACAACAAACTTAATATCCAATTATCACACACATCAGAGAAGCTTACAAGATTTTCCAATCATCTATTGATGATTGAGTCTCATGCTAAAGGTGGATTGGTGAGACACTACCCTAGGGCTGTACAAAAACCCGTTAACCCGTTTAAACCGCACAACCAACCCAATTAAACCTAACCTGCTAAACCGCCAAATAAGGTTGAAATTGGGTTAGGCCTGCAAGGGTTTGGGTTGGGTTACACTTTGTAACGGGTGGGGTTGGGATTTTTTCAAACCGCTGTAACTGTGTTGGGTTGTGTAATTGGCTAAATGCCTCAAACTGCCCAACCCAACCCACATACACCCTTACTACCCTCCATACCTTCCAAGTTAGACTTGGAGGACCAAATGAGAACTGATGTCACCAGTGCTGAAACCATTAAAGTAGTCCAGAGCAAGCAAGTTGACTCCATGCCTACTCCAGGGCCAAGAAAGCTCAACTCCTGCTTTCTTAAAAAGTGCAACTCCAACCATTTGTTTTCAGTATACAATTCATCATGCTTACAGGAGACAAGTACTCTATGTATCTTCAGTGGTTAAAATATCAGATTTTCAGTTTCAGTAGATAAAAAGTTTTAGAATTCACAATAGGACGTCAAGATTATTAATTTTCTTTTCCTCCTGAGGTTCTCTGTTGGTGTGCATTTGGGATTAGGTACTATAAGGAAGCTTACGGTAGCAGACTATGTGTAGGGACCGGTAGCTAACGTGGTTGAGTAGAGGGGAGATTGGAAGGGTGGAAGGTGAGATGGGGGAGAGTTGGAGAACCGATAGATAGGATATAAGAGCCTTAAGATGGATAGAGGGATGTTTAGTTTTGTAGTACTATTCCTATGTTTTTTGTACTTGTGGAACATTTTTGACTGTTTACTGTTTTCTAGTCTTGGTTCTTCTTCCCAAAAGCTCTTCATTGTTTACCTTTTTTTTCCAAGTTCCTCCCCTACTTTTTCAATATCTTCCAAACTTTTAAAAAGCACTCGGTTCATCAAAATCTTATTGAAAACACTTTTTCACAAGCCGGGGGTCTTCCCGGAAATAGCCTCTCTACTCATTGGAGTAGAGGTCAGGGCTGTGTCCCCCCCTCCCCCCCCAAAAAAAAAAAAAAAAAAACCCTACTTCCGAGTGGGACATAGTGGGTGTGTTTGATTTGGTTTTAAAGAAGCTTACCGGCAGCCCAGCTTGTTCTCATTTACTGCACTCGTAATTCTAACAGACTGCCATTTCTTTTACCCTGATCAAATGAAAAAGGTATGTATGAGATAATTAACATTGCTTGAAAGATATTGGTTTCAGAAAACAGAAATCAAACTGTCCTCTTTTTTTCTTATACATACAAATAATCACACCTACTATTATCTCCAATGAGACTTGCACACCTGATGAGTATCAAGGAATTGAATAGAAATATTGAATGTCATTGTGATTGAATTGATATATTAAATGGCATCTCGGCAAACTTTGACTTCTTACACTTGTCCTTTTTTGTAGGTATTTAAGTTTGAAAAAATCAATGCAAATAAGGCTTAATTATATGTTCGTTTTCCTATTAAGGGGGATGTTAGGTATTATATTTCTTGTCAGCTGTCATTTGTCCTTTATCCTAGATTTGATTCCGCCATGATACGATGATAAATAATGAGTAAACTACAAATATCCTCCCCAGACTATATGTCAGCCGTTTGGCCTGGTCAGACAAAACATATTTGTTTTGATATAATAACATCGTTTGAAAGAGATTGATCGTAGGAATAAGTAAACAAACAAAAAAAAGCCTTTTCTCTTATATGGCAGATACTCACACATATTGTTGTGTTTTTATTTTGAGCATGAAGATGATGACACTTAATATGGTCATCTGCCCACCACATTATCCTTTCTAACCGAATGACAATAATGGCATTAGACTTCAGGGACCAAAAAATGATATAAACATAACTACTTTGGAGCAAAAGTGCCAACAACTTCATCAACTAAAATTTGTGGTTTACTATAAATTAGAACATCACTTTCTTTAAAATCAACCAAAGCAATTCCCTCGATACACAACAGAGAGAGAGAGAGAATATAAATCAGAAAATGTTGGGGGGTAAAAGACTTGATTACCTCGAGAACAGATTTAACTCGCCTCATGGAGCCTGCATTTCTTTTGATCCAAATTGTTTTTGCTTTTCTCATCTTCATGTTACTGAAACTGTTGAGGCTGTCAAGAACAAAAAATTCAACTCCATGTCTACCCCCAGGGCCATGGAAGCTACCTCTCATAGGAAGTATCCATCATCTTGGGAGCTCTCTTCCCCATCACCGGTTGAGAGACTTGGCTAAGAAATATGGACCTCTAATGCACCTACAGCTTGGAGAACTTTCTGTGATAGTTGTGTCTTCGCCTGAAACAGCAAAAGAGGTTATGAAAACTCATGACGTAACCTTTGCTGACAGGCCTTATCTTTATGCTTCATCCGTGATATGTAATGGTGCTACAAACCTTGTTTTTGCACCATATGGAGACTATTGGAAACGGCTTCGCAAGATTTGCTCTATGGAGCTTTTGAGTCCTATGCGGGTCCAATCATTTAGGTCTACAAGGGAAGAAGAGGTCTCACACTTTATCAAGTCTATCAGTGAACATATAGGATCTCCAATCGATCTCAGTGAAAGAATTTTCTCATTAACATATGGGATCACTGCCAGGGCAGCATTTGGTAAGAAATGTAAAGATCAAGAATCATTCATTTCACTTGTCAAGGAAGCTACAGCTGCAGCTGCAGGATTCAACATTTCAGACATCTTCCCTTCTTCTACTGTGATTCCTTTACTCACTGGATTCAAGGCAAAACTTGAGAAGATACGTGGGAGGTTTGAGGAGATAGTTGACAACATCATTGAGGAACACAAAGCTAAAAAAATGGCAGCTAATGTGGCTGATGTTGATGAAGACGAGGATGAAGATCTTGTGGATGTTCTTCTAAGATTTCAGGAGCATGATGATGTTGAATTTCCCTTGTCTATTGCTAACATCAAAGCAATCATCCTGGTTAGTAAATCATGTTATAATCAAGCTTCTATACTTGAACACTCTCTCTTCCTCTTACACATAATCAATCTCTACAAGATGGGAAAAGTACATAAACAGATTGTTACTTTACATGGGAGGGTAAGAGCAAATGTTGAAAAAATTATACCACTAAACAGTTGCATCACATGGAAGGCTGTTTACCAAATTTTTCATTAACTGTCTGTCTGGATAAATTTGTCTGTCCGGGTAAAAATGTGTTGTTGTTTACTTTTTTACCTGAACCAACCGTCTGAATGGCAGAAATGACTGATCTACCCCTCAAACAAAAATATGTTGTTGTTTACTGTTGTGTAGGTTTTCTTGAACATGTTTGAACCAATTTTTATTTATACCAGTTCAATCAAAATCAAAAATCTATTGTTCATCAAACCAAAAAGCTACCATTCATCAAACTATTTGAACATCAAAACATAATAATCAAACTATTTGAACATCGAATTATCAAGACATAATAATCAAACATAAGAATCCAAAAGAAACCACACCCAAAATTCGAAAATTACTTGATCTTCACACCCAATAATTTTACATCAACAATCTTGTAAACTCTTGTAAATACAGAAGGAATAAACCCAAAAGAATTCACACCCAAAAGTCGCCGGAATAAACCCAAAAGAATAAAAATCAAGATCTCCATTGATATCATCAACACCAACCTTATCGAAAACCAAATCAAAAACCAAATCGAAACCAAATCGAGCATTTCTTCAGAAACAAAACCAAATCGAAAACGGAAATCTGCAACCAAATCAAAAACGGAATCGAGAAGCGTTGTGGATGACGACGACAAGAGGGATTGTAATCGCCGGCTGTGTATGTGGGAGGCGTATGTGGGAGGAAGCGATTAGGTTATCTCTGATAAGTTTTTTTTTTCTTTTTTTTAAAGGGTAAAATTGTCAAATTTTTGGCTTAATGGGGACAACACCTCCCTTACCTACTTAGCGAATAAGCCACTTTTGTCTGCGCGAATAAGCCATTAAGCCACAAGTAAAACACTCCAAACATTTGTGCGAATAAGCCATTTTTATCATTAAGCTCATTAAGCCACAAGTAAACACCCCCTAAGAGTATAAGATTGAAACAACTATAGTATATTTCAACTCTTATTAACAGATGGATGATGAGTGCCAAAGGTGTTGCAAATCTAATGGAACTGAGAGATTAAAATGCATTTCTTTCTTTTCTTAATTACATCTTTTTTTTTGGGGTGGGGTGGGGTTGTTGATGGGTACGAGGCACATCTACCTTCTCGCTTGGCAAGTCAACTTCTTCTATGCTCAGATGACACATTGTTCTTATTAAAATAGATGTCGGCCAAACTTGTGATGGTTACCAAGGCTCCCTATGTCCCAAAATATATGTCCACATTTCTATTTTAGTTTGTAACAAAATAAGTGTCTACTTTCCAATTCTACCCTTAATTATGAGATGGAGAAATTCATTACTCCCTCTATTCATAGGGTAAAATTGTCGTTTGATTAATTAAAAAGTGTAATGATTACATATTTCTTAGATTGTCTTTTCTTATTGAGGACATTTATTGGGACGGAGGGAGTAATTAGTCAGCTAAGTGCTCTTTTGTCCTCCTATGAAATAGCCTATGAATATTTGGATCTCTTCCTCAGAACTTGATGAAACTTGTAAAAGTACTGATAACAGGACTAGAAGGGTAGAGAATAGGAAGTGATTTATTCTGTCTTACGACTACTTGCTCCTCTTGCAGGATATCTTTAGTGGTGGGAGTGAAACATCTTCTACAACGGTAGAGTGGGCGATGTCGGAAATGCTGAAACACCCAAGAATGTTGGAGAAGGCACAAACTGAGATAAGACAAGTTGTTAACAGAAGAGGAACTGTTGATGAAACATGTATTCAAGAACTAGTGTTCCTAAAGTTGGTTATTAAAGAAACTTTAAGACTACACCCTCCAGCCCCTCTGTTGCTTCCTAGAGAAAGCAGGGAGAGGTGTGAGATCAATGGGTATGTCATACCAGCCAAAAGCAAAGTTATAGTGAACGCATGGGCCATCGGTAGAGATCCCATGTGGTGGAAGGATCCTGAAAATTTTCATCCAGAGAGATTTCTCAGCAGCTCCATAGATTACAGAGGACTTAACTTTGAGTACATACCATTTGGTGCTGGAAGGAGAGTGTGTCCTGGCATATCATTTGGATTAGCAAATGTTGAGCTACCACTCGTCAAATTGCTTTACCATTTTGACTGGAACCTGCCTGATGGAATAACAAGTGAAGACCTTGACATGAATGAAGCCTTTGGTGTGACAGTTAGAAGAAAAGCAAACCTGAATCTGATACCTACTGCCTACCATCCTTGACCTGCATAATGCTCTCATGAGGATCATTAGGTAAAAAACGTCACAATTACTTGTTAGACAACATTATGTCATATTGTATGTTAAGAGTTATATTGTCTTTTGTCATTTCCCAGTTCTGGGGTTTGTTATGTTATTTTGTCTTTCTTCCTTTTGCATATATTGTTCTGTTCTTTTGTATTGTAAGTTTTGATAATAAATGGAACATACAAAATCCTTTGGCTCCATCCTTCGCCTTCTTCTTGGCAGTTATCAATGGACTGATTACTCAATCTGACTTGAATTGTAATGTTGACATACTTCCACATCAAAGCTTGCAAAACTTGGCTGAGAAAATATGGACCATTTACCAATGATGCATGTTGCATAACAGTTTTTTAAATGGTTAATCAACTGATACACTGATTGTCTATAGAGAATTGAACTCACAATCTAACAACTCGAATGTTGGTGCATTTGTTGCAAATCCGTGCTTTGATAATTGATGAATTCGTTCCTTATCACTAATGAGCTTGTTTAGTGTTTGTGAACTCTAGATTTGATCAATCTTGAATTATATGAGAGGTTCACAACATCGTGCATAATGAATCAAAAGCTCGGAATCCGACCTTGGGAAGCATGCCAAAAAGACGAGAGACGAAGAGGCTTATGGTCAAAGATATCTCGATTTCCACTTTGTGCGTTTATGTAAACAAGTAAATCCAAGTGATCTCCCTTTAATGAATTAGTAGTTTATTGCCAAACCTTTAATTTGACCAGGGGTCTGAACTACTCTAAGGGCCGTTTACCAAATGCTTACTCGGGTAAGCACTTACCAAGCTTACCAAGTTATATTACCTTAATCGATGAATATGGCTATGACTAATAATCTTACCCGGTAAGAGCGACAACAATGATCGAGAGTCTTACCCAATAAGTGTGGGCGACAGCTCTTACCCGATTAGCGCTTACCGGGTAAATTTTTGCATACGATGTCGTTTTAATGGACTAAAATCTTACCCGATAAGATAAGTGATAGCGTTGAATTTAACCGGTAAGCACTTAGCGGGTAAGGGTTTGGGTAAACGGCCCCTAAATATCATTGCAGTTCTAGTGAAATTGCCTCTCAAGATGGGTCTTGGGGAAACTGGAGTAGGACAAGGGTTCTGAACCACTCATCGTTGTAGTTCTTTCCATAAGCTCATCTATTTCTGCATTGTTGAATTGCATTTGTGTATTTAGTAAGCCAAACCATATGTATCCTGGATTGTTGAAAAAAAAAATGATATAAAGCAACAAATGGCAAAAACCAAGAAACGGACGGCAAGTCATGGAGTCAAAGAATATTTTATGGTAGAAAGTTTTGAGAATATTGGCACGGTTCTGTCCTGTAAGCATGCACTATTGTGCCAAGTGAAAAATCAGAAAATTCGTATTTTTAGCATTCGGATCAAGCCGGGATTCATGTAAGGTTTTAGTATAAATACAACCCTTCCACGCCCACCTTTGTGTCACGAATTTGAGAGAGAAACAATGTAAGGGTTAGCTTTTATAGCTTTCAGAGTTCAAGTCACAATTTGTGATTTTGGTTTGTAATCCTTTTTTGGTTTTCTTCTCTTTGGTGAATAGAGATCCTCCATTCATGTGTGGACGTACACCACCTTCTGCTGTTGGAACCACGTTAATTAATGAGTGTTATTGCTTTGCATTCTTTAATTGTGGTTTACACATTTGCGTGTTTATCTTTATTTCAATCCGCTCCAGTTCACATTTGGTTGTTGGTTAATATTACACATTGTGCATGGTTGATAAAAGTTCTATCACTTTATTCGATTTTTGCAGAGATCCACTAACACCATTGGGCCGGCCAAATACTACCCGGTAAATGCATAACATGTTTAATCTTGTTGGCCCACTTCCACGATAAGAAACACAATCACTCATTGTCAAAATAGTTCAAAGAAAAGAAATCTGAACCTTATTTTAATGGCTTAATAGGACCGAGGGAAATGTATTATGTTTTGCTTCTTATATTAAATGTCAAGAATAGTTGCACCTAACCTACCTTTCACCATCATCCAATGTGTTGGTTTTGTTACTATTATTTGGTTTTTTAATATTATAAGCATTGTTTTCAGTGACAATTTAAAATATGATTGTGGTCATAATCTCTATATATTTGCTTAATAATCTATTAACAGCATCTCCTGAATTGAATTAAAGCATTTATTGCACAAAGTCAAGAAGGAAGAAAACAATATAAAAATCTTTATAACTAATGGGCTTGTTAGTTTTGTATACCTTATTTTCTTTTGAAATCAGAAAGTTACCTGATGGAGCTCAGCTTTGGCCTGTTTTCTATCCTTTCGACGTTCACCCTCTCCATATTGATGATTCTGAAATTATTGAAGCAATCTAAACCAAACTTACCTCCAGGGCCATGGCAGCTTCCTATCATAGGAAGTATTCATCACCTTACTGGCTCACTTCCACATCATCGCTTAAGAGACTTGGCAGAGAAACATGGACCTCTGATGCACCTGCAGCTTGGAGAACTTTTTATGCTTGTAGCCTCGTCACCTGAAACAGCAAAAGAAGTGATGAAAACCCATGATGTCAACTTTGCCAATAGGCCTTCCAATCTTGTTGCATCCGTGGTAGGTTATAATGCTTCAGGCATTATGTTTTCACCATACGGGGAACATTGGAGGCAGCTACACAAGACTTGCACTTTGGAGCTTTTGAGTAGTAAGCAAGTCCAATCACTTAGATCGGTAAGAGAAGAAGAGGTATTGAAATTCATCAAATCC
Organism: Arctium minus; assembly: GCA_954870635.1. NCBI lineage: Eukaryota > Viridiplantae > Streptophyta > Magnoliopsida > Asterales > Asteraceae > Arctium > Arctium minus. Next base: position 77,244,506 of record OX941093.1, on the reverse strand, counting down.
ATTTGTCGACATCCAGGATCACCCATTAATCTCAGTAAGAGTCTTTCCTCACTAACTTATGGGATCACGGCAAGATCAGCCTTTGGTAAAAAATGTAAAAAGCAAGATGCATTCATATCACTTGTCAATGAGAGTGTAACTGTTGGAGGAGGATTTAATCTTACTGTGCTCTTCCTTTCATCTAAACTACTTGCCTTCCTTAGTAGAACCCGATCAAAACTTGAGAAGATCCATCAAGGATTTGATCAAATTCTGAACAACATCATTGAAGAACAAGACTTCAACAAATTGTGAAAATGAAGTAGACAAAGATCTAGTAGATGTTCTCTTGAAAGTTCAGGAGCATGGTGACCTCGAAATTCCCTTGTCTGCTGATGATATCAAAGCAGTCATCTTGGTTAGTAACCTCATGCTTTAAATCTGCTGCTTAGCATCTTGTTAAGAATAGCTTATTTGTTATATGAAACTCATTTCTGCATAACCAAGTCCAGAAACGAATAACAACTAAAGAATTGCCTGAAACAAATATTTTATATATTGGTGTCTAAGGAGTTTTGGTGAAGAGAAAATACAGTAGTTACCAAAGGGTCATTGGCCCGGCGGATCCAGGCTACCGGTAGAGCCCAGCCTCCTTGGAGGTCAATGTTTTTAAACCTCACCAAAAGTGAGGAGTGTGCGTGAGTATTTTCCGTAAATAATTATTATATACATCAAAAGAATTTACGGTAGTTACCTTCGGCTAAATGATATACTAATGCATCATATCAAAGTTTCTATCTTTTTGTTCATGCTTATACCATTCGCAGGACATTTTTAGTGCCGGAAGTGAGACATCTTCTATAACTGTTGAATGGGCAATGTCAGAACTACTAAAGAATCCACAAATAATGCACAAGGCACAAGCTGAGGTTAGACAGGTTTTTAACCGAAAAGGAACTATTGATGAAACATGTATTCAAGAATTAGAGTTTCTACATTTAGTCATAAAAGAAACTCTGAGGTTGCACCCTCCAGGCCCGCTGTTACTGCCTAGAGAAAACAGGGAGATATGCAAGATTAATGGATTTGAGATACCTGTCAAGACTAAAGTTATAGTGAATGCATGGGCAATTAACAGAGATCCCAAGTTTTGGGATGACCCTGATTACAGAGGGCTCAACTTCAAATATACACCTTTTGGAGCTGGAAGGAGAATTTGTCCTGGAATTTCATTTGGATTAGCAAATATTGAGCTTCCACTGGCATCTTTACTCTACCATTTTGACTGGAAACTGGCAGATGGAACAGACAACAAATATCTTGACATGACTGAAGCCTTTGGTGTAACCGTAGGAAGAAGAAGCGACCTTATCCTGATTCCAACAGTTTATAAGTTTGTTCACGAATGTAACATGCAGGAGGCTGTAACTTCTGTTATTTGCAGTAACTTCTGTTATTTGCATTGTTATTTGCATTGTTGCACATATGTGTGAGGCTGTATAATTGATCAAGTAGCAGAATCATGAATAAAACCAACTAAACTACTCTGTAAAGATTGTCATGGATGCTGAGGGTACTACATTGACACTTGAAACTTAACTGTAATATGGTTATAAAACAAGTACAATGCCATAAAGAAGACGAGTAGCAAAAGAGTCACTTAAATCAAAAACAACAAGTATATACTATACATGCATATTTCAATAGAGAGATCCTCTTTGCCCCAAGGCCGGTCAAGGTTTACATGTCCATATCTGCTACATAGTTCTAATGACCGATTGTATTGGCCCAAGACTTTGGGAAAATACACCAGTCAAGAAACCAAATTCTCATACTGTAACAAAACCTTTATGAGGGAAAATTGAACAAATACAGGTACTCCCTAGCATATCCCCTCATTGGCATCTAAGTTACAACATCTCACTTCTTGATCAGGAATAGTTTCCAATTTGTACATTCTACAGCTATAAGACCAGCAATGGTGAACATCAAACATTTCTTGTTTGTGGTTAATTGCCAAGGAAGTAGTTGGAAGTAATATAAGCCTGTATCACTTATGTCCACTTCTTAACCAACTTTGAGTTGAGTGCATATACCTTCTCAAACCCCCGAGTGCCATATTGGAAAAAGCAGCAGTCATTTTATTTAATTTTCTTCTAAGTTTATGGGCCCAATAGTACTCTTCCAAGATTTTGTGGATGCTGACTGGAAGAATGTGTTAGAGTTGCAATATCAAAGCTATGAGTTCCAAACTCATTCTCTCGGTATTCATACACATTAACACCACCATTTACCATGCCATGGCATGCCGACTGAAAAACTTTGTTGAAATTGGAATTGGAAGCATGCTCTTGACTGTAGATGGCTTCAGCATTCAGTGCTTGTGGTTGCTTCTCAGAGAATCTATTGCCAACTACAAGATCAAGGGAAATTGCATTATCCGTTTCTGATCTAATCGTTGGATTCCCGTTGCCTGCAATGTCATGGCGGCTACTCTTGGCAGTAGGTAAATCATGACTGTGTTTCCCCTCATAGGTCGTTATGACAGCTTTAGGGTCGTGGGATGCCCTCTCTACATGTTTCCTTACTGAACATCCAGCACTCGTGCACTTATAATAACTCCTGTAGATTATGTTTGCAAAATTAAATAGGTAGAATCAGAGGAAGCATTTTGCTATAACATGATCATAGGCATTTATAGGTCAGTTCACTCAAATTGTACTTCCAATTTTACTCCTCTTCAGTGGAAGACTGGTCTGTAAAATTGATTTTGATTTTGAACTCACAATAAATTAATCATGGAATTTCATTTCTTGATGGTGGTAATACTGATATCCAACTAGATCATAAGCTCACAACGGAAAGTGCCCGAATTACAAGAATTAGTATAAGGCAACTTATGCCATCCAAATAATTGATCCAAACAAGGGTTGATGCAATTTGGTTTTTCATCTGTTCGACTTTAAAATACCCTCTTTAGAATCTACAAGTAAACTTACAAATGAAAAAGGAAAGGAAGATCACACTTGTGAAACACACTGAACCATGTAACGAAGTTTGTAATTAGGAAGTCGAGAATTTCAAGGCAGTAGCAAAAAAACTGAGCCAAGCTGGAGAACTAGCTTGATTTGGTTCCTATGAATTAGTAGGCCTCATCCATCACTAGCAGGAAAGGCAGGGCAGGGTTGCATAGAAGTATTATAGACTTCTTTTAGCTTTAAATAGCTTAGTTCAAAATCCAAACTCAAACATGTTGAAACTGGAACACGCAGTATCAAATCCCTGTTATATCAAACAACAGAACTAAGAAGTAAACGTATTCATGGATTTACAGGTGAGATGCGACATCTGTTAGTTGTGAATTGAGCTCAACATATTCAAGTGGGCAGGTAACTTAATATCTCATGCTTGTATGACTTTCCCAAATCATACTTGTCATGGTAAAATTTAAATTGCTCATACTTGTAATGTGTTATGTGCGTACTCTCGGAAAACCAAGGGGACTTGATCAATGTTGCCTCCTTGTAGATGATTGGGTACTTGTATTAGCATGTTATTCACACATCTGAAGAAACTAATTCTAGAAATTCTTACCTAACCAGAAAGATAATAAGAGTGCCTGTTGCTGGTCATAAACGAGAATAATAATTCGACTAAAACAGGTAGAAGATTTCATTGTAAATTGAGATTTACCATTTAATAAACGTGATTTAATTCCAGATGTGAATATCAGAATTATCACATAGCTTTAAAGGTCTCACAGTTTGGAGTATTTTCTTCGGCACCAACAATAGCCAAGATGGCAACCTTTCCACTCAAGTTCCTCAATTTTCTCAAGGACTTCATAGGCTTCACATGTTCTGACCATGTAAATGGTTGATTCATCCCATGAAGCAAGCATAAAACTCTATTCGTTATCTCTACTTAACATATGAGCTAAAACTGAATGATGACCACCTAGATGTATCTAAGGGGCCGTTTACCCAATGCTTACCAGGTAAGCGCTTACGCTTACCAGGTAAGCGCTTACCAGGTAAGCGCTTACCGGTAAAAGTCAACACTATCATTTAACTTACTGTGTAAGATTTTAGTCCATTAAAACGGCTTAATATGCAACATTTTTATCCGGTAAGTGCTTACCGGGTAGAGTCATCACTCTCACTTACCAGGTAAGACTCTCGCTCCTTGTCATCGCTCTTACTGGGTAAGATCCTCAAGTCTTGTCATGTACATCGAATAAAGTAAAGTGAGCCGGTAAGCACTTACCGGGTAAGTGTTTAGTAAACGGCCAGTTTTGTCTCAATAAGTAAAGATTCGAAGAATAATTGAACTGATGCTGACCATTTAGATTAGGGAAGCCAGATACAAGCAGTCTTTATCATTTCTAGTTCGATCATGAAAAAGGATCTATACCTGGGATTAGGGTTGCCTCGCACAACTTTCTGTCCATATTTACGCCAACGGTATCCATCATCCAGTATGTCAATCTCACTGATAGTTTGGACAACCACACGTGGCTCACGTTTAGGCTTAACCACTGCAGTTACATCAAGTGTACTAAAATCTGTTCGCCTGGTTACATTAGAAGTACCCAACATTAGATCTAATCTAAGTGCACCTGATATAATCAAAATACAAGGCCTTTAGCTTTTCACCTCCTTTTCAAATTTGGATGGTCTTCAACCTCGTCATTGGTGATGTTCAATTGTGACACTGTCCCATCCATGTTGTCATCATTTGCTCGTTTAGGAGATGGCGCAAGAGTTCCACAAGTCTCAGAGTTATGAAACTGGCTACTAGTTGCGGAGAGACCTTTAACAAAAAGAATGAACCAGGAAGAGTTCAGAACAAATGATAGTAATGAAGAAAAAAGAAAGTGCACAGAGATAGCACAATGTATTTCTTCAGAAAGCATGGAAAGCTGTACAACCCACCTGCTTGACCAGGCACAGATAAAACTTTATCGTCATTTTCTTCATGTATTGACATAAGAGCACCTACAGTAAATAGACGGCTGGATTGAGGTTTTGGATGATCATGTGTACCCTTATATATGATCTTTGTTATTTGTCCGGTATAAGAACATTCAAAGATCTTTTTCACTTCGCACTTGGGATGTGTACACCTGTAATAGCTTCTCGGGAATTCACTTCCTTTCACAACTTTCTGCCCATACTTTCGCCAATTATACCCATCATCTGATGATCTGTCAAACAGAACCGAAGGTCCAGTGTCCTTGTGACACGAGTCTGACCGATGAAGCCTGGATTTAGTCATCTCCCCTCCATTTGTTTCCCCATGAAATGCAGCAACCCTTGGAGCAAGCATGCATACAGGTGCAGCAAGACTTTGTTCTTTCGGTGCTGACATCTCACAATTGGTCAAAGACGATAATGCATTTGGTCGAGACTCACTTAGGTTTTGCTTTTTTTCACCTCGTTCACTCTGTTGGAGGTTGAAACCTGCAGAAACCTTTCATACTACCAGTATAAAAAAATTGTCCAGTAAAGTCCTCTTTACACAAGATGACACAATACAGGATATGGGGAAACCGCTGGATAAAGGAGGATAGGCATTCATCCTGGATAAACTGGTGAATGCATCCAGGGAAGGGAATGGGGGAATACGTTAGTGAAGTGCTGATCTGTAGTTAAGCTTACACAGCCTATAAGCATAGACAGAAAAGGTGAATAGGAGAGGTGGATGACAAACTTTCAATAATACAACTTTGTAACTCAGACACATTTTGCATGTGAGTTCGACCTTCATCCTAAACCAATTACTTTTAATCCTAACAGCATGAAGATGTTAGCTCAAGTCTTTTTATGCATTCTTACCAGAAAAAGTAGTTCAAGTAACTCATCAAGCAGGGGTATACCTGAAGTCCTGCAGATGAACATCCTGAAACTGCTGTAGACCCCATATGCTGTCTAGACTCATATAAGCTAGAGTTAATATCATCTAACTCTTCACTGGCTGAACATTTTGCATTTAATGAGAATGCAGCAGAGTCGGGTGACCTTTGCATCAGTTGAGACTTAAGAAAAGAACCTGTAGTTGGAGAAGGTTCTGGCTACAAGATAAACAAAACGGGATTTTATAGACTAGTCTACCAGAAGCTTCATAATATTTTTCTAAAAAAATATAACTCCTTTGCACTCATCAATTTGCACAAGCTCCAAATATGACTGTATAACTTTGAATGTAGAACGGATGTTGATTCCATCCTTCTAGAAACTGCCCTAAACAAAAGGGGCACATGTGGGAAAGGGGGCAAAGTGCACCCACTGAAAGGAACATTCAGTTCTGCGAAAAAACAACACTGAAGCATATAGAATATGACAAATTGGTTGAAAAGGTAACCTAGAAGGCTAGAACACAGCTGATCCAACTTAAACAATATGAATAGTAGACAAGCACAATTGCATAAAGAAGAACCTAATGTCAAATAATACAATTAAGCATCGGAATACTACGGCCTCAAAGAACGCACAGGCCTACAAATAGTAATATATTCCCCAAAATGAGCACTTGAAAGATTCATTTAATCCAAAAACCAAAAAGCGCCAAATGAAACGAACAAAACATCAAAAGCAGAATATCAAACAAAACGCACTTTACAGAAAGCTCAATTTATTGGATGACGAATTTATCAATAACAATGAATCACATCAATGAAGCTATTCTAAAATTCTCCACTAAAGCTATCATGACGCAACAAACCCAATCTGACATTTTGAGGATATACTGACATTTCCATATTAAATCAGCCTTTTCGTTTTATAATATACAACCACAAAAGAAGTGAACCGCATAAAGTAAACTAAAACGAGTCCGAATCCAAATTGATCAGAGGCAACAATGCAATGAAAGTAATAACAAAAACCTAATTCAAATCATCAATAAATTTATAAATCTAATGAAGATGATAATCTAGTGTTACCTTGACATTAGTGAGGAGGACGGGAGATTCAAGGAAAGAGGTAGGGCTGTGACCGTGAGGGATAGTGATGCAGGTTGAGCTTGAGATCGGGAGTTTAGCCGGTGACATAAGCTTGTACCGAGCACCACCGCCGGTGGAGGTGGATACGGCGGCATCTCCGCCGGTGGAGAGGTGACGGCTACAATGTGAGTGAGAAGAAGCTTCTTCCTCCATGGATGAATAACTGGATCAAGGTTCAAGTTTACAACGAGACAAAAATGTTGCAGCAAGTAGACAATGGGATAACGGAAAAACCGACTAATCGCATCGATCCGCCATGAATCGTCTAGAAACCGTCGCTTTAAGTACGTTAACGGTATTGTTTCGATCGGTTTTCAAGATTAAAGGGTTGTTTGTTTGTTTTTAAAAACTATTAATGACGTCTGAATCATTCACACTTTTTTATAAACCACCTCTTATTAAATATAACTAAAATAAGACTTCAGACTTTATACCTCTTAAAAAAACAAACGGTACCTGAGGGGTGTTTGGGATTGCTTATTTAAAACAAATTAAGCTTATTTTAAAAAATGTTTATCAACTTATGCGTTGTTAAATTGGAGTTTTTAAAAAAATGTTTGGATAAGCTTATTGTGATACTAAAACGTAATAAGCTAATAAGTTGTTATTTAAAGATGTTTGAGATTGCTTATACATATAAAATAACCAAAAAAGTCATAAGCATTTTTCAAATAAGTTGATAAGTTAAAACAAATGACTTGTCAAAAAGTGTTTTTCAACGATTTGACACAGCTACAAGCCAATTTAAATTTTCCTCATCCAAACACTCAATCAAAAGTGTTAATCTCCGGTGTCAAATCACAATAAGCTAAAAAACATCTCAAATAAGCAATCCCAAACACCCCCTAATTTATAAAAGTAATTATCCATTCCAATTACTTCAAAATCCATGAAGTTGTAAAACCTCAATTACTTTTGTAAATGTTTTTTTCTAAATTAAAAGTTTAACATCAAATACATTGTTATAAATGTTAAAATTATTTTTAAAATCAAATTTAATATATTAATTATTTATAAATTTTAGAAAATATAAAAAACAAAGACAAAAGTGTTGAGAGATCAATCCAACTTGATCCAACATGTCTTAAATTGTGATATCTCAGAACAACCATACCAGATATTTTGTCCTTTGTCTATATTTAACTCACGGTTTATAAAACACGTCTGATAAAGGGGTATTCAGTCCCTTATAACAACATTAGTTCCATTTCCAATCCAATGTGGGATCTTACAATCCACCCCCTTTGAGAGCCGAGCGTCCTCGCCGGCACATCTGTCTGGTTCCTGACTCTTATACCATTTGTAGCATCTCACTGCAACCGTACCAGATATTGTTCATTTTCTCCACACCTGGACTCATGGTCTTTAAAACGATTTTGATAGATGAAGTATTCAGTCTCTTATAAAGCAACTTTAGCAACCGATGTAGAATCTTAAATAAATTTTATCTCCTTTGATTCTAACTCGTATTGACTTGTTACCAAATTCTTCCTATCGATCAGTTCCACCTATAATAAATATAAATATACAGGACAAGGTCGTCTTCATGTTTACTGCACGTAAACTAATTCAAGCAACGTTTTAATTGTCCATCAAATGTCTCTCTTATGTTTGTGACTCGTTGTCCCCCGATGAGTGACATGTCATGACTAGTGTTTTGTCAAAAATAGAGGTGGATGGTGATGTTTTCTTTTTTCACGAAAAAAAATAAAAGATAATGGTCGACGTCCATACATTTTTTTCCGAATTAATTTGCTTTTTCTTTTTAGATATCGGTTGTTAAGTTTAATTTTCGAGCATTACCCTCGACATGATTGTAGTCTGTAGATGGATATTTGGTATGTTGTTATATGTTTGTTTGATTTGATAAAAGTGAATATTAATTGTAACAGATGCGTTGTAATCAAACACAAATGTGCGTTGTAGATGCAAATATATGAAAATTATTTCGATAAATTATATAATCATGTGAGATTTTAATGGCAACAAAAATTCAAGTCATTTTATACATTAAGTCTTTGAAGAACACTCAAAGACTTGTCGTGATGAACTACGAAAAATGGCGGCATGAGAATTTGCAAAGATTATATTTATCATGAATTACGCTCAAGTATGCCAGAATTGAAGAAGCCAAGAATCATCTCGAGAAATAAGTCGCTCCATAACTCTTGAAAATATTGTTTTTCAAGACATGTGCCATTAGATTTAGACGTTATGCAGGTATTATACAGTAACGAGCAGGCAGTGCCAACTCGAAAGTGAGCCATGAGGCACATCGCACACACCCTCTTGCAAAACCAGTTAAATATAGAAGTACATGATAATAACTGGTGTGATTAAGCCCATGAGTTAATCAACTAACAACGAACAAACAGTGGTCAATTCAAAACCAAACGAGTTCAACAATCAATCATTATATAGTTTGGAAATGCGAGTTTCATTCATATGGCCAAGAGGACAATCCCAGAGATACGTTCAGCCCAAAATACAGTGAAAATACCATACTCGCTCAGCATGGTACATGCAACTTCAATAAGAGTTATGTTCATTCTTTCAACAACGTCATTCTGCTGTACGAGTTAAGATGGTATATTTGAGAAGGCAAATATAGAATATGAATCAAGATTTAAAGAAAGCTTATTCACCTTTTCCTCAAAATTGTATGTTGTCCTACTTCATATCAACAACATGATGGTTTGTATTGTTTCATAGGCATGTAAAATTGGTTTGAGACATGGCTGCATCAAACTAGACCCACCACGAAATGGGGCCTAAACCCCCTTCGGACACAAGCGAACCCTGCCAAAGTAAAATTATATATACAGAAGTTGCCAAATCAAACGAACCCAATAAATCTCACAGTGTATAGGGTCTAAGGAGGATAAAATGTACAGACATTTCCTCTACCTAAAGAGTTAAGAGGCTATTTCCTAGGGGCGGGCCTATGTGGGGGCATAAGGTGACACATGTCACCGCTTCATGGTCCAATCATAATCAGAAAAAATTACGTTTCTGAAAGGTGCCACTGTAATGTTTTGTAGTGTGCTCCTATATTTTTTAAACTAAAGTTATGACAGAAGTTTGTCGTGGTTGATATAGTCTAAGTCATTGGATTAAAGTGTCGTGCCCAAAAAGGCGTGGGTTCAAATCCCGCTTTTAACAATATACCTGTTTTTCAAAATTCTATTTTATAGCTTTTGTGAAAAAAATTGGAGGAAAGTAGCAATGAGGGTCGAACCCATGACCTTTTGTTTGCAAATGCAACCAACCAACCAACTAATCTAGTATGACTTTATGAAGAAGAAAAAAACTTATAGCACCCTAATGGTCTCGCTTGAAAAGTTTTCTAGGTCCGCCTATGCTATTTCCGTGATGACCTATGGCTTGCAAAAAATTTGGATTCTTAAGCGCCCCCGAAAGTGTGTCAAGAAACGAAAGGTCTAAATATAAATTTATCTAGGGAATCACCATCCGAGGGTGACATTTAGTAACTTACAATGATCTCCATAGGGGCAAATGGCTTTGACCCTTTTTGCTCCTTCGGAATTTCAGGAAACTTTACATTTTGAACTCGGAACCTAATCTGCAATCGAACATGGAACATCAACAAATATTTTAGTTGAACTTTCAGAATGAGAAACATAAATATTTGACGATTTCATGTTTTATGCATAATGAATAACCCTGAATAATCAATGAATATCATGCATTTTCATTATTAATATCATGCATTCTTATCATGAACACTTTTCGTCATGATAATCTATCACGGCATTCATTATGAATAAAGCATGAATAGTTGGTTCCAGGTTCTCAAAATATGTACGGTTCTCATTTGACCCTGCTCCTGAAAGCATAATATTCAATGAACCTCACTATAGACTCGGTTAAAGAATACCAACCTCATCATATCCGTCTATAAGATATTCCTCATCGTTGAATGTCCATATCCATTTAACTTGGTTCCTAGCAAAGGAAAGGTAATAAAAGTGAATCACAAGTTTATAAAAATGTTGAACCACAAACCGAAAAAAGACACTGGGGTCACAATTTCTTTCCAAAGGAATGGAATTGTCAAAAGTATTCAATTGAGGGGAAAGGAATGGAATGTTGTCAAGCCACATGTTTGGTTGACATAAAATGGAAAGGAATTGCAATTCAATTACTTTGTAATACATATATAATAATAATATTCAATAAAAGCATAGAGTTCGGATATCAAAACATATAGTTTTCCATGATAAAATCTCAAAATCAAATATCAAACTATTAAATAAACCCCAACTTTCACTAAGAACTATTAAGCCCAAATTTTTTTGAGCAAATCCCCAAAAATACGGTTTTCACACCGCTGTCTGAATTCCAAATCATGGTCAAAATGCACCGGGAATAGCGGTCCCGCAATTTTAATCCTCGATATTGAAATTTTGTAGCGGTCGAGGACCTTCAACAGGGATACCATTGTGCGCATATATAGACGGTATAACCGATATCCCACTGTGATTGATAGTCAAGTGTTTGGTTTATAGAAACATCTATAGTATCAGAATGTAAATAATGACATTTGTCCAAATTACCTTTTACTTTAATTGCCTTTCTTTTACTAATATAATAAATAATAATGATAAAAATAAAAATAAGATTATAGATTACATATACTAATAATAGGAACAAAAACCAAAAATACTACTAATAACACTAATAAAATAATTAACAATGCTTTTAATAATAATAATGATAGTAACTTATTTATTTAAAATAACTATAATTATAATAAAAGAGTATTTTGGTCCCAACTATGACTTCCATTAGAATTCAATTTGATGGAATTGGTCATTCCATAGGCCATGGGTAAGAAGAAGGAATGGCAAATTCCTCCACCTAATGGAATTTGCCATTCATATGGAATTCAATTCCATCAAAATAACCAAACACGGTTTGAAATTTGTTCAAACGAAATATGTAATTCCATTCCATCAAATTCGACCACATTCAATGAACCAAACGTCCACTACCACCGAATAAATTAGTACGAACTCACTTGTTTTCTATGTCGGGCTCGGCACGGGAAGGCTCCGGCATTAGCAATTCCGGTATGTATATGTCATCAAAAAATCCAAGTGATACTGCAATTTATTATATCAATAATAGTAGGGAGGTGGTATCAAGAAAAAAAAAACATAAATGAATTATGACCACAAGCAAAGGCCTAGCAAGATGTTTGATTAACAAATAGGTCTTTTATGACACCCCAAAATGAGAACAAGAAAAGTTGAATGGCACAAGTGTAAATATATGATATTTGAAGGGCCTAAGTACAATGTTTGTTTAGCAAATCAAACAAACAAGAGTCCAATTCTTTTGACATATTCCATTCCAATTTCTGCCAAACATTTGAAAGCCCATGTATCTAAGCCTGTCATCCAGAGGAAGAGCACTCCTGAGGAATCTCCCCATTCACCTCCCTTGTGGTATAAGGAGACAGAAAAAGTAACAGCTCTTTCCGACTCACTTATACTAGTAGCTACAGGGTATGGAGTCACGTCGGTCGTTTGGCATACTTCAACGCACGGTGAAACATGATTAAATTTCATTCCAATTCCTTTGAAAGACTCCAATTATGATAGATTTCATTATGTGAACCAAACGTCACCTTAGTTTGTCAAATGGCAGAGTTTGATTGCCATTTTCGTTCCTCAAGTGTGGGCAACAAGTACGGAGTAAAATTGTTGAAGGAAATCAAGAATTCGAGTGGAGAAAAGAAGCAAGAGGTCCACAGTGTGCATGAAGCCAGAGTTATAAGTTACTAATTAACTTTAAAATGAAAGAAAATGAGCCTGCATATATATATATATATAGGGTTGGGTTCCGGTGAGAAGTTGAGCGTTAACATGAGAAACGTGAGAAGTGGTTATCAACCGTTTGAAAGCCCATGTATCTGAGCCTGTCATCCAGAGGAAGAGCACTCCTGAGGAATCTCCCCATTCACCTCCCTTGTGGTATAAGGAGACAGAAAAAGTAACAGCTCTTTCTGACTCACTTATACTAGTAGCTACAGGGTATGGAGTCACGTCGGTCGTTTGGCATACTTCAACGCACGGTGAAACATGATTAAATTTCATTCCAATTCCTTTGACAGACTCCAATTATGATAGATTTCATTATGTGAACCAAACGCCACCTTAGTTTGTCAAATGGCAGAGTTTGATTGCCATTTTCGTTCCTCAAGTGTGCGCAACAAGTACGGAGTAAAATTGTTGAAGGAAATCAAGAATTCGAGTGGAGAAAAGAAGCAAGAGGTCCACAGTGTGCATGAAGCCAGAGTTATATGTTACTAATTAACTTTAAAATGAAAGAAAATGAGCCTGCATATATATATAGGGTTAGGTTCCGGTGAGAAGTTGAGCGTTAACATGAGAAACGTGAGAAGTGGTTATCAACCGTTGGATGAGAAATGAATGCACGTTAGGATGAGATGCACCGAGATGCACCCGGATCAATTCCCTTCTAAGCCGCAATTCATGGGAGGGCATTCGATTAAAAGTGATCAACAATTCAGATCCACTTCTCACGTTAACCTCAACTTCTAACACGATCCTTCGCCTATATATATATATATATATATATATAACAAACTTACAGTGTAAACCATCAACATTAGATTCTTTAAGCTTGGCAGATATAATTTCTCCTACAAAGGGCCGAAATATTATAAGCCTAAACTTTACCTGCCAAAAAAGATCAATATTCTGGCATTACACATAGGGGTGGTAATTTTGTACCAAACCAAACCAGCCAACATGTATACCAACCGTATCAATTAAATTGGTACCAATTAAATTACAGTCCGTTGGTAGTACCGCACCAAGTATGCAAACTCGATTGGTACACAGTATTGGAAGTCACGTACCACGCTATTACCATGGTACCAACTTATTTGTTAATTTATTATTTGATTAATTATTATAAAACATACTTTTTTGTCCGAGTATTTTAATGTTTGCAAATTTTATTCCTTGCAATTAGAAACACCTAATCATAATATGTATTACCTGCAAACTCAAAACATGAACAAAATGACAAGTTTTCATATATGCAATTTGAAGTTGGTACAAAACCAATACCAACCAAAAAAAGGTTGGTACCAAGTACAAGTATAGTTAGTTGGTACACGACATAAAATTTTGCATACCTTGGTACACGGTATTAAGGAAAAAAAACTTAGTACCATACCAAGTCCACCCCTAATCCCACACAAATTTTCACCGGCCCAACAAATATATTTCTATCCAAACCAATTGTTTTGTGAAGAGAAACTTGTATCAATGTTGCAATTGAACAAATTATGAGTTATAACGCCATCAGTCAACCAACTTAAAGCGAAAAAAATGGCTATTAACACCTAATCGACAATATATAGATTTGGCCGGATAGGAGATAGATATTAAAACATACCGTATAGGTTGGAGCACCCTCGTTGGGAAATATAAAACCACCATCAACTGATTCAATATCATAAACAGATATGCATAGCCCCAAATTTGCAATTACCTGTTATATAAAAATAAAACATAAGAATTATTTATTTTCTAAGGCTTGTGATCTTAAATATGTATACAACATAAATTGAAAAAGATTTCATTAGGACCTTATCCAAGAAGAGACCCTCGAGCTCTCCCTTAACTGCTTTATTGATCGGAAGGCTCAAAAGATGAGGTTGCAGTCGCAATGTATGCTCCAATTTTGTTAAGTTGAACATACTTACACCTATTTCAGTGTTTAAGATTCCGATACTAGTTTCCTGTGTATAAAAATCACAAAGGTACGTTAATATATAAGAAAATATCGGAGAAGTATTAAGAGCAATAACAGCAACAATAAAACTTTTAGGGCCCTTTTGGTTTGTAGGATTTGGTGGGATTTGTAATTGGATTCCATTCTAATCCCACGTTTGGTTTAAAGCAAAGTACGGAATTGAAATCCCACAAACATTGGATTTAGAAGTACCATGGGGGTAGTTGGTATTCACCGGATTTCATAGGATTTGTTTGTAATGATGTTTTAAAATATCTTAAATCATTAGTTTTGTAATAATCAATTAATAAAAGGTAATTTAATTATTTATAAGTTGTTTTTATAAATTATCTATAAAGAATGGAATTCAATTGCATTCCAAATCGTACAAACCAAATACACCAAAAATTTCAAATCCTTTCACGAAATGCAAATCCCTCAAAAACATATTAGAGGAGGATAACATGCTGTGTCTATTTGAGCATTCATTATCTTAATCATCTCTCATAGGCTGATGTTTGTCACAAAAAGTATGATAGCAACTAAACCAAGACCACTATCACGAGTCTGATTACTCCCTCCATCCCAAAATAAATTCAAAATAAAAAAGGCAGACAGTTTTAGGAATATGTAATTATCACAGTTTTTAATTAACTAACCCACAAGTTTATCCTTAATAATAGTAGGATAATTGAATTTCTCTGTCTCATTATTAAAGGTAGAATTGGAAAGTATGCACTTGCTTTTGAAAGTGGACACTTATCATGAGACAAACTAAAATAGAAATGTGGACACTTATTTTGAGAGGGAGTACATTGCACCCAAACCAGGTAAAAGAACCACAACTAAAATGCCATATTACATGGAGGCCAACTCACCCATATCAAAGACCCCGTTATTAGTGATGTGAAAATAACCCAATGGGCTCGAGGGAGCGTTTGATTTGACGGAATGTTTTTGAGGGATTTGGATTTTGTGGAAGGCTTTATAATTGGAAGGATTTGAAATTGGAATGATTTTGAATCTTTGATGTGTTTGGTTTGTAGGATTTTGAATGGAATTGAATTCCATTTATTATACATAATTTACCAAAACAACTTATAAATAATTATAAAAATCATTAAATTGCCTTGTATTAATTGACTATTACAAAATAAAGTTTTTAACATATTTTTAAACATTATTACAAACATATCCTATAAACCCATGAAATACCGGAAATACCAACTACCCCATAAATCCAATGTTTGTGGGATTTCAATTCCAGATTCTCCTTTAAACAAAACATATTATTGGAATAAAATCCAATTCCAAATCCCGCAAACCAAACAGGCCCTCAGGCTATGCATTTTTTGGGGGGAGGGGATAGCAGATTGAATCCAACTCTTTATGGTTTTTTAGTTCTCAAATAATGAAGACCAATATGTAGGATTCTCAATAAAGTGCCACCACCACCAACAACAACAACAAGAAAAAAAGGGCAAAAGAAGCAGCAAAAGCTTAATGAAGAGAAGCAGACATCAAATCAAATAGGATGATCAATGATCTATTAGATTAGGTTCTATTGTGTTTGATAAACTACAAACAATCAATAGGAAACCATCACTGTTCCAGAACAAATCCCCAAATTTTTATTATGTGTAACAGAAACCAAATCAAATTGGTACGTATTTTAGATTGAAAATGATCATAGTATGTTTATTGCATCTGATCATGTGAAAGGGCTTCTATGAACGAACTCCATAAATCCAAAAATGGTATTCAGACTTGCCTCCTCAAATTCTTATAAAACTAACTAAATCATGCTCACAATTGGTTCTAACTTCTAACAAATATTATCGGATTGCAAGTTCCTTTTGCTTATTTATGATGAAAAGCATCAATCAATTATAGTTTAAATTAACATTCATTTTCTCACAAGAACCCTAGCAGACGATTGTTCAACAACTCAAGGGAAGAAAAATTATAAGCGGTATGAGAGAAACTTACAAAGCAATCATCATCGACATCAATGGTGAAGCTGTACTTCTTAGAGATGATGTAATGGAGTAACCACAATTACAACCCTTGAAGGAGATGCAAGAAGCTTTATAACGCTAGAAAAAAAAAGAAAAAAAAAAAAAAAAAAGGAGGGAAATGAAATGAGTGGGAAAAAATAGCAATGTTTTTTTGCTTTTTTTCTATTGTTTTTGAATGAGAAATATGTTAAATAAGGATTGGAATTTTAAAGAAATTTAAATGAAATGTTTTTTGATTTTTTTTTCTTAAAATATAAATATAAATAATAATAATAAAAATAATATTTGATGTGAAAATAATATGTGGATTATCATTTATTAAATTAAATCAAGAGTAAAATCATGGAGGAAACATATCATTTGTTTTCCATCATAATCATTTCATTTATTTTCTAAAAAGTTTTAAGAAAACCTTTCCCCCCTCATTACTATTATTTTCTTTCAAGGTTTCGAGAAAATAGCGTGCAAGATATTGTAGCCTGCATCTGGTACATAACAAGATAAAACGTAATAAAAATTGTTATTTCATGTTTGACATGACATTAGATCGAGACATATGTGATTAATGCCTACCTAAAAAGGCAGAACAAAACAAATTAGTAAAATGAAATACGATTGATAAATTGTTAATCTATACATGTCAGTAAAACATAACAACTTTTCACGGTTCTTTTAATTGCCTATTTCACTCTTGTATTGGTCTTGTCCATTTCAGTTCGATCTAGTCTCATTTGTATCATTGTATACCAAATGGTCTCATTTTGGGCCAACCTAGCCCATTATAATAGTTGTCAAAAATATCATCCAATAATTTGGGCCAAAATGAACAATAATCTGGACAAAAGAGTGGCATTTATATAGTTAACAATTTGTTACATGGACAAGTGTTTCTAGCATATTATTATATGTTGTGATCTTTGAAAATTATTTTATAAATCTCTTACACTTTAGAGTTAAGAGTGAATTGTGGATTTGGTCCCTGTGGTTTAGTGATTTCTTTGACCATGGTTCACATTCTATGTTTATTGTGGATTTAGTCCTTGTGGTATTCAATTTATTTTGGTCAGGTTCTTCTGACTAACACTTCCATTAACTTTGTTAAATCAAGAACCATTTTAACCATTTTGCCTATTTTTTGTCCTTTTTTTATAAGAAAAATATAAACAATATTTTTATACACACATTCACACACACACACACACATATATATACATATAACGATATTAAAATAAATAAAATAAGACATTATTGTATGATTTAATTGTTTAATTTTTTTTAAATTAATTATATTAAATACGATTTAATTTTATTATTTTATTGTAATTGTGGAAAAATATATATAGTTTTATTGTTTTAATGTAATTAAAATTTCAATTTAAACAAATCAGATCATAAAACTATATCTTATTTTATTTAGAGTGAATAAAATAAAATATGATTTTATGATTTGATTTATTGAATTAAAATTTTAATTAAGTTAAAGACGATTTAATTATATTGTTCTTTTATTATCATTGTAACAAACAAACTTATTGTTGATATTTTAACACAAAAAAATCATTAAAACCCGTTGAGAAATGAACTTTAATTTTATCATACTAAAAACAATATGAAAATTGATTTTGAGTTTTTGACTAATAAACAATATGAAAATTGGAGCTTCTAATTTTAAAATGATAAAATTATAATTCATTTCTCAACGGTTTTCAATGATTTTTGGTGTTAAAATATCAACAATAAGTTTGTTTGTTGCAATGATAATAAAAGAACAATATAATTAAATCGTCTCTAACTTAATTAAAATTTTAATTCAATAAATCAAATCATAAAACCATATTTTATTTTATTCGATCTAAATAAATAAGATATAGTTTTATGATCTGATTTGTTTAAATTGAAATTTTAATTACATTAAAACAATTTATTTTATTCGATCTATATTTTTTTCACAATTACAATAAAATAATAAAATTAAATCGTATTTAATATAATTAATTTTAAAAAAATTAAACAATTAAATCATACAATAATGTCTTATTTTATTTATTTTAATATCGTTATATATATATATATATATATACATGTGTGTTTGTGTGTATAAAAATATTGTTTATATTTTTCTTATCAAAAAAGGACAAAAAATAGGTAAAATGACTAAAATGGTTCTTGATTTAACAAAGTTAATGGAAGTGTTAGTCAGAAGGACCATGACCAAAATAAATTGAATACCACAAGGACCAAATCCACAATAAACATAGAATGAGGATCATGGTCAAAGAAATCACTAAACCACAGGGACCAAATCCACAATTCACTAAGTTAATTATGGATTTGGTTTATGTGGTTTGGTAGTTTTTACAAAAATGTTCCTTAAACTTTATTTATTACAGAAGATGACTCGTTGTTTGTTGTTTTGTAACGAGTTGGAACCCCACTCAAATGGTAGCTATTTTTTTCCTGGGAATTTTTGCCCTTACTTACCACCGGGTAAAATTCTCGATTTTTGCTATGCCTCTTGTTAAGTAAGATTCCCTGTTATTGAAATGTTCATCATGTAAGGTAAATGATACCTAATAAGTGCTTACCCAGTAAGGTAGTTGTTTACCCAAACACTTACTCGATAAATTTATACCGGTAATATTCATTTCTCTAACTTACTTTACAAAGTAAGATTGTAATCCATCAAAAATATAATTGTATGTAATAATTTACCCAGTAAACGCTTACCAAGTAAGAGTCATCACCCTTACTTACCGAGTAAGACTCTCCATCCTTATCATCACTTTTACCAGGTAAAATTCTCAGTCTTTGCCATGTTCAACTGGTAAGGTAAATGACATGTTAAACACTTATCGAGTAAGCGTTTATTAACAGACCATAAATGCTTTCTCGGTAAGAGTTTGGTAAACAATATATTAACCGATCGCAAGTTTGGTGACAAATATTAAATCCTAGAGTAAACTACTATTTTCGTCCCTATGGTTGTTGTTTATAACCATTTTCGTCCTTGATCTTTAAAAAATTGTTTTTTTGTCATTGTGGTTTGTAACTTCTTTCGCTTTTAGTCCCTGAGAATATTAGTTTCAGGGACGAAAAGGGAAAGGAATTGCAAATCACAATTACCAAAAAAAACAACTTTTAAAGTCAGGGACGAAAATGGTTATAAATAACAAACCACAAGGACGAAAATCGTAGTTTACTCTAAATTCTATTATGTCCCTTAACTAACCGTATATTACAAAATACCCCCTCAACTATTAAAGTAATCAAACTCAAGCCCCTCAACTTACTATAGCCAACAAAAGTATCCTCTTCATATAAAAATCCTTACAATATTCCCCTTTAGCTTTGAGGAAGGAAAGAGAGAGTGAACGACCCACATCCTCTGTTTTCATTTCTTTTGTGTATATACTCAAATTTCTAGATCTTAGTCTTCATCGTTTCTCGAATCCAGGTTCCATTAATGGTGAGCCTCAAAGCTTTCATTTTTCTTGTTTCATTTCCCCAATTTTCTCAAACCATGACTCGTTTATATCATCGTAAATCAATCTGATTGTCTGCGATCTGTGGTAATTCTGAATTTTTAGGAATCTGAATTGAACTTGAAATCGATGTTTGAAGGATCCGATGCATCTGTTATAGTTCGTGAAGACTAAATGTTAGTAATCCGATCACTGTATCTACTGGATTTTGTCTAATTTTATCAGGATAAGGTAAAATTTTCAATTTCTAGATCTTTTGTATATCCACATTTAGATCTGTTGAATAGGGATTTACGATTAATTATGTTCGTGGTTCTGATTTACGATTATAATTGTGTTGGAAGCTAGAAATTTCTCAGTAATGGATTGCTTAATCATCGTTTTACCTATCTAGAAGTGATCAATGTTATGATTTTGTGATTAGAAGTGATCAATGTTATGATTTTGTGATTAGAATTAGTGAATTACAGATTTACAATACATTTTTTGTTGTGTTTTTTGAATTGTAGTTGAATTGAGGTAGCAAATAGCAAAATAGCATTGAAGTTACTTGCTAGTTTTGTGGTTAAGAATACTGAAAAACTTATGGCAATTCAACATGGGATTGTGGAGAAGATGGAACCAGATAATGGTAAGTTGTTTATTGGTGGGATTTCTTGGGATACCGATGAGGATCGATTGAAAGAGTATTTTAGTGGTTATGGGGAGGTGGTGGAGGCCGTTATCATGAGAGATCGTTTGACTGGTCGTGCTCGAGGATTTGGATTTGTAGTGTTTGTTGATCCTGCTGTTGCTGAGAGAGTTGTAATGGAGAAGCACATGATTGATGGTCGAACCGTAAGTTTTTCATCTCTTAACACCTATGCAACACAATGCAATTGTTCGTAAGTTATTCAAATCTTGAAATGTGATTGTCAAAAGTGTCTAAAGATTGAAAAGAGACTAAATGTCCTAACAAATTGTTTTACAGGACTTGAGTTTATAGGACCAAACAATTGTGCTTCTGTAAAGGTGTTACAATAAGATGTTACAACGTATTTGGGCATCCTAATAAGTTTTTAAGAACACTTTTGAAATAAAGTGTCCTATTAGTGTTTTTTATAGGACACTTTTGAGACGTGTTATATAAACACATTGTTTTATAGGACACTTGTTTTTTAGAATAATGTCATATGAAAAGACGAATAGGATGCTTTATTTCAAAAGGGTCCTAAAAACTTTTTAGGACATTTTTATAAGACATTTTTTCAAATAATGTCATATAAGAAGACGAACAGGACGCATCATTTCAAAAGGGTCCTAAAAAACTATTTAGGACGTTCAAAAACATCCTATCAACTTATTTTGCCTTTACATAGGATGCACAACTGTATGGTCCTATAACCTTGAGTCTTGAAAAGTAGTCTATTAGTACGTTTAGACATATTTGGCGTCCTATAAATCTGATTTTGTTGTAGGGAGAACTCACTTGTGCATTGCCAACCGAATAAATAATGAACTTCACATTCTTTCTTTCATGCTTTTGATTATATGATAATTGGGGTCTCAAATTTTCAGGTTGAAGCAAAGAAGGCTGTTCCAAGGGAAGACCACCATGGACTAAATAGAAACATTAGCAACATTCAAGGATCGCCAGGTCCAATGGGGCGCACAAAGAAGATATTCGTAGGTGGTTTGGCATCAACTGTCACAGAAACCGATTTCAAGAAATACTTTGATCAATTCGGTACCATCATAGATGTGGTGGTGATGTATGACCACAACACCCAAAGGCCAAGAGGTTTCGGTTTCATTACATATGATTCTGAAGAATCAGTGGATAGGGTATTACACAAGACCTTCCACGAACTCAACGGTAAAATGGTTGAGGTCAAACGGGCAGTCCCTAAAGAGTTATCTCCAGGGCCAAACCATAGTCTGTTGGTTGGATATAACTACGGTTTGGGTAGACCCAACTCATTTCTTACAACTAGCTACCCACAAGGCTACAATATGAGCTCAATTGGAAGTTATGGAGTCAGAATGGACAGTCGGTTCAGTCCAACTGTTGGTGGTCGAACCGGGTTCCCACCATTTGGTTCAAATGGTTATAATATGGGCATGAATGTGGAGCCAGCTTTAAGCCCATTTGGAGGGTCCTCCAATATTGGCTATGGAAGAGTTGTGAGCCCATATTATGGTGGAAATCCAAACAGATATAGTACTCCTATTGGATTTAATCAAGCTAGTGGCAGAAGTGAGCTACCTATAGGTTCATCAGCTAGAAGTATGTTGGGAAATGGTGGACTCACCAGCCCGGCTGGCCCTGGTTCTGGTTCTGGTTCGTACTTGGGTTCAGGAAATGGTGGTTTTGGGGTATTTGGGAACAATGCAGCCGCTTGGGGTTCTTCCCCCTTAGCTTCTCAAGGTGGAGTGAACCCTTCTGGCTATATTGATGGGCTAGTAGGTGGTGCACTTAGAAGAAACAATGGAGCCACGGTGGCTACACCATCATCATTCAATGGACCAAGTGGTGGTCATCAAGGTATTTATGGTAATTTGTATCGCGGGGGTTCAATTTATGGTGATGCGACTTGGCAGTCGTCACCTAGTGAGCTCGATGGTTCTGTTTCTGGTTCATTCGGCTATGGGGTTGGTAATGCAGAAGATGCCATGGCTAGAAGTTCTGAAGGTTATGTTGGGAGCTATAGTATTGCAAATAGACAAGTGAATAGAGGTAACATATCCTTCTAAAGCTTTTGTGTTATATTTCTACAGGGACAGGTTCAAATGAGAAATGTAAACATTTTTGAGAACCTGGGAACCAATTATTGATGATGAATATCATTGATTGTAGGGCTATTCATCATGAATAATGAAAATGCATGATATTCATGGTGAATAATATTCATGAATATTTTAGGGTCATGCATCATAAATAGTTAATAAATAGTGGTTCTCAGGTTCTCAAAATATTTATGGTTCTCATTTGAACCTGCCCATGTTTCTATAAATCATCTTGATTCTTAGTTGATTGTCGTAGAAAAAATGGTGTTTTCCATTCCAATTGAACGATAGTTATTCTGCAAGTGCCAAAAGAAGAAAACTCTAATAGTTTTCAAGAATGAGTCAATGTGGACAAGATGTAGAAATGTAAGTGCAAAAAGAACCATTTTTTTGTTCAAAACCACTCATTCATGCAAGATATAGTGCCTGTTTTTGCATTTTACAAGGACGATGGTTTGTATGCAATGAAAAACCAATGACTCAAAATCTTGAAATCGATTCTGCTTGTTAATTCATATAAAGTGACATTCACATGAGATTGTTAGTATGATTATTGTTAATTATCATTCAGATTGACCTTTTTTAAACCGGATTTGATCAAATGTAGAGAAACTTATCCAAGATGTTACCATCAGTTATTTATGTTTTTTTCTTGGTATCACTTTTGGACCTTACCCTTCACAAGCCGAGGGTCCTCACAGAAACAACTGCTTTAAGGGTAGAGGACATGTCTGTGTACATTCCACCTAGACCCTACTTTCGATTGGTATATACCGGGACAATTTGGTTATTTTTGGACCCTGACGTTAAAGCTATATTTTATTTATAAAAAGTGGATTAGTACGTGAATTACAAGGGCATGGGATAGCAATTTTGGACAACATATGTCAAGTAAGATGGTTGTCTTTGTATTTACGTGTCCATATTTAGTCCACAATTTCTCATTCTTGCTAACTTCAATGTTCTCTTGGCCTAGTGGTACCTAGTAACCCCACCTTCCCGAAGGCCAGGGTTCAAGTCTCACCAAAGGTGAAAAGTGTGTATGAGTTTAATTTGTCGTATATAAACATATATATAGAGGGGGGTTCATGTGAGAACCACAAAAAACTGAGAACCGGAGAACCTATACATTCATTGATACATATACACCAATGAATTTGAGTATATGCATAGATGCATATATAGTAGATATGTATTGATGAATATATTCATTGACGAAATACATATTTTGATAGTGTATATGCATCAATGAATATACAGGTTCTCCCTGGTTCTCAAATTTTTTGTGGTACTCGTATGAAACTGGTCCTATATATATACATGCTTCAAAAAAAAGCCTGAAGTGTTCGGTTCTTCCTTCGTCTTCTATGATGATCATTCTGATATGTTCTCAAAGATTTATAGTTTTCTCTTTCTGTGCTTACTATGTGCTAGTCATTGTTCCTTTTTACCTTTCTGCTCACACTCTTGCACAAGTCGGGGGTCTTCCTAGAAACAACAACTCTACTCTTTGGCTAGAGGAGCTTGCACCCACCCCACCCCACCCCCACCTTACTTTCGAATGGGATATACTGGGTGAATTCGGTTTACTTTGGTTTCTTGTTAAGAATATTGCATATTTTTGTCAGAGTCCCACATTAGCTAGACTTAGAATATTTCTCCTCAATACCAGAAAGGAACTCCTTTCTCTCCTCAAGAGCTCTTTTGCAGAGTAATCTGATGGAATTCCACGTATTGTAAATACATGATTCGGTATTAACTTTTTGGTTGCTCATTCTTTACAGAAATTGCTGCATAGAAGTTTTCATGTTTTGCATACGGTAACGCAACTTTAGGAGGAAGACTCACTTCAGTTGAAGTGGACTGATTTTCGTACATATCCCTCGTTAGCATACAACATCGGCATCTTTAAGGCGATTTGATCCGAGGATTTCTTGATAAGATCATACACTACACTATATATACATATCAAGAAGGGCAGTTTAAAAATGGGATTTTGTTATGAATTCTTTTCTTTATTTCTAATTGACGTTAGATTTCATCAATAGTTGTAAAATCAAGAACGCGTGATATATTGTCCATCCCCTTCGATAAAGGGCGGTAGAATAGATCAATAATTTCTATTTTTCGTTATTGATTGTTGTCGTAATTCATGGCAATGTTGCATGCCTGTACTGTTTTCCAGCATTTTTTTTCTAGCAATGTACTTGTGGTTTTCTTGATTTACAGAGTGTGAAGAATTTGGATCCTGGTTAACTAGTTGGGGGTTGTTTGGTTGGATGGATAAAGTTATCTGTGTGGATTAATCTGTCCTTATAGATTGTGAATGTTTTTGTTTTGGAGGGTTTGTTCGATGGAAGGTAATTTGAAGGGCAGGTTTGGTAAAAACTTGGCTTCTAGCTCCTTCCTAGAAGCTTATTGAATAAGCCTATTTCTATATCATTTTACCACCAAATATTCAGGTATAACTGACCGAGGGGCTGCTTGATTGGTTTTCCATTAAGTTCTGTATGGATAAAGTTGTCTGTGCGGATTAATCTGTGTGTATAGATTTAGAAGATTTTTATTTGAGAGTTTTTTTTCATAGATGGAAGGAACGTGTTTTTTAATGAGAGGAACTGGTTTGGAAAAAACTTGCTTTCTGCATAAAGCTCCCCCTTGAAATCTTACTGAATAAGCCACTTTTTATATCATTAAGCCACTACCAAACAGTCATATATAGCTGACTGAATAAGTTGTGAGTATCATTAAGCTCATTAAGCTGCTAACAAAAAGACCCCGAATAAGCTATGAGTCCCATTAAGCTACTACTAACAAACAGGCCCTAAGTGTTAACCATGTAAGAGTTACGGTAAACATTGACTGGAAAATGTTGTTTCTGAAGTAATTTGTAGCAAGTGTTTGCCGATAAAGAACAATTTGGGTAAAACACTGGTTGACTCAATCGGTGACCCATTGGTGGCTGACACAGACAAAAGACAACAACCGGTCAGAATTGTAGGTAAACAACATCATTTTTTACTGGGTAAGAGACAATCACCACGAGATAAACAACTCCTTAGTTTTACTTTGATACTTGCTTACTTTTTTTACTTTTTGTGTTGCTTATTTTTGCACAAACCAAAGTCTTTTATAAATAGTCGTTCCACCCTTTGGGATAGATGGCATATTTGCATATATCTCAGTCCCTAAACCCTATTTTTGAATGAAATATACTAGATTTGTTTGGTTTTTTTCATTTGTTAGTTGTGTATGTTTGGTGTATACGACCAAAAAAATTCAAATTATAAAAAGTGTAACGTATTTACAAATTTATAATATCTTACTTTTTTCCTTCACAAAGTTATTTTATGTAATCTTATTATCATATAAAAAACAATATATTCCTTTAATTAAATCGAAAACATGGTATGTTTCTTGAAATTCAGTTTTTAGAAAAATATATACATTATTAAGTTTGCCCTTTAATTATTAATTATTATTATTAAGGTAAATAAAATATTAATTGAAGATTTTTTCATAACAATTTCTCAAATTAGAGACTGTATATTGTTATTCACATATTTAAAAACTAGATTTATTATAAAATATTTAACCAGAGCATCATTATCAAAAGCGGGGATAGCTCAGTTGGGAGAGCGTCAGACTGAAGATCTGAAGGTCACGTGTTCGATCCACGTTCACCGCATTTGAATTTTAGTTTTTGTTTATTTCTTCCTGTATTTTCGTTTAAACCCCTTTATATATTTAGAATGTTCACAAACTCCCCTGTTTTATTTTATGGATAAATTCTTGTGACAACTGACCTGTATTTGCATTTAAGCCCCTTATTTATTAGGAATATTCATAAACTTCCCTTGAAGTTTAATCCAAGTGTCAAATAGCTCACCTAATTAAAAAATATAAAACGATCGTTAAATATTTCAATCCATATCGTTTACACCAAGGCATTGTTTGACAAAAACAAGCTAGCTTATTTTCTGGGTACATGTTTAGATGTCCATAAGCTAGCTTTTTGATAAGCTACTTGGAATAACTTATGAGGAGTTTTTTGTAAATATTCCAATTATGCCCCTAATTAATATTCATTATTATATATTAACTTTTAATTATAAATAAATAATTAATGTTCTTTTTGATAATTTAAATGATTATAAGCTAGTTTTTACCAAACGTGACTTTTTCATCGGCTAGCTTATCAACTACTTTGCCAAACATAGCCCAAATCTAATGAGGGAAAAAGTTTGACAGAATGTTTGTTAAGGATTTGGATTTCGTGGAAGGATTTAGAACTAGGAGAATTTGAAATCTTTGGTGTGTTTGGTTTGTAATGTAAGATTTGGAATGGAATTAAATTCCATTCTTTATAAATAATTTTATAAAACCAAATTATAAAAATAGGTAAATTATCTTTTTATTAATTGATTACTACAAAATAAGTGTTTTTAATCCATATGAATCCTCTGTCAATGGGATACTTTCGTTGGTTTACCTTCTCCATGATGACCGTGGGACCTGTATAGTGAGGATGTCTTAGAAGATTGTGTCTATCCTTTCTTTTCTCTCTCGTCCATCGGAACCACGTCTTAGGAAGGGACCGTAAGCCTTAGGTACGCTCAGATAGCTTTGGTCCCGACTCATGTTATTTAGGTCAATTCAGACCATTGACAATGTAAAAAAAAAGATATTTGACGTTGATGTTTGCAAGAAGAAATTAATTGGGGTCCAAATAAAATGTAAAAGGTTCATTTAGAATCACCCTCCAATTACATCAGATATGACAAAATAAAAACCGGTTGTTTCATGTTGAATGCAACATTAAACCGGGACTAACACAAGGCTGGGTAGGACAAAAATGCCCCTTTTTGTTCCACAAAATAATAAAAAAGAAATAAAACAAAATTGGTAAATTACTAAACTAGGCATGTCAAATAAAACCCCCTGAAACTGTGCACAAGTTTTTCACCCCATCGAATTCACTCTCGCCCGTTTAATCCTGTCCGGTCCCTTCTACGTACCAAACACACCAGAAAGAACGCATGCACGGTGCAAAAGATTCGACCATGATGTTATCGAGATTCTCAAATTACCAAGATTCAAAATCCGTGGTATAAGTTAAAAGTTACAACAAATGAAATCCAACATAATACTTTACACACCCAACGGTCTAAATAATAACCCGATACTTAATGTAATCTTTTCCTAAATAGTTTCTCGAAGTAGAAACATTTCAACGTTAAACTAGGACTTATCTTCATCCGATTGAGAACACGGTGGTCCAGGAACCGAATCAACAAAGAACTCGTCCACTGAAAATAAAATTACAAGATATCGTTAATACCAATAAAGTCGAAAGAATGTCGGAATTGGAGCAAAATCATTTCAGAATTCGTTATTTACAAGCTCAGATTACATGTTCAGGAAAATCTATTTATTAACATGTAGAGCGGTGCATGACAGTATAAAAACTAGTCGTTCCAGGTTTGGCACGACATTAGACTGGGACAAGACAGGACTGAGTGGGACAAATATGCATTATTTTTTGGTCCACCAAAATTGTTGGAACAAAAACCAAGGAGATGGGACAAGATTGAAAAATTACTAAACTACCCATGTCAAATCAAAACCCTAAAACCTTGCAACGATTCTTTCACTTACCTACCTCACTTCACCGGTCCAGTCCCGCCTGCTTAGCTCATATATAAGAGCATCTCCAACATCTTCTCCAAAATGGAGAAGTAAAAAGTAAAAATCTCCAAAAAAAAATCACCTTCATTTCCAACAGATTATCTATTTTGGAGATTACACAATTAATTATATTATTAAAATATTCAATACAACTCATAAAATATTACTTCTCTCTCATAAACGTTTAATTTAAAGCAATTTCATTGGTAGAAAGAATAAAAAAACTATTTCTCTCTCGTAAGTAATCATTTTTTTGTGATATCTCCAAATTTGAAGATTTTCATCATCTCTTTCATACTTTCTCCATTTTGGAGAAGGTTTTGGGGAATCTGTTGGAGCAAAAAATCCTCAAAATCCCCATTTTGGATAACCTGTTGGAGATACTCTAAGAATGATAGCGGCTAAATAGAACTAGAAAACAGTGTTCTTACCAATGTCTTCTTGCTCCGGAGAATCAAGTAATATATCTGAATCAGAAGGCAGAAAGGGTGAACCAGGATAGTTTCCAAGAGCTCCTAGATCTGAAAACAACACAATGGCAAACGATATTAGTTGAATCATCGATAATTATAATTATAACAAGGGAGATGAATGGCTAATATATTTGTATAGCACACAGACGAGATTAATGAACAAAAAACATCACTTGGGACGTACTCTCTTAGCTGAACAATATAAGTAACGATCGCAGACGGGACTGTACTGAACAGGACGAGCAAGAGTGCAGAAGGTTTAAGGATTATATAACTTGACATGTGTAGTTTAGTAATTTACTAATATTATCCCGTCTCCCTGGTTTTTGTTCCACCAATTTTGGGTGGGATGGAAAAAAAATACATTTTTGTCCCACTCTGGTCTTGTACGCACCAAACGTGGGACCACAAGTTTTTGTACTGTATGGAACAAGTCATCCAACCTAAATTAATTTTTTATTTTCAACCAGTCAGATATAGCCGTTGCTTCTACCTATGGATGAGGATGAATGCTTTTGTATTCTTAAAACAACAAATTATAATTGTACTTTGCATAAAGTTTCTTACAGACTTCATGTAGACCTATGTATCATAGTTGAACTGTTGGACTTCCTTAGGTAGTGTTTGGTACAAGACAAGTTGTATGTATGGTGTTTGGTACGACTAGGACCGGATGAAACAGGAATAGACAAGTTGCCCTAAAAGTTGTTTGATAATTTTATATATCATATAATAGTTATAAACACAAATCAAAATAAATATTTAAATAATTTCATTTATAAACACTTTTACACAATTTTCATCTCTGCTGTTAATATCACGATATATCGCCGATATATCGTGTATCGCTCCTATACATAATATCGATGTTAAAATATCGCTCTTTATATCGCCAACCGATATATCGGCGATATTGACCAATATATCGCCGATATTTTGACCAAAATATCGGCCAATAATACCGATATTTTTGTGATCCTGTTTTGGGCCTATTTTTTTGTAATTCTATTACTGGGCTGGGCTTTTTTTGTAATATTTTTTTGTTAGTTATATGGGCCTTTTTTTTTAAATTTTGTGAGAAATCTAACTATCTAAGTTAGGTTTTTCCATATACGACTTCTTCTTCTTAGTTCTTTCATCATCGACTTCCGACTTCCTTCAACAGACAAGTAGACAACAGTGGTCGGCTTCTATGTTTTAATGCATATGATATGTTTATGGATGCATACTGATATAAATATATATATATTATATATAATTCTAAGAAATATTATATGAACCGATATTTTTGACCGATATATCACCGATATTTCCGATATATCGTCACCGATATCCGATATTAACAGCATAGATTTTCATATACATAGGATGTTTTAGCTTCTAAATGGAAATTCAGAACACATAACTCCTTTGCAGTTAGTTCAATCAAACATGACAAGATAAGTGGTTGATCGACAAAATGCTACTCTCGGAATTGTTTATAAAATACTCGACTCTCCCCTTGAAGAGCCACATTGACTAGTTCCTCATTGAAAAAACAGGGACTTTCTAAGAAGAACAAATGTTGCTGGTTTCAAAAAATGGATTTCGCCAAAATTCTCTAGAATTACACTCAATATGTACACCATATAAGGGGTTGTTTGGTAGTTGCTGAATGGTTTGGTGCAGAATGATTAAGAGACTCTTATGATATAGTGCACAATGAAATGGTTGTTTGGTAATTGTTCAAAATGAAATTAGGACGCTGAATGGTTAAGGAAGGTCCAAGATACAAAATCATTCTGAGTGTTTTAGAACCATTAAGAGGCATACTTTTTTTTGTCAAACAAGGTTCACCTCTTAGTGATTCAGAGGTTGCCTCTTAATTGAACTATTAAGAGGTAAACAAACAACCCCTTATTTGAAATTAAATTGAGGCCTTTCTTTGGCTGTAATCAAACTAAAGGCATGTATAAAAATGAAATTAAATGTACTTACAAACAAGTGAACAACAATGACTTTTAGTGATAGGCTAAACGAGATCAAAGTTTACCTCCCAGGTTCGACAAGTCTGCTGTTAGATCTGAAAGGCTGAAATTCCAAGGGATTTGACCAAAAGATCTAGAATTTCCATTGTCTGGTGGTAGATGCAATCCTACTGAACTTGCCACATCAGATGTAAATGCTGAGTCAAGTGCTGACGTGTCTACTCCCAATCCTGATAGTTCAGATGCAGTAAAGGGGAAATGACCACTAGATGCCACTGATGTAGGGCTCATAGGCATATCTGACATCGGTGAAATAGCCCCATTAGCTGGAATAGGAGTTACACCAGCTGCACTGTTGTCCATTACCATACTTCTGCAATCATATATGAAACAACAACAATAAGCCCAGGTAACAAGGAAGTTGTAACATCCAAGCCCAAAGCAACAGGCTGGCTTGCTAAATAATTCCTATCCAACTTAAAACCATGTTGGAAGTTGTTGGTAGCCCACAACTTTGAGCTTATACGGAGCTCATAAATCTACTCTTCTATCCATGTGGGACGGATTGTTACAAACTCCCCCACTTAAACTCCTGACGTCCTTGTTAAGCCTTCCTATGGTACAAGGATCGGCTCTGATACCATTTGTAACGTCCAAAGCCCAAAGCAACAGGCTGGCCCAATAACTTCTAATCCAACTTAAAACCATGGTAAAAGTTATTATAGCCCATAACTTTTGAGCTTATAAGGAGTTCACAAATCTAGTTTTCTATATATGTGGGACGGGTTGTTTTAGGAGTACTATACAAGATTGATATTAGCAGGGACATAAGTGATGCAAGTTGTGATAATACATTCTACTTTTATGTTTCATCAAGAGCTCATGAGAATTAAATGTTTTCTCTTACTTTTCTTTTTTCTGGAGTTGAGGGGAAATTCTATTTATTATTCAATGATTTTAGAATGGAGCATTCTGATTTATGAATAGAAATCTATATGGTGGAACCAACTGCTTCATCTACTTGGACCCCTGTCAGTAGAAATCAGGAAAATTAAGTACGGAAAAAATGGAAAAAGATAAACAAAAACCTCAAAGGTGGATGCATATCTAAATAGCTTGAGAAGAAAATACATAAATTTGATAAAATCCTAAGAATCTCGCCAAAATATGTTTACAAGAGGTGACCCTTGTGCACCCGAGGGTTGGGGGCATCTTTATATGCAATTTATGAAAGCATGCAAGTTATAGAAATGCAAATGATACCAAGAAAAGAAACATAGCATAGTAGGGAAGATTCAAAATGTATATTCAAAATTTTAAAAAAAATTAAATTGGGAAAAGAAAGATCCGTTTCTTTGTAAGTTTGGAGGTTATCTA
This sequence comes from Arctium minus, assembly GCA_954870635.1. Taxonomy (NCBI): domain Eukaryota; kingdom Viridiplantae; phylum Streptophyta; class Magnoliopsida; order Asterales; family Asteraceae; genus Arctium; species Arctium minus. The sequence continues at coordinate 77,211,959 of OX941093.1, read as the reverse complement.
TGTTGGACTTTCAACAGTGAATTGGAGAGAACATGAAAATTAAATTATTTTAACTGAAACTCACTCATTTCCAGAGTTCATCCGCATGGGATGGAAGTTACTATGAGCAGGCACTCCATTGACCACATGGCAGCTCGACATACCCATGGAATCCATATGAGGTTGACCCGTGGTAGGCATTGGAGGTGGTTGTAGAACGGGGTACCCCATTGGTAAGTTGTTAACTGCACTGCAAAGGATGATATTGAATAATAATGACAATAATGCAAGGAGTATGAGAGAGAGATGGAGAAGATGGATGTGTGTGCGTGTGTTCATGTCTAACAAGCAAGCCATAAATTATATAACTATAACTGCTTTAATGAGTCATTCATAGTTTTACAGTCTGAATATGTTCATACTTACACATGTATGGCTTAATCTTTGAGACAAGCATATGACTATTCGCATAATCAGCCAGGCAGCCCGCATGACTCGTCTGTCGCACGGGCTTGGCCAACGACACCTGTCTTTGGGGCCGACCCGCTGCTCGTCGGCAAGCAGGCGGCGGCACGCTTCGCTTCTAAGAAGCAAGCCATAAATCATATAACTAGAGGAGCCTTGCAAGCTCCTAAGAAGATCAAAGGAAGACTGCTGAGCGATAAAGGGTAAGCCTTCTCACACTAGTGAAAATGAACGCAATTAAGCAAGCATAAGTTTGAGAATTTCTACATTTTGTAAATATAACTTCTTTATAGTTTTTGAGTGGAGAATAATTCATATTCTTCTCGATGGCCATAATAAGTGTGATATTAAAGAGGTTACCTGGCATGGGATGGATCCCGTTGTGTATGGGGGCCACAGGTAGCTTTGGAGGCACAGGATACTTCATAAGGTGATATTGATGCTCAAGTAAATGATTGAAAAGGATGATTTGCTTCTTCAGTTTTAACCTAATGTAGTAGGCTCTGAAAAAGTCTGCATTCTCTTCTTCCAATTTCTGCCAAACTATCCACCAAAAAGGAAATATGAATGGTAACGATGATGCCATGGTTAAATATAAATTGCTTTGTAAGTATAACAGATCCAAGGCACTTTAGGTAGATAACATCCAAGGTTCTAAATGGCGTGAGGTGTGGGGTGGTGGCGAGGTCAAGCCTCAAGCCTTACATGCCACGGCGAGGACGTTGTGTTTTTCAAGGTGTGACATAAAGTGGCAAATTTGTATGTCATATATATAATTATATATATATACATATAAGTTTTCTATATATTATTCAATCAGATAATGATATTAAAATTTTACATTCATATTTGAAGAAGAAAAATCATATATATTATTATTTTAAAAATAGTCTTTGATTAAATATTCAAAATAGAACTTAGAAGAGTAAATTTTACAACTTCGTTGTAATCGTGAGTCAATGACCTGTATGAAGCCGTGAAACTATGAGTGATGTGATTAAGTAAATCTAAAAAAATGTAAAACCTAATGTTAGAAATGTAAAAATACAAAAGCTAAAGAAATTAAAAAAACTGTTTTTTTAAGTCACCCCTTGTAAAAAATGCACGCCGCGCAAAGCACCATGGCGTGAGTCACGCCTTAGAAATGCTATAGGCCTTATCGTGATGGCGGAGACACATCTTACGCCATATCACGCCATGGCGGACACCATGGCATGCCTTTTTGAACCATGATAACATCCCATTGGAATAAACAAAACTGTCGACACTCTTAGTAAGGTCTGAATCATCAATATAAGAAAAGACATACAACCTCAACATGCATCGAATTTCTATCTGGACTGCTTTGAACAGCAGGTGAAGTCAGGATTGAAAGCGGCAAGATGGTGAAAAGAACAAAATAATTATAACGTGGGAACTGGAATATTTTGCGGTGGTTACCTAAGGTCGTAAAACCAGGATCTATCCTTGCACGATTTAATAGAGTTTTCACCACTTCATCCCTATTCATATATAACTGCAAACAGCGTTCTATCAAGTTTTGGACCTACAACATTCAAGAATAATATCAACATAAACAAACCTTGAATTTTCCGTAATTCTGCAAGAAAGAATACCGATATGCAAGACAGAACACAATAAATTTGCATACAAGTTCAATATCCTCCCGAGAAACTTTTCTGTTGTCATTGCTCGAAATGGAGACCGACCCAGAGTCAGGAACAGGCACCTCTGTTGCATTATTATGTTGATCACTTTGAGATTCGTGTGAAGCTTGGGCTAAAGGTTGTGTTTCTGGTGTATCCAAAGACTCCTGCATAGCTTCTTAATTTCAGTCACTGCATTTATACTGATGTCTCTTCTTAAATGATAAACGAAACCAGATAGACCACTCTAGTTGAAGCAATATTAAAACCAAACATTATAGCTTCTAGGGAATGGGCCCATTATATTATATAAAACCAAACATTTTCTTTTATGTTCAACCAATAACTATACAACTCATTATACTCCCTTGTGATTTTACTTTCCTCTTTAGCTCATTCCGTAGGAAGAAAATATGTTTAGGCTTCATTAATTGATATTCTTAATTGACAATACTCTCCACCATCATAACCAGTCGTATCTTTTCCATAAAATTTCCAACAAAAATTCAAAGGTATTTTTGTAAACATTGAAGGGAATCTGATTCTCTCTCTCTCTCAAACACACACAAGCAAACACTTCTATTTGTTAACCATGGGTGTCCGGGTCAGCTTACGCGCACCTCGACTAATCCCAGGGGCCTGGAGAACAGCCAGGGAGATCCCCATTGACCTTGTAGGACTCAAACCGGTGTCCTCTAAGGAGGATCCCCAAAGGCCCAAGCAAACAATTTGGAGTATATTATTGAGGCACTAATTACTCGTGACTCGTGAGCAAGCATGCAACATACCATACAGAAAGCTGTAAAAAAATAGTAAGAAATACTTTAAATAGTATAAAAGGAGATTCAAAGTTTAAAACGTAAAAATCATCACCTGATTGTTCTTCATCTCAGCTAAATGCTACTTGAAGCCATCTTCCCAACGAAATGTTGTTGTATCCCAAGCTGGCTTGTTCACAAAATTTGCTAAACGTACACTTTGTGACTTCGACAAATTTAATCTGAAATATAATGCACAAAACATTTAGTTCTACTAATATGTCGATTTTACCAATAATCCTGTAAACCGTCCCTTCCTTCCCCCAGTAACTTATACTCCAGACATCACACCTGTACTTTTTAATCGCAAATTTGACATAGCTGCAGATTTAACATGAACACTGTTCAATCCACATGGAGTATTTGCCATAAATTTAATGTACTGCCCAATTTTTCCTCAAATACTTTAAAAACATGTCAATTTTGCAGTTGTATCACAACTCGTTCTGCTTATTTTTAGACTAATAGGCATTGTATATGATTAAAACAAATAAACAAACTACGCTTTTTTAATTTTCCACCAAATAACTCAACAAACCACAAATCGACTGAGATTGCGTATTTGCTTATCACAAGTATATACTGGATCTGTATAAACCATATCATACAATTGAAGCATCGACAAACAACAAATTTGAGAACGTAAACAATTTGTACAGATCGACAAGAGCAATTAAGAACAGAAAACCTTCAAATGACACAATGAACAGTAAATATGCTCAAGGAGAAAGAAGATTTGCCTAAATCATGTGTTTGACGATGAGAGCACTAACCTGTGTTTTCCGACGAAGTAATCGGAGAAATCATCGCCGGCGTTAGGGCGGCGGTCGACGGTACTCTCTGCAACTGTTTTGCTTGGAGCTGCTTTGCGATATTAAACTACAAACAGTGGTAATTGTATAGGGGGTTAGACGGTAATAATAGTCATTGTCCAGGGGTATTTATGGGTTTTCACCGTCTATTGACTTAAAAGGTTAAAATTGTAATATCTATACAGGTATATAAAAATTCTAAGAGCCTCTCCAACATCTTCTCCAAAATGGAGAAAATTGAGATTTTTAGAGATTTTGAACAACTTTTTGCTCCAACCGCTTCTCCAAAACTTTCTCCAAAATGAAGAAAATAGGAGAGAGAGAATGTAATTTTCTCCAAATTTGGAGATATCCCAAAAAATGATTACCAAGAGAGAAAAACTATTTTTTATTATATCCAACCAATTAGTGATGGCCAAAAATCAAGGCTCGGGCCGGGCCAAAACGGGCTTCGGGCCTCTACAGTGAAACCCAAAATCGGTTCAAACGGGCTTCGGATCGGGCCGGGTTTCACCCGAAAATGGGTGACCCGGTTAGGCTTGGGTTAAACCGATCCACGAAAAATCGGGTTAGGCCGGGCCCAAAAACGGACCGAGATCGGACTACGTAATTTTTTTAATAGTTTTCTTTATATAATAATTAATTACTAAACTTTAAAAAATAAAAATTGGATTGGATCACTAAAATACACTTTAAAAATACGTTTTATTTATAATAAATCTCTAAAATACACTTTAAAAATACATTTTACTCGGCAATAACTTGATAATTTTGTTCGGCCATTTTGAGAGTAGAGATTTGAGACTTGAGAGTAGAGACTAGAGAGTAGAGAACTAGAGATGTTAGACTAGAACTTGCGAGAAACGAATATAGCAAGAACCGATAAATGAGAATTGTATGCGTTTTTTTGTGTTTTTTGCGTTTTGTAAGTTGGTGTCACTATCCATAACCAACACAAGTATTTATATGTGTTTGGAGGGGTAAAAAACACAAAAAAAAGGTCAAAAAAATGCTCCCAAACGGCTAGAAAACGGCTATATTTTTTAAATTGTGAAAATCGGGCCGGGTCAAGCCAAAAACCGGGCCGTGAACCGGTTTCGGGCCGAGCCGGGTCGGGCCGCCAAAAACGCTAAAAACTCAAACCGGTCCATGATTTCGGGCTTCAAACCGATTTGGCATCGGGTCGGGTTGGACCGGGTTTTGAGACGGGTCGGGTTGGGCCGAGATGGCCATCACTACAACCAATGAGAAACTTCGAAATGAAATGTTTAGGTGAGAAAAATAATATTTTATTAAATATGTAGAATATTTTAATGATATAATCAATGATTTATCTCCAAAATGGAGAAATTGTTGGAGATAGATGTAAATTTTTTTGGAGACTTTAACTTTTGATTATCCATTTTAGAGAAATTTTGGAGAAGCTGTTAGAGATGCTCTAAAATGTTTATTGTACAATCTTTTCTACAATAACATTTATCACCCTTACAATGTTACATTTACCACCCTTATAATTATTTATTTAATTTACTTTATATTCCTTACATTTTCATTTTACACCATTATCATATTAACACAAATAATCGTATATGAACAAAAATGAAATGAAAAAATACGTTTTTTTTTACAAATTATATCATTATAATCGTCTCGCCAATACATTCAAAATGAGTCCACTATTGAATATTTTTTAATTTAACCGTACTATTAAATGTCATGAATATCTACGAATTAATTTGTTTTATATCCATATCTTTTATTTTTTTTCCACCGTTAGCACATTAAAAATACATAATCGTAAAATACGTTTCATTCTTATTATAAATTATATCATTATAATTTTTTCCGTCAATAATTGTAATATAAACTAATTATTGAATATCTTTATGGGTTTAGGGTTTCATAAATCGTGATTCTTAGGTCATGGTTGATTGTTGATGACATAATTATATCATTATAATTTTTTCCGTCAATAATTGTAATATAAACTAATTATTGAATATCTTTATGGGTTTAGGGTTTCATAAATCGTGATTCTTAGATCATGGTTGATTGTTGATGACATATCTATAAGAAAGCAATATTAATTGTTCGTTTTTTACTTACATTCCGCTGCATCGCGCGGGTATATGCCTAGTAAAATAAATAAACCGCTTAGTTGTTGTTTAATTTTTAATTAATTAATTAATTAATCAGTTTTGATTCTAATTATATTTTTTAGAAGGTGCTTATGATTTTTAATTCTAGGTTTAAGGACCGCATTTAATGTTATTTAATTAGTTGAGACATGTTTAAATTAAAGTATTTCTTTTTTTGTTTGTTTGGATATGTTTAAATATTTGGTTTATATTTTAAAAAGTGTTTAAAGATGAGAACTTCCCAAAGATTCTCTAAAATAGAGACATAGTTCTCTATTTGCTTGCAGATAAGAGAGTAATTGAATAAACATTAAGGGGTTGTTTGTTTTTTATAAAAAAGTACTTAATTGACTCTTATCACTTATTCGGTCAGAGGTAAGCCAATTAAGTTTATTTGTTTTTTTCCATAAATTAAGTACCACTTATCACTTATATCCCACTTACCGAATAAGTGATAAATCTATCACTTATTTCCAACTTTTTTTTCTTTCACGCCTTCAGCACAGAACTAGGTTAGACACCTCCATCTTTTTTTCACGCCTCCATCGATCAGCTCCTCCTAATCGATCTTCTCCTCCATCGAACCCCAATCGAGCATCTCCTCCATCGCCCAATCGATCATCTTCTCCAAGGTAACAACTTCGATACAAGGTAACAACTCGATTTCTTCCCCAGTTTTTTTCGACTTCTTCTCACGCAACCATCGCCTCTTGTCCAAGGTAACAGCTTCGATTTCTTCTCCAGTTTTTTTTCGACTTCTTTTCACGCAGCCATCTCACGCAGCTTCGATCTCCTCTCTATTCCAACAACAACTTCGATCTCCTCTCTTCTCCAAGGTAACTCTTCTCGGTGTTTGTTTATCCTTTTTCTTGTTACGAATGTGATGATGATATGTTTGATACAAAAAATTTCTTGATTTGTGATGAAAAAATCGATCTTCTCTCTTTCTTGGAGCAATTTTTATTATTTTTAAAAAGTTAAAGTCATGAAAATTCCCAATTTAAAATAGGTCCTATGAAATTAGTGCAGTGGTGATATATGTTTACTTCAAATATATGAGTTGAAAGATTCATTCACAATGCTTTGAGGATATGCTTTAGGATCTCGGATCTCCGAACTTTTATCATGAATCCTTGAATTTTTAAGCCAAGGGATATATTTAATGGCTTTAGCACTATTAAACATTGTGTTTTTAGATGGATGCAAATAAATGGGTGTGCTTGTTAGACTTTTAATGCATTTTGGTGAATTTGTGGATTTGTGCATTTTGGTGAATTTGTGTATGAAGGCAGCAAGTTTGCATCACCAATTCTTTCATGTTTTGTTATAGAAATTAATGTGATAATCATTTGTTCCTTGAGTTGTTCATAGATGTGTTTGTTAGATGTATTTTTTTGTTTTTTAGATGTGTTTGTTAGATGTGTTTTTTAGTTTTTTACATGTGTTTTTTGTTAAACGTTTGATTTTGTTTAGATCTTCATGAGATTGATGATGGTTATTCTATATAAATTTATGTTTTTTAGATGTGTTTTTAAGATGTGTTTTTTTTTGTATCTCTTGTGTGCTAATTAGTGATGGATGAGAACGTTCAACGTGTGAGGTGGACAAATGAAGCCATCAAATGTTTTTTAGAGAGTTGTATAGAAGAGATCACTAAAGTGGGTCGAAATGGGGGTAGTCTTCGGAAAGATTCGTGGGTAAATGTCGCAGAAAAATTGAGCAAATGTGTCACATAAAGCTGACGCAAAAACAACTGAAAAATCATTATGATTACTTAAAAGGGAAGTACGCGGTTAAGGAATAAAACAGGGAATATTTATGACCCTGTTCTGAATATATTCAACTTATCTAATCAAGAATGGGAAGATTTTTTCAAGGTTAGTTTTTTTTTTACAATTTTAGATAGTAATCCAAGTAGCAAATGTATTATATAAACAATGATTTGAATTTGGATGCAGGGACATCCAAAGGCAAAAACTTTAAAGACATCACCATTGTTATTTCCTGAAATGTGTATTGCTTTATTCGAGGGGACTTCTGCAACCGGATCTCGTGCTTATGCCCCTAGTTCAACTCGTGAGAGGCCTTCTGTGGTTTCATCATCATCATTTACATCTCATATTCACAGTGTTCAAAATGAGGAGGATGAAGATGATGATGATGTGGAAGAAATAGCAAATGTCAATAAATCGAGTGCAAATCCTTCAAATGTCGAAGTACCAAGTCAACCTTCATCTAGACCATCTAAGAAGAGTAAAGTCAAGGTCGACATGGATGAATTGGTTGTGGATTTGAGGGGTGTACTTCACACACTTGTGTCACGAGAACCCACAATTGTTGTACAACCCGCAGTTGTTGAACAACCCACCACAACCCTTGATGCTTGTGTTGAACGGTCGAAGAAAATATGGCTATCTTCTTGATGATCATTGGTCACAATCAACGTTATAGAGTGTTGAAAAACAGGTTCCAACACTCAACACAAACAATACATAAAATTTTTCATGAAGTGTTGGATAAAATGATTGAGTTTGCTAAAGAGATCATAGTTCCTACATCATTCAATCCTAATCTAGATGTCCCAGGGAATAATAGGAGGTTACGACGAATCTTTAAGGTAACTAATAATATTGTCTATACATTTTATTATTGAATTTATTTTGACTACTAGCTTTAATGTAGGGAGCAATTGGCACCCTTGATGGGACTTTGATACATGCCGTCGTCCCTATCCAAGAACAACATTTATATAGAGGACGAGGAAAGGGTGAATGCTATCAAAATGTTTTGGCAATTTGTGACTTCAACATGGTTTTTACATTTGTTGTTGCGGGGTGGGAAGGGGTTGCACATGATTCTAGAGTTCTCTCCGAAGCTTTAACAGATGGTGCTATTGGATTTCCATTTCCTCCTCCAGGTATACTAATGATTTAGAGGTAATATATTTGCTATTTTTATATTAATAACTATTTTATTTATTGTTTTCAGATAAGTATTATTTATGTGATGCTGCATATACAAATACTCGAGAATTTATGGCACCGTATCGTAATGTTAGATATTGGCTTGGAGATTTTCGTCGTCGACGTGCAATTAACAAGTATGAAAAGTTTAACCATTCTCATGCAAAACTTAGAAATGTTATTGAACGTTCTTATGGCGTCTTGAAAGCACGTTTTCCGATATTAAAAAGAATGGTGTCGTTTTCACTTGAAGTTCAAAGAGACGTTGTTATTGCATGTTTTGCGGTTCACAACTTTATACTAAAGGAAGGTTTAAGTGACGAGTTGTTTTCTGAGTATGATCAAACCAATGACCAAGGGGACGATGGCAGTGATGAGGTTGAAGAGGTTCAAGTGCATGGAAGTACCGCTGACCAAACATATATGGCTAGTTTAAGAGAAGAAATTGCGACACAACTGATGCAAAACGGAGATTGATTTTAGTTGTTATAAGACTTTGTTCATGTTTTCTATTGTATCTGAACCAATTAATGTATTTCAGTTGAATTTAATTGTTAAGAAGACTGATTTTAGTTGTATGATTTAATTAAATTCGATAGTATCACATTTTCAGGGATAAAATAAAAACAAACAGTTTTTTTTATTCAGATTTCAGACTTCAACACCAAAAAAAAAAGTCTTTTTTATTCAGATTTCATACTTCAGCACCAAAAAAACAAACAGTATTTTTTATTCAGATTTCAGACTTCAGCACCACCACTTAAAAATCAGAAGTGAAATCAGACTTCAGACTTCAGCACCACTTAAAAAACAAACGCCACCTAAATAAAACATTCAAGGGTTCACAAACGGCTAAATATTTATTCAATCTAATAGTACCAAATAATCCTTTAGGTTGCATGTGTTGGGTTCCGGTGAAATTTTTAGGTTAACGTGAAAAACGTGAGAAGTTATTACCAATCGTTGGATGAGAAATTGATGCACATTAAGATGAGATGCATCAGATCAATTATCTTCCAATAGAGGGCATTTGATTAAGAGTGATAAATGGTTCAGATCTATTTCTCACGCTTCTCACATGATTGTAAGACCCTAAAAATTTCGGGTAATTTTAAAAATTGAAAATTCGGCAATATAACATTTGCATTTGGAGCAAACCACACCAAAAAAGGTAAAAGAGTATGCGTTTACAAAACTTGTATAAGATGCATGGAAAATCGACAACAAACTAATCTAAACCATTCCTATCTAGATTACATAGGTTGCCAACCCAATACCAAAATGAATAAATTGTTTTAAACGCCAAGACCCCAAAATATCTATCATCCAAAAATGCCCACAAGAGACCACGTTCTTCACTCAACCCCTTGATGACCCGCCGCTAAGGGAACATGTTATACACATCATTTGAGAAAAAATGTTAGGCTTAAAGCCTACTAAGAACATACAGTTTATATGACAATTTAGTAAGGAAGTTAAATACAACGTAAGTAAACCATTTCCACCAAACGCCTTTGTAAATGATTTGATTAACATATAATGACCTTGCGGTCCAATTTACATCTTGCGATGACGTGAAGACCCGATTTTCCAAGGATTGTGGCGGAACACAAAGTAAGTCACTTTCCAAGTTATTGAGTTCACCATACTAGGATCAAGGCCATGAACACGCCCGCTCGTACTAAGATGTGGGGGAGGGCACCCAATGATCCCTAGTCATGCTCATTCGCTAGGATTTACATTTACGACCCACGACTAGTATCCGGTCCCACATAACCGTACCAAGTTGCCACCCTAGGGCCCAATGTCTCAACAAGCTACAAACGGGATTTATGCCCAAATAATAAGTCGACTCTATACCTATGGATCCACTAGTAATAGTCTAGACTTGTCACAATTACATTTGTGACCAACTATAATCAAACATATAGTTCATAACACTATTTATTTCTCAAATCATATTTTCATGGTTAACTGTTGATAAGAAAATACAAAGCCCAAACATGAATCATAAGGCCATCTTCTCATTTCCAAATATGTTTCCTTACCAAGTAAACCTTTCAAGTGTAAAAACCATTTTAATGAAATATGGATTTCCTCAAGATTAAACTATTTATTCCCTTTTTACAAATTAACCCTTTCATCCAAATACCCATAATATGCTTAAAACATAATCATGGCTAAAATGTCATAGGTTGAACATTTACTCATCAAAATATGAAAACATCCATATTTATAGTTTCAAGACATGGAATGTTTCTTTATTTTACAAAAATGATAAGAACCCTAAACATCTCCAAAATACCAAGTTAGGTCAAAATCTCACCAAAAATGAAAATGTAAACAAGGAGATATTTAGAAGTCAAAAATGCATTTTGATGTGCATAAAGTTTAATAAAGAGGAAGTATGAACTCACATTGGGTTTATTCTAAACCCTAGAAATTTTCTAGATGAAGAGATCTTGAGCTTGAGAACTTAAAAGCTTCACACCAACACTTGATAACCTAGATTGAGCATTAAAGAATCTTAGGCTTCCAATAACTAGGAATAAATGAAGAAAGATGAGAGGAAACTCACCTAGGGCTCCAAAATCGCCCCACACTAGCTCCACACTTGCAATAAACGAGAAATTGATCCGTTAGGTCGTTTTTATACCCAAATGCCCTCGACCGCGAGAGTGACACTTGTCACAATCGCGGGGGACTATCACCCGCGTCTAACCACCCGCGGTACAATCCCAACGATAGTGCCCTGCGATAATGACACTTGTCACTATCACGGTCACTATCGCGCCATATGTACCGCGACTCAATCCTTCCCCGCGATTATGCTGCGGCGATAGTGACATTGTCACTATCGCGTGGCACTGTCGCGCGAACCCTTCGGCCTCCGAAAATTCGATTCCCGAGCAGCGACACATACAATGTCAATGCCCAAAGTCAAAGATACTCACACTAAGGGTTTCATAACAAAAGGAGGGAAGTATGGGGAAGAAAAATAGAGGAAATAACGTACCGAAAATCCGGGTGTTACAATGATCTTTCGTCTAGGTTGTGTTTGGTGCATGAGACAGGACTAATAGGGACAAAACCATGTTTGGCACGACATGGGACAAGACAAAAACTCATTGTCCCACATTTTGCGCGACATGAGACACGGACAAGGACTAAAACAGATTGGGACAACAGATGCATTTTCTTGTTCCACCAAAATAGGTGGAACAAAATGGGACAATAGTGAGACAAAAACTAAGAAAAATACTAATTTACTCAACATTTGATATATAACCCTAATATAGTATTTATTTTAATGATCACCACCGCCCACCATCGACGACCACCAGCAGGCTCCGCCAACCACCGTCGTCCATTTCCACCTCCACCACTATAATAACCTTCTCCACCCCCATCGCTACTACCACCACCATCGTCGACCATCTTCACTAACCACCACCTATCGCTGATTACCACTACCTATACCTCCTCCACATCGATTACAACTACCTCATTCACCACTGTCGGACGCCAACAACCACCATTGCCTCTGCCCCCGCCTGTCGCTGCAACAACCTTCACCGTGTCTCTGTCAATTCATAAGGATCTTCCAAATCGGATCAAACATATAATTTAATTGTGTGAATCGAGTTTTTTTCGAACTACTATCAATCATATCATATTACTCATTCAAGTTTCATATTACTATATATGTATGTAGTTGTGTATATGAAAACTTTTTATGAATTAAATTATTTAAATAATTTTTTGTGGCATTTATGACTATTATATGATATACAAACTTATCAAACAATTTTTAGGGGAAACCTATCTAGTTTTGTCTTATCCAGACATAGTCATATCAAATACCAAGTACACCGTAGACATTCGTCTTGTCCAGTCCAACCCGATTATGTCATGTCCTGTCCTATCAAATATGCGTACCAAATGCTACCTAAAAAGAGGCAATGAACTAGAAGATATAGTATACTATAATGTGTGTGGAAATTGCAACGGGATAGAGAATACAGGGGATCACGATCCCCATCCCCGTCGGGGAACAAGATTTCTTTCCCATATCCATCTCCACCAGGGAATAGGGATCCCTGTCGGGAAATCAATACTTTTTTCTTTGTTTACGAAATTTAAAAATCTTGTATACATAAATGTCAATTTCACGTATAAACATTGTATTATTCTAAAGTTTAATTAACCAAAATTGTATAGAAAAAAGTTGAAAAATAAATATATCACTTACGAGTTATGATAGTCAATAAGTGAACTTTTATGTATCCATATTAATAAATCACCAAAAGTTTTTCCGATCAATCAAACCGATACAAAAAAATATTTTATAAGTTTTCTTATCATTGAAGAATTATCATACTTAGGGGGCGTCTGGTTCAAGTAGTGGAATGAAAATTAAAATGACAGGGAATGGGAATGGTAATGGATTTTCATCCCCCCCCCCCGGCTTAACATAGAATGAAAATGTGGGTTTCTGTTGGTCCTGAAGGTGCTTAACAAGTTTGTAGAAGGGGGGTGAATACAAACACAAGAATTAAAGTTTAATAAATTGTTTATTGATAAATCAAATACAATTTACAAGTTTGTTGCGGAATAAGATTAAGACATACTCAATCTAAACAAACTTAAGAAACACTAAGATGGTTGCACAAGAAATTCAGAGAAAGGGGGATTAAGAGATATAGAAAACAAAGGTTTCTATTTAGGGGTTCAAGGATTAAGCACCCTTCAGATGAAGGGGTGAACTTCCTATTTATACCCTCCGCATTAAATGCATGGCAGGGCACTTTACACGTGGCGTTCACTGATTGGCTTTGGGAGTCTGACTTTTGGGAGACATGCTTTCGGCCGAACAATGAACAGTGTAGTTGACAGAAATGTTGTACGAATTGTGGCAGAGACATGTCCGTTCTGACATATCGTACTAAGTTGTGCAAGGTGAGACAAAAGGAAACTTGAGGCATAAGTTAAGTGATCATTCGATCGCTAAGTATCTCTTTCTTCAGAGATATCAAGAGTTCAGCGATCTCTAAAGCTTTTCCTCATGTTCCTTCGCGTATAAGTAGATTCGTCTTTGCTTCACTGATATCCGCATCAGGTCACTAGTAGACTTGTCTTTGTTCAGCAGCTTCGTCTTCAATTCATCTATGAACATCTGTTGACGCGAGGCTTGTCTTCAGGGATTACGTTTACTGTTTACATCAGAAACTATCAGTGATAACTGAACAGACTCAGTTTGATCGCTGATGGTGAAACACTAATACATATTAAAACGTAATTTTCACTAAGTATAGAAGAGGGTCGTTATCAAATCACTGAGAGAGTTTGGATCAACAATCTTCCCCTATTTGATAATGACAAAGTAACTGAAGAAAATTACTTTATAATTCAAAATGATGGAATAATCAGGACTTATAACATACATGTCCCAATTACTATTTTGAGGGATATTTTACAGCACTGATAGAGTTAAGTACTTCACTGAAATTCTCATTAATCCAAGAAAAGAATTACAAGGTATGAAAATTACAAGTACAAGTGATGTACTAACTACTGTAAGTTAAACTAATAGATTACAAGAAAGGAAACTAATCTATCAGCTATCTAAAGAGGGTTTAGAAGGATTGATCAAATACTCAGGTATTTCTTATCCTTTTTGCCTTCGCTCTAAAGATTCTTTGCAGATAATCGCTATGATTGGCTCAGCAGCAGGAGAGAGAGTACACCATAGGCACATGAGATCCTTGAGAAGAGCGAGGGGACAGATAGGGATTTCAGAGACCCTTTGAAATCTGAGTTATTCCTCGTCATCTCTGAAGAAGATTCCAAAAGGTTCTTCAAGTACTTGTCCCGCAACATATGGTCCGCCAGGAGGCAGAGATAGATCCAGAACTGAAAGATCAGGAGGAGGACCGAACAGAGCTTCTCTTGAGAATTTGATGGAGGTTTCATTTCTGATCACTGCGATATTATCAGACGAGGAGGAGATAGGCTTTCTCTTGATTTGCTTGGACTTTGGAGGAAGAGTAAATGGCACATTTAGTATAGCAGCGACTCTGTTGATGAGGGCATCATTTACCCTTTCAACATAGCCTCTGTATGTAGACTTTGATTTCTTCAGCGCATCTTTGAACTCAAGCCACTCCATGTAGCCAAAGTCTTCCAGCTTTGAAATGAACATAGCCTTGCAGCTTCCATCCTCTCTGGTAATCTCCATGGTGACAGAGAGTTTATCCTTCTTCTTTCTTCCAGAGATAGCAACAACTACGATCTTCATTGGGTCAGAGCGATAGTCAATTTTGTGCTTGCACCAATCGACAGAATTATCGCTGACCGCTTTTTCTTTGGAGCGTTCCTCTTCAATCTCTTTCAAAAGAGCTGCCTGGACTTCCACTGGTTTGCTTTTCAGCTTCTTGTCATTGACTTGAGAAGACTGAATTTTGAGAGCCAGAGAGGCATCTCTTTGACAGTCACCAATCAGCTTCTCAGCCCTGACGGATTCTTCAATTCCAGCTTCAGTCAGGAACTCCAGATCTGATGATTGAGAGGGGACCTTTCGTCGTTGACTCTCCAGATGAGAGATCATCTCTGTTCTTTTCTTTCTCTCTTCCTCTAACCAGTGAGATGGTCTATAGGGCCTTCCATGATGTTGCAGGGACTCTTCTTCTTCTTCATCCTCTTTATCAATCTCTCTGACAGAGATTGAGATTATTTGGTCATCAGCTTCAGCAGCTGGTATTATTTGAAGCTCTTTACCCTTAAGCAGGGGAGAGAACTATCTGGTCAGAAAAAGAAAAATGTTAGATTTATTTTTAGGGAAGGAGAGAGATAAAGGCTAGAAAGAAACAGGGGTGGGATTTTTATAGAAGGATAAAGGAACAAGAGTAAGGCATACATGAGAAGGATTCTTCTCAGGTAGTGAAATCATCTTCAGGGTTCCCTCAGCAGTTGCACCTTTGCTTTGGGAAGGGGTTTCTGAAGGTGTCTCTTGACTCCCCCCTGCTTTGATAACTTCTTTCGAAGTTATCGCTGATGAAGTGACGGCTGAAGAACACCATAGAGATTGATATTCATCGTCATCATCATCATCTTGATGAGAATCTTCCTCTTGATCTTCAAGATCAAGGTCTTCATCATCATCTTCCTCTTCCTCATCATCAACTAGATCAGCGATGGTAGGAGGGGATTTCTCAGCAGCTATCTCCCCCTCAACATGAGAGGGAGTTTCCTTCAGTTGTTCAGCAGCATCAGCTTCTTTCTCCTTATTTTCTTCAGATGTTTTCTCCCCTTCTTTGTCATTATCACGAAGGGAGAGATCTTGGGAAGGAGTAGAGGTCTCAGCGGTGGACAACTTCTGGACTTCAGCCTCCAGTCCTTTAAGTCGGTCTTCAAGTACAGGGATATCGGACGTAGCTTGATGAATAAACTCCACAGCTACGTCTAGAGCGGTGCGATCGTCTTCTGTAAATGAAGGAGAAGGAGTTGGAGTTGGTTACTTCAGGCGGGACAGGATCTGCTAAAGAAGGACCTCACAGGCATCAACCTTTGTAGTCAGAGCTGCAAACTGTTGTTGTGAGTCCTCCCTGACTTTGACAATCGCTTCTTGGAGAGTAGCGATTTGAGAAATGTCAGCTTTGGAGGCACAGTTGGCTGTCAGCGTCTTCAGAGCTTCACCAGCTGATTGAACAGCATTGGTGGTGTTGTTGAGAGATGCAGTCAGAGCCTCCACCTTGGTAGTCAAACTGTTGACATTGGTGTCAACAGTCGCCAAACTAGGACCTGAAATATAAGTTAGTTTTTGAGAAACAGACTTATATGGCGAGTTGGGAGAAGTGTTTAAGGTTATAGGGATACCTGAATTATCAAACATTTTGTAAAATTGTAACGATTCCTCAAAAGATTGATGTTCAGGTCCTATGGGTCCAAATTGTGGTTGAGTAGAAATAGATGGAGGGTTAGAGATCAAAGAAATAGAAGGACTAGAGATGGGGATAAAAGATGTAGGGATAGGGGTAGTTACCTCAGGTTGTTGTTGAACTGAAATTGTAGGTTGCGTCACTGTGGTTGTGACAGCGACCGAGATCGCTGGCACGGTTGAAGTGGTTGTCACTGAGGATGTGGAGGAGAGACCCACGAAAGCATCCAAAGAAGTTTGTTGATAAACATCCTTAGGTATAGAGCTAGAGGTAGCTTTCTCCTTGGTCACCTTGGCCTTCTTCGAAGGACCAAGGGAGCCAGTTGATGGTCGTTTGGAAGAGGTAGCGGCAGGGATAGCAGAAGAAGGAACCTCATGCGTGGCCGCTGAAGACGAAGAAGTGAGGAGAGAGAGACGAGAGCGAAGTTCAGTGATACTTACCTCATTGGGGAGCGTCTTGACTTCCAGGGAGCGTTGACCCACTTTCGGAAAAGATGCATCTGAGTTAGTGGGGTAAGTGGCAGGGTAGAAAAACTTCAGGTACGTGCAGATAAAGCGTACGTAGGGGACCTTGGGATCCCTTTCGGTCTTCTCTATCTTTGACTTGAGATCGTCAAAGATAGCTGTTGCGTAGTCGAAGTTCCATCCAACGATCACTGAGTAAGCCATTTGGACCTGAATCTTGCTTGCTTGGTCCAGTGACCCACTATTCCCACTCATACACTGAATGAAGTGTGAGAAGATGTAGTTAAGCTGAGAAGGCATCAGTGCCTTCTTTACAAGAGTCAGCTTCTTGTTTGGAATCGTCGTCCTTGGCTTGGGTTCCCAAGCGTATTCCATGGCATCCAAGAATTGGATGAGTTCAGCATCAGTTGGCAAGGTGTCGAATCCATTCCTGGGTTTGTCAGGAAAACGTAGAGCTTTCCTCAGGCCTAAGGCAGTCATCATCCCTGAGCCAAGTTGAGTGCTGAAAGAGATAGCAGGAACCTGTTCACCCTTTTTGTTGGTGATAGAGGTTTCGTCAGCAGTAAACCAGAATTGTTGGAGAAGAGCTTTGGAGGGTGTGGGATCCACAGTGATAGCATAAGCAATGCAGGATTGCTTTAGAAACATTGCAGCTTCCTTCAGATGTGGGTACTTAACACCGTCAAAATCGAGACGTGCGAGATGATTGTTCTTTGGAAGCTCCGATTCAGTGAGTGCGAATTTGACGTTCTTAGAAGCGACAAGTGCATATTGAGCCATTCTGAATATGAGTAGATAAAATAGTAGAAGAAAAGGTTTTAGTCTAAAAATAAAGAAGATTTTCTAGTTTCTATTTGAGGAAAGAAACATAGAAAATCAACAAATTTGAAGATTAACAAGGTGTTCTTAATATAATATACAAGAACAAGAAGAAAAAGAAAAACCAAAGATTTTGAATGAAGAAAATCAAAATAAAATGGTTTTTAAAGAATAAAATCAAAAATGAAAATGATTTTATGTGATTAGAATCTTATAAACCCATAAATGAAGTTTTATGTAAAAAGATTTAAGATAAGAATTAGAAAAAGATTAAGAATAACCTGTTGATCTTTGAAGAGGATGATACAAATGCTTGAGAATGCTAGAATGCTTGAGAGAGTATTCTTGCTTTGAAAGTATTTCCAGAAAGCGTAAAATGATAAGAATGGAAAAACATTCCTTTTATACGTGTGAGAAAGGAGAGAGAATGTGAGAGGTGGGAAAACAAATGCTCATCATGACATGAACACGTCCCACGAAGTTGATTGGATAGAAGGGCAACGGACGAACGTGTCAGAAAAAAGAAAAGCATGTCGTGGATTGTCGGTTCAAATGACGTCATAGAAGATAGACTATTCATTTGTCCGTTTTGAAATTATCGCTGAAGAAAAGTCAGCGATAGGTTTTTCTTTTTGAAAGTATCCCTGATGGTAAAGATAGGGATAGATTTTCTTTTAAAGGATCACTGACTAGAAATATAAGTGATAAATTTATTTTTCAAAAAGCTTTTAATCATTTGAAGAAAGTTCAATGATAGATTTATATTTTGAAAAACATCTTAACTGAATGAAGGTTCAGTTGTAGGGATTGAGAGAACATACCTAAGAGTCAGAATGTTTATCAGAGAGAATGATAAAAGGGGAACTTATGATTACTGACACAATGCATGAAAGATGAAGATTTATTCTTCTAGATTCAGCATTCCAAGCTCACTGATGAGAAAGTTGAACCTTGTCTCATCAAGAGGTTTGGTGAATAAATCAGCAAGCTGAAAGTCAGTAGGTATAAAGTGAAGTTCAATATCACCATTCATCACATGATCTCTGATAAAGTGATATTTGATCTCTATGTGTTTCGTCTTTGAATGTAGCACTGGATTATTTGCTATAGCGATAGCACTAGTGCTGTCGCAATAGACAAGAATCTTTGACAGCTGAAGGTCATAGTCTAATAGTTGATTTCTCATCCATAAGATTTGAGAACAACAGCTTCCAGCGGCTACGTATTCAGCTTCAGCTGTGGAAGTGGACACTGAATTTTGCTTTTTGCTTGTCCTACTTACCAGCTTTCCTCCCAGGAGTTGACATCCACCAGTGGTACTCTTTCTGTCAAGTTTACAGCCTGCAAAATTACTATCAGAATAACCAGTTAGATCGAACCCTGAGTCTTTGGGATACCAAAGACCGAGGTTATGAGTTCCCTTCAGATATCTGAAAATTCGCTTAATAGCGATCAGATGGGATTCCTTGGGTTCAGATTAATAACGTGCACATAAACAAGTATAGTACATAATGTCAGGTCGGCTCGCTGTAAGATACAACAGGGAGCCTATCATTCCTCTATAGGCAGTGACATTAACAGGTTTTCCAGAAGGATCTTTGTTAAGTGTCAGGGGTGGTGCCATAGGAGTTTTCATCGCTGAAGTTTGAGTAAGATCAAACTTCTTCAGCATATCTTTAACATACTTACCTTGGCTTATAAAAGTACCTTTGTCAGATTGTTTAATCTGAAGACCAAGAAAATATGTCAGCTCACCTATCATACTCATTTTATATTCTTTCTTCATTCTTTCAGCGAAGCGAGTACATAGAGATGGGTTAGTAGAACCAAATATTATGTCATCGACATATATTTGTACAAGAATTATATGACCTTTTATCTTTCTGAAAAATAACGTATTATCAATCTTGCCACGTTCAAAATTTTCAGAGATAAGAAATGATGAGAGAGTGTCATACCAAGCACGAGGGGATTGTTTTAGACCATAGAGAGCCTTATCCAATTTATAAACATAATTTGGATACTTAGGGTCATAGAACCCTGGAGGTTGTTCTACATAGACCACTTCATTCAGCTTTCCATTTAGGAACGCTGATTTTACATCCATTTGATAGACGATGAAATCTTTATAAACTGCATAAGCTAAGAATAGTCGAATTGCTTCGAGCCTAGACACAGGGGCAAAGGTTTCATCATAGTCTATACCTTCCTCTTGTCTGTATCCCTGAGCAACAAGTCGAGCCTTGTTGCGGGTTACAGTTCCATGTTCATCTAACTTGTTTCTAAACACCCATTTGGTGCCTATAACAGTTTTATCAGATGGTCTAGGAATGAGATTCCAAACTTTATTTCGAGAGAATTCAGTCAACTCTTCTTGCATAGCGCTGACCCAGTTTGGATCTCTGAGGGCATCATCAGTCTTCTTTGGTTCTATTAAAGAAAGAAAGTTGACAAAGAGACAGATATTACCTGAGCTTCGTCGTGTCTGAATACCTGCATCTGGATAACCAAGAATTTGATCTATTGGATGATCTATGGTCCATCGCTGAGCAGGAGCATGATCTATCAACTCAGAGGTTGAATCAATAATTGGGATGTTTACTGATGAGGACGTTTGAGGTTCATCAGCAATTAACTGTTGTTATCAGAGAGGTTTTCAGACAGAGGTAGATCTGATGGTAGCAAGGTGTTTAGAGGTTCAGCTGAAACCCATGAGTTGGATTCAGCGCTAGGAGGTATAACGTTTGGATCATCATCAGCGGCTGGAGGATCTGAATGTTGATGGTTTGAGAAGAAGGGTTCAGTTTCTTTGTAGTGAGAAAACATCCAAGAATTTAATTCTTCATTGTCAGTGATTGGTTTAGAGTTCGCTGAGCGAGTTTCATCGAATGTGACATGAATTGTTTCTTCCACAGATTGTCTTCTTTTGTTGAAAACTCTGTAGGCTTTGGAGATGGAGGAATATCCTAGAAATATTCCATCATCAGCTTTTGGGTCGAACTTTCCAAGTTGATCTCTGTTGTTTAAGATATAGCACTGACAACCAAAGATATGAAGAAAACTGATAGAAGGCTTCCTTCCATGAAAAAATTCATAACTTGTCTTCCCAAATCGCTTTACTATTAGCGATCTGTTTTGAGTAAAACATGCAGTGTTTACAGCTTCTGCCCAAAATTGAGTAGGGAGATGAGAATCACTGAGCATTGATCTAGCAGCTTCAATGATCGTTCTGTTTTTTCTTTCAGCGACTCCGTTTTGCTGAGGTGTTCTTACTGTAGAGAAGTTATGAGAAATTCCCTTGTTTTCGAATAAATTGTTCAGGGAACTGTTTTTTAGTTCAGTTCCATGATCACTTCTTATTGAACGAACAGTAAGATTATTCAGCACTTCCATTTTTTTAACAAAAGATATTAGTTCTTCTGGAGTATCACTCTTACAGCGAAGAAATATAACCCAGGTATATCGAGAGAATTCATCTACAATGACAAGCGTATATTTCTTTCCAGCTATTGATTGGATGTTGACAGTGCCAAACAGATCCATATGTAAGAGCTGAAGAGGACTTGTCACTGAGAAAACTTGTTTAGACTTGAAACTAGCTTTTGTTTGTTTTCCTTTTTCACATGTTGAGCAGAGAGATTCTTTAGCATATGAGTGATGAGGAAGACCAGAAACCAGTTCCTTAGATGAGAGAGAATTCAAGGTTTTGAAGTTTAGATGAGAGAGCCTTTTGTGCCATAGCCAGTTGACATCAGAAGAGGCCTTAGAGAGAAAACATAAGTTTTCAGTGATAGTAGAGTCCATATCTATTACATAGACATTTTCTCTGCGATAACCACTGAGAGCCTTTCTCATCCACCACTGAACATGCTTTCTTAGAAAAGCGAACTTCGTAGTCTTTGTCACATAGCTGACTGATGCTCAGAAGGTTGTGCTTCAGTCCATCTACATAAGCGACTCTTCGAAAGGTAGTTAACCCATTGCTGAGGACACCAAACCCTCGGGTATATCCTTTTCCATTTCCACCGAAGGTCACAGAGGGACCTTTATCTTCCTTGTATTCAGTGAGCAGGTCTTTTTGTCCAGTCATATGACGAGAACATCCACTATCGAGATACCATATGCCCTTTGATCCCTGCACACATAAGGAAGATTAAGCGTTGTTTGGTACCCACTTTTCAATGGGTCTTTTAGAGTTAGTGGATATGGAAGATTCAACAGTCTTCACAGCAGATGAAGATTCAGCTTCAGTGGTAATCTTCACTTTGGTTAATTTCTTAACCTTAGTGGTATTTTTCACCTTGGTTGATTTTTCAACTTTGGTGACCTTCTCAGTCTTAGAGGCATTTATCTTTACTTTTGTTGTTTTATCAGCTTTGGTGGCAGTCGAACATTTGCTTGCAATATGGTCAGTAAAACCACAGTGATAACATTTTCTGTATTTGAAAATGGTTTTAGGACCAGAAGTAGAAGGTTTTGCAAGTTTAAGATGAGCAGGTCCAGGTCCGAGAAGTCTTTTCTCATGAGATATGGGAGGAATTTTCATTTATTCAGATCTCGTGGATTTAAGATCAATCTTTAGCTTTGGAGGACAGAGATCAAATATTTCTATCATAGAGCTAGAGGGTTGATTTGCTGAAGGTTTAGAAGTAACCTTCAGCTTTGCTTTCCTGGTAGCCTTCTGAGGAAGAAGAATGGATTTTCCTTTATCCGCAGACTTAGTGTCTTTGGATATTTCCTCAGGGATAGAATTAGAAGAAGAACAAAGATATAATTGATTATAAGAAGTGTCAAAGAAAGAAGTGACAAACGTTCCAAACTTAAGTGAGGAACTTTCTTCTTTAGTTACATCCTGTGGTTTCCAAAAACCAAGACCAGTTCTATCACTTTCAGGAATTTGAGAATTTATTATCTCAGAGATCTTTGTTGATGATTTGCACCATTTTTCAACATGAGCCTTTTCTGCTTTTAGAGCAGCGATGGCTTGTTCGCGTTCAATACTGATGATTTCATTTATAATGACTTGATCTTTCAACTTCTCTTCTAAAAGAGTTAGTTCTCTGATCTTTTCATGACATTTCTCTAGATCTTGAGTTAAATGAACATTTTTATTCTCAACTTGAGTTTTGTCGTTTAGAGCATTATAAAGGTCAATCGTCAGCACATCAACAACACAACTTCTCTCAGCTTCAGGCAGAGAGGGATTTATAGAGATAGATACCTGAGATGATATGTAGATCATGGAAGGTTCATATGCTTCTTCCACTTCTTCTTTAATCTCAGCCATGAGGCAAAGATTAGCGGCGACTTCTTCATCAGAGCTTGATTCTTCTGATTCAGCCCAGTCATGTTCTTCAGCGATGAGACCTTTACCTTTTCGCTTATAGCTTTTCAGTTTTTGATATTTGTTAGGTATTTGTCATCACTGGATCTTCTTGAGGTAGAAGGTTTGAAGGCCTTTTTCGACCTGCACTCACTAGCAAAGTGTCCAATTTTTTCACAGTTATAGCAAGTGACAGTAGCCTTATCAACAGGCGTTGATTTTGGCTTTTCAGTAAGAGAGAGAGGCTTACTTTTTCGGAAGTTGCTCTTTCTTGTAAATCTCTTAAAAGAGTTTGTCAAGAGTGCTAAGGACTCATCAAACTCTGAAAGATCAGGGTCTGATAGATCCTCAGATTCAGAATCTAACTCAGTGATGGTGAGAGTAGATCGCTGATGAGGAATTATCTCTGAAGAGACTAAAGCAACAGGAGTGCTTTTGGAGTCTTTAGAATCTTTTACAAGATTCTTCTTCAGGAGATTTGATTGCTCGTAGTTGAGCAATATTCCATACAGAGTGCTGAGAGAAAGAGAATTTAAGTCTTTTGTAAGCTTAAGACATATTGAATAATTGTCCCAGCTTTCAGGAAGACATTCTAAGAATTTTGTTAGGACCTCAGAATTAGAATAGGTCCTGCCAACATTTCTTAGGTCAATGATTAAGCAGTTAAACCGCTGATGAACGTTAGAGAGAGATTCATTCTTACCAGCGATGAAACTTTCATACTGTCTTACCAAGTTAATCTTACGAGTTTCTTGGATTTCAGTGGTGCCCTCATATTGAACACATATGGTTTCCCACATTTCTTTAGAAGTTTTCAGATGCATGATGGAATGGAAAACTTCATCAGGCAGAGCCATTGAAATAATAGTCTTTGCTCTTGCATCTATTCCTACCTTCTTTTTATCTTCATCACTCCACTGTCTTATTTTCTTAACGACATAGCGTTCAGGGACAACTTCAGTGGTGGCAGTAGCGGGAACTGCAGCTATAATTCTAACAGGTTCATAGGGTCCATTTTCTATATATTCAGGTATAGTAGGATCCGCACCTTCAAGAAATAGCATAATTCGATTTTTCCATAGAGAAAAGTTATCTCTGCTAAATCGAGGAGGTTTAGAAAGTGAACCATTATCATAGTAGTTTGTGTTTGTGTTAAGTGCCATTTAGAATAGCAAAGAAGAGAATAAAGCAAGATCTTGTTTATTAGATTAAACAAACTGCTCTGATACCACTTGTTGGTCCTGAAGGTGCTTAACAAGTTTGTAGAAGGGGGGTGAATACAAACACAAGAATTAAAGTTTAATAAATTGTTTATTGATAAATCAAATACAATTTACAAGTTTGTTGCGGAATAAGATTAAGACATACTCAATCTAAACAAACTTAAGAAACACTAAGATGGTTGCACAAGAAATTCAGAGAAAGGGGGATTAAAAGATATAGAAAACAAAGGTTTCTATTTAGGGGTTCAAGGATTAAGCACCCTTCAGATGAAGGGGTGAACTTCCTATTTATACCCTCCGCATTAAATGCATGGCAGGGCACTTTACACGTGGCGTTCACTGATTGGCTTTGGGAGTCTGACTTTTGGGAGACATGCTTTCGGCCGAACAATGAACAGTGTAGTTGACAGAAATGTTGTACGAATTGTGGCAGAGACATGTCCGTTCTGACATATCGTACTAAGTTGTGCAAGGTGAGACAAAAGGAAACTTGAGGCATAAGTTAAGTGATCATTCGATCGCTAAGTATCTCTTTCTTCAGAGATATCAAGAGTTCAGCGATCGCTAAAGCTTTTCCTCATGTTCCTTCGCGTATAAGTAGATTCGTCTTTGCTTCACTGATATCCGCATCAGGTCACTAGTAGACTTGTCTTTGTTCAACAGCTTCGTCTTCGATTTAGCTATGAACATCTGTTGACGCGAGGCTTGTCTTCAGGGATTACGTTTACTGTTTACATCAGAAACTATCAGTGATAACTGAACAAACTCAGTCTTATCGTTGATAGTGAAACACTAATACATAGAAATGTTTATAAGAAAGATTATCAGCGATAACTGAACAGACTCAGTTTGATCGCTGATGGTGAAACACTAATACATATTAAAACGTAATTTTCACTAAGTATAGAAGAGGGTCGTTATCAAATCATTGAGAGAGTTTGGATCAACAGTTTCCGAGGGAATTAAGTCATTATATTATATAGAACCAAACAGTTTATTTTATTATCATTCCCATTAATTACTGCTTAATACATCCAACCAAACACTCTCTTATTATATTTATGTGTTATATATACTCATTGAGTTTGACATTTTTATTATATTACATATAGAGGTTCAATCAAATACAAACCAATCTTCACAGTCTAGTTTAACTTATATTTGATCATATTAATATATCAATTGTTATAATCTAAAACAATGATCATAATAAATGAACTCTAATCATATTTCATAAGTATTCAAATCATAATAAATGAACCCTTAATTTTCATAAATATCTTGATTGACTTGTTTGTAATATTTTTATGGTTTGTATTTATATTTGTATTTGTATTTGTATTTGTATTTGTATTTGTATTGTCTTATATACACACATATAGACTTATTATTAAATTTGGTTTGAGTAATTTAGAGATTTTCTGATTAAATCACACTTGAGTATCGGTTTCTTGTCGGGTAAATATTTTTTGCCATCCCTATGTGTGCGATAAAAAACAAACATTGTACATTTAAAATTAATCAATAATTTATTTATTATTTATAAGATTTATTGGAAAATAAATTAGTAGAAGAAATAAAGGAGGGCAATGAATGTTACAAGTGACATGGTTGGAATGAGGAATCCATTGTCTGACATCCAAACCGCCCATCAACTTGATCGGAACGTCTTTCGAAAACTCCCACCCATTAATTAAGTCAAATCTTTATTAGAACATCTCCAACCGGTTTCCCAAAATTTATCCAAAATAAAGAATCAAAAGTCAAAATCTCTAAAAAAAATTACAACAATCTCCAACAACTTCCCTATTTTAGAGATAAACCATTAATTATATTATTAAAACATTCTATATATTTAATAAAATATTATTTCTCTCACCTGAACAATTCATTTTAAAGTTTCTCATTGGTGGAATGTAATAAAAAAATAATTTATCTCTCTTGTTAATCATTTTTGGGGATATCTTTAAATTTGGAGAAAAATGTATTAGAGCATCTCCAACAACATCTTCAAAATTTCTCCAAAATGGAGAATTAAGGGGGTGTTTGGTTGGAGGTATTGAGGGGTTTGGAATGGGAATGGGAATGAAAAATGTTGTTTGGTTTGACATAATATAATGAGTTCATTACCCTAAACCTATTAATTTTCATTTCTGACCAAATTGGGGGGATTGAAAATCTTATTCTCGCTTAGTCATCTTTACTTATACGTCCTTCATCTCTCAATGTTTAATGAAACATATTTTTTATTTTCGTGTTGGACGACACATATTTGTATTAAAAAATATTATATAAAATAATTTTTTATTGATTATATTGGTTTAACCAAACAGCATCAATGCAATGCTCATTCCTATTCTCATTCTACTTCATTCTCATTTTCACTTTCATTCTTATTCCTTAAAAATGAACCAAACGCCCCCTAAAAGTCAAAATCTACATAAAAATTTACATCCATCTTCAACAGATTCTCCATTTTAGAGATGAAATCATTATTAATAATATTAAAATATTGTATAAATCTAATAAAATATTATTTATCTCTCATACTCATCTCATTTGAAGAAATCTTATTAGTATAATATAATAAAAAAACAATTTCTCTTTCATTGTAATCATTTTTTGAGATTTTGGAGAGTTCTCCATATTTAGAGAAAATTACACTCTCTCTCCTACTTTCTCCATTTTGGAGAAAGTTTTGGAAAAACTGTTGGAGCTCATTTTACACCCAAAATCTCTGTTTTTTTCATTTTCTCCAAAATGGAAAAGCTGTTGGAGATGCTCATAGTATCTGTTTGTCAGGGTCGTTCCTAAGGATTTTGATGCCCTGTGGGAGATACTAAAAAAATTCCCCTAAGCGGTTTTAGGTAAATGAAACGACAAAATCATCAACTAATTCTTCAACTGAATTTTCAATATTGTCAACAAACTCATTGAGATTTTCAGACACATTTTCAGACCTAACAAAATATCTATTTAATGATCCCTATAAAGATTGAGTAATTTCTTGCTGTTTTTTTTTTCTTTTTCTATTTTGTGCATATGAAGGTTGTGATCTAGGAAACATGATTACTACTAGTCGAGTGTAGAAGGATAAAATTTGGATTAAGATCGTGCTTCGTTCTTTTCTAGTTTTCCCTTTTCCAAATTAGTATTGGTACACTAGAACCTTTACTTCAATCTGCAACTTAAAAGACAAGTAAAAACTATAATTAGTTTAATGAAAGTTGTAAACAAAATTCAAAAGACCAAAGTAACTCAGTAAGTCATTGACAAAAATCACAAAATCAGTCAGCCAAAGTTGTAAGCCATTGACATAACTAGTAAACCAAAGTCGTAAGCCATTGACATAATAAGTAACTCAGTAAGCCATTGACAAATGAGCTTTAATTTCATCTTCTTAAAGCTAGGGTTTTTTTTCCCAAATTTCCACCATTATCAATTTTAAACACAATGAAATAGATTATCAGTAACCACACAAAAGTTTCTAAAACTAGGGTTTAATTATCAATTATCAGTAAACCACACAAAAATTGAAAATTGGAAATACAATGAATTTAGAGTTTAGAAACAAAAATTATACCTGGGACAGTGGGACTTGGAAAGAAAATCAAAAAACAACTCAACAAGAAATATCAATCTTCTAGTGTTCCACAGAAGCACAGTCGCACATATTGGGAAGAACCGAAAAAGTGAATAACCGACAATGAAATATTTAGAACTAAAGCACATAAGTCAGAACTAACAGAAGAAATCCACTTGAGATTTGAGAAACAACGAAAGATTGAGAGTTGCCTTTGCTAAATGCCTAAATTGGTCGCATAGGTGAGACAATAATGTGAATGGGCCGTATATCTTGTATATATAGTCACCGACGGCCGACAGCAAGCATCGGTCCATACATCGTCGGCCTAACGGACTTGATCTTGTGCCCTCTGGAAGTGGAACGCCGTATTGAAAATCGGAAGAGTCGATGTCGATCGACGCCAGAAGGCAGAAGCTTAAGAACGTTATTTATTTATTTTTTCATTACTTTTTTTTTCATTCTCCAATAAACAAATATGGGCTTTGATTTTTGATATGAGCTTTGAATTTTGATATTAAAAATACAAACATACCAATAACCAAATATGAACTTCGAATATTTTTTAGCCCAAACCAAATTATTAAACCTATACTACTGATATATAAAAATTTGATGCCCCTATCGGCTTTGATGCCCTGTGCGGCGGCACGGGCTGCACGGCCCCAGGGTTGGGCCTGCTGTTTGTTAGCAGTTTAATAAGTTTAATGGACTTATAATTTATTCGGTCATATTGACATGATTGTTTGATAATGACTTAATAATATAAAAAATAGCTTATTCAATAAACTTTTGGGGTGGAACTTTATGCAGAAAACCAAGTTTTTCTCTAAACCTGACCGTCCCAAATAGAAAACACTCATTCTATCTATGAAAAAGTCATACCGAACAAAAATCTTCCCAATTTATATAGACAGATTAATCCACACAGTCAACTTTATCCATACATGACTTTATGGAAAATCGACCAAACAACCCCTTAGTTAACTTGTCATATTTTTTTGGGTGGGAAATTGACTTGAATAACCGAAAAACTAAGTTAAATTGGTCTTTTAGCCATCTTTCTCTCGATTTTGCATTTTTGTCACCACCTTCGCAATGATCAGGTCCACACTTACGTAATTGGGTTAAAAATGTAAATATTTTTTTCAAATTATACCCACCTTCCTAAATGACACTTCCGCAATATTGCGGAAGTGCCACATGTCAAGCCCACATGGTGACATGTGGATTGATCTGGTGGTGACACGTGGCACTTTCGTAATATTATGGAAGTGTCATTGTGAAAATGGATAGAATCTGGAACAAAAAAAAATACATTTTTAACCCAATTTCACAATTGTGAACCTAGTCATTGTGGAGGTAGTGACAAAAATGTAAAAGCAGGAGAGAAATCGCTAAAAGACCAATTTAAATGTGTATTTTGGCTATTTAAGTCACCCCCCCTTTTTTAATCAAACACAACTAATTTATCAATTATTAACTATTATCTAGTTTATCAACTATTTTATCAAATATAATTATAGATGGAGGTTCAAAGGAAAACCTTAAAAAAATGAAAAATTAAGAAACACCATGGTAGCCCTTTATCTGAACGTTATGCATTTGTGCATACAAGTAAAGTAAGTTGTTTTTTGGTTTTTATGTAAGTGTGCATTAATGCATTTGTGCATGTTACAAATTACTTATATGCACAAGTGCATACCGTCGAGATCAAGGGCTATCCAAATGTTTCTTAGTATTATGTTTTTTTGAGGTTTTCTCTGAACCTGACCCTATATAATACATTTTTCAAAACAAAGCTTTTAAATCAAGGCATTGTTTGGTAAAAAAAAAAACTAGCTTATAAGTTAGTTTTTTTTACATGTTTGGATGACCGTAAATTAACTTATAAGCTAGCTTATTGAAAAACTACTCATAACAACGTTTTGAAAAACTAGTTTATCAGCTACCAGTTAGCTTATCAGCTACTTTGTCAAACATAGCCTAAGTTTACAAACTTCATCAAAATAAAAATAAGAGTGAATTACATATATAAATGATCCCTCGTAAATGCCTGGATTTCACTTTTCGTCCCTCCAGTTCTGAAAGTATATTGGTGGTCCCTAAAAACGAGATATGGTGCCGAAACTCGTCTCTGACGCTAACGCCGTTAAGGCATGCTCCGTTAAGTAGGTCATGTGCCCCTCACGTGAGGGGTATTTTCGTCATTTTATATCTTTTTCATATTTTATTCTTAAAAATAAAAATTAATAATATTTATATTAAACTAAATTAAAATTTAAAAACCTTTTTTTTGAAGACCACCTTCCTAGATCTTCCATGAAGACCCCACCACCATACCCACTTTCTCTATCATCTTTTCTTGATCATACCCACTTTCTCGATCATAGCAGCTAAAAACCACCAACAAATACATCATTTTTCATCCTTTCTCGATCAAATCATCCGATATGGATTTCGTTTTTTACTCGAAGAACCAACGAATCGTCTCTCTCTCTCTCCTTCCTTCTATGTGTTATGCTTCATCGATCCAGATCTGGAACTTGGTTCCTAATTTGTGTTCAATGATGTTTTTAGGGTTTTCGTTTAAAGTATAATACATGTTTGGATTTGGGATTTGAAACAAGTTTGGATCTGAGATTTGTTAATGTTATTGATATTCTTCGAAGTGGGTTTGGATATGGGACTTGTTAAATGTTCTTGGGAAAAAAATGTTTTTTTTTTCTTGTGTTTGATTTTAGGGATTTAGAGTAAAAAAATAGTTTTTCTTTTCTTATGTTTGAATCTGTTTTTTTTTTGTGTGTGTGTGTTTGATTTGTGTTTGAATCAGGTCATAACCTCGAATTTCTGTTTGATTTGGGTTTTTTTTTCTTGTTTTTGAATCTGATATTTTCCATTTATGGATTTGATTGCTAATTTCATTGTGTTCTTGATTTCATCAATATTAGGGTTTTGCATTTTTGGGTTTGAGCATTTAGTGGGATTGGGTTTGTTATTTCGATTTGGGTTTGTATTTCATGTATGGTTCATAATTTGATTTTGAAATCTAGATATGTTTATGGTTTAAATTTGATTTCTTGAGATGATGGTGGTGGAGGTGGAAGGTGGTGGCAATGGTTGGTGTTCTTGTTGAGGAAGAAGAAGATGGGTAAAAAGACTAAAATGCCCCTCACATGAGGGGCACATGACTGCTCTAACGGAGCCTAGACTAACGGCGTTAGAGTCAGGGACGAGTTTGGGCACCATATCTCGTTTTTAGGGACCACCAGTGTACTTTCAGAACTGAAGGGACGAAAATTGAAATCCAGACATTCACGAGGGACC
This sequence comes from Arctium minus, assembly GCA_954870635.1. Lineage (NCBI taxonomy): Eukaryota > Viridiplantae > Streptophyta > Magnoliopsida > Asterales > Asteraceae > Arctium > Arctium minus. Next base: position 77,180,462 of record OX941093.1, on the reverse strand, counting down.
ATTTATGTAATTCACTCTAAAAATAAAGTTATCAAAATATAACTCAAAACAAATTACATCATAACTTAATGAGTGAATTGTGGATTTGGTCCCTCTGGTTTAGTGATTTATTTGACCATGGTCCTCATTTTATGTTTATTGTGGATTTGGTTCTTGTGCTATTCAATTTATTTTGGTCATGGTCCTTCTGACTAACACTTCCATTAACTTTGTTAAATCAATAACCATTTTAGTCATTTTGCCTATTTTTTTTCCTTTTTTGATAAGAAAAATATAAACAATATTTTTATACACACAAACACACATGCATACACACATGTATATATATATATAACGATATTAAAATAAATAAAACAAGACATTATTGTATGATTTAATTGTTTAATTTTTTTAAAATTAATTATATTAAATATGATTTAATTTTATTATTTTATTGTAATTGTGAAAAAAGATATAGTTTTATTGTTTTAATGTAATTAAAATTTCAATTTAAACAAATCAGATCATAAAACTATATCTTATTTATTTAGATCGAATAAAATAAAATATGGTTTTATGATTTGATTTATTGAATTAAAATTTTAATTAAGTTAGAGACGATTTAATTATATTGTTCTTTTACTATCATTGCAACAAACAAGCTTATTGTTGATATTTTAACACCAAAAATCATTGAAAACCGTTGAGAAATGAACTATAATTTTATCATCTTAAAATTAGAAGCTCCAACTTTCATATTGTTTTTCAGTCAAAAACTCAAAATCAATTTTCATATTGTTTTTAGTATGATAAAATTAAAGTTCATTTCTCAACGGGTTTTAATGATTTTTTTTGTGTTAAAATATCAACAATAAGCTTGTTTGTTGCAATGATAATAAAAGAACAATATAATTAAATCGTCTTTAACTTAATTAAAATTTTAATTCATTAAATCAAATCATAAAACCATATTTTATTTTATTCGCTCTAAATAAAATAAGATATAGTTTTATGATCTGATTTGTTTAAATTAAAATTTTAATTACATTAAAACAATAAAACTCTATATATTTTTCCACAATTACAATAAAATAATAAAATTAAATCGTATTTAATATAATTAATTTAAAAAATTAAAATATTTTAAATCATACAATAATGTCTTATTTTATTTATTTTAATATCATTATATATATATATATATATATTTATATATTTATATACATGTGTGTATAAAAATATTGTTTATATTTTTGTTATAAAAAAAGGACAAAAAATAGACAAAATGGCTAAAATGATCCTTGATTTAACAAAGTTAATGGTGGTGTTAATCAGAAGAACTATAACCAAAATAAATTGAATACCACAAGGATCAAATCCACAATAAACATAGAATGAGGACCATGATCAAAGAAATCACTAAACCACATGGACCAAATCCACAATTCACTCTAACTTAATACAATTTGTCCTTATATTAATTAATGTTGATAATTTAAGTAAATTAATCTAGATAAAATGTAACAAAAATAATATAATTATCATTATTTTTTTTTGGAAGGCATAGCGGCATCGAATCAACGAACGACTATCACGAACACACACACGCACACCTCCCCGGCGGTATCGGGCATCCACGGGCAGCCCACTAATCCGTCGCTGTCCCGACCCAACTTACGCTGAACCTAGAGCCCAACCACAGTTTAAGACTGGGCTGGGGGGCAGCCCAGTCAAAAACTGGACCAGCCCAAAGACTGGGTACTCCTCATGTCCTCAAATTGACTCCCCTTGGATTCGAACTTGAGTAGATTGGGATACCATCCACAATCCCCCCAGGATGTTACCGCCCTTGGGAAAACCAACTGAGCTAGACATGATTTGTATATAATTATCATTATTACTAATATAATATAAGCGTACTCGCGCAATGCAGCGAGATACATCACGATTTTAATGTTTCATTTTTTTTTATCAATTTACAGTACGATTTTGGATGGTTTTGAGAAAGTGATATTTTTTATTTTTTTTCAATAAATTTGTTTAATTTAGACTTAATAATATAATTTTTTTATATAAAAAAATTAAATATTTTATTAGAATTCAATGATTATTTTATATATTTTAATGACATATAGAAAAAATAATCAATTACATATTTCATAATATAATTAAAACAAATTTATAGTAATATAATATATTAATTAATAGTGATATATGTAAATGTCTACATAAAAGGAAGGTCTTGCACATACTAAATTGGTCGGTGTTAGAAGTTTGCAGTAGTAATATGTATCTTGTGCTTTGATACTTGTAAATTAAGAGATTTTTAAAATCTTGTATAAAATTATGGTACCTTATGCCTAATAATAAATATAGATAGATATAACAAGTCGTATGTTGAAAAAGCCTAAAAGTAAATAAAACAAATATTTCCCCGTCAACCCATGTTCCACCATCACCTTTGCCTTCGCTAACTCCAATATTTTCAAACAGACTTGATAACTATGGCTGGTTTCATCTACTAAAGACACGTGTCATGTCTTGATTGTTTATTTTAATTTATTTTTCTAATTAAATTTAAATATAACATATGGAAAAAAAACGTAGTGGGTTGTAAAAAAAAGGAAGAAAAAAAACTTAAACCTTTTAACATATTATAATTACATTAAAAAATATCATAAATTATAATAATTAAGTGTAATAATTCATTCCACATTAATAAAAACTGAGATTTTTGAGCTACTTATAAGCATCAAGTCGTGGGTTATTAATAACTTTATCCATAATTTTAATTTTGATTATAAGTTATTGGGTTAGGATGTTCCTTTGTGTCTGGGATGTTACAAGATAATTGCAACAATATCATTTTTTATTATAATTAATTCATAAAAGCAAAAATTAATATAAATACGATTCAAACAATTGATGTGTTTCAATGTAATAACAAAAGTCACAACGACTTGTTGCTTATCTCCTTATCCAACAAACATACAAAACCATGCAAGTCCGTTGAAAATGGTATGTAATTGATAATCCTCGAGCCAACTTATGTTGTCTTTCCGCCTTTCCCCAAAAGCATAATGGGAGGTAAATCATATACACAACAATCTGTTAGATGAGTTGATTGATTAATAATCCAGTGGCCACAAGGACTCGGGGGCCGTTTGGTTCACATAATGAAATTTGATGTAATTATAATCTATCGAAAGAATTTGACTTTGAATAAATTGAAATGGAATTTGACCATGCGTTTGGTTGGTAGGAATTCAATTCCTTCACTTAAGCCAATTAATGAATAATTATTTAAATCATGTAATTCAATGGAATTGGAAGGATTTCATCGCTTTCATTCCGTGAACCAAACATGAGTTTGGAATTTGGTCAATGGAATTGACCATTCCAATTCCTTCAAATTCCTACCAATTTCATAAACCAAGCAGCCCCTCAAATCCCCAAATGAATTGTCTTTTTTGCATTACATATGCGATCCTTAACCTCTACTCTATTTGTAGAAGTATATCATCTTGAAACCAACAATACTATCCTATGGGGGCAGCTTCTTGTTTTTGTTATAGAAAACTATAAGGATGTGTTTTGGTAATTGACACAATGGACATGACATAATAAAATATAATATAGATCACTGTTCCATACGTGACTTTAATTTAATGTGGAACAGACAATATCATAGTGGAACAAACGTGTTGGATCCCCACTCCATGGAACAAGATTGAACAAACCTATATTTTATCAATATACCCTTAAATTAAACCTAATTATTTTATAAAACATCAAATATGTCTCCCTCTTTACATTTTATCCATTCGTTAAATTTTATTCATTGTATTTTATCCTCTTTAAACCTACACTTTACTAGCCTCAAAATATTAATTTTATACATTTTATCTATTTTGGTTAACTTATATATTTAATTAAACATTAATAATAAAAACATTATATATAAAAATATAAAATAAAAATTGGAAATTATATAAACTTTATATTTTGATGTCATTTTAATCATTTGGCGAAAACTATATAATGATATACTTTGCTCAAAAATATTTATTTTCTTATAATATTTATAAATTACATAAATCAATCAAAATATAAAAATAAAATATAAACAACTCATTAGGGATAAATTGGTCATGTTGCCAAATATATATTTTCAAGTTTTGTCTTATCAAATGATGAACTATCATTATTTTATTTTATTCTACTAGAAACGTACTCGCGCAATGCAACGAGAATAATCACGATTTTAATGTTTCGTTTTATTTTTTGTTTTTTTGTCGATTTACAGTACGATTTTGGATGATTTTGAGAAAGTGATAATGTGTTTTTTTATAAATTTGTTTAATTTAGGCGTAATAATATAATGTTTTTTATATAAAAAAATTAAGTATTTTGCTATAATTCAATGATTATCTTAATTATATTTTAATGACATCTAACAGTATGATTTTGGATGATTTTGAGAAAGTGGTAATGTTTTTTTTTAATATAAATTTGTTTAATTTAAGCTTAATAATATAATGTTTTTTATATAAAAAAATTAAACATTTTGTTAGAATTCAATGATTATCTTAATTATATTTCAATGACATATAGAAAACATAACCAATTACATATTTAATAATATAATTAAAAAAATTATAGTAAAATAATATATTAATTAATAGTGATACATAGAAAGGTCTGCATAAAATGAAGACCCTGTACATATCAAATTGGTGGGTGTTAGAAGTCTGCAGTAGTAATATGTATTTTGTGCTTTGATACTTGTAAATTAAAATATTTTTAAATTTTTGCATAAAATGATGGTACCATGTGCCTAATAATTTGTATTTAAGAGTTTTTTATCCGTATTTTATAATATTTTATTATATTATCTGAATACCAAACATACCCTAAATAAAATATTTATTTTCTATTTGTTACCTTGCATTTCCTAGCAGCCAAAAACGATGTGACATAGAATTTGGATTTAATATTGCATACACATATTTGAACCTATCAAGAACTACAAGAACAATGATTGATCAATTTTAATCGTATAGTGCATTTATTATGAAGTGTATATATATGTGTATGTTATACCTATTATACAATATTTAAGTTTTATCTTTTAAAGATTAAAAAAAATACAATTATTAAAACATTGTGTATAAATAAAATAATACATAAGAATATTTTAATTTTAGTTTTACCACTTTTATAGGTAAAGGTTTTCAAAAACTTTGCTTTTATCGCTATTTAAAAATTGGGGAAGTATGAATATTTTAGAAATTGAACTATTTTATATCTATACTATATTATAAAACATCTATAAAAAACTCTTAAAAATAATTGTTAAAACTTAATATACCGTAATTTAATGTTAATTACTTAAAATCTCTTAAAAATAATCATTAAAACTTATGTACTACATTTAATGTTATTTATTAATTTTAAATTTTTATCTCTAACCACTTTAACTCCCCTAAAATAACTTCCCACTTCAACTCCCCTAAAATCACTCATCACATAACTAAATACAGGATAAAAATCAAATTTTAGATATAAAAAGTCTAAAATATAATTAAAAAATGTAACAAAATATTTAATATTTATTTTATTAAAAAAATATATTAATTAAAATAAAATAAATTACATTATTATTAAACTATCGAATCAACACTTAAAAACAAGTTTTTATGCATTAAATACTGTTTATTGATACACATTACTTAAAATTCAAGATTTCAAGTCATGATGCATGAGTACAAATTTATAAAACTATATGTTTGAATTCATAATTAACTGATAAACATAATCAAAATAGAATAAACATCTCAATTTAAATATAAATAATTTAAAATATATAAGATAATCATTGAATTCTAACAAAATACTTAACATTTTTTATATAAAAAAAACATTATATTATTAAGCCTAAATTAAACAAATTTATAAAAAATCATTATCACTCTCTCAAAATAATCAAAAAATTGTACTGTAAATCGATAAAAAACAAAAAATAAAAGGAAACATTAAAATTGTGATATATCTCGCTGCATTGTGCGAGTACACTTCTAGTGTATATATAATATACTTAATGTTTTATAAGTTGTATCATTGAAAAATTAAAAAATTTAAAGAATAAAAATCTAAATATTTTAGAATATTATAGATAGGGAAATTAATTAAAGTAATCATTTCAGAAAATCGGGTTTACCTCCTAGCCAAAGTCTCCCAAAAATTAGTAAAATAGCCATTAGGTTCGTGAAAGGAGTTCGTATATACGAACACCTCATTTGAAGTCGAAATTTTGATCCACGTTCGTAATATGTGTTCGTATATACGAGCATAGCTTAAAAAATCAGATTCATAAAAATGGTTTGTGGAAAGTTAAGAGTCATTTAAAAAAGTTACACTACTTGCACTTTTCAACAAAACGAATACCTTCAAGACCAAATCCATAATAAGTGTAACTTAGGTGTTGTTCGGTTTGTTTTATGTTAAGACCTGTATGGATATAGCTGTCTGTATAGATATAGTTGTTTGGGTGTTAACATATAAGTTGTTGTTCGATTGTTGTACTAAATAAACAGTTTGAATGTCATAAATGACCATTTTATCCCGATCTTTGTTTTTGTATAAAAATAAAATAACTGTTCACATATTCATAAACAATCATAGACACATAAAAAAAATAAAAAATAAAATAGTCCACATATCCATACACATAACCAGTGAAAACATACACAGATTCATACACACAACAAGTGAAGTAAAAAAAAATTCTTTGGGTACACAAATTCATATCAGAATGGAGAGAAGAAATATATGTGAGAAACATACACCCAGAAGCAATCAATCGGTTCTTACATAGATTTATGGAGAGAAAAATACATACACACAATCAATCGATTCATACACAGACTTATGGAGAAAAAAATACACACACAAGCAATTAATAGATTCATACCCTTTGAATACGTCACACGCAGATATGAATCTGTTTATGGAGAAAAAAATACATATCAAATTGACGCAGCGTAGGTTTGCGGAAGGATCGACAAGCGTCTAAACCCTTTAACGGTTGAGAATTACGATGCGTAAAACTCAAAATTAAGAGAAAACTCTCTAAAAAGCTAAGCTTTATTGATTGAAACTTGATTGAATTGATAAACAATGAAACCTAGCTATCCTATTTATAGCTAAACTAACTAAGAAATAACTATGGAAATTAGAACTATCCTAATTATAAACTAACTAGGAAGCTATTTAAATAACTAATAAAATGAAACTAAATAATCCTAAATTATTATCTAAGATATTAAAACTAATCCTAAATTAAATCTAATCCTAATTTATTAAAGATAACTAAAAAGAAATTAAATAAAAAAGGATTAAGGCACGTGGTGCATGGATTGAAAATCTAATAATGGACTTAGGATGGCTTAGAACTCTTGGAAGCCAACCAACAGTGTTGTACGTGAGCTTCATGCGAGTTGGGTCGCATGGAACTCGCTTTTGGTTCTGTTTGCGATTCTTGATTTGTTCTTCGATCTCTATCATAACTCTCTCTATATTTGGTGTTTTCTCTTTGCCTCTTTTTCCGATGCCAAATTCCGAGCATCTTTCGAGCTCGTTTTTCTCTTCGAGCCCGTTTCTTTTTTTTCCAATTATTCCCGAAAACCGTTATTAACTCTCGAATTCTCCCTGTATCAGTCACCCTCACTTGAAAAGAACTCGTCCTCGAGTTCACTTGAAAAACGTCTTCCTCCGACTCGTAGAACATTCGTTTATTCAAAACGTATTGATTCACAACTTGGCCTCCAAAATTCAACAAATTTGATCGGTCTTCAAATCCCAACTGAAGTTGTCGTGATCGTCTCCATACGAGGGATATTTTATCAAACTCGAAAGGGTAAGAGATTAAATTAACTTTACCGGGATTTGTTTCGGTTTGAACCGGAGCTTTGGATGCGGTAATAATTGAAGTGTCACCTTCGGAATCACCGTTATTGACTTCTTGTGACAACGCTTTCGTTGGCTCGAGAATGTCTTCCACTATCTTGCTTTCGGTGTCTTCGGTGATTGGTTCGAGATCTAGTTTCGACACTTTGGCCTCGATAACAATTTCTTGTTGTGACTCGGTCACGACTTCATATTCAACTTTGTCCGGCAAGACTTCGTCATCTTGTTTCGATGGCTCCTCCGGAATGGGTGGTTGTCTGACCAGAGAAGTAACCGAACCGATAGTACGGTTGTTGATGTTGCTCTTCTTGTTGGTGCCTGCATCGAAGCTATCAACCGGAGTCACGGCGATCTTTCGGTCACCACAATGAAATAGTACGAGGTCGTATCGACGCTTGTAAGTGGCATGATTGTCGAATTGCCACGGTCGGCCCAATAGAATATGGCAAGTATCCATATCAAGGACATCACATAGTACCTCTTCTCGATAGTCTTTGCCAATTGAGATGGGTACTCGACAAGTTTTTGTAACTTTAACTTGAAGATCGTTCTTGATCCACCCAAGAGAATAAGGACATTCATGGGGTTGAGTGGGTAGATTAAAGTAATCGACCAATTTTTGGGATACTAGATTTTCGCAACTCCCGTTATCAATGATGAGGTTACATACCTTTTTATGAACAGAGCAATGCGATCGAAAAAGATCTTCGTGTTGGCTTTCTTCTTTTGACGAAAGAAGTATTCGTTGAAGTACGATATGGATTTTTTCTTCTTCCTCCTCCTTTTCGGATTCAGAACTCGAGAGATCGACCCGGTTACGGTTGCCATTGCATGGCGCCATATCCGGTCCTTCAAACCTGTCTCTTCTCCGACGATTGTCGTTGACGATGTTGGGTTGAAGCATGTTAACAACCGCTATCAGATTAGTAAGTGATGTGGATAAGGCCACATTAATCTCTACTAGACCCGCTTTGGTAGTCGGCTGTCGATCTGCAATTGTTAGTGAAAAGACAGGCGAATCCTGCTCTGATACCAACTGACGCAGCGTAGGTTTGCGGAAGGATCGACAAGCGTCTAAACCCTTTAACGGTTGAGAATTACGATGCGTAAAACTCAAAATTAAGAGAAAACTCTCTAAAAAGCTAAGCTTTATTGATTGAATTGATAAACAATGAAACCTAGCTATCCTATTTATAGCTAAACTAACTAAGAAATAACTATGGAAATTAGAACTATCCTAATTATAAACTAAGTAGGAAGCTATTTAAATAACTAATAAAAGGAAACTAAATAATCCTAAATTATTATCTAAGATATTAAAACTAATCCTAAATTAAATCTAATCCTAATTTATTAAAGATAACTAAAAAGAAATTAAATAAAAAAGGATTAAGGCACGTGGTGCATGGATTGAAAATCTAATAATGGACTTAGGATGGCTTAGAACTCTTGGAAGCCAACCAACAGTGTTGTACGTGAGTTTCATGAGAGTTGGGTCGCATGGAACTCGCTTTTGGTTCTGTTTGCGATTCTTGATTTGTTCTTCGATCTCTATCGTAACTCTCTCTATATTTGGTGTTTTCTCTTTGCCTCTTTTTCCGATGCCAAATTCCGAGCATCTTTCGAGCTCGTTTTTCTCTTCGAGCCCGTTTCTTTTTTTTTTCCAATTATTCCCGAAAACCGTTATTAACTCTCGAATTCTCCCTGTATCACAAATTAATCGATTTATGGAGATTGAACACTGAAGCAAGTGTGAAGAGCAGCTCGCCAGAAGAGAGAGCAATTCGTCAATGGAGATATGAATCTGAAGCAAGTGACACACAATCAATCGATTTATGGAGATTGAACACTGAAGCAAGTGAGAAGAGCAGCTCGTCGGATGAGAGAGCAGCTAACCAGAAGAGAGAACAGCTCGTCGGAAGAGCAACTCGTCGATGTGAGAAGAGCAACTCATCGATGTGAGAAATCATATATGTGAGGAAGAGCAGCTCGTCGGAAGCAACTCGATAGAACCAACCCATCAGAAGCAAGTGAGAAAGAGAAATCCATGTATCAGGTAGGGTTTTTTTTCTTTAATGGGGTTATTTGGGAGAAGGGTAGATAGGAAATAATAATGGTTGAGCCCAAATGGCCTCCATAATCTAGCTGACCAAATCAGCCACTGTCTGACCAATATGGTTGCGCGAATAAGCCATATCTACCATACAACCCATTAAGCCATAAACGATCAGGTCCTTAGTCGCTCTACTTGCACTTTTCAACAAAACACAGGGACCAAAAGTTGTATTTCACCCAAAAAAATTATTCAACACAAAATCAAAGTCGAACAAATAATTTTTTGTGGGTTGGGCCTTGCCTGACTTTAACGGGCCGACCCATATTACAACGGCTATAAGTGAGTGCAAAATAGTAATTTCACAAAACGGCACGTGCCAGCAATAACTGGGGCTTGCACAAAATAAATACACAACGGTCATCTTTCAAATTCAACATCATTTTTTTTCACTTCTTTCCCCCTTTCCACCATTTTTCAAAATTTGAACTCAAACGCTCCGCCTTTCTGCTTCACACACAATCACACACAGTAGATCTCCGATCATCACGTTAAACAAGGAAATTATGAAGTCTAACACAGAGGTTTCACGGCACCGATCATCGGGAAGTATTTCGATTGCGTCAATTCGAAACCTACTTCCTAGATCCGGATCTGCAAAGAACAAGATGTCAAACCCTAAGCTTTCGCGATTCAACAGCGAGAATCTTCAACCAGTGGATCCGAATATTGAGGTTGGTGAATTACGTTCGATTGTAAAGGAATCAACTGGAAAAATATCGGTTTCAGTCGAAGAAACTACCGAATTGGAAACTCAGCAACGTGAAGAAGTACCGTTGCCTGCAGATCCGGATATTAAGGTACGAGTTAAGTTAATTTATCTATTTATTTATGTTTTTTTTTGTTTTTGGAAACTAGATTTGAAACGAGGCTTGATTGTGGGGGAATTTTGTTAGGTTGTAGCGAGAATTAGACCTCCTAATTCTCATGAAAGAGGGGATTATACGGTTAGAAAAGTTTCTGACGATTCAGTATGCGTTGGGGATCGGAAATTTACTTTGGATGCAGTCATCGACTCCAAATCTAGCCAGGTTTGTAGAATTATTGTATATCCTGTTAACAAATGCGTGCTTGACATTTGTACTACTTAGAACTGTTTATATTAACGTACTGAACTAGTGAGCTGTTTATATTACTTTTAACTAGCGAGAATTATATGCGGTATGTTATTGAATGATGTTTGGGTCCTCTTTGTGAGACTGAAAACACATAAATTGTTACCAGCAACAACTAAGTAATGACCACAGGCTTTCAAGAAGAACAATTTCGAGGGGTTGTATTTTAATTGGAAAATGGATGATAATTGAATGATTTATTGAGTTTGTTAGTTGTTTGGTGTTATAATAGGAGGATGTATTTCAATTAGTTGGTGTCCCGATGGTTAAGAGCGCCATGGCAGGTTACAACACATCAATCTTGGCCTACGGACAGGTACTTTTTAGACTATTTGGTAACAATGTTTTTGATGGAATTGGTTGCAATATATCCATTGGTTGTTAATGTTCTTCAGACTGGAAGTGGAAAAACTTATACATTGTGGGGTCCACCAAGCGCAATGGTTGAAGATCAATCAGCCAATGGTAATCAAGGAATCGTCCCACGCATCTTCCAGATGCTGTTTGCTGAAATCCAACGAGTAAGCAGTCTTGTTTTCATCTTTGATTTAATCCAAAAGAGTTGTAGGCTCTTGATCTCCTTATGATTGCTATTTTGATTTACAATCCAGGAACGAGACCAAGCAGAAGGTAAACAGATAAATTATCAGTGCCGCTGTTCTTTCCTCGAGGTAGGTGCTTCGTGATGGCTTTTCGTCGGTGTTGTTCTTATTTTTTATCTAGTTAATGAATTTATTGTCATTGAAAAAATTATTCACAGATATACAATGACCAAATTGGAGACTTGCTCGATCCAACCCAGAGAAACCTAGAGGTGGATATTACTTTTTTTTTCCTGGGTGTTTTGATTAATCTTAGTCATTTCTCTATTTCTTTTACTACATGTTTTGTGGTTGTAAAGAGACAAATCAAATTAATTCAGATAAAAGATGATGCCAAACACGGGTTTTATGTTGAGAATCTGACCGAGGAGTATGTGACTGGCTATGAGGATGTTACTCAAATTCTGATCAAGGTAAGCAGTAATGGTATCCTGTACCCGATTATGCTATTGATTCTTCCCCGTTTTGCTCTGAATGTATTGTTGTTCCTTTAACATATATAAGTTGCTTGTTAATGCAGGGCCTCTCCAATAAAAAGGTTGGAGCAACAAGCATAAATTCCAAAAGTTCAAGATCTCATATTGTGCTTACATGCGTCATCGAGTCTTGGTGCAAGGTATTATGAATTACCAAGTTTGTAATTATTTTTCTATGTTGCTTCCTTTGTTGAATACACTTAATACAGTCAAGACTTTCTCTATATGTATTCAGTTTGTTTGAAAAATGGAAACATGCATCTTCTTATCCATACATGTTAATAAGTAACTGAATTTTAATTGTTTGAAGGGACCACCTATCACTTTTCAAAATGCTTTATCACAAGCATCTCGAGTTGTCTTATGATCTTGCTATTTGATGCCTGTTTGTGTTCCATTTCTGAACCATTTATGATCTTGCTATTTGATGCCTGTTTGTGTTCCATTTCTGAACCATTGTAACCAAACTGTCAATTACCAGGGGAGTTCTAAAACAAGCAGGATTACCCTTGTGGATCTTGCTGGACTTGAGAAGAACAAAACCAATGATGCTGGTAGAGAGTGTGCCAGGGAAGGAGAATTTGTGAAGAAGTCCATATCACAACTTGGGTATGGATCTCCTCACATATATAGTACAACTCTTAATAACAAAGCATAGTTGTACTCTTTTATCTTATTAGGCACTTGTTTTATATCCTTAGTCAACTCCCATGTTTATTCACCTGATCTATAATTTTGGCATAATGCATATACAATTGAACTCAAACAGTCAGGTTAGAAATATTGGTCCCAACACTTGTACTCATGAACATATCCTGCAACTTAAGCTACAACATCAATGCACCTCAATCCATTCAGTTTCTGTCACAACGATTTTCTTTTCTTTTTATGGGACAGCTAAGAAAAAAAAAATTTCTTACAGTTTATACTTTGATGCCCACATTGTTGTTGTTGTTAGAGTTCCACATCAAGGGTTGGTTTGGAGAAGAGTAATTTAATGGGGTTTCCACATATTTTTTACATGATATCAGAGCCAAGGTCTAATATAGATTGGACCCGCTTCTCTCATGGGGTTTTACATATTCTACATGGTATCAGAACCAAGGTATAACATAATGTTGGAACCCCCTTCTTTCCTTATTTTCTCAAGAGCTCTTTTGGAAAGTAATTTAAAGGGGTTTTACATATTCTCACATGGTATCAGAGCCAAGGTAGTAGTATGGTAATCACTGCTTCGTTCTAATTACTGATGTTTACTCTGTGCAGAAACTTGGTTAATATCCTTGCGGGGACAAACCAGTCTGGACCCTCCAAAGACATTCCATATAACAATTCCTGCTTGACTCATCTGCTGAGAGAATCACTTGGAGGCAACTCTAAGCTTACAGTTATATGTGCCATCTCCCCAGATGACAAGTTAGTCACTCATCCTCTTATCTATTTATCACTAAATTGATCTTGAAAGTGGCCCTTTAGTTTTCCCCTTTCCTCTTTCAATCATACCTTGATTTTTTTCTTCTGGAAATATAGATGTTCTGGTGAAACAATTAGCACACTCAGATTTGGACACCGGGCAAAACTTATACACAATAATCCGGTAGTAAACAAAATAACTGAAGATGATGTTAATGATCTCAGTGATCAAATTCGTGAATTGAAGGTATTCTTTTCTACTCGAAGAAAATTTTGCTTTCTGTCAACACCAATGATTAACATGAGTTCAATTTATTGATTACAGGAAGAGCTAATAAGAGCAAAATCAGATGCTAGTTACTCTATTGGATCTAACACAAACTACAGAGGTGGTAGCGTACGCCAAAGCTTGAATCAACTTAGAGTAAGCCTTAATCGTTCACTGATCCTCCCACAAATAGACAACAATGATGTGAAAGAAGAACTTCATATTGACGAGCATGATGTTAGAGACTTACGCCTCCAGCTCGATATGTTGCATAGTTCTTGTGATGAGGAATTTCAAGAAACCTCCGAGAGCACACGCTTTTTCTCCATGGGTGGTAGTGATGACCTGGCAAGCGAACAGTATGCAAGTTGTCAGGAAGAAAGTGAAAATGAAGAAATGAATTCAGAAGAACCCGAGATAGACCTTGGACATCAGAAAGTAATTTCTATCACTGCTGGCAGGCCTTCTGATGTCTTCAATGGTCCTATGTTATCAGAGTCCCCCAAGATTGGTAATGCCATACGAAAGAGCACCACTTTATCATCAAATATGGTGGACAGTTTGAAGTTCAGCACAACTGTTCCACAAGAATCACAAAAGATAAGCGATCAAATCAGGTCATCTCTGCGATCAAGCAAAATGTTTGGAGGTCCAACCGAATCGTTGGCTGCTAGTCTTCAAAGAGGCCTGGAGATTATTGACAATCACCAGCGGAGCTCTGTGTTAAATAAGTCATTGGTTGCCTTATCGTTTGAGCATTTGGCTACTAAGACAAACGACGCTTCTGTTCAAACGTCCACAGATGAGTCCCCAAATACATATATCTGTTCAACTTGCCATAAAAAAGCACTAGTTGCATCCAACGATGTCCAGGATAGCTTGAAGACATGGATTGTCGCAAAGGATGAGCCTGGGAACTCAAATGAATCAAACAATGAAGTAAGCAAGAATACTTTATTTATCATGTTATGTGTCCCTGATGCATTTTCTGTTAACTGTACTCGTTGCTTCTTTGCATACACTCTTACCTGTAGGCTGCTTGCTTTGTTCCTAGGCTAGAAGTTCCAAAATCACACATGATTACACATCATATATATATATATATGATACGATACAACACATGTAATCATGTGCGATCTCGGACCTTCTTGCTTTCTCGCAAATGATCACATGATCATCCCTCTAGTTTTTTTTTTTTTTTAATTTAATGTATATCATTTTCTTGCAGGTTGCAGCAGAAACCATGAAGAAAGTGAAAGATCTTGAAAACCTTTGCATGGAACAAGTTGCAGAGATTGAGAAGTTAAACCAATTGGTTAGATTTTTTTTCTTTCACAAATAAGTTATTACTCTTCAAGCAGCTTTTATTATGAATGTTAACTCTTAACCTTGTCTTCCAGGTATTGCAATACAAACAAGAGAAAGAAGGTGGAACATCACCGCTTGATGAGCTCAGAAATGGGAAGATTTCGCGTAACAGTGAATCTAAGGTCAGTTCATCTTACTCATCAAAATCATCGAATATGGTCAACATTTCTTCCTTTTGGTCTTTAACTTCCTTTTGTGATATTTGAGCAGCTTCTGAGATGGAATGATGAACCAGAGATCATAAAGGAATGCCAAACCATATCTTTTGATACCAACGAAAAAGAATCACTTCTCCAAGAAATCAAAAGTTTAAGAAGCAAACTTCAATCAGAACCATTCGCCTCAAACAAATCCATCGATCGTCTACGATCATCCTCTCTTTTGTCACAATCACTCCAACTAAGAAAGAGCGGTGCTTATAGTCGAAACGAAGGTGATGAAGAGCTTCAAAAAGAACGAGAAAGATGGATGGAAATGGAAAGCGAATGGATTTGTTTGACCGATGAATTAAGAGTTGATCTTGAAGCCAACCGCCGGCGTGCTGAAAAGGTGGAGATGGAGTTGCGATTGGAGAAGAAATGCACTGAAGAACTTGATGATGCGCTCATGAGATCGATAGTTGGGCATGGTAAAATGGTGGAGCATTATGCGGATTTACAAGAGAAGTATACCGAGTTGGTGGAAAAGCATCGGTTGATCATGGAAGGGATAGCGGAGGTGAAACGGGCGGCTGCGAAAGCCGGAGCCAAAGGTCACGGCAAGCGGTTTTCGAAGTCTTTGGCTGCGGAACTTTCGGTTTTGAGAGTTGAAAGGGAGAAGGAAAGGGAGTTGCTGAAAAAGGAGAACAGAAGTCTCAAAATTCAACTTAGAGACACTGCTGAAGCTGTTCATGCTGCTGGTGAACTTCTTGTTAGACTTAGAGAAGCAGAGGAAACAGCCTCAGTTGCACAGGTACTTTATTTTCTTCCTAAAAGGATTTAGTTTGAAAAATGTTTATTTTTTGGGAATATAATTTAAAAAAAGAAAAGTTTGAGAAAAAACCCAATGAACCTTTTTTGAATGACAAGTCCTGATTTTTTTTTCTAATAAATACACCATTGAACTTTCTCATTTTGAATGATTCATTATTTATTTAAAAGTTAGTTATTTACGTTCTTTTGACCCAAAAAAGTTACATGTGCCCAAAAGTTACATGTACCCGAAAGATAATTTTTTTAACATTTTTGATTCATCACTATTAGATGACATTTTAACTAACAGTATGAAACCATGTCGTGTTATTCGTTATAAAGCCGTCGTTTTCTAACGGTTAGTGTAAACTATGATGGATTATGTGCAGGAAAACTTTGCGAACATTCAAGAAGAGAACGATAAGTTAAAGAAGCAAGTCGATAAACAAAAAAGAAAACACAAGATGGAAATGATCACAATGAAAAATTATCTTGCCGAGAGCCGATTGCCTGAATCTGCACTAAGACCTCTGTACAGGGAAGACTCCGACATCAAAGCCCACGATAATGATGACGATGATCAGGCATGGAGAGCCGAATTCGGAGCCATATACCAAGATCATTATTAAGTAATTGTTCTAAACAAATTTGCAATTTGCATATACTTGCACCATTGTTAGTTTTCTTCTGTTGCTTTTGAATATTATAATTATGTGTTTTTCATCATTGTTTGTTCATGTCAACAACCACCACCCATAGTGGTTTGGTTGTGACAAGAACTTGTTTATGGAATTCTTGCAATTTTTTACTTTTTAACACTATTGTTATGATATAATTTAAATACTGTATTTATTTTTACATTATGAATGATGTATTTATTGGTCTTTCATCTTAAGAAAAATTAAATGTCAAATATTCAAAATTTGAAAAGAAACCAAAATAATCATTAGCCGGAATCGTTCTACATAAGAATTTGGGTCTGGTTTTGACCTTCTATCCTGTTTTTCGCTCTGAAATGGGTCCGATCCAACATTTCATATTGGGTTTTTTGTCCCGTTTGGATTTTTTTGGTCCAAGTTTTATCTGGCTTTAAAAAACATACTTGGGATTGATTAGGCTTTTTAGCCTAACCATCAGACATATTAAAGGGTTGTTTACTAAACGCTTATCCGTTAAGCGCTTACCAGATGTCATTTACCTTACCGGATGCATATGGTAAGGGGCGAAAATTTGACCTGATAAGAGTGATGAGAAGGATGAAGAGTCTAATCCGGTAAACACTTACCGGGTAAATTGTTGCATAAAATACTGTTTAATACAATTTTACATAGTAAAGTAAGTTAAAATGTTGACTTTTACCAGTAAACACTTACCGGGTAAATGACCCCTAAGACCGAGGTTAAGATCGAGACTTTTTTGTACATCTCTACTTAGTCTAACACAATTGAAAACAATCCCCATAAAATAAATAAATTGTTTTTTCATTTTAAATTTTCGATCAAGCCTCCTTATTTCTTGATTAATAATAAGATTTAGCCTCCTACATGTAGTTCAATAGACAAAAAAAAAACGAATTAACTTTGCCAAAATAATAGGGTTTGATTTTGCATTTTTGCTTCATATTTTTTTTTTCCAAAAAATTAAATTAATTTACTTATTTATCATTATCTGATGTTTACTTGTTATTCTTTCCAAAAATGGCCGGCAAAATGTTAGAGACGTACGACGTCGTTTTGCCGATTGATAACTAAACCAAAATACGATTTTCGTCCCTGTGGTTTGATATTTATAACGATTTTCATCCTTGATCTTTAAAATTTACTTTTTTGGTCCCTCTGCTTTCCCTTTTGATTGCATTTTCATCCCTCATCTAACTGCCGTTAAAATTTGTGGGTTTAACCCATGTGCCGACAAGTTTAAAAATCCAAAGAGTGAAGGAAGTGAATTACATATTTGGTCCTTGTGGTATACAGAATTTTACAAGTTTATCATTTAAATTTCATTTATTACGTTATATATATAGTTTACTCTTTTTACTTTTTCTTTCTTTATTTTGTTTTAGTATTATATATATATATATGTGTGTGTATATTTATATATACATATAGACTTAATAATTTGAGAACTTTCAAAATATGTGAGATCCGTAATTAGTAGCTTAGGATGTATGTTATGGATCTCACATATTTTGGAGTTATCAAATGATTAAGCCCTATGTTTACACATACACACACACATATATATATATATAAATTAATATATATATATATATATATATATATAGACTTAAGTTCGCGTGAGACCAAACAGTTTTCGTGAGACCGGTGAGACCAAACTTTAAAGTATTAAACTTCACACTAAAAAACTGTGAATGTAAAAAAAATCGAACTTTTCATAGGGAAAACACCGTAAATGTTACGTTCACGGTGTTTTTCGCTGTGAATGTTCGTTTTTTTTACCTTCACAACGTCTTCACTGTGAAGGTTCGGATATACCTTCACAGTCTTTTATCTGTGAATGTTTGATTTTTTTAAACTTGGTTTAGGTTTTTTTACCTTCATAGTGTGATTACATTATGAAAGTTCGAATGTTTTTTACCTTCACAATGTTTCAGTGTGAAGTTTCATGTTTTAAGGTTTGGTCTCACGCAGTCTCACGGAAACAACTTGGTCTCACGTGAACCCGACTCTCTCTCTCTCTATATATATATAGTATTATAATATAATAAAGAAAGAAAAAGTAACAAGAGTAAAATATATATAACGTAATAAATGAAATTTAAATGATAAATTTGTAAAAATTTGTATACCACGAGGACCAAATATGTAATTCACTTCCTTCACTCCTTGGATTTTTTAGGGGTGTTTGCGGTCCGGTTTGGACGGTTTAACCCCCCAGACCACAAACCAAACCGCAAGTGCCGGTTTATTGATTTTTCAAACCGAGCGGTTTGACATCAAGTGCCCAGACCGGTCAAGTCGGACCGCGGTTTAGGCAGTTTGGTCGACCGGTTTAGGCGGTTTGGGCCTTTTAGTGGACTTTTAAGTTTAAAAATAAAAACATATAAAACTTTGAATTTTAAAGGCTCGTTGGATTGAGTCCATTTGAAATAAAGAACAAAGTTCACAAAAGTTAACTAAATATCCGAAGACAAAACACTAAAAAAAACATGCAAAGTGCAAATAAAATCAACGGCTTCACTTCTTCATTTTTCCGTTATTTGTATTTTACAATCCATAAAAATTTCAATCTTTTAAAATACCTTGGGCTTTTTTGTATATACTTGAACATTTGAGCTTTATATCATCTATTCTTTATAATAAAGGAATATATAAAAAAATAAAAAATATATATTTATATATTTGGCGGTCGGTTTGGTCCAAACCGCCCAAAAAAACCTCCAAACCGCTGACCGGACCGGACCGCCCGGTTTGACAATTTTCCAGACCAGACCGGACAACCAGACCGCTCAAACCGCCAAAAACGGTCCGGTTTGACTTGGTTCGACCGGTTTGAGGGGTCCAACGGTTTTTTTGAACACCACTAGGATTTTTATACTTGTCGGCACATGGATTAAATCCACAAATTTTAACGGCAGTTAGATGATGGATGAAAATGCAATAAAAGAGGAAACCAGAGGGACTGAAAAAGCAGTTTTAAAAGACCAGGGACGAAAATCGTTATAAGCATCCAACCACAGGGACTAAAATAGTATTTTACTCTAAACCTAATATAGGCATTCGGATATCGTCTCACATTGCAAATATCGGTGAGTACAAAAATCGGAAAACCTTTTTCTAGGGTTCAATCTTTTGGATAAACCAGAAAAAATGGCATCGACGCCGGCGGCGGCCGATCCTGCTTCTGATTCCGACAGAGAAATCGTCGGTACCACTCATTCCACAACGAGCCATAGTTCTGAGCCTAATGTCACTTCCGATGCCCTAACGACTACCAGTCAGTCAAGTCCACCTTTAGTTTGCCTCTTCCGGTTCGCCGGAGACTCCGCCGCCGGCGCATTCATGGGCTCCGTTTTCGGTTATGGTAATCTCTCTCACATTCTGACGCTTAAGCAGGAAGTAATTGTTACGTTTTGTTGATGTAAGTAAGATTAAACGCATAACCAACACTTCTGGATGTGGTTTGTGAAATGAAACGAAGATTATGTCACAGTGTTTATGAAATGAATACGTTATGCTGTTTCCTGGAAAAGTTACCTGATTATATGATAAGGATGGTAAAAAAAATTGCGTTGGTTATTGTGATAGTTTCACATCATTCTTCATCGGATCCGTATAAGTAGCAGCTGTTTGTTTTTGCATGGGGAATTTTGGTGCTATCTATGTGTAACTGATAAGAATTTCGTTGCACGTATTCTATATGTATTTTGCAAGTTCATTGAAGAGTTTGTATTCATGATAAATCTGTCTGATATCCTCTGTTAAATTGTGTTTTCATTTCTACATCGTTTTCTGGGGCTGAGAAGTAATTCCATGGGGTCATTTTTTGTTTTTGAAGTTGAAGTCAGTTAGATTATAATAGTGTTTTCAGTCTGTCCAGAATCCAGATATATCTGTTTGGTCGTTTTAAAGTTTTAATCAATTTCTGTGTTGTAGTAAACGTGGCTGTAGACTTTAAAAGTTATTTTTTGCAGACCTTACGGAAATACCTAAAGTGAGTGAAAAATCTGAGACAAATACTTCCCTTGTTATTTGTTGTGGAATGCTTGAGTGTGAGATTCTAAATTGGTACTATAAGGTTATCTTGGAAGATATCCTAGCCACATGTTGGTTGTGGCCATGTGGCTGTAGACTTGCATTTGAATAGAGATTAGAGTTTTTGCTAGTTGCAGGTTATTTGGTGGCTAATTAGCCAATCACATCTTGGCCGTATGGTCGTTATGTTATGTGAATGGTCAGTAAGCCCACCTAGATTATTGTGTTAGAAGCCTTGGTGTTCAAGTTTTATCTCGCTATGCCAAGGCTATTAACTACATGTGTATGCATTGTTAAAAGCACCTCTGGTCTTGCTGTTAAGTAGAGATTAAAGTTTGTCGGTATAGCAGCATCAACAAGAATATTTTGGTGGCTAATTAGCCAATCACATCTTAGCTGAATGGCTGTCATGTTGTGTGAATGGTCAGTAAGCTCACCTAGATTATTGTGTTAGCAGCTTTTGGTGTTCAAGTTATATGTTGTTATGCCAAGGCTATTATTAACTACATGTGTATGCATTGTTAAATACATCTCTGGTCTTGCTGTTAAGTAGAGTTTAAGTTTGTTGTCTATAGGCTTATAGCAGTATCTATAAGAATTTTTTGGTGGCTAATTAGCCAATCACATCTTAGCTGAATGGCTGTCATGTTGTGTGAATGGTCAGTAAGCCCACCTAGATTATTGTGTTAGAAGCCCTTGGTGTTCTGGTTTTATCTCATCATGCCAAGGCTATTAACTACATGTGTATTCATTGTTAAAAGCATCTCTGGTCTTGCTGTTAAGTGGAGATTAAAGTTTGTGGGGTATAACAGTATCAATAAGAATTTTTTGGTGGCTAATTAGCCAATCACATCTTAGCTGAATGGCTGTCAGGTTGTATGAATGGTCAGTAAGCCCACCTAGATTATTGTGTTAAAAGCCCTTGGTGTTCTGGTTTTATGTCTTTATGCCAAGGCTATATTAACTACATGTGTATGCATTGTTAAAAGCATCTCTGGTCTTGCTGTTAAGTAGAGATTAATGTTTGTCCGCTATAGCAGCATCAACAAGAATTTTTTGGTGACTAATTAGCCAATCACATCTTAGCTGAATGGCTGTCATGTTGTGTGAATGGTCAGTAAGTTCACCTAGATTATTGTGTTAGAAGGCTTTGGTGTTCAAGTTTTATCTTGTTATGCCAAGGCTATTTAACTACATGTGTCTGCTTTGTTCTATTTGAAGGTGATTGGGAAATTTGATGTTATTTTCTTCTGGTAAGATTGTTGGGCTTTAGTTTTGTTAGAAGGCATGATCATGTCATTCACAAAGTCTACTTCCCATATTATGGAACTTTGTATATATTTAGCTTTGGCAATTACTGTGAATATTTGACTTTCGATTTATATGCATTTCAATATTTAGATAAATTGCTTGCTCTGTCTGGTATTTAATTTGAGAGAAGATGAAGAGGGTAGTGTGTTTTATAGTGGCAAACTAATGTCCAAAGTTCTTGGCTGCGTTCAGCATTAGTTATCTGGTTACTGGTTTAGGTTTCACTTTCTGAGGTTCCGATAATGGATGATGTTGTGGTAATTGGTGTTTTTATGTATTCTCACATTTCTTGTTTCTTTTTTTTCCCTTTATATTGTTTGTTCCTGTTATTGAGTAAAGCTCTGAATGAAAGATTTGAATCCTAATTGGGATATGATGCCCAAGAAGCAACGCATTTATATCGGTTCTGCATATCATGTCTGACTTGTTTTTCTTTAATGTTTTTGGAACGCGTGTTCTGATCTTGGCTTTTTTTTGGGTTTCTAAGGTTCGGGACTAATTAAGAAGAAAGGGTTCAAAGGATCATTTGGAGAGGCAGTATCGTCTGCTAAGGTATTGAATATTATTTGGTTTAAAAGAATTGGATTATAGAAGTTGTTGATGGGTTTTTCTTTCCCTTACTGTTGATTTTGTATGTTTGAATTTTTCTATCCTCTCCAGACTTTTGCAGTTCTGTCTGGAGTCCACAGTTTGGTTGTATGTTTCTTAAAAAGGATTCGAGGGAAAGACGATGGTATGGCATTTTGACTGTAGACTTGCATCGAATAATAGACTAATCACACTAATTTATCCTTGTTTCTACAGTCATTAATGCAGGTGTAGCTGGATGCTGCACTGGTCTTGCTTTAAGTTTTCCAGGTACTTGCATATTTTTAAGTTTTTTGTTGTCGCCTTTTGCTTGTGCACCAATTCCATTGCATACTTCATTGCCTTAGGAAAGAGATTGGTACCTACAAATGTTCTTGCCTATGAAAATTAATACCTTCATTTTAAAAGACTGACTATTTTGAGTTTTCTATCTGAAAAAAGCTTTTCATTTTATTTAATTGAAAGTGTGAAAATGTGTTCTCCAAATCCTCTTCCCTTGAATCATTATCAGCAAAAGGTGGCTGCTTTGATTAGATGGAAGAATTTAATTGCTTATATCTTGTCACATCTTTAATCGAACACCCTGGCTCATTTCCTTTACTTAAAGTGGAGTTATCATTATTAGAGGGATTAAAATTTGGTATTGCAATGGCATGGAAGATCACTCTTTGTGTCCTTTGCAACTGATTTTTTGTGTTGTTGATTCGTTTACCCAAGTATCTTGCTTTATCTTTTGTAATTAACGATTGTGAATGAGTTGGTATGACGATGTGTGTGTGAGATCATTAAAGTTATCTTTAAGGTTGCTTTTGGTACGGGGGACGTGACCACGCATGACAGGACAAAAACTTTTTGTTCCACGTTTAGTGCAACATTAGACTAGGACATGACATGACTGAATCCATTGTTTTTGTCCCACCAAAATAGGTGGATCAAAACTCAGGAAGATGTGACAAGATTGGTAAATTACTAAACTACCCTTCCACAATTTTTTCACCTGCATACCTCACTATCGTCCTTCCAGTCCACCTTCCAGTCCAATCTGTCTACCAAACGCACCCTAAAAAAGCTAGAACGTGGAATCATTTTCTTGAAGTTGGTCACTTTCATCATATGCCTTCGTTTGATTTTCACGAGCTATTTACCTTTCTATACCAGGTGCACCCCAGGCTCTTCTGCAGAGCTGCGTCACGTTTGGTGCGTTTTCCTTCATCATCGAAGGCCTTAACAAGCAGCAGCCAGCATTGGCACATTCATTTTCTTCCAGGGCCCGAAGAGGTCAAGAAGACTATGGGATACTTCCACCGTTGACCCTTCCCCTTCCAAACGAACTCAAAGAGTCGTTTTCTTTCTTCCGGAAAGCCATTGAACAACAAAGCAGCAAAGTCAACTTCCGTCGTGGCTCAAATTAATCGTCGATTGAGGTTATATCTCTCCTCTTCCATACCTTCTAGAAGTTTTGCCTGCACCGTCTTTTGTAAATTTGCAGTGACACTTTTCGTTTCTCCGTAGATTCTACTATCGAAATGTCATGTTGTAGTTGATAATGAGGCTGTGCTTTTTTTTTTCTTGTGGTTTAACAACCAAAATACTGATCTTGAATGTCATAACAGGCTTCCCTTTGTCTTTTGTCATGCTTTCTTTAGAGTTCACACTTTTGTATCCGTGATCTCGTTGGTGTAGCGAGGGGTCTTCACGGAAACAGTTGCCCCCAACTTTTCGAGGTAGAGGTCAAATCTGCCTACATCCCACCCTCCCTGATCCCACCTCAGGGTGGGACCAACTGTGTTTGTTGGAATGGTTTGAACTGTTTATGAGCCCTTTGTTTTCCGTACACCACAGAAACAGTGGCTCTACTCTTCGAGGTTCGAGGTAGAGGTCAGATCTGCGTACATTACACCCTTCACAGACCCCACCTCAGGGTGGGAGTAACTTTGTTTGTCTGGTTTGTTTTGAACTCGTTGGTGTGCCCTTTTACATACTATTCGTTTTCCGTAACACCCAATAAAAACAAGATGGTTTTGGGATTCTCCACGTGTAGCGATGTATGAAAATATGTAAATTTTAAGAAGCCATATATATATATATATATTTAAATTTAAGCTTAATAATTCATAAATTAAATGCATGTTTTTTAACTGTGGGTGTCTGAGTGAGCTTACGTATATCTCAATTAATCCTAGGGGTCTTAGAAAACAGCCAGGAAAAATCCTCAATGGCCTTGCATCCCCCTTGCTGCCTGTTGAGCTAACCCCACAAGATCTATTGAATGCATTTTACAATCTTCTCATACGGGTTTAATTATATTTTTAATGTAATAATATTTATATATGACAAGATTTAAACGCAGTTACCTTGGATTATTGACCATTTGGTTCCATTTATCACTTGTGCCGTACCAATGAAAAAAATTCATCCAAAACACTTTTGCAAAAAAAGCGAGTGTTGCAGCTACAAAATCATCACGAATATAAAATAAGGTAAATTAAAACAAAACATTTATTTTCCAAATGTATGGTTGCTAATGCATAAATTTAAGACACAATATTTGTATGGAAATATAGTTTTTATCGTAAGAGGAGCTACTATACAATTATGATATATTAATCTCGACAAACCTTTATCGACTGCTTCGAAATTAAAATTTTGTCTCAGTAGTTTGTAATTCATTATTGTTTTCGTCCCTTAGACTAATTTTATCAGTAGCTTATCATTAAATATGAGAAACAAAAACAAAAACAAATTGTCAAAGCCCTTGAAGCCATGGTCCATAGGGTACGTGATGATCCCGATTAATCGGCACTGCAGACTCACTATGTAATTAGAGAGGGGATGGCCTCCATTAAAAGATAAAAAATGGAATTTCCTTGGGTTAAAAATAAATGTTTTTAAGTTTATGTTATAGTTTCCCTCAGTAATTTTTCGTCTGGAACCCCATCAATCAAATAAAGTACCTCAAAATCAATAAAAAAAACTATCAAAATCAACCAAAAAAAATGGAAAAAGTCTCAAAATCGAAAAAAAAAACTTAGAAACCCTTGAAATCAACCAAGAAAACTTAAAAAATCCCTCGAAATGGTATAATTAGGTTAAGAACATATCAGACGACTTTACGGGCTTTAATCTACCTTAAGGTAGCGTTTGGTACACAGACAAGATTGGACGGGACTGGACAAGACAGAACTGGACAAGAGGCTAGGACAGGACTGGACAAGACAAATGACTGTCTTGTGTTTGGTACAACTAGGACTGGATAGGACAAAACTGGACAAGTTTCCCTAAAAGTTGTTTGATAATTTTATGTCATATAATAGTTATAAATAACACAAATAAATAATATTCTTAAATAATTTAATTAAAAAATATTATTAATTTTTTACACAATTTTCATACATATAAATACATACAAAAACAATAGTAGGAAATTTGAATGAAGAATCTGAAATAATTGATGGTAGTTCGAAAAAATCGGATTCATATAAAAAAATATAATAGTTGATTCAATTTGGAATATTTTAATGAATTGACGGATGCATAGTTGCAGCGACGAGTAAAGATAAAAGACTATGGGTGGCCGGTGAAACACGATAGTTGTGAAGAAGGTGAAAGATAGTAATAGAGGTGGTGGTGGTGGCAGTGCACAGTGATAATTGAGGTTATTGTAGTGGAGGAAGAGACAGAGGTTACCAACGATGGTTGACGACGAGCGACAGTGGTGGCAGCTAGTGACGGTGGTTGGCGGTGAGCGTCGGTGACGGCGGCGGCAATGAGTGGTGGTGATTGGTGTAGGTGGCGATGGGTGGTGGTTGTGGAGGTGGTGGAGGAAGTTGTTGTAGTAGTGAAGGAAGAGGTGGAAGTGGTTGACGATGGTTGGTGGTAGCCACCGGTGGTCGTCGATGGTGGTGGTGATTGGTGTTAGTGGAGGTGGTCGACAATGGTAGTGGTGGCGATGACCGATGGTTGTGGAGGTGGTGGAGGAGGTTGTTATGGTGGAGAAATAGGTAGAAGTGGCCGACGGTGGTTAGCGGTGGCTACTAGTGGTCGCCGATGGTGGTAGTAGCGCCGATGGGTAGTGGTGACCCTTAAGACTAATATCATATTAGGATTATATATCAAATGGCGGTAAATCAGTGATTTTTAGTTTCTGTCTCATTTCTGTCCCATGTTGTTCCACCTATTTTGGTGGAACAAGAAAATACCCCTTTTTGTCCCACCCTGTCCAGTCTTTGTCCCTGTCCCATGTCGCGCCAAACATGGGACAGTGAACTTTTGTCCTGTCCCATGTCACGCCAAACATGGGACAGTGAATTTTTGTCCCATCCAGTCTGCAAATCAAACGCACCCTAAAGGTTCTCCCACTAGGGAAAATTTATGGATCCACCACTGTTAATCGGTGCACGAAAGTTGACCCGATACTCACAAACAGTGTCAGATCCAAAATATTTGACGAGTAAGTGCACGTAAAAAGAAGCCTGCAAAATCGACCGATGTGTTTTTAGCCAGTTTTTAAAAGTTTTACGTCAATTTCGCAAAAAGTTTTTTTTTAGCAAATTCCACCGTTCCTTATGAACAGAAAAAAACAATAAATTATAACCTTTTAGAAAAAAAAAACCATGATTTCAAAAACATATAAACAAAAATAGCAATTTTTAATAAATCAGAAGAACAAAAATGTAATTTACGCTTTTTTGATGAGTTGGGTTGGATTGGATTGGGTAGTCTATGGATCAAAGTTTTTTTTTTGCAACCCAAATTTCATAGTCCCGTGAAGTCAAGGGATAGCATGGTAATTTTACCTAGGAGTAGGTTTTTTTAACACGCCTTTTAAGTCTTTGCCAAACCCTAATTTCATTTCGGAAGCCTGAGTCCGGAGGCGCGCCATAAACTCTCTAGGAGGAGCAGCAGCAGCAGGATCGTTGTCCATCTGCAAACATGGGTACAATTTCATCGATTGATCGATTTGCTGTTTCGTTTTACATTCATCGTCGTGATGTGAAGTTTTGAAACACTCCGATGATGATTCGTTTTTGTTGCAGGTATTTCTCGTGATTCCATGCACAAGAGACGTGCGACTGGAGGGAAGAAGAAGGCATGGAGGAAGAAGCGAAAGTAAGTTTCACTTTGAATCTCCTGTTTGTTAGTTCTATACGTGATAATTAGGTTTTTTCGATTGCTTGATCCGTTTCGTGTTTTCATTCACTTAGTCGTTTAATTTTGCAATGCATGTATGAGCTATTTGTTGATTTGTTCTTCTCTATTATAATCGTTTTTATCTGGATCTGTTCTGATTGTCTGTTAGTATTAACAATCACTAGATTCTTCATTATTGTTTTTGAAACGCGATAGTTTATGCATTTGATTTCAGACAGCTGTGCTGAACGTCAGTTTACTTCACAATATTCTAGCTTCGCGCTAATCTCTAGATCAGTGAACTATATAAAAGAAGTGCTGCGTTTTTCCCAGCGATTTCTGTTTGTAATAGAAACTTAGCTCAAAATACTATCGTTTTCACGGAAACTAAATTTTCGTTTTCTCAGAAAATGTTCTGTTTGAAATGTAATATTATGAATTATGATAAAATTGATTCTGTAAAAAATTGTTAAGTTCATCTTACTCATCTTCCATATAAGATGATGATACATGAAAAAATGTAAGTGAAAGAGATGAGGAGTAGAGAGAACTGCTTAGATTTTGCAAATTGTCATCATTTTATCATAAGGAGGATAAGCATGAGGGCAGATACACAGGAGGATAGATTAGTTGGATGATGAGTTGGAACGATTCAACATTACTCTTCCCATTTATTACACATCAGTTTCAAGGAATTGTTAAAAAAACCATCTACTTTCTTATGGATGCGTTTGGTGCTCAGAACAGGGACTGGACTAAACAAAAAAAATTCTGTGGTTACATTTAGACTGGGACATGATAGGGTGGGACACGATGACACTTGAAAAAATGAAAGTGAAAGAGATGAGGAGAGAGAGAAAGAGAGGAAAAAGTGTTTAGATTTTGCAAAATGTTGTCATTTTAACATTACGAGGATAAGCTAGAAGGTTGATACGCAGGAGGATAGATGAGTAGGATGATGAGTTTAGAATGATTTCAACATTACTCTTCCCATATATTACACATAAGTTTCAAGAAGTTGTTAAAAGATCATCCAGTTTCTTAAAGCTGTGTTTGGTGCGCAGGACTGGACTAAAGAAAAACTTGTTGTGGTGATATTTAGACTGGGATATGGGATGATAGGGTGGGACAAAAATGCATTTTGAGGGAGAGCAAACAAAATTGGTAAATTGCTATACTACACATGTTAAATTAAAACCTTATAACCTTGCACAGTCCTTTCACATTTTCACCTCTCACCTGTCCGTTCCTATCCAGTTTTGTCCATTATCTTCTTTGTACCAAATACACCGTAAGGAACATGTGTTAAACTGATTTTGTATGGACGGAAGGTATATGGTTGCGTTTGCTTTGGTAGGAAGTTGACTTGGATTTTGTTTGTAAATGCCAAAATTGATTTGTTATACATTGTATAATTTTTTCCTGTAGCAAGCCTAATAGCATTATTTTTGTCGATTAAGGTATGAGCTCGGAAGACAGCCAGCCAACACAAAGATCTCCAGCAACAAGACTGTTCGGAGGGTGAGGGTTCGTGGTGGTAACGTGAAGTGGCGTGCATTGAGGTTGGATACCGGTAACTACTCGTGGGGGAGTGAGGCGGTGACACGAAAGACCCGTATCTTGGATGTGGTTTACAATGCATCCAACAATGAGTTGGTCAGGACCCAGACCCTGGTGAAGAGCGCAATCGTGCAGGTTGATGCTGCACCATTTAAGCAATGGTATCTTCAGCATTATGGTCTTGACATTGGTCGCAAGAAGAAAGTAGCTGCTTCCGCTAAAAAAGAGGGCGAGGTATGTTTTTGTATTTGAGTTTTACATCTAGTACACTCTCTTTGTCCCAAAATTAAGTGTCCACGATACTATTTTAGTGGCTGTTTACTTTATAGCCTCTTATTGGTTAAGTGGTGCTTATTGTGTAAGAGATCATGTTGGTTTGCAACCCCCTTGCACCTGGTAAGAGTAGAACGGCTTGCTTAGCCATCAGATTACCCAAAAAAATATTGTAAACAACCCCTTAGTTTGTCTCCAAAATAAGTGTCAATGATTCAAGTTTAATTCATCTCAAAGTAAGTGTTAATTTTTAAAAGTGCCTATATTCCTAGTGTATCCTTAGTTATGAGGTGGAGAAAGTTATTTAAAAAGTGTAATCATTGAACATTAATTAAAATTGTGTCTCTCATTGTGGACATTTATTTTGGGACGAAGGGAGTAGTTAAACATCCAATAGTTAATCTGGCTAGAAAGTGCATCAAATTTTGCTGATATGTTTGCTATTGTGTGTTCTTATGGGATCATAGGAAGCAGAAGGTGCAGCCGAGGAGGCCAAGAAAAGTAATCATGTCGTGAGGAAACTGGAGAAACGACAAGAGGAACGCAAACTCGACCCACATGTTGAAGAACAGTTCTCCGGTGGTCGTCTTTTAGCAGCAATCTCATCACGCCCTGGCCAGTGTGGTCGTGCTGACGGGTATGTGAATTTATCATCCACTGTCATTTTGTTTTCCATTTGTGAGCAGGCATGCGTATTTTTATCTTGGATAACAAAACAGGTTGAATGTGGACTGGAATCGAAAAATAAAACAAGAAGGAACCTCAAGACAACCAAATAAATCCTAAAACAGCGTATTACCAAGTTTAAAAATTGATTACAAACTGGTTCGGTTCTATTTCTGAACCAGACAACCAAAGTACCATCTTTTTTAAACAAATTAGTGAGAACTGAACCGAACATAGGTGGCTCCGGTCCGGTTTTGTTGGTCCGATCCTGCTTCAATACTTTTGTTTTGTGGGTCTAGACCAAGTTTTGGAAACTTCTAGAATAAAGGCAGCTCGCGTAGTGTTGTTATCATCAGAAAGATATTTTAGATGCTGTGAATACATATTTCTCTCCTGTGAATGTTATCATTATTTTAGCTGTCTACGAGCCTTTAAAAAAAATTTCATTTCTAAGACCTTATCATATATACTGGGTTTGTTTGTCTGATTACATTCTTAACCCCCCCCCCCCCCCTCCCCCCCCCCCCCCCCCCCCCACCACCAAAACCCCCAAAAAGAATAGTAAATTACGTTTTTAGTCCCTGTGGTGTGGTTTGTTGAGAATTTCTATTTTCGTTCTTATGGTTTTGAAATTACATTTTCATCCATATAGTTTATAGATCATTACCTTTTTCATCCTTATGGTTTAGTTTTTATTGCTTTTTTTCATTTATATGGTTTGCAATTCATTTCTATTTTAGTCCTTAATACTTAAAAGTAGTACTTTGCCTCAGGGACGAACGTAGAAATGAATTGCAAACCATTAGGACTAAAACTGAAATTTCAAAACCACAAGGAAGAAATTCTTAATTTTTAACAAACCACAGGGACTAAAAATGTAATTTACTCAAAAGGAAAAAAGAAAAAACAAAAGACAAATACACACACGAAGATCTTTTCCTTTATGCAAGATTTACTAGGTTTGTTTTGTTAATGATGTGAGAAAATGTTGTGTGCAGATACATATTGGAAGGCAAAGAGCTTGAATTCTACATGAAGAAGCTTCAGAAGAAGAAAGGAAAGGGTGCTGCTGCTTAAATCTTATGATAGATTTGCATCTTTTTGTTCTTTTTACTTTGAGGAAGGCATGACTCAGGATTTTGTTGAGCTTTCTTAGTTAACTTTGACTCTTATGAATATGTTGAAGGAATAGTGCAACGTTTGCTATTGGTTCCCTGACATGGTTTTGACTAACTATATTTTTGTATCTTTTGATCATGAACCCCATGACTTACATTTATTTGCATGTTGACATAAAATTTAGTTTTGGAACAAGATCTTACAATTTAGTGCAAGGTTAACCATGAATGAGATTTTTCAATGAGACATTATATAGTCTTATTTAGGTATATAACCTTAGAGGAAGAATCATGTGAGAAGTTAAACATTTTGCGAGAAGTGTGATATTATATATGATTACATAGCTTGTGGGTGTGCTTAAATGTCTATGTATTGTCAATATAACATGTGTTATATGATTAAACACTTCTTGCAAAATGTTTAATCATATATGATTAAACCATAAAAACTGTGCATCAAGAACAGTAATGTTGTAGTTCCTCTTCTTTCTTAAATACACTTGAAGAGGATATACAATGAATCTGTTTGCAACTATCAATTCACAATAGTAGGGGGTATATACAGATCTGACCTTAAGCGGTTGTTGTTTCTGAAAAACGTAAACAATGAGAAGGAAAATGTGTGGAAGCAGAATGGGGTATACTGAATACAAATTTTAAATGTTTCTCTTTTTTATCTACCCCACTGCCACTTTATGGTTAAGATCAAATATGTTACTAAATAAATAACCGAACCGAACCGAATTGAATTGAATTGAATGTCAATTTGTAATCTTACTTTGACCAAACCAACCAACTGCTTCTTGCTCTCCATATAAAAAGAATGGCAGGCAGGATCATCATCCAACAAATATGAACCATCTTGAAGTGGCAGTAGCTCAGATTTAGAGCACCTTGAACAAATTCTTTAAAAAAATTCAAAATAAATAATCAAAATCCAAAATCTCTAAAAAAATTATCTTTAACTTCAATAACTGCTACATATTTTAGAGATTACAACATTGATATATAATAAAAAAAGATTCGTGGGAATATAATAAAAGAAGATTCGTCTCTTATGGTATTCATTTTTTAAGAGTTCTTCAAATTTAGATAAATTTACACCCTCTCCTATTTTCTCCATTTTGGAGAAACATTTTGGAACTTCTGTTGGAGCAAAAATTTTGCCCAAAATCCCTAAAATCGCCATTTTGGGGAATATGGTGGAGATTCTTTTACAGATCACAGATTCTCCCCAATGGAGAAACAAAAGTCAAAATCTCTAAAAAGTTACATTCAACTCCAATACTTTCTTCATTTTGGAAATTACAACATTAATTATATAATTAAACTATTCAAAAAATTAATAAAATATTATTTCCTAAGCATTAATTTCAAGGATTCTAAGAACAAAAAATCATTTCTCTCTTCTAAATAATCATTTTTCGAGAGTTCTCTAAAGTTGAAGAATTTCATCCTCTCTCCTATTTTCTCTATTTTGAAAAAGGTTTTGAATAATCTGTTTGGAGAAAAAACTTGCCAAAATCTCCAAGAGAAAATGCTCTTGAAAGTCAAGGGTAAAAAAGTAAGAACTTACAGAGTGATTGTTCAGCATCCCAGATTTGCCAAAATTTTGCTGACTTTATCGATCACTTCTGATGGAACAGCAGATGCTTCCCTGAGGTACATTGGGTGGTACTTTATCCCTTTCCATTTAGAAATAAGTGCATAATGAGGCCTTATAAAATCAACGCCAATTAGTTCCAGAATTTCTGCTTCTTTTGTTGCTGAAACTATGTGTGTGAGTCCTGCTCCATGAGCACCCATAATAATTGAAGCTTCTTGAATGGCTCTTAATTGCTCTTTCATAGGCATATGTGCCAAAATTCCATTAATCACATTAACCTTGCACTTTGAATGACTACCTGCCCACTTCTTTAAACCATCAAACACTTCCTGCTCGTTTTCGAGCCGCGGTTGAACCGTGCCGACATGCCGGGGATGCGCTAAATAGCCCTCGCGTCGCACGAAGAGGACGTTATGGTGGTTTGAGGTGGGGTGGGGTTTGTTTAAAGGAAGGCCGAAAGCGGCTTTTATCATCTCTCCAAATTCTGAGATTCTTGCTGTTATAGGTTCGTTGGGGTTGTGCGACACTTCGTGGGCGGATGCTCCACGACAATCTAGGTCTTCTAAAAGACCCCTAGATAGTGCGGTTTCGTATCCTAAAGGTGGCAGGATAGCGTGACGGAAGCAAACAGGACCGTGGAAATGTTTAGCATATCTTAGACTTGAGAACATGGCTTTCCAAGTATCATCCAAGGGTGTCTGAAGCATCACCAAAAGGAAAGATCAAGACTTGAATTTTAACATCATAACCAAACTAATCCAGTAAAAATACCTTCAAAATGAGCTTAATATTGAATATTTTTGGATTTAATTATATCTTTAATATAATGAATATATATAAGAGATCCTTAACGAACACATAAAGAATTTTGCTTCAAAGCAAAGAGACATTATACATTGTTTTCCTCACATCAGGTTTTCCTTCTTCTTGCAAAGTGATGGCATTGACCAACATATTAATTTCTATATCACTCCATGATTTCAACCAAATATTTTGGAATGCAAACATTCTATAAGTCAAACAATCTTAGGGGCTGTTTGGTTCATGGAATTGGAAGGAATTGGGATGGCCAATTCCATTGACCAAATTCCAAGCCTATGTTTGGTTCGTGGAATGAAAGCGATGGAATCCTTCAAATTCCATTGAATTCCATAATTTAAGGAATTCATCATTCCTTGGCTTAAGTGAAGGAATTGAATTCCCACCAACCAAACATGTGGTCAAATTCCATTCCAATTCCTTCAAAGTCAAATTCCTTGGATGAATGCTAATTCCATCAAATTTCATTCTGTGAACCAAACGCCCCCTTGTTGGACCAAGAAATGTACACCACTCATTTACTGATGGACTTGATCAACCCTTGTTGGGTATCGTTTACCTAACTCTTCCAACACCTTTATGCCTACTTAGCCACCTAATCTGGATTCACCAAAAGTGAGAAGTGTGTGTGAGTATTTGTTGTATATAAATATTATATACTTCAAAAAACACGACTCATTATGTTGGAGATCAGTATATAAGAACATTAGAAGTAAAGAAAACATGATAAACATAATCTGCCCAGCTAAGAAGCATACCAAGCAATGGCCATCTACAAAAACCAGCCGAGGTCGAATTGGCAAGCCGGTTACTCTGGAAGATACATAGGCACTGTACCAATCTGTAACGGTGTGAAAAAGGTTTGCATACTCGAAGCGTGTCACCAAAAGTGTTGGTTCCTCAATCCACTACCACAACAGAGTTTGATATCAGTACTTGATGTTATAGATAAAAAGCAAATATCATGGTAAGCATCAAAACAGATATATGACTATATGAGACAAATAATAAAATGTGCAGGTTTTTGACAACTTTACTCTTCCACATATTTCATTGGATTGTGAACAGAATGATTGCTACCTCTTTTAAGTAATTTCTATTCGGGTACACTTCAACTCAAACAATGAGCTGCATACTTCTTATATATACCTACATTATATGTTCATAATAACATTCATGATCAAGTGTCATAAGCAAGTTCCAACAGTTCAGAAGTGTTCAGACATGGACCCTATATAGACTCTGGGCATCTTTCATTTAGTTCATTTATAGCAACAATGTCGAATGATGCATGAGTTCACAGTAACTCTGCTCCTTTCAAAGTTCAATTCAGAGCTTCTTTGGTTGATCTTGTTATATGATATAAGGAATATGCACCCAATATTCTGGTTTTTTTTCTTCCAATTTATGCAATTTATAGTAGTTATTCAAAAACAAATATTAGTGCATGAAAACAACACTAACTTCACTTCTTAATCAGTCTCTCTTGTAATAGTTGTTTCGAGTTTGGTTCGCCTCTGTGGTCTTTGTTTTGTACTCTCTTCGTTAGCTTCCGTTTTGTTTTGTTTCGTGTTTCCTTTGGCTTCTGCACCTCGCAGTGGCCTATTTTAATATTGTTGCCTGCCTTTCAAAAAAACTTCACTTCTTTTTAGGTTAGACTTCTGGACGCAAATGGATTTGAGTTGATCTCTAAGAAAAACCTTATAATACTATATAGCAACTGTAGCATTAGAATCGACATTGGAAGATTTTCTGGTTTCAAGGTCATACTTAAACCGTATGATCCTTATAACTCATTATAGTTTTAATAAGGAAGCATGCATTGGAGCTTACTTGTTCTCAAAACAGATGGTCAGGCTATTTGTTTTCGCAGGTTAGTTGCAGCAAATCAAATCAGCTCAGCTGTCGCATATCTATACATTTAAGCCATCCAACATTTTCATTTTGTGTATATCATTTAGGATGTGTGGAGAAAATGAGGTGGTGATTGTAGGGCTCAAAGTATGGAAATACGAAAGGAAATTGGTATAGACAAAAGGAACAAATAATTTCAGTGCATTAATGATGAGTGCTAAATCTCATTAAAGTGAAATAAGACCACATTTACTAAGAACTAGGCATGGAAATGATATATACTTCAAATTACCGATAAGAGAAGGTTATTATCATTCGTCATCTCTATAAAGTTGCGTGAATGAATCTCTTAAACTAATTTCCTGTAATCAATTCACTATGAAGATCACCATCAACGCATTCAATTTTACTTCATTTAAAGCAACTAATTAATGATCATAAGTTCATCAGTTAAAGAGTTCAATGGAATCTCAATCGCAACAAAAGTGGAAAACCTAACCTCAGAGCATTCAAATTCATTGGCGCCAACCAACTGCACGGAATCGATCAGCTCACGGACTGTATGCCTCGAAACCGATCCTTTCTTCAAATACTGATCCAAAAAACTCTCATTCGCAAGCTTCTTACAACTACTCAGCTTCTCGTTAACCTCCAAATCAAAAGCTCCGAATTCAAACTTCGGCAACTCTTCGTCCTCTTTTCTACCAATCACGCTCTCCAATTCCTCTCCACCGACCGACATCTTAATCTTCTCCGGATGCATCCGTATCCTCCCGCCCTCACAAATGGAGCTCTCCAACGTCGAACTATAAAAACACCTAAACCATCCTCCTCCGCCTCCGCTTCTCAATTTTGGCGTCAGAAGATCTACGCGGCGGGTGAATCCATTACCAAAATACGCTTCGCAAGATCTGTAAGTGATGTTGTTAGGTGACAAAGGCCATGGGAGGTACGAAGGAGAGATCGGCCATGGCTTGTTGACGACGTTATGTAATGAAACATTATTGGCGTGGTAAGGAAACGACGGCGAGTTGTGGTAAACCGTCAAGGATATATTGGCGTTTTCCGGCAGCGAATGGCGACGGAGACGGTGGTGGAAGTAATCGGAGGTAGAAGACAAGTAGTGATAGAGAGTGATTGAATTGAGAATGAAGAGAGAGACGAGAATGTAAAGGGTTTTCCTCTTCATTTTCAGTTACATTCTCGTATAACCACCCTAACCAACTCACCATCAAAACACAAATAAATTTATATTCATACGTGACTTAGGTGCGGTTCGGTTCGTTTTCTGTTAAGACCTGAATGAGATTTAGCACTCATCATTAATGCACTGAAATTATTTGTTCCTTTTGTCTATACCAATTTCCTTTCGTATTTCCATACTTTGAGCCCTACAATCACCACCTCATTTTCTCCACACATCCTAAATGATATACACAAAATGAAAATGTTGGATGGCTTAAATGTATAGATATGCGACAGCTGAGCTGATTTGATTTGCTGCAACTATTCTGCGAAAACAAATAGCCTGACCATCTGTTTTGAGAACAAGTAAGCTCCAATGCATGCTTTCTTATTAAAACTATAATGAGTTATAAGGATCATACGGTTTAAGTATGACCTTGAAACCAGAAAATCTTCCAATGTCGATTCTAATGCTACAGTTGCTATATGTCGGTTCGGTTCGTTTTCTGTATGTTAACAAATAAATTGTTGTTCGGTTGTTGTGCCGAATAAACAGTCTGAATGTCAGAAATGACCATTTTAAGCCCGGCCTTTATTTTTGTTTGAATAAAACAATTGTTTTGATAAAAATTTAAATAAATGACTTATTATAATTATAAAAAAAACAATTTAAACATTTATTAAATAAAAACAACTTTATTTAATCGATGGGTTTGAAATCAATAGTTGTAGAAATCAGAAAATCGATGATTTTGAAACCAGAAAATTGATGGTTTTAAGAGATTGCTGTGAAATACTTTTGATTATTATGGTTGTTGGGAACTTTGCAAACAAGGATACTCTCTTATCAAAGTCCAGGTTCAAAGCAAAAATAAATAAATAAATAAGGGTAAAACATGAATCCCAACAAAACCATGATGATGATGATGGTTATGTATGTTATGGATGACTATGAAACCAGAAAATTGATGAGTTTAGAATCAGAAAATCGATGGCTTTAATAACCAAAAAATTGATGGCTTTGAAAATGTATACACAGTAGATAGATCGATGGAGCTTTTCTCTTTGGTAGTTGTTCTTCAAGTTTTGGAGAGCATAGTGATGGAGAAGATGAGAGGTGCGGCTACTGATTTTATAAAAGGTAGGGTTTCTTTTAATTAAAGTTGAATAGTTGGGGTGTAATGGTGTGTTGTTGGGAAGGGTATATAAGGAAAGTACAATGAATTAAATGGCTGAATCCAAAGGAGTTAATTTTTTTAGCTGACTAATTCAGCCACGGGCTGACCGAATAAGCCCATACCGAACACTTAGATATGGCTGTGCGAATAAGTCATATCTATTATTCAACCTATTAAGCTGCTACCGAACAGACCCTTATATAAATCCATATATATATATCTTCCAATATATTTTTTTGGGATGTTTGTAATAATTCATATATGAACCTTCACCTAATATTTTTCTCATGATATTGAGCTTTTTTTTAATCGACCTCAATAATACTTAGGACTTGTTTGTTAACGACTTAATGAACTCATAGTTTATTTTGTCATCTATAAGTCACTGTTTGTTAGTGGATTAATGATATAAAGAAGATACTTAATAATATTTAGGGGTTGTTTGACAATTGTTGAATGGTTTGGTACAGAATGATTGAAAGACTCTTATGATATATGATTGTTTGGTAATTGTTCAGAATGAAATATGATTGTTTGGTAATTGTTCAGAATGAAATCAGGACGCTTAATGGTTAAGGGAGACTCAGGATACAAAATCATTCAGAGGGTTTTGGAACCATTAAGAGACAGACTTTTTTTTTGCCAAACAAGATTCACCTCTTAACGATTCAGATGTTGTCTCTTAATGGAACCTTTAAGAGGTAAACATGTAACGCCTTAGATATTATATTATATTCTTAAAATATACTCCCCCGTCCCAAAATAAATGTTCAGAATGAAAATGACACAATTTTTAGGAATGTACAATTATTATACTTTTTAAATAACCAAATGACACTTTTACCTTGAAAATAGAGAGAACCTTTCTTCACCTTATAAATAAGGGTAAAATGGGAAATTGAAACTTACTTTTGAAAATAGACATTTATTTTGGGACAAACTAAAATAGTTATATATACACTTAATTTGGGACGGATGGATACTAAGTTTTACCTGTAGTAACAACGTTAGTTTTAGATTAACATCCGTGTTTAGTCTTTACATCGTTTTAAGCTTTAACTTTTAAGAGTAATTTACATTTTTGTCCTTGTGGTTTATCGAATTTTTTTATTTTCGTCCTGTATTTTTAAAATTACAATTTTCATTCCTATTATTATAATTTATTGTTGTTTTCATTCTTATGATTTATAATTTATTGTTGTTTTCGTTTATACATATTACAATTTTTTGTGTTTTTATCCCTCATATCAAAAAAAACAAAAACAACAATGAATTGTAAGTCATAGGAACAGAAACCGCAATTTCGAAACCACAAAAACGAAAGTCGCAATTTTCAACAAACCACAGGGACGAAAACGTAAAACAAAACGAGTAAACAAAAACGTTGCAAAACAAGAGGAACCAAGACCTCGTAATGAAACAATGAAACCAATTAATCGTTTAAAAGGTACAAAGAATTCATCACATGTGTTCTTCCACAATCGATGTTTGTTCTCAAAATTACATACGAGGAACAAATTAATACTTACAACATACTATATCGAAGTCGATTCACGATAGCCGAGAATGCCGTCACAACAACACTCTTATAAATAATCTAAACTAACCACATGATCGCCACCAACATCGGAGATACAACGGATTATAGACGAAACGATCACAAAACGTGGTCGAATGTGCTCGTTTTAAACCATGAGAAAGGTAACGATGATGACGGCCAAAGAAGAAAGCAGAATCCCGACGGTGGCTTTAGGTGGTTGACCGCTTGGAGAGGACGATGGTGGTGATGTTGACACGTTACTACTAGCGGCAGGTGGTGGTGGCTTTGTGGCGGGAGGGATCGGTCCATCAGCTACGTCAGACTCTGTCAGGATCGGGTTGGAAGCCTCGGCTGGTGGCATCAACCGGGGTGTCATGAATTGCAGTAACTGGCCAGGTAAAGCAGGAAACATGTATGGTGGGGTCTGTTCTGCTGGTAATCCTAAACATCGGTTACCTGCATTTTTGCCAAAATAAGTAACAAATAAAAAACCAAAACGGAATATATCCCATTCGAAAGTAGGAACTAACTAAAGGGTCATCGTCCCAGTTGTGCCTAGATTACCGGTAGATTTGAATCTTTGGTCTGTTTGGTTTGTAGGATTTGGAATTGGAATTGAATTCTAATCTTTATAAAATAATTTATAAAAGCAAATTATAAAAATACTTAAATTACCTTTTTATTAATTGATTAT
Source organism: Arctium minus (assembly GCA_954870635.1). Taxonomy (NCBI): domain Eukaryota; kingdom Viridiplantae; phylum Streptophyta; class Magnoliopsida; order Asterales; family Asteraceae; genus Arctium; species Arctium minus. Next base: position 77,139,973 of record OX941093.1, on the reverse strand, counting down.
TATTACAAAACAAGTGTCTTTTAACATATTTTAAAACATTATTACAACAAATCCTATGAAATCCTACGAAATACCCACTACCCATCCCATGTTTGTGGGATTTCACTGAAATTCTGGACTTTCCTCAAATCAATTGCGGGATTGGAATGGAATCAAATTCCAAATCCCATCAAATCTTGCAAACCAAATGGGCCCTTAGGCGCGTTTGGTTTACGGGATTGGAATGAAATGGATTGGATTTCAAGGAGGGATTTGGAGGAATTTGGATTTGGGGGGATTTGAAATCCCTTCATGTGTTTGGTTTGTAGGATTTGGAATGGATTTCAAATTCATTCCTTTACAAGTCTTGTTTGGTTTGTAGGATTTGGATTTGGATTGAGTTTTTTTTTAATTATTTTTTTGTTTTATAAATAATTTATTTTTATTGGTAAACGTCAGATTTGGATCGATACAATTTGACGTCTGGATCAATGTTTTAAAAACCGGGTCGACCCGGCCGGTCGAACCGGTGAAGAGACCGGGTTTATGCCATTTTATGACCCGGATTGAACCGGCCGGTTCTATTAAAAAACCGGTTGAACCGGTCATAACGAACCGGTATCGAACCGGTTGACCCGGTAACAAAAGTTAAAAACGAATAGTCCAATAGGCAATACGTATTAGCGTTAAAAACCAACACTCCAATGTCTCAAGATCCATGATTAGGTTTGATCGTTATATTTCGTTTGGATGTATTTGAATTGATGAAAAACTTATGCTTATGTGTGTTTATTTAATGTTTTTGGATTGATGTAAAACTTGTTATGTGTTTTTTAATGTTTTAACTTGTGGACATCAATATTTTGGTTATATATATATATATATAGACCGATAATCAAATGAAAACCAAAAATATGTTACAAACCCTTGAGAACCGATATAAAAATATTTTTTTACATGATTTTTTTTCATCAAAACCTATGATTTAAGATATTGTTTCATGTATGTTTTTGTTCACCTTATGAAAAGATTACACGTGAAAAATAAAATTTGATTCACCTAGTGAAATGAAAAATACAGATAAAAAATATTCATGTGGTGAAACAAATACATGTAAAACTATCATATTATGAAACAAATATATGGGAAGAAATATATTAAATCCAAGCATTTGGTGAAAATATATCATGTGAAAAAATATTTTTATATTGGTTCTCACATGTTTGTAACATATTTGTGGTTTTCATTTGATTTAGCCCCTATATATATATATATATGCATGAAAATGAAAAATACAAATAAATTCTTGAAACCGGGTTGAACCGGTTGAATCGTGACCCGGTTACCACACCGGGTCAATCAAAAAACCGGTTTTTAAAACATTGGTCTGGATCACGCTTTAGAATCTGTCGGATTTGGATTTCAAATCCAGGCCCAAAGCCAAGGATTTCCAAATCCATCATATGAGGGATTTTAAAATGGTCAACGGATTTGAAATCCGGTCAACGAAATCCTTTCCTGCAAACCAAACGCAGGATTGGACAAATCCATTCCAATCCCGCAAACCAAACACGCCCTTAGTTTTTCCTACTTTTTATTTCTTTATCATGTGAGCCTTGAGTTTTCCTGCTTTTACTATATTTCAGTCTTTTTTTTTTTTCTACTAGCTCTAGTAGTTGTCAATGCTGTCGTGATTGTGATTCCCAGTTTGTTTTATCTTATGTCCCTCCATTTTTTGTTCATGATACATGTGTGTTTGCACACACTCTTATGTAACTATGCTATTTTTACTCTATTTTAGTCTTCGTTTTTCTTCTTGCTCTAGTAGTTGTCGGTACTGTCGTGATTGTGATTCCCTCTTTTTTATGTTCCCCTTACATGTTGCGTGTTTGCATACACTCTTATGTAACTATGATATTTTTACTGTATTTTAGTCTTGGTTTTTCTTCTTGCTCTAGTAGTAGTTATGATTGTGATTCCCTTCTTTTTCTGTTCCCCGTACATGTTGCGTATTTGCATACACTCTTATGTTACTATGCTACTTTTCTCACCTTTCACACCTATCTCCTCGTATTTATGTTTTTGTTTTGAAACAGGGTCTTCACCGAAACAGCGTTTCTGACCCCTAGACCCTACTTCTATGAGGGGTATGTTTGGGCTCATTTGGCTTGGTTTATCTTCTTATGTCTAAATTCCTATTATAAAACGTAATAGATTGTTTGTTGTTCAATGTTCTACTAGTATTCACGAAACCTATCAACGAAGATGGATATAGGCTTTCTGTTTCCTGCAACTATTATTGTGTATTTATGAACCAATATAGAGTTTTTTTAGGTCCGAAGGATTACTTTCCTACCACACAATTGATATGATATGATTTTTTTTTATTTCTAAGACAAAATTTGGAGAGCACATTAAAGTATAAATGAAAACACTAGCGTTAATAGCAATATCTGTATTAGTATCGACAATGGAAAGTAAATCTGCAAAATAAAAATCACCATTTTCTTTTTTGAAAAGCTATGATATAATTATTAGAGTGAATGTGTATTACACATTACTCCACATGTTTTTCTATAAAAAGAAATTATAGTAAATTTGGTGGTAAATTTTGAAAGGTTTATTGATCTAGATCTAGAGAGAGAGAGATAGCTAGAGAGAATAAGGGACGAGAGAGATATTTAGAGAGAGAAAGATGTGAAATTCATTAAGGGCCCGTTTGGTATGCACAATTTGGTGGGATTTGGAATTGGATTCCATTCCAATCTCGAGTTTGATTTAAAGGAAAGTCCGAAATTGAATGGATTTTAGTGAGATCCCACAAAACATTGGATTTAGAATTCCCATGGGGTTAGTTGGTATTTCACGGGATTTCGTAGGATCTCTTTTTAATAATATTTTAAAATATGTTAACAACATTTGTTTTGTAATAATTAATTAATAGAAGGTATTTAATTATTTATAATTTGTTTTATAAATTGTCTACTCCATTCCAAATCCTACAAACCAAACACACCAAAGATCCCAAACCCTTCCACGAGATCCAAATCCCTCAAAACATTCCGTCAAACCAAACAGGCCCTTTAACACTTTAGTCTATTGGGTTTCAGCTCAAAACCAATTGATGGATGAGTTGAGCAATCCAAGATTATATATATGAGGAATCAATTGGTATTTACCCAATGTGGGGATTAGCAGTTTCTAGTAATCTAATATCCATAGAATCTACCATATAAGAAGTGAGAACCACAAAAAAGTTGCAAATTATTTCACATAATTTTTTCATCTAAGGCTAGGATTTAAGGTATTGATTATTACATAATTGTTTCACAATGTGCCACTTTTTTACGTGTTTATGAAACATAAAATAACGTAAAAAGGTTTCAAATTGTGAATAAAAAACATGTGAAACAAACACATTATGAAACAAATATACGTTAATCAATACCTTAAATCCTAGCCTTTAGATGAAAAATATCATGTAAACCAAGTTCTCACAGTATATGGGGTTCTCGTTTGATTATTCCCCTGCCTAGGTAAGCATTTAACACATTCAGGCAGCATGTGTCCCATTATTCGCAGAAAAGCACTATTAGACTAACGAGTTTAATTATAGAAAAACTTACTTCTGTATTTGGCTGCAGTAGCTGGATAATCCGTAATAACACCATTGACATTAGCTCCGGTAACGTATGAGTTTATTTCGACATACGGGTCTGAAAAGAAGTCCCATGGTTGTGAAACGAACTCGTTGTTCATCATGTGTACATAAACAGGAAGCTTAAATGCCTGAAGCTTGGCTACAACATCAGTTTGACCAAGAAGAAATCCTGCATTCTGAGGGAAGACAGATTGCTTGCCAATGACAACAGAATTAGCGATCTTACTGATATCCAAGATGGTTGAGTTTAGGGCATCACGGATATTCTCATCAACCTCATAAACAAGCTCGTGCCTGTTGCTTTTTGCCTTGAATAATTTCAGAACCCCACCATCGGAAGATTGGATTAATATTTTCTTGGTCCTCTGGTTTTTTAAAGTAGAATTGTTCAATACATCCATCACTGCATCTGCAACACTTAATCCTTGTTTTGCTGCTAGGTATGGCGCATTCTGGAGGTTAAAGAACCAAAATAGTGTCAGTTTCCTTTTTGGTGTTATGCAGAAGGCATGCAAACACGTTCGACAATAAACAAAGAGCTACTGTAAGTTGACCATGGAACGGCCTAATTTGCAAGAACAAAGTTAAATGGGACCTAAAATGAATACACATCTGGTTCATATTGTTATTAAACTAGTTGTGTACCCGCCGCAAAAACTGATAATGCAAAATTGGTGTGATTTCTCATCAAAAAATAAATTCCGAAATTTATGTTTGAATAAAATAGAAATTACAAATGGTGGTAATACATGTCTTCTTAACTTGAAGACCCGATAAAGAGACCCAAAAAATATATGGATATGTGTGTGTGTGTGTGTGTCAAATTAAAGATTATAAAATTCTCATTTTTTTATATGATTTAGTTAGTTAAAACTTAGATTTTATAATAAAGATGTAATTTATTTTAGTTTTATTGTTGGAGTAATTTTTTATGGATAAATATCATATTAGCAAGGCTCAATGGTCATCATGTATTTGAACGTGTCTATTAGGTAGTTATTAGTTAGTTTTATGGAGTTCAACGAGCTTAAAAAATTTGTACGTATGCAATGATTACTTGTAAACTTGAAATTTAAGGAATTATGAATTAGTAAGCAATGCCGATTGATAAGTTGTTTTTAAGGCTTTTACCTAAATACTTTATAATATTGTATAGATAAAGATATTTGAAAGCGGAAAGTTCGGTCGTATAAAATGAAATGATCTGATTCAACCTGGTTTCCTTTCAGCGTGGTACTTAACCAAGAATGTATGGAACCTATACTTTAATTCATTTACACTTGATTTTATAAGCACTTACATAACAATACGAATAGAAGGATATTTCACTTTAGATTGTCCTTTAACATGGTCATCAACCCACTAGGGGCCGTCTACTAAACGCTTATCGGGTAAGTGCTTACCGGGTCACTTACCTTACCGAATGAACGAGGCAAGGGCCGCGAATCTTACGCGGTAAGAGGCAAGGCTAGGAACGAGAGTCTAACCTGGTAAGTGAGGTTGACGACTCTTACCGGTAAGCGCTTACCGGGTAAGATTGTTGCATACGATGCCATTTTGATGGCCAAGAATCTTACCTGGAAGGTTAGTGAGTATGTTGACTCTTACTGGTAAGCGTTTTGGTTAACGGCCCTAAGTGGATAAAAGTTTTTTAGGACTTTATCCAAGTGATTGCGGTACTTCATTAGTAAAAGGAATTATCAGATGCACAAAGGACATGAAAGAGCAGAGACTCACCTTAATGTTGATCAAGACACCAGAAATAGACGTAGCATTGCTTGCAAAGTCCAGAAAGTTGGCCAAGCTCATAAGCTTCCCATCATTTTTGCCTTTTGGATTCCGGAACATAGTGTAATTCTTAAATGTGTTGAACATTGCAGCTAGAAAAGAAAATTGAACAGAGAGACCAGTATAAGAAATTGTTGAAAGTTACATTTTAAACCCCTCAAGTTCTGATGATTGAGAAGCAAACCCGTGTCATTTTTTAACAACGGTGTAGGTTCAAAGTACAGGTTAATCTTCAAAAGAACATCTATAATGAAAATCTTCAAAAGGTCAGAAGCCTCCTTGGACACGTGCCAAGTGTCGGAATATTTTCCGGACTCCAGAGAAGACGCATAAATATTTTTTGGTAAGCCAGGTGATCAATTTTATCTTATTGATGACCATTTAAAATGAAAATACGTTCTAAATGAAGTTTTGAATTAAAAAGAAAGTAAGAATTATGAATCATTTGGCTTCAAATGAAAAGGTCAAACAGCTGGGATGTCCAGGCTTTCCGCAAATATCGCGGCAGGGAATGACCTGCCTTAATGGAAAGTGCATTCAATGCCTCTTTACTATTATGACCTTACAAACGTTCACCAAGGGTCCATGGACCCAAAGAAAGTTAGGTTGTCCAACAAGGCAACAACAATGAAATTCACACGCATCTGGTATAATATAACATTCTGCAAAATGATAAGAAAAGTTTTTCAGACGTGATGAACAAGTTTGTAAACCATTTTCTGCTCATAAGTGCTGTGCATTTGTCCAACAATCTTAGATTTAGGAGGAAAGTAGTGTGTGAAGCCCTATACCAGAGTTTATGGAAATTTTGAAAGTCATTCAATGCTCTAGGAGAAGAGGGATACAAGAATGAATGCCACTGAAGTCACTAAGGGCAAACAAAAATTTGGTGCATTAAGCATGTCCTTTGTAATAAATGAATCGTGCAAAGTGGTGAGCAGATTACTTACGTCTCAGGCTCTGAATCTGGCTCCAAGTGAGGCTGAAGGTATATATTCCAGCACCAGTCGGCTGAAGTGTAGGAATGCTCGATGTAAGGTTGCTAAAATCTGACTCAGCGACTGATGTTCTATCAAGGAGGTTTATAGAACCTAAACAAATAGGTATCCCATCACTTGTCATTTGAACGGGACAGTCGATAATATCTGCACCATCAGAAACAGCTTTTCTATATGCCAAATCAGTACAACCAGGATAGTCCCCGCTTGATCCTTCGAAGGAGATGATTAAAGGTTTTGCTGAAGCATGGACAAAAGATAAACTCTGGATCAGTTCCAATTTTAAGTGGTGCAATAATGGAGTGTGCTGTAGTGGGTATCGAAGCACCGAAATAGCCATTTATGAACATCCAAATCAAGAACCACTTAGTCAACGTGTTAAGAAAGACTGTTGAAAAGGACTGACCTTGCTGTGATTGATTTTTTTCCATGTGAGATAAGCAATCTGCAGAGTTAAGACAGTAAGAATCCAAAAAGGAATAAGAAAGGGATTTTCATATTTATGGGAAAATGATTGTGTTCATTCAACTGGACTTAAGACTTTTAACATTCAAAACTTTGAGATTGTTCTTTCAAACAAGATACATAATATAAATCTTGGATTCCCATAAGTAGTTTTGAATATATACAGAGAAACATCACAAGAGCAATAAATTTGACGGAGGGTGCAATGTATAAACTTACCAAAAGCTAATGATGGAGTAATTGGGTTGTCAGAAAGCACACCGTCCACAGAGAATTTTCCATTGTCAATGAAAGAGAGATACTCTGCTACAGGATCATAACTGTAATTATACGCAAGTTGCACGTCATTCATAAAATCAGAAGCAAAAATTTCTAGACCCTCCTTGTGAGCATCCAAGACCAGCGAGGTAGATGGTTGCAAATATAAATCTCCGCCCACAGGCCATATATACGATTTAGGAACAAGAATCCCGGAAGCAAAGGTCTTGATAAATGTCAGATTAGTCAGCAAAGAACCATATGTTTGATTGGTTGATGGGTCAGTCTCGTCCTGTCCTAGGAAGCGGAAAACTAGTTTGGTTTTGCTTGCTCTGAATCTGGTCACGATGCTTCTCAAGAAATTCACCTCTGGAGATGATATGTAGTTAACAACAACTTTTCTAGATGTACTGATGACATAATTTCTCATACTCAGATTATGTTGGCTGAAAAATGCATCATGCTGCACAGGCATAAAGAGAGTGATGGTTAGTAGCCAAATTTTTACCAGTCACCTTCCTACATATAAGGCAATCCACGTACATGGAAATAGTTGCAGCTACATGCAGTTTATAACTTACAAACTACTAATCACCTGGATGTTCAACCACAGTCCAGGTGGTTTCACCTGCCCAGCAACATCTTCAACAGTAAGTATGTTGAAAGAGCCATCAAAAAATGGACTTCGAGACAAGATGCCCTGTGTTACTGTTACAATACAAAGCGAAATTGTGACTAGCAGTAAGGTGACATGACAATTTACATTGCAGCTAGGCAGACACTGAGACAGTGGCAAATGAAAGACCAGAAGGAGTGTCCCATGGCTACTGAAATTTGATATAGACATTTTTTTTTAGATTTTCGGAGATATGATATGCTCTTTCTTCTCTTTATTAAATTATTTATCAATTTAACAAAAGTTTGTTAGTGTACATATATTCTGTATATTCTGTATTGTATATTGATAGCCCATATAGTCTAGGCCCTAGGCCCGTATTGTAGTTATATTTAAACTGATGTATCTTTATCATTTGAGTAAGGAAAATCATTTGATAATATGGTATCAGAGCTAAATCCCTAAAATCCCTCTCTCTCTCTAATTCATTCCATATCTCCTCCCTAATTTCTCTCCACCTTCCTGATTATCCTCTGCCTTCCCAATCTTCACTGTATCTCCACCATATCGCCACCATCCATCATTCAATCAATGGCCGGCGACCCTGCTGCTCCTCCGATGACCAACAAAGTATTCGGTATAACGAATATCAAATCTCACATCCCGCTTCTTCTTGATCTTGACAAACTTAATTATGATGCATGGAGAGAACTATTCTCCACTCATTGTAATGCGTTTGATGTTCTCGATTATGTGGACGATACCTATGATGACCCTAAGCCAAAACCCACAGAACCCGAATGGCACAAAATCGACTCCGTCGTCAAGATGTGGATTTACGGTACGTTATCTCAAAATCTTCTTCCACAAGTACTCAAGAAAGATGCATCCGCTCGCCATGTTTGGCTGAACCTCGAAACCCTGTTCCGGGTTAACAAGGATTCAAAGGCTTTGCAAATCGACAACGAGCTTCGTAATATCAACATGGGCGACCTTTCTGTAACATCTTATTGCACGAAAATAAAGAGTCTCGCTGATCTCCTTGCCAATCTGGATCCCGAATCTGCCATACCCAACAAACATCTCGTAATCTACACGATTAATGGGTTATCACCGAAGTTTGAATCTGTGGCCAATATCATCCGCTATCGATCACCTCTCCCATCTTTTCTCGAAACCCGCTCTATGCTGCTAATGGAAGAACAACGATTAAACATGACTCAGCCTCATCTCCCTTCGACACATGTTGATCATGCTTCCTCTCCAACTGTCTTACATGCCGGAACCAGTGGACCTAATCGTGGCCCTCAACGCCGCCAAGATCGACGTGGACCACCACCCCAGCGCCGCCGTCCTCCTCAATACGATAGCCAACGGCCACCATCTTCGCCTCTCGGTCAAAGGCCGGGATATGGATGGGTGTATCTACCTATTGCGACGTCACAACAGTCCTCACACCAACCCAATCGGCAGTCACAACCGCGGAATGGGTCTGGTCTTCTTGGACCAGCCCCTACGGCCCATCATACACCCACTCAGACCCATCTAACAACAGCCCAGCCTACGGTCTCTGGCCAGCCCCAAACAGCCGGTTTCACTCCCCCTTGGGCCTGGTTTAGTGGAGACCAACCCACTGCATTACCAGAAATGTTCAACACAATGAACTTAGGCGATTCTAGCACCTCGGGTTGGCATATGGATACCGGCGCTACAGATCATGTTCACGCTCACACAAGTATCCTCGATTCCATTTCAGATAAACGTGATTCTTGTTCCGTCTTAGTTGGTAATGGGTCTCCGATTCCTGTATCGACCACTGGACATGCCCTATTTCCCATCAAAAACCCATACCGACCCCTACACCTTCATAATATCCTTATTACCCCTCACATAATAAAAAATCTTATTTATGTTCGTCAGTTCACTCGTCATAATAAAGGCTCTATTGAATTTGACGAATTTGGTTTTACTCTTAAGGATTACAAGACTCGTCAGCCTCTCATCCGATGTGATAGCAACGGTCCTCTTTACCCGGTCACCTCATCCGCTCCACAATTTTCCTCTCGTCAAGTTCTTCCGTCTGGCATCAACACCTCGGTCATCCCGGTGATCACGTATTGAAGTCTCTCATTTCCAATAAATTTATTTCGTGTAATAAAGAGGAAACTAATGATATTTGTCATTCCTGTCATCTTGGCAAACACATTAGACTTCCATTTGTTCGTTCTGATTCAGTTATTTGTAATGCTTTTGATATTGTTCACTCTGATGTTTGGACTTCTCCTATCGCAAGTAATAGTGGTTTACGTTATTATGTTATATTTCTTGATCATTTTACTCATTATCTTTGGGTATTCCCACTCAAACAAAAATCCGATGTTTATGACAAATTCGTTCAATTCTTCAACTATGTCAAGACACAATTTAATATAACTATTAAATCACTTCAATGTGACAACGGAGGTGAATATGATAACAATGCATTTCATAATTTCTTTGCCACCCATGGTATCACCTTCCGTTTCTCGTGCCCTCACACCTCCCAACAAAATGGGAGGTCCGAACGCATGTTACGAACCATCAACAATGTCGTTCGGACTCTCCTATTTCACTCACACCTACCACCCACCTATTGGGTTGAGGCACTTCACATGGCCTCCCACCTTCTAAACCTCCTTCCCTCCAAGGCCATTAACGATGAAACCCCCCACTTCCGTCTTTATCACAAACATCCTTCGTATTCTCACCTCCGCACCTTCGATTGCCTATGCTACCCTCACCTCACCACGCTACACAAACTCGCCCCACGCACCACCCCGTGTGTTTTCCTAGGGTACCCTACTCACCATCGAGGTTTTCGTTGCCTCGACCTATCTTCCCGCAAAATCATCATCTCCCGTCATGTCGTCTTCCATGAGTCCATCTTTCCATTCGGTTCGGTCTCTCCTTCGGACCCACCATCCTACACCTTCCTTGATGACACTACTGAACCTTCTCCCATCCTTAGTCAATTTCTTCACCATCCTACACCCACTACCACAACCCCATCCACCTCTCTGAACCATCCTACCCCTCCCCCTCCCACGGATCATACCTCCCCTTCCCCGTCCTCACCCCCAAATTCCCGAGACTCACACGTACCTACCCCTCACCCACCCGACCCTTCTGTCCATCCCACTCACCCTATGACTACCCGAGCCAAAAGCGGCATCACCAAACCAATTCAACGCCTAAATCTTCACACGACCACGACCTCCCCCGTCCCTCGGTCCCATATACAGGCATTACGAGACCCAAACTGGCTACAGGCTAGGAATGAGGAATATCGTGCTCTTATCTCGAATGGCACGTGGGTACTTGTACCACGACCTCCCGGGGCCAATGTGGTTCGTTCTATGTGGCTCTTCCGCCACAAGTTTCATGCGGATGGTACTCTTGCACGATACAAGGCCCGATTAGTGGCCAATGGTAGCAGCCAACAACAGGGTATTGATTGTGAGGAGACTTTAAGCCCGGTCGTCAAACCGGACACTATACGTACTGTTCTCAGTCTTGCCATTTCCCAACAGTGGCCCATTCACCAGCTTGATGTGAAGAATGCCTTTCTTCACGGCCATCTACAGGAGACAGTCTACATGCATCAACCCCCTGGATTTCGGGACTCACAGCACCCCGACTATGTCTGTCACCTTCAGAGATCTCTCTATGGCCTCAATCAGGCACCACGGGCTTGGTATCAGCGTTTCACTCAGTATGCCATTCGCCTCGGATTTCAACAGAGTCGTACGGACCCCTCTCTATTCATTTACCACACTGCGAGTGATACATCATATCTCCTCCTTTATGTGAATGATATCATTCTCACTGCCTCCACCACAGATCTCCTCCGCCACATCATCACCCAGCTCAGTCGGGAGTTTGCCATGACTGATCTTGTGGCACTTAACTATTTTCTAGGAATCTCTGCTATCCGATCGCCTGCTGGTCTATTCCTTTCCCAGCAGCAATACGCTATTGAGTTACTTGAGCGGGCCAACATGACCACCTGCAACCCCTGTCGCACCCCGGCAGAACCAGTCCACAAGCTTGACGCTTCCGGGCCTCCGGTTTCTGATCCCACACTCTACCGCAGTCTCGCTGGTGCGCTACAGTATCTCACCTGCACCCGGCCCGACATTGCCTTTGCCGTCCAGCAGATATGCCTATACATGCATGACCCTCGACAGCCACATTTCCATGCTCTAAAACGTATCCTACGGTACATTCGCGGCACCCTTGATCACGGCTTCCAGCTCCACGTCTCCTCCTCCTCGGCCCTTACTGCCTACTCAGATGCCGACTGGGGGGGGGGGGGGGGGGGGTTGCCCAACATCTCGACGCTCGACATCTGGCTACTGTGTTTTTCTTGGTGACAACCTAATATCCTGGTCTTCCAAACGACAAGGGGTTGTCTCCCGCTCCAGTGCAGAAGCTGAATATCGCGGGGTTGCCAACGCAGTTGCTGAGACCAGCTGGATCCACAACCTACTCAGAGAGCTCCGTTCTCCGATACACACAACCACGATCGTCTATTGTGACAACGTAAGTGCCACTTATATGTCATCTAACCCGGTGCAACACCAACGCACCAAGCACATTGAGATCGACATCCACTTTGTCAGGGACAAAGTGGCCATGGGCCAAGTCAGAGTACTACATGTTCCCTCGCGCTATCAGTACGCCGACATCTTCACCAAGGGTCTATCCACCTCGCTTTTTCACGACTTCAGATCCAGTTTGAGCGTTCGGAAATTTCCTCCCGATAAAACTGCGGGGGGATGTTAGTGTACATATATTCTGTATATTATGTATTGTATATTGATAGCCCATATAGTCTAGGCCCTAGGCCCATATTGTAGTTATATTTAAACTGATGTATCTTTATCATTTGAGTAAGGAAAATCATTTGATAATAAAGTTGATGCTTTTATATCAAAATTGCAACATAGATGGGTATCAAAAGAAGTCCCAATTCAAAATTACTTTTTACATGAAGTGTCGATATAAGTCGAAGAGAATGTGGAGTTGTTGACTTATAGGTTAAAACGCCTTGGCTCCTTTATAGTCAATAAATATTGTTCAATCCATTTCACTGGATCCACAAGGGAAGATGCAATATATGTCCATTTCCATTTAGAAAGCAGATTGAAATTAAATCCATTTTTCCTATTGTGCATTTTGTCTTAAAAAGATTTTAAAAAAATAGTGGAAAGCAAAGGAATAAATGTAAGGAACGACTAAGTTTTTCCGTTGCTGAAAAGACATGAACTGCTATAACACAAGCACTTAGGGATGGATAGGATACCGAACGAGGTTTTTCAGCCAGGAGTCACTTGTATCATAGATAAATTGAGGGAGGGAAGATTGTGGTGGCACATTTGCAGGAGGTAGTTGACGCCACTGGTGAGGAGGGTGGAGAGAGTGACAGTCGAGGGGTGAGGAGGAGAGACAGTCCTAGAAGGATGTGGGATGAGCAGCTGATACTGGACATGGCAGCGTTAGACCTTTCCAAGGGCATGACTTCAAATAGAAATATTTGGAGGCAAAGAACTAGGGTAACAGTTTATTTGTAGGTACTAGTAGTGGTGGCAATCGGGGGAGGGGGGGGGGGGGAGGGGTAGAGGTTGAGATGGGGGAGGGTTAGAGAGACGGAGATAGATAGAGAGGGGATCTTCGCTCGGTAACATGTTATCTAGGACATGGCGTTTTGCTTCTATTAAGCTGTTTGATTTTTTCTTACTTTCACCTTGGTCTTTTCTACCCCAACTTATCTTAGCCTGTTTTTCTCTCATTCCTACGTTTTTTATGCCTGTTTGTACACAGTCAATTTTCTTTACAAAAGCTGCCTCTGTCTCAAACTATTCAAAAATGTTTAAAACCGTTCAAAACTCCTAATTTCGTACAAACTGTATGCTTATATCTAAAATGTTCCAAATCTGTTTTGCAAGCCAGTGGTCTTTAGGGAAACAGCCTCTACTCCTAGGGGTAGAGGAAAGGTATGCATGCATCCTACCCTCAACCTCCCCAGACCCTATTCCAAATGAGAAATCCCGGGTACATGTGGTTTCGTTTTTAGGGTTGAGTGAGGAAAAGCAAAATAAAGGTTGTGTACTCAGTCAATTTGACGAACTATATTGTGATACATGTGTCAAACGCATCAGACACATGATAAATGAATTGAACCATCATATTATGCTCGTGATAGATGCTAATGCAGATCAAACAAAAGAAGTTCAACTTACAGAAGACTTTGTCTAGTTCGTCAATCGAGAAATCCACAGGAAACCATCCTGTTGTAGACACCCCATTCACAGGGTAGGTATTCTTCCTCTTATCAAACGCCGTCGAAATTGTGGTACCATTCTCAAGATTAAGATTTGGAACGCATATCCCAAAGTTATCACTAGTCAATTGTACGTCGCACCACAATATCATGTCAGGTACGCCAGTCTGTAACGCGAAAATGTAGGCATTGAAACTGGAATCAGGAAATAACCCTGAAAACCCACCACGTGCAACAACTAAAGGAGGATCTCCTGCAAAAGTTTAGAGAGTGCATTTCAGAACATGATATAAAAATAGTTAAAGTAGGTACTTAAAATCACGCAACATGAAGCAAACCTAAAGGATTATTATGATGCAAAACATGTAGGTTCGTAATCTGGTATATATGAGGTATATGGACCTAAAACACGGATGTGGATTTAAAAAGCAATCTAACAAGAAAAGGCCAATAAATACTGATGTCATGCAAGACAACTAATCTAACCAACTGCCCGAATGACATTCTCTTAGCTAAATTGTTGCAGTGTTACCTATCAACAATTCTGGGATCTTTTACGAAATTCTTTTTCTACATTAGGAAATTTTCTGAATCCTTAAGAGGTGGCCCTGCATTGGAGAAATACTGAGCTCAATGCTGAGTGTCAATTCCAAAAGTTCAGCAATTCAGCAATCCCTATAGTCCCATTTTTTTTTCTTTTCAATTTGCAAATCAACTGACACATCCCTGTTTCAAAAGAGACTTGAACCAGCTTACAGAGCTCACTTAGTAGTTAGTACCATTGGGCCAAAGGCTTTTTGGTCACCATAGTCCCATCTAATAGAAGCATCAGCTCTTGCTAGAGGATGTACACAACATATCTTAGAATAACTACTTCAGTTTACAAATCATGATATCATATCTATGCTTCTTTCACAGCTAACATACTTCAGGTGTCGGACAAAGCAAAAATTTGCCAGTGAAACCAACTACATTTAGTAATTCAGTTCAGATATCTTATAATTAAAAACCTCAAACAATTAATTGGCCGTTAACGAAATCAATTAATCAAATTAACTTCCATAACTGCATTAGGTGTGTCCTAACCCCTCTAAATCTTCTATTCATAGCATAGATCTTCCATAAAACAACAGATCACAAGTTCACAACTCAATTAACAGTAAATACATGCTCCGTTCTACAAATAAACTCTAGAACTGAATCGAAACACAACAATTTCTACATTCTCACTTCCACAGTCCAAATTCCTCCTAAATTCAAATAAATTTCTGAACACAGAGATCGGCAAGTGAAACTAATTTACGAAAAAAAGAGTAAAGTTAGTTGCTATATTAATATATTACCATTTAAAGTAGGCCATGGACTGGTTTTGCTACCAGATCCCTGAGCAGCGACCAATGAAACCGAGCAGATAAGCAGGCTCACTAGCCACCGGAGCTTCCACATTGCCGGAAACTCTACGCCGGTGAGTTGATTCTGGTAATCACAGTGAGATTTGAGATTTCCAATGAAGAAGTTATTCAACTTTTTTTTGCAAAATTATTTATTGAGGGAAGATTTACGCAATGATACACACTATATTCGCCCACCTCATAGTGCCGGGTGTTAACACTTAAATATGAACTTTTTTATGGCGGCTTGGCTATGTCGAGCCATCTAAGCCGTGCTTCATTGAAATCACAATAATTAGCTTTAATTGTTTATGAAAAATCAATTATTATTGTGGTCTTTTTTATTAGTTAGCATGTGTTTGATTGTTAGAAGTGTGAACGGGGGATAATTTAAAATTTTAGGGGTTAATGGTTTTAGAATTTCAAATTTGTAGAATTTATTTTCAATTAATATACATATATATAGAGAGAGAGAGTGGGGTTCAAACAAGAACAATATATATTTAAAAGAATACGATAACTAACAAAATCATTAGTGATTTTACATTAACACACGAAAAAAGAACTTTAGCCGTGGCTTCAGGTCCGCATGACTTTTTTGCGCGTTAATGTAAAATCACAAATGATTTTGTTAGTTCTCGTGTTCTTTTAAATAGTTATTGTTCTTGTTTGATCTTCCCTCTATATATATACACACACACACATATATATATATATATATAGGATCAGGTTTTGGAAAAACCTCAAAAACCAGAAAACTGAAAAACACTCTGGTAGTTTTTCATCTGTACGATATCCACTTCTGCATACAAGTAATTTGTAACTTGCACAAATGCATAATGCACATGTGCATAAAAACAACTGAATTTACTTGTATGCACAAGTGCATACCGTCCAGATGAAGGGCTACCAGGGTTTTCTTAGTTTTTCATTTCTTTGAGGTCTTCCACTAAACCTCCCTCTCTCTCTCTCTCTCTCTCTCTCTCTCTATATATATATATATATATATATATATATATAGAGAGAGAGAGAGAGAGAGATAGGGAAACGGATTCATATGAGAACAATATCTATTTAAGAAAACACGAGAACATCCGAATACATACAAAATCATATATGATTCACGCGACTATGCGCACGACCTAAAGGTCGCGCTGGACATCGCTCGCATCCAATTTTTTCGAGTTAGTATAAAATCACATATGATTTTATACATGATATGTTGTTTTTTGTTGTTTTATTAAATAGTTAGTGTTATTATTTGAACTTTTTTTTCTCTCTCTCTTTATATATATATATATACATGTATGTATGTATGTATACCTCTTCTCTTATGTAATACGTACACACATGTATAACTAATGTGTATACACAAGCTAAACATATTATGAACATAATGTATACAATCTTAAGAAAATTTATTACAAAGGGTATGCACAATGCGTTCATGGTGTTTACAAGTGGTAGACTTTGATTTAGTTTTGTTGTTTTATTTTGTGTTCACAAGCTGTATCAGAATACACAAATTTATAGCGTGTTCACAAATTATAATAGTAGTTTTAATAAATTGTTCACAATGAGTGGATATACAATTGTGTGTGTGTGTGTATATGTTACCAAGAGAGGAGATAGGAGATAAAAAGAGGAGAAAGAGAGGATGGAGAGAGAGTTTTTAAATTATATTAAATTTTATTTTTAACTAGTTTTTATAGTATAAATTGCATATCACGGAAATTCCCATAAAAGACCCCATAAAATTTAATTGTTAGGGGTTTTGTGTTTACCTCTTAATGGTTGTATTAAAAGGTAACATCTGAATCGCTAAGAGATGAATTTTGTTTGATAAAATTTTTTTGCCTCTTAATGGCTCCAAAACCTCTTAGTGATTTTGTATCATGGGCATTCTCTAACTATTAAGCGTCTTAATTTCATTATGAACAATTACAAAACAACCCTATTTCACCGTGAGTTATAGGGGTGTGCAGAAAGTCAACCGATCCAATTAGAACCGACCGATCCAATTAGAACCGACCGACAATGATCGGATATCCAATTATAATTGGATCGGATCGGATCGAAAATTTCAACATCCAATTCGGATCGGTCGGTTCTTGGATGGCAATCCAGAACCGACAACTGACCGAACCGATCTTCATCCAATAAAAAACCGACCGAACCGAACCGGTGAATTAATAATTAATATATATATATATTATATATATATATATTGTTTAGTTATATATTTATAAGATTATTTTAATTAATTTAAAACTTTAACTTTTATGTGAGGCGGCTAGTTCACTGGTACCAATTCCAAATTTCTAATTACCAAATTCAAATTTGATTTCAATTTTCAATATGTGAGGCGCCGCTAGTACCAAACCAAACAGAAAGAAACTAAGAAAGTAAGAAACCCTAAAGTCTAAACTCTCTCACTCTCTGCAGTCTGTGTATCTCGCCCATCGACACACCACCGTCGACCACTCCCAAGTCGGCGATTAGCATCCCTCTACCTTCCCAAGTCCGATTAGCAGCTCTCTACCCTCTCCCCGTGATTAGAAAATCTCTAAAACGGCTTCTACTTCAAGCTCGGTAAGTTGTTAAAAGTTAAAACTTAAAGCTTTAGCTATCTAGTTTGTTTCTGATTTTGATTATTTCTATGAAATATGAATACTAATTAGTTCTATAGATTTTGTCTAATCTTTATGGGATAAAATATGTTATTTTAAGTCTAATGCTTTATGGGTGTGGTGTGCTACTGTGAATGCAAAAAAAATGGTTGAAAAACAGAATGTATGGTTTATGTTCATATAATCATATTTCATAACTTCAGATTTCATCGGTATATGGACCATATATGGTTATTCACTTATTTAGGCTTGAAAAACAGATGTATATCAGTATATATATGGTTATGGACTTATGGGTGTGCTGTTGTTAATCTTAAATGCTATGGACCATATATGGTTATTTGGGCTTGAAAAACAGAATGTATATATATATATATATGTGTGTGTGTGGTTATGGGTGTGCTACTATTAATCGATGAAGTGAAAAACAGAATGTATATATATAGATAATATGGTTATGAAGTCATGGTTACTCACTTGATTACTTGATTTTATATAATAACTTGATTTATCATATTATATTAAATGATGGCTTCTACTGCGAATGTCGTTAAACCTATATCTCTCATCGATGAAGAAGATCCCGGAATTGAGAATGCACACAACGAAGAAAACGTGCCCACTCATGGTGATGAAAGTGAAACACCACCGTCCAATATGCCTACCGATGACACCCAAGGAACTCAAAAGCCAAGGTCGACTCGGGCGCCATCTATGGTTTGGAACCACTTCACAAAGGTATGTGATACTAAAGGTAACGAGAAAGCTCAATGCAACTATTGCAGTAGTAAACACGCATGTGGTAGTAAAAAGAATGGTACAAGTAATTTGTTAAATCACATCCATGTGCAATGTAAGATGTTTCCCGGAAGAGGTGACAAGAACCAAGCAAAAGTGTGTTTTGAAAAGTTGAAAGGGGAGGGGGGCAACTTGGTAACACATAAGTATGATCCCGAAACATTAAGAGAATATGTTGCTAGGATGATTGTGAAAGATGAGCTTCCATTTTCTTTTGTAGAGAATGAAGGGTTCAAAGAATTGTTATACAAAGCGGAGCCTAGATTTCACATCCCTTCTCGCACTACAATTACAAGGGATATCATGAGTCTTTATCTTAGAGAGAAAAAGACCTTAAGAGACATGTTTGTAAAGAAAAAACAAAGAGTTTGTCTTACAACCGATACATGGAAGTCTTGCCAAAATTTGCATTATATATGTTTAACTGCTCATTTTGTTGATGATTCTTGGGTTTTGTATAAAAAGTTATTGAATTATTGTGTTGTTCCTAACAGTAAGGGGGATACACTTGGTAAGGCTATTGAGCAATGTTTACTAGAATGGGGACTTGAAAGGGTGTTTACCATTACCGTAGATAATGCATCGTCAAATAATGTATCAGTTCAATATGTCATGAATACTGTTAATGAACGGGGTGGTGCAATTTTGGGAGGTCAACACATGCACTTAAGATGTTCTGCACATATTCTTAACTTGATTGTGTAAGATGGGTTGAATGATTATGATGCAAGTATTGGTAAAATTAGAGATGTGGTGAGATATGTGAGAGGTTCATCCACTAGATTGCAAAAGTTGAAAGAGTGTGCCGAGCAAGCAAAAATAACAAGTAAGAAAACAGTTTGCTTAGATGTTGCTACTCGTTGGAATTCAACGTATTTGATGTTGGAGGTTGCCGAAAAATATCAAAAGGCATTTGAGAGAATGGAGATGCATGACGTAGGCTATGTCAGAGAGTTTTGCACGAGCGAGGTGAAAAAAATTCTGAATGAAAATGATTGGGAAATTGCTAGGTTCTTTGTGAAGTTTTTGAAGATTTTCTATGATTGCACTTTAAGATTCTTCGGGTCTAATCGGGTTTCTTTTATTCATAGTCGTTTGGAATTTTGGAGCGGGAATAGACTTGATAATAAATTGAGGGAAATGGCCAATTCAATGAAGAAAAAGTATGACAAGTATTGGGGAAAATTTGAAGATTTGAACCCATTTCTACTTGTGGCCATTTTGTTTGATCCTAGATATAAAGAACCTTTTTTGAATGTGTGTTTTGAGTTGATGTGTGGTAACAAAGATGATGCTATACATCATTGTAAAAATGTTAGAATGACTTTGGATGCCATGTACAAAGAGTATAGTCAATTGGAATCGGGTGATGGCATGTGTACAACTTCCATTAATGTTGACGATGATGGTAGAGATGTTGAAGACGATGTGGATGAGTATGCCTTATTTGACCAACTTCGCAAAAAAAAGTTGAAGGCTGTTGATTCCTCGGAAAACAAAACCGAAGTTGACAAATATTTCATTGAAGCCTGTGAAAATACTGATCAGGTTTGAATATTTGTTTTCATTTCTTGCATTTCTAATATGTTTTTAGTACTATTTTATTTTTTGTTTTAACTTTGTTTTGTATACTTATCTGTAGCATGATTTTGATGTGTTGAAGTGGTGGAAAAAGAACGCAAGTAGGTTTAAGGTTCTTTCCATGATTGCTCAAGATGTATTTGCTATTCCCATATCGACAGTTGCATCAGAGTCGGCCTTTTCTACGGGTGACCGTGTTATCGATCCATATAGGAGTTGTTTGAATCCTAAAGTTATATCACAAGTGACTCTTAATCATTCTGACCACTTAATCATTATGTATCAAACCATTTAACAATTGTCAAACAACCCCTAAATTGAATTATATTTAAGTTTATTGTTTTTTTTTTGGGAGGGGGGAATGAATTGTTTGTGATGTTTTTAAATAATTTAAATATTATACTATTCATTTAGTTGATTGATTTACATTAGGAACAATAATAAGGATTCTCAAAAAGTATGTTGCTGACATTAAGGAAAAGAGCAAATAAAAATATTTCAAACATTAAAATAGTTTATGCATTAATAATTTATATTCAGTTTTTTATAAGTTGTACTTTTGAAAAAGTTAATAGTCTTTAGAAATGAAAATTTTTAATGTCTTATAAATTATAATGTAGTATAGATAGTATTATAATGGACTGTATTAAATTAATAATAATAATAATAACGAAGGAAGATTTAAAAGAAAACAAATAAATAAGAACGAAAAAACTTATTCATCAGTTGTTGTATTTATAAAATTGATGACTTAAATTTAGATATACATGTTTTTTAATTGTAAATTTAGTTATGAAAAAATGTAACTATTTTTATTATTCACGACACATAAATTAAAACCCAACTGATAATTAATAAAGATTATCCCGTTTTCCATTTTTTCAAATTTCCTCTTTAACTTGCTATTATCAATAAGTTGTTTATTACAAAAAGTATATGTGAAAAAAACTATGGTATTACAGTGTTTTTTTAGCATGACATGTACGATTATGAATGGTTCAAACAAGAACAGATGTGTTTACCTAACTGTGTGAATACTTTAAGCCATCGTTCTGTTTTAAGTCACGTTTTTAGAAGAATTGAAGGTTAAAATATTTAATAACTATTTACTATTTTTTAGAAATATCGAAGGCATGTAAGGGTAAAATGTGGAGAAAAAAAAACTACAAATCACATAATAAACGGACAGAGACGATGATTGTGGACGTGATCACTGATTTTCGATTTATCACAACATTATACAGAATTATGATAGCAAAATACATCATAAGAACTCTTTCATTTATCAAAACGTTGTCATATTATTATCATAGCAAAATCACGTCATTAATTATAGCAGTGTCGACAACTAATGCATTGACATAAAAGTTTTCGATAATACTAACGACATTTAAGATAACAAAAAATTGTTAATAAATACTAATTTATTTTCATTTATTCTAATTTTTTTATCAATAAAATTATTTGAATACCCAAAAACTGTTTTGCCATCTTCAGAAAACATGGTGTTTTCATTTGAACCCCATTGTACAGTACAATTAATATATAAACTTTATAAAAATGATAAAGGAGTGAATTGTGGATTTGGTCATGTGGTTTTATGATTTCTTTGACCATGATCCTCATTCTATGTTTATTGTGGATTTGGTTCTTGTGATATTCAATTTGTCTTGGCCATGGTCCTTCTGACTAATATCTCCGTTAACTTCGTTAAATTAAGAACCATTTTAGCCATTTGTCATTTTTTTTGTTCTTTTACGATAAGAAAAAAACAATACTTTTATACACACACATATAACAATATCAAAATAAATAAAATAGAATATTATTGTATGATTTGATTGTTTAACTTTTTTAAAAAATTAATTATATTAATACGATTTAATTTTATTATTATATTATAATGGTGGAAAAATATATTGAGACAAAAATGAATGAGAACCGAAATTTCAAAACCATATCCAGTCAGAAGAACCATGACCAAGACAAATTGAATACCACAAGAACCAAATCCACAATAAACATAGAATGAGAATCATGATCAAAGAAATCACAAAAACACCAAATCCACAATTCACCCTAAAGTGTTTAGTTTGTATAATACGTTTGTTGGCTTAAGGGTTGAGCTGAGGAGCCGACGCCAGCGGCTCGGCCCAGCCGAAAAAGATAAGCATTGGACGACAGCTGAACATGGGTCAGCGAACAACCTGCCACGCTGTCTACGTGGGCATTGGAAACCAAACAATTAAAATCACGTTTTTAGTCCCTGTATTTTATTAAAAGTTGCTATTTTTATCCCTATGTTTTTGAAGTTATAATTTTCATTCCTATTAGTTATAGTTTACCGTTGTTTTCATTTTTTTTTTTCGTTTTATAAATCTTTGTTAATTTGTCCCTCATATTTAAACATAAGTTATCCTTAAAGACGAAAAATAGCAATAAAGTGTAAATTATAAAGATGAAAACTGTAATTTCGAAACTACATGAATGAAAGTCACAACTTTTAAAAAGTACAGGGACGGAAAATGTAATTTTACTCGATTAAATATAAGGTCCTTTGATGCGCAGCGACTCGTAAATGCAGTATTTAATTTCCTCCTGTTTGGCATTTATTTACAATCATAATATTTAAGGGTTGGGTTGTTATGACAAATTGAGCTAACTTTGAGAAGTGGTTGTCAGTCGTTGTATGAGAAATGAACGCATATTAGAATGAAATGCACTAAAATACACCACCAGATCAATTTTCTTCTAAGCTGCAATTCATAGTATGTATGTTATTTTGCTTAACCATACATGATTGTTTCTTTACGACTTAAACATTAAGTCATTGAGCAAAAACGACTATATGAAGAAGTCAATACCTTTCAATTGGCCCTATTAAACAACCTCAAACAAATTAATATCAGAAATGCCCCTAAAACAATCCAACTCTCTTTCCCTCAGACCCATCAGACTCCCATCCATCAGATAAATAACTTAAATTATACATACTTAATGGGGAAAAAATAAACATATATCATACAAGATGCACCGTGATATCCCAATCCTAATCAAAATCAAACACACCATCCAAATTTAATCGATGACCCCAAAATTCTTGTGGACTTGTGTTTTTAGGTTAGGACCTTTAAGTGAGCGGAAATCGAATAACGAAGCCCTCGACTTCCAATAAGAAAGCATAAATCGATTCAAACCTTGTAAAGTGAGCAGCAACCTTATCCTTGTCTGTGAAGACTTCAGTGTACTTCACCATAAGTCAGCTCCCACCGAACCCCATGGGATCTCCTATAGTTTCCTAACATCGCAAAAATATGACTAATTTTCAAAATTTAAAAACCAAAAATGTTTCCAACAAATTATCTTAGTCCTCGGACTGATAATACTTGAACCGGAAAACAACGACAGGGTCTCACCAAAAAGTTGATGGTGGTGACGGTAGCAGAAGGCGGATGGTGGTGCAGGAAGTGAAGAAAGGGGTATGTTCGACGAAGATGGTGAGTGGCGGGGGGGGGGGGGGGGGAGGGTTGGTTCTTCGTTGATGGTGGGAGGCGGTGGGTTTCAAAGTAATAAATTAAGGTAAACTGAAATCAATATAAATAACCGTGTGATTGGAATTTGGAATGAGTCAACTAAGGAATCGTTTTGTTATAAAAATCCAAATAATCAATTTACCAAATGATGCTTTTACTTTATTTTAAAAACAACATTAGTTATGTTAAATGAGTGACTCACATTGGATCTCACAATTACCACAAACTATCTATTTATCGTTTGATTAGGCCCCTGTATATATGTATGTGTTGGGTTACGGTATCTTAAACACAACCGTAACCCATGACCCATACGAACCAGAATAAATCGGGTGTTTCGAAATTATATCTCACAGTTTGAGAGACTTTGAATCACAACAACAAATAATGTTTGATGCCTCCACATATATCCATACGAACAATCTGAATCCTTTGTTTTCTCGTTATGCTAGTCACGGTTTTAGAACTTAGAAAGAGAGTGGAACATATAGTTGTAGTTGATCTCGAAAGAGAATTATGCAAGACTCATTTCTTGTATAAAATGTCATACATTTTATATGGATATGAGAGGTATGACATAACCACCACCATCCCTACACCTTACTTGAGTGTAAGACTTTTCATACACCATCACTCATTACAAAGATCATCCCTAGTCAGCTTATTTTATGTCTAACATAAATAATATCTGTTTTTTATTTAATCAGATTAAATCAATACAAATCATACATAATTATTAAACATTTTAATTATGAAAACTCCTTATTCATATATGTTCAAAGCAGGGGCGGAACACAAGGCTTCCAACCGCAGGGGATGGTCTTCATACGATTTTTATCGATGTGTCATCTTTTTGCCAACGTTTAATAACGCCTTATGTGTTTTTAGCCTGACTACACCGTTTTAAGAGATTTTTAAAGTTTTTTTGTTTGATTTCAAGGATTTTTAAGCTTTTTTCATCGATTTCGAGACTTTTTCGTTTTTTTTGGTTAGAGTTATTTTTTTGGGTTTTTTTGGTTGATTTCAATAGTTTTTTTTTTGGGTTGATTACGGTTGTACTTTTAAAATAATACAGTTGCAATTTCAATCAAACAAACAATGTCAATCCAGTCAAAACAATCAAACAATGTCAAATAAATCTAAACTTAGATAATCAAACAATTTAAAACTCAAACAAGCAAATAAGTTGGGCAATGAGCCAATGATATTTTATAACTTGAGTAAAATGGAAATAAACGTGTGATTTTGGGGTTGTTGGAGGATTATTTGATGAATATGAAGTTAAAATCAACGGGATTCCACTTGCATTTAGAGGATTTGGTTGTTGCTCTTCCATTGAAAACCTAGAGATTTACAATATGTGACACAAGTTAATTCAATTTTCATCAGTAACTCAGTAGTATGAGTGTATGACAGTATACAAAAAGTTCAAAAACCATCACATTCACAAACTTAGTGGAATAGTAGGTCTGGTCTGTAGTTGACATTTGCTTGACTATTTATTGTTTGAGAAACGAAATACCTAATTAACAGGTCAATACATATTATGATATATTGATATTCATACGTCTTACTGCCAAGTGCCAATGGAGAAAAGAAATACCCAATTACCCAATAGCGGAAATAAGTAATAATCTTAAGAATTTTTAGCAAAATAGCATAAATTATAAAGTAAGATAGCAAAAATACCCAATTTCCTAGGTCAAATTACTGAAATTAGGGTTGTCGAGAAGTACCGAGATCGATCTGAGTAGCAGAGGCAGTCGGCGGGAGAATGGAGATGAGCGAAGCAATTGGCGATTCACTCGCACTGGATCAACGAAGGAGATGAGATAGTGAATCGTCTACTCCGTCGCAGGTAGAGGTAGCACACTCGCACCGAATCAGCGAAGCAATTGTCGATTCACACGATTGAATTTGAGTTTGGACTCAGGACTTGGACTGTTGACTAAATGGACTTGTACTTTGAAATTTTGTTGGACTAAGACTAATGGAATCAATTTATACACATACTCATAGTGAGAACTGAGTGTGGGGGGGCCCAAGTCCAAAAAAAACACTTGGAGATAAAATCATCATGGCTTCATGGCATGAAAAACGGGGTGGCCTTGGCCCCTAATTGTAACCACTATGTTCCGCCCCTGGTTCAAAACATGTGACCCAATGGGTTTTCGACATGTTGGTAATAAATATAAATTTCGTATTTATAGTTACAAAAGATGAACGGTATCTAACAATACATCACCGTCACCCCAAATGCCGATAATTGGCGATACAACAAGTTATCGTTTTGTAGTCAATTTTAGTTTACACCTTTCATTTTGTTGTCCTTGATGTCAAGTTTGAACACGAGACGTTGAATATGTCATTCTCGGTATGTCAAATCTCTAGTTTTTTGTTTCCCTAATATACCGACAAAAACATATCATGATATCTCATATCAATCATCTGAGTATGCATGTGTTTCCTTAGTATATATTTATCAAGGGGTCTATATACATCACTCATGCCATAGAGGAGGAACAAATCTTATCTTGATACATGCTAGTTCTACCGTACGATTTATAACACACCCAACTATCATTCTGTCAACCAGTTACGGAATGATTAGAATAAATGCCAAAATACATCACTCACACACAACAAACTTCACGTTCTAAAGTCAAAGATTTGCATGCACGTTGATCAATTTAGAAACACTTATGACACTCAAATGACATCTAATGCAGTTTTTCTCGTAGCGAGTCACACCTGATACACGAAATATCCATATTGCACCCATATGCGGATTCAATATCTCCATATAAATCCCAGGTACGTTACAATCCTTTTGGAGATCTTGTTACAACTAAATATTTCGATTACAATGCAAAGTGAGATAACAAATATACATACATACAAATTACCGAGGTGATGATACGACATATTATTTTTGTTTTATGATATAAATTAATAGGCACTAAGGTATACTGTAGTTTTACATTCGTTGATTAAAGATTATAAACACCGTAAACTTTGGGGCCCTGTTCAAAATCACACATTTAACATGATAAAGAACGACCCTGATAAATCCATACATATGTTAGTTATTATCATATTACTTAACCTTAAAACCCAAAATAATATTTATGTATGGACATTTAGAATACATTATTCTAAGGTTATTTATTTTGATAACTAAAACACACAATATATGTAACACCCCGATTTCAAAATGTATCATTTCAAGTTAATACAAAAATCGGTAATTTTAAGGGAAAAACAAGATATAGGATTTTGGACTTGAATCCTATATTTTGTATTTTTGGTGGATGAAGATTTCAATTACGAGTCCAACGGTTCTTTCCAGAGCAAAGTCGGGGCTATAACGAAGAAGTTACGGCCAAAACAGTGAAAGAGAAGAAAACCGGGCGAACAGTGCACTACGCGACTTAGATCCACCTGCGCAACTTAGGGGAAACAGGCGACTTATGGTCGCGTGGCAAGTCGTGAAACGCCCTGTCGAGCATAAAACCCGATTTTCAGCCCTATAACTTCATTTCTTCATAACATTTGCATATCAATTCCGTTTTTGGTGATTCAAGTTGACATGGTTTCGTTTTTGAGAGCTCTTTAAGGATATAGCAAGAGATTGGGAGTCTATTGGAATATCAAAGAGTATTTTGTGGTGGTAAGTTCCTTATCTCTCTCAATGTTAAGCTAGGGTTTGATGGTTTCATCATCTACCCTTTCATCCTTCAACTTGGGTGTGATTTTGATGACTTGTGTAGTGAAGGTGACCCTGTAGATGTGTTGGATCTAAGATCTAGGGATATTTCTTGGAGATTAAAGCCTTCATCAAAGGAGATTCAAGTTTTGGGGGTAAAACCTAGATTTTGCCTAAATCTAGCAAGGTGAGTTCAAGTTGATTTGTGGAAATGTTGTACATGCCAAAATGTCCATTTTAAAGTGTTTATGTGTTTTACATGAAATTATCAAATGTTGGGTTATTTGGTAATCTTTGATTATTTGAAGTATTTAACTTTATAAACTTTGTAAAACACCCACATTTGGGATTTTTTGGCATTTTGATAAAGGTGTCACAAATGAATGTGTTTTGATGATCTATTGCATAAATAGATCTTTGGTCAAAGAAATACACTGTTGGGTCATCTGAAGATTTGAAGATGACCTCCCGATCTTCCATTTTATATCATCATACTTAGAATATTTTGAGGTTCTTTTAGCAGCTTGGTTTCTATACAAATGTTCGGTGAAGTCGAAGATCAGCCGAAGAAGACAAAGAAGAAGAATATCTCTCAAAGCGGATTGAAGATAGACTTCTCAGCCTAAAGCCAAGTATGTCTACTTGATCAACACCATTGGCCAGGATGGTACCGATCTCAGTCTTCAGGAGCCGAAGACCTCTAAGTCTTTCAGGAGTCGAAGACTTCTTCGGAAGCCGAAGATTTCTCAATCTTCGAAAGCCGAAGACTTCTCAATATTCAGGAGCCGAAGACTTCTTAATCTTCAAGGCCTGAAGATTTCTCTCTTCACATTGTACTTTTCTGACAAAGTATATTTGTGATATATTGCATTGACATGGACCTCATCTGAAGATCAGATAAAGTAAGCTTTGTCTCCTACACCATTTTAAGGAAAGGTCTACACCATCCTACAGGTCAACACTTCAAGCCAAAACACCTCAAGACAAAAGGTACATCCTGTACCTGGCTGAATACCTGTGTCCATCCTTTGCTCAACAGGTGTCCCATGCATTTAATGTGTAACATCCGTAAATTCAGGTAAGTTGTGGCCTTGTTAATCTTATGTTTATGTGCTTACCAAAGTAGAAATTATATGCTTAATTTCCATTTTCGTCTATGTTAGTTGCTTGGTGTCGGATTGGAAGTTTTAGACTAGCGATTGTTGAGCAGGGAGTTTCGCGACTTAGGCGCGAGTTTAAGTCGCGTCATAAGCCGCGTAGTCCACTGGAGTGGTTTGGGTTTGAGGAACCTCGCGACTTACGTCGTGGGTGGAAGTCGCGGCACAAGCCGCGTAACCGACTGGATCCCTCACCTTTGAGCACACGGGCGACTTATGCCGCGGGTGCAAGTCGCGGCACAAGTCGCGATCGTCCTGCAGTTTCCTAAAACCCCTCATTTCTCGGTTCAAAATCACAACACACACACACTGATTTGGGGAGCGATTTCTAGGGTTTTGGGAGCCATTTCTTCCTCTTGTTAGCTAGAGCATTTATTGCAAGCCTTTGGGGAGGTAAAGCTTCATTTATTGAGCCTCCTTCTACTTCAAGATCAAGATCTCAAGAGTCCAAGTCTCCATCTTCTCCATCCAACTTCTAGGGTTTTCCATTTTCTAGGATTTGGTATAAAACCTAGATTGTGAGTTTACTAAACCTTTGTTAAAACTAGATACACATCATAATCTCTATTTGTTATTTCATTCTCTATGTGTTCACGTATTTGGGATTTCTTGATGAAAATGGTTGGAAATACGGATATTGGTGATATGCTATGTTTTATGTTATGTGTACCCTTATTTGGGGCTTTTCCCATGGATATATATATAATGGGTACCTCGATATGTTAAATGTATGCCTATATGTGTGTTATGATGATTTTAGTTGGAATATCACTTTGGTGACATAGTTATATGCATGATGAATATAATTGTTTATTTGGGACTTTTGTTGGACTTCATGAGGATAGGATGGTAACATTGTACCCATTGTCGGTATTGAGATATGTTGGGTTGAAATATACCTAAAGACCTCCTATATGCATTATGTTGGACGAATCAAGGCAAGTTCACTAGGAGGATGTAGTATTGGGGCACCACCGGAATGGTATGTGCCTAGACCTCCGCCACTCGGAAAGTTTCCTTTACGGTCTGATCTCCGGGTGTGCCGGGCCTTTGGGGTGTTCCTTGTTAAGGGCATCAAGGTGCATTGACTCTTTGGAGTGGAATTGATTGGTGCTTTGGGTCTCCCCTAATGACTCCACATATATTTGTACACTGGTTAACTGCTGATAAGAAACTGTGACTGTTCATGCATGCTTATTATTGTCCAACTCACTAGGCTTTTTGGCCTAACATTTGTTTGGTGTCGATGTGGATCTCAGGTGTTAGCGGCGCGGCTCCTAGGCAAGTTTAGATGCTTTGGGCAAGAGCTTGGGGATTTGGCACTTGAACTATTCTTGGAAAAATCTGGGTTTATAGATGACACCCCTTTTGTAATCTCTTTTCTAGATGTAGAAATTAGATTAGTTCGTTGTTGTTTATTTATCCGTTAAATTACAGATTTGTGATTAAACAGGTTGTTTGTATATTTCCCCTTTTTGGGAGGCTCTTGCTATGGCAACTTTATACCACTTCCCCATTTATGGAAAGTTTTTGTTATCCCTATTTTTAGAGTGTTACATAATGCATGATGCACTATGGAGGATGCTTCAACATGCAAGATACCCAGTAGAACCAGCTCTACAACATTCAAGTTCTCTAAGTGCCTGGCAACTTTCTCTCTACGAAGCTCAATTGTTTTCTAAGTGTTTTATAATTGTTCTTCATTCTCTTTGTGTAAGATTGTTTGAACAGATTTCATCTATTATCTTCCGCAACAATCAAAAGTTTTCTATGTGTAATTCTTGATTTCAAATCAATAAGAATTAAATTAAGTGAAAACTGTGTGTATTGTATTCAACCCCCCCTTCTACAATATTTTTCTTATTTACTTTCTGCTATTTGGGACCAACAAGTGGTATCAGAGCGGTTTAGTTTAACACAATAAACTAGATCCGTAATGGTAGCCTCTTCTTCTTCTTCTTCTTCTTCTTCTTCTTCTTCTTTAAACAATGTTTCTTCTCAAAACACCACTGCTGTTTTATACGACAATGGCTCTATAGTCAAACCACCAAAGTTTAACCCTAATAACTTCTTCTTGTGGAAAATTCGTATGATACTCTTTTTAGAAGGAATTGACAGCAGATATCCTACTATCTTACATGAAGGTCCTTTTCTTCCTAGGGTTTGGGACCGGTACAATGCCAAAAAGGCAGATAAGGGAAATGCTGATGAGGACTCTTCTGAGGAAGAAATAACTCTAGCAAACGGGAGATACATTGTAAAGGATCCCAGTAAATATAATGATGAAGACAGAGGGCTTATAACTCTTGATACTAAAGTCAGAGCCATCATTGCCCTTTCTCTGCCTGATGAGGTCTACCACTCCCTTGTCAACTTTTCAACTGCTAAAGAAATGTGGTCCACTCTGTGTGTTCTCTATGAAGGTACGTTTGAGGTGAAAAAGAGCAGAAAGATTTCTCTCGTTATAAAGTATGAACTCTTTTCGTATGAAGAGGGGGAATCTCTCTCAGACTACTACAACCGCTTTAACGGTCTTCTCAATGATCTAAAACTTGTGGGTTGCATTTATGATAATGAGGAAGTATTGTGCAAGTTCATGGACTGTCTTCCTGAGTTTTGGGAAAATATATGTACTTGTATCAAGTCTACCAAGGATCTTGATTCCATGCCTCTCACTGCCTTGTATGACACTTTCTTCAACTATGAGCAGACTAAAATGCTTAGGAAGTCTATCACAAAAGACATTAAAAGCTCTTCTCTAGCTCTTGTCAGTGATTCTTCCAAAAATATTGTGTGTGTACCTAAAATCACCTATCCATCTGATTCTGACAATAGTTAAGAGGACCCCAATGACCCTTCAGAAGCCTATCTTAGTGAGGCTGATGATGAAGGAGAGGAGACCTCTGTGGCTCAACTGTCAGATGGTGTTGCCATGCTTGCAGGTTTTTCAAAAGGCAAACCTCGTTTCTCTTCTGGAAAACCCAGGTTTTCTAGAAAATCATCTTCTACTCTTTCCAAAAATACTCCCTCTGACAAATCAAATGAGGAATGTTACAGGTGTGGGAGGAAGGGACACTTTGCTTCTGAATGCAGAAGTAGGTCCTCTGATAAATCTAGACTGCCCTCCTCTAACCGTACATCCTCTAGGTCTGTCAGAACCAAGTCTGATTCCTACCAACCTTCTTTCCAAAAGTCAAACTCATCTGTTCCTTCAAACTCTGACCGTGCTGAAAAGTACAAGGCCAAATACAAGAGAGAGAAGGAAAGAAATGTTTTTCTGGCCAACAAAGGAAAAGGTCTTCTTACTGAATCTCATGATTGGGCAGATGAACCAACTTCCTAAAGTGATAAGGAAATGGCCAACCTTTGTTTTATGGCTAAACTAGATGATGTTGATGACTGTGAAGCCTCTTCCACCTCTATGGCTCTTGTTACTGTTGAGAGCTCCACCTCTTCTACTCAGGTACATCCATTCTTTTCTCTATCTGATGCTGAGAAAATTGAAGCTTTTGACTCTTTGACCATTGACTTCTATGAAGCCAAGGATGCAAAGAAAAAGGCAAATGCTCAGATAAAATCTCTTTCTTCTCAACTGCAAATTTGTCTTTCTCAGCTAAAACACTTTGACAAAATCAAGGTTGAGCTTGAAGATTTGAAAACCATAAATTTTACTCTTGCTAAAGAGAAAAATAAACTTCTTAAAAGGTTTAAAAAGGAGCAAGAAATTGTAAAAAGGTGAACAAGTTCCTCCAAAAACTTAGAAAGGATTTTCTAGGATTAAATATCTTGTGACGACAAGTCTGGACTAGGCTTTGGGAAATCTGACCTTGAACCTCCATCTGACACCCATGCTCCTTTCTCTCTTCCCTCATTCTATGAATCTTCTGAAGAGAACTATGACAACTCTGAATCTTTGGATTCTTCTTACCTCTCTAAAGATCTCAAGTTTGGAATGTTCATCAAAGCCAAGAACATTGATTCACCTCATGAGAGTGAGGAAGCCCAAGACTCAAATGACCCTTCTAAACCCATTGTTGAGTCTATGTGTTCCTTAAAAATAAACGAGCCTTCCCCTTCTAAACCCAAACCTTCCAAAGTTCCTCAACCTTCTTCAAACAAATTCTCTTCCTCCGAAAATGGAAAATATGTTGCCAATCTTCCTCCCCAAAAGAAATTTCCCAAGAAAAACTCAAAGAAATCTTCTTCTCTTCCTATCCCAAGACCAGTGATGTTGAAAAAGCTGAATTCCAAGCTAACTTTGGTAAAGGTATCTTAGGTCCTAAGCCTCTTAACACTTCTTTATCCTCAAAGGTCATGAAAGTCAATGTGACCAGTCATCACAAGGAAGCTGATCAAGCTCCAAAAAGGTTTTTACCTATAGAAAATGTTATAACTGTGGTAATACCTTTCACCTTGCTAAGGATTTTCCTATGGAAAGATTTGATAAAAATGTTTCCAAGGATTCTTCCTCTTCTTCTAACTCAAAAGGACCCATTTCCAAATGGGTACCAAAGAAATGATTTCTCTGTGATTGCAGGTGTTTGAGCATTAACAAATCTTATGAAGGAATCTTCGTAGGATATTCTTTCTCTTCAAAGTCCTACTTGGTCTGCCATCTTCGGAGAAAATGGATCTACTTATATGAAGTTTGATGATCTTAAGTCATCATCTCTTCATGTGATGATAATGGTGGATTTCATCATGTGTTGATGAAGATTCTCAAAATCCTTCATCTATCTCAAGTCCGTATGTTACATTCTCCTCATACACATCTCATAAAATCGGTGACCTACCTACCCTCTCATCTTCGATCCACAAACTTCAGATAGTCGTCTCTGAAGATCAAGATCCCTCTATCCTATTCTTTCCCATTTATCATCATATCACCTCTCTTTCCTCCATCATTCCTACTGATCTCTCATTCTCATATCAACCACAAACTTCACCACAAATCATCCCACTTTCTCAACCATACATTCTTTCTTCACCTATTCCTGCCGATCTTTCATCTCTCTTTCCTGAAGAAGTCTATGTGAAACATCCCCCAGGCTTTGAAGACCCAGTCCATCCTGACTATGTGTACAGGTTAGACAAAGCTCTATATGGTCTAAAGCAGGCTCCTCGTGCCTGGTATGACACTCTTGCTAACTTTCTCCTGAAGAATAAGTATTCAATAGGTAAAATTGACAACACTCTGTTCATCAAGCAAATCTCAGGTAATCTTATTCTTGTTCAAATTTATGTGGATGATATCATTTTTGGTGCCACCGATAAGTCACTGTGTGATGAGTTTACCTCTCTCATGAAAAGCCAATATGAGATGTGTATGATGGGGGAGCTCACCTTTTTCTTAGGACTTCAAGTTAAACAATCTTCAGAATGAATATTTACAAATCAAAGTAAATACATACGTGATCTTCTGAAAAAGGTCAATTTTGAAAACTCCTCCCCCATGAAAACTCCTATGGCACCACCTTTGAAACTCCATGCTGATCCGGATGGTGTATCTGTGGATATCACTAGCTACCGAGGCATGATCGGCTCCCTTCTCTATCTTCCTGCAAGTAGACCAGACATTATGTTTGCTACTTGCCTGTGTGTGCGTTACCAAGCCAATCCGAAAGAATCTCATTTGGTTGCGGTTAAATGCATTTTTCAGTATCTCAAAGGTACCATGAATCTGGGTCTTTGGTATCCCAAAGACTCAGGTTTTGATCTAATGGGGTATTCAGATTCTGATTTTGCAGGCTCTAAGATTGATAGGAAGAGCACAACTGGCAGTTGCCAACTCCGTGGTGGCAAGCTTGTCAGCTGGTCCAGCAAGAAGCAGAACTCAATCTCCACCTCTATTGTTGAGGTTGAGTATGTGGCTGCTGGAAGTTGTTGTGCTCAAATCCTCTGGATGAAGAACCAACTTAGAGACTACAATTAGTTGTACTCCCATATCCCAATTATGTGTGACAACTCAAGTGCGATCGCAATCGCCAACAATCCGGTGTTGCATTTTCGTTCCAAGCACATCGACATCCGGTATCACTTCTCCAAAGGTGATGTCGAACTTCATTTTATTCCTACCGACCTCCAACTGGCGAATCTCTTCACCAAGCCTCTTGACGAAGCTCGGTTTAAGTTTCTCATCGGAGAACTCGGTATGTTAAATGCCGACATTTAAATTTTTTTTTCAAAAAAAAAGAGAGAAATAAAAGAAAAGAAATAAAAAAAACTCTCTCTCTCTAACCCTCCCTCTTTTCGGACCTCCCTCTCTTCCCTCCCCTCTCCTTTCGGTTTCTCTCTCCCTCTCCTCCCCCCCTCTCTCTTCCCTCCACTCTCTCTTCCCTCCCCACCGAATACCTCCCATCTCTCTCCCCTTTTCGGCTCTCTCTCTCCCTCTCCCTACCCCCCACCGAAAATCCCCCTTCCTCCCTCCCTCCTTCAGCTCTCTCTCTCTCCTTCCCCCCTCTCCCACCGAACCACTCTCCTTCTCTTCCTCTCTCCCTCTTTTGGCCCCCCCAATCCACCTTCGGCCCTCACTTCACCTGGGCCGAAGCCTCACCTACCGAAAATCCAAACACCCCTTTCGGTCCAAACCAAAATTCCAACACCCCCTTGAACCATCTTCGGTAGCCCCAAGGCCGAACTCCCACTTGCCGAACACACCTTGTCTTCGGCCCTCGTCTCACCCCCCCTTCGGCTCCTTCGTCTCCGAAATCCACCACACCACCCAACATTTATTTTTTTTCGGTCCTTCTCCAAACCAAACTCCCCCCTCAATTTTTTTCGGCTTCCTCCCCCCACCTTCAAGCCTTCGGACCTCCCTCCCTCTTTCCCCCTTCATTCGGCCTCCCTTCCCATCCCAACCTTCAGCTTCTCTCTCTTTCTCTAACCCCCCTTCGGTTTCTCTCTCTCTCCACCCTTCCCTCTTTTCGGCCCCTCTCTCTCAAACCCCTCTCCCCACCGAATCCCCCCTCCCCTCTCCCCTCTCCTCTCCTCACCGAAACCCCCTCCCCTCTCCGTCCTTCCCTCCCTTCCCCTTCGGTTTCTCCCTTCCCCTCACCTCTATTTTTTTTCGGCTCCCCTCACCCCCAACACTGAACACACCCCCTTATACCAACCACACCCCAACCGAAAATCCACCCTCTTTTTTTTCCTCTAAACCGAAAACACCTCTTCCACTACATTTTTTTAGGCTACCTTCCCCCCCCCCCCCCCCACAACCCATTCGGTCGAATCCCCTCCCCCCCTTTTTTTGTGTTTTGTCCTTTTCCTAACCTACACTCCTTCACTTTTCTTTTTCCAATCTTTCCCTCCTCCCAAGACTTTCCCCTACTCACCCATCCCCTCATTTCCCATATCCTATCTTTCCATAATCTTTTTCTTCCATTCATTTTCCTTCCATTTCTTCCCTTTCCCTTTTCCCCCATTATCTCTTCCCGTTTTTTTCTGTCCCAAAAAAAAAACACACAGAAAAGAGCCTTAAAAAACATGGGCCACTGAATTTATGAGTTCTTCGTGTCTTGTAATTTTTCTGAGTGTCAGTACCATTTTTTTTCTTTGTGTTGGTGTCATCATCAAATAGGGGGAAAAAATTGTTGTGTCACAAATTGATTTGGTGATGACTCTCTTACCAACACTTAGAAACTCAAGAAGACATCTCTCAACAAGGGCTCTCTATCCATCGATCGAGCTCTCAGCCCAGGTATGTTTTCCTTCATAAACTCTCCTGATCTACAATGAGGTGATGCTAGAGTCACTCTGGTGTCCAAGGCTCCCTCATCTGTAGTGGCCCCATCTGCCCCGTCCCAAGTGAAGTCGACTAGCAAAAAAAAATCATCAAAAGCTTTCGGCACCTCCGCACTTGCTTCGATGACCATACGACCGAAAGAACCTTCGGTTGTTACCCTGGTCACATATCTCTCTTCAAACCAGAGGCACTCACCTTATTCCCCTCCCTCTCCTCTCAAGAGGCTGAGGAAGGTTTCAAGGGCCAAACCACCTACTCCACCCACCGGTTCTTCAAAATCGGCAGGTGTTGAAAATTTCTCATCTGGGCCCAGAGACTCTGCTCAACCCAAAGCCACCTCCTTTGTATCCTCACAAAAGGATACAATTGTAAAATCGGGGACCCCTATTATTCCCTCATCAACCTTTTCCTTGGTTGATAAGGATGACTTGGATACCTTCCCAATCCAAGGTGCTTCTTCTCCACCTCACAGCCTATCACCCGGGATTCTTAGTCCCGATGATTCTGCACGATCCAAGGATGAATCTTCCTTTCCAGAAGCAGGTTCGGAGGATCCCGAAAACTTTCTGACTTCTTACTTTCCGACACCGTGAATTAGTTGAGGGGGAGTATGAGTTGAGGGGGAACAACTTACCACTCAAGCTTAAACTCTGTTGAAACTAATTTTGCTATGGACTGTGTGATCAATACCACCTTACATTAGTTGAGGGGGAGTATGAATTGAGGGGTAGCATCCAACCACTCAAATTCAAACAATTTCGACAATTGTCTTATATATCTTTGTATATATTTATTTGCTTTGTCATTCTTTATTCGTTTGTATAGCTATACTTTTTCATTCATTTGTAAATGTCAGATATACCAAAAACAAAAAACAAAAAAAAAACAAAAAGAATAGTCTATGTGAAAAGAACCCAAAAAGAGTAAAAATGGGTCGAATGAATTATTCAGTATACTCTTAATTTTATTCTTTAGTATGGATGTCATCCTCAAATAGGGGGAGATTGTTGGGTCATCTGAAGATTTGAAGATGACCTCATGATATTCCATTTTATATCATCATACTTAGAATATTTTGAGGTTCTTTTAGCAGCTTGATTTCTATACAAATGTTCGGTGAAGTCGAAGATCAGCCGAAGAAGACAAAGAAGGAGAATATCTCTCAAAGCGGATTGAAGATAGACTCCTCAGCCTAAAGCCAAGTATGCCTACTTGATCAACACCATTGGCCAGGATGGTACCGATCTCAGTCTTCAGGAGCCGAAGACCTCTAAGTCTTTCAGGAGCCGAAGACTTCTTCGGAAGCCGAAGATTTCTCAATCTTCGGAAGCCGAAGACTTCTCAATCTTCAGGAGCCGAAGACTTCTTAATCTTCAAGGCCTGAAGATTTCTCTCTTCACATTGTACTTTTCTGACAAAGTATATTTGTGATATCTTGCATTGACGTGGACCTCATCTGAAGATCAGATAAAGTAAGCTTTGTCTTCTACACCATTTTAAGGAAAGGTCTACACCATCCTGCAGGTCAACACTTCAAGCCAAAACACCTCAAGACAAAAGGTACATCATGTACCTAGGGATGAGAATTTAACCCGACCCGTTGGGGAACCCGGTTCACCCGACCCGGACGGGGCCGGGGAAAACCCGGAAAAACGGGGTCGGGGCCGGGGCCGGGGAAAACCCGGTACACTCAAACCGGGGATGGGGCCGGGGCCGGGTAGCCTACCCCCCGACCCGTCGGTACCCGGTAATAATATAGTTATTAATTTTTAATATATATATTTTATATATATATATATATATTAATACTAATGAAAAGAAACACTTTTTCCAAATCTCAATCTCAATCTCTATGTCTCAAATCTCAATCTCTCTGTCTTCACTCTTCTCTCAAATCTCAATCTCTCTGTCTTCACTCTTCACTCTTCGGCCAATCGACCTTCGTCTCCGTCTTCACTCTTCTCTCTGTCTTTGTTCTTCACTCTTCGTCTTCAGGACTGCGACGGTCGACCTGCGTGACTGCGTCTTCCTCGACAGACGACAGCAAGCAGCCAAGCACTACAACTTACCAGCGACCTACTCACCGGCGACCTCCTATTCTGTAAGATTTTCATTACTGTAACTCTGTAAGTGTAAGATTCATGTAAAATGTATCTATAGCATTCGAGATTGGTTTATGTTTTTCTACTCACCGACGGCCTCAATTGGTTTATGTTTTTCTTTTTTGGTTTTTGATAGCATTCGAGATTGTAAATGATATAAAAATGTGGATGTGAATCATGTGATTGCTGTCATCAATGGGTTCTTTTATTTATTTTTTTCTTCTGGTTTTTGGTGTTGGGATTTTAACCGGGGGTTTGACCGGGTATTGACTGGGGGTTTAACCGGGGACGGGTTTTTGATCCCCGTACCCGCCGGGGACCGGGGCCGGGGCCGTGCACACCAAACCGGGGTCGGGGCCGGGTAAGAGGATCCCCGCCCCGTTACCATCCCTACCTGTACCTGGCTGAAGATCTGTGTCCATCCTTTGCTCAACAGGTGTCCCATGCATTTAATGCATGAGGCACTATATATATGGAGGATGCTTCAACATGCAAGATACCCAGTAGAACCAGCTCTACAACCTTCAAGTTCTCTAAGTGCCTGGCAACTTTCTCTCTACGAAGTTCAATTGTTTTCTAAGTGTTTTATAATTGTTCTTCATTCTCTTTGTGTAAGATTGTTTGAATAGTTTTCATCTATTCTCTTCCGCAACAATCAAAAATTTTCTATGTGTAATTCTTGATTTCAAATCAATGAGAATTAAATTAAGTGAAAAACTGTGTGTATTGTATTCAACCCCCCCCCCCCCTCTACAATATTTTTCTTATTTACTTTCTGCTATTTGGGACCAACATACACTTTTAAATGTTTGTCGGGTTTTATGCATCATTCATGAAATGGGATGTTTTACAACGTACTACTTGCACATTTATGTGAGGTACCTGAGATAATGTATATAGTCTCATTTTATGATTTTCATTATTATCAGCAGTTAAACTTGAAAATTCATATTTGAAAATAAATTAGCGTTGAGGACATTTGTCCGGTTTAATAGCCCGTTGTGGAGTTTTGAGTATGATGACGGTTAATGCGCATCACTTGAGAATTACATGTTTTGAGTGCGTTGGTCATTCAGTTGGAGTCATGTACTGTTTTAGACTGTAATACAGTGGATCCATAGGCATATGAGTCGGTCTTTATTATTTAAAAAGGAAAATGGGCTATTATTTACATGTTGGCACCAGAATTAGTTATGAGATTTCGAGGATAATACGGTAAGGGCTCGTGGAGTCCAATACCCGGACCTGCATCCGTGATTTAATTTCTGAGCTTGTTTTTATGGGATAGTCACTTCCCATTTGTAGCTAGTTGAAACATTGGGTCCTCGGAGGCCTCTTGGTACGGTTATGTGGGACCGGATACTAGCCATGGGCCGTAAATGTAATCCTAGTGAATGAGTATGATTAGGTGTAACACCCTCAATTCTGAAAATAGCAACTTAATTAAAAATTTCTAAGTACATCAATAATTACTTTGAACTACAAACATAAATTGAGAATCAACCTCCAAACTTCCATTCATCCTATACATACAATCTATGAAAATAATGAGTGTCACTAAACCCAATAACGATTACTAACTTCAGCCTGCGGAAGGCTTCGCCGACTACTCACTCTTGTAAGGCTAAGGCTCAACTCTTCATATCCTCGCATAACCGAACCCCTGCCAGGAACCTGATGCACATGCCGACAAATAAAAAGGTTAGGCTTAACGCCTAGTGAGCTCAAGAGTTTTAATATGGGTAGATACTTTTAAAAGATAGACTTCTCTTAAAACATGATCTTTCAATTGATGCACTTTAAAACGTAGTAACAACCCTTTTTCAATGTCATGTGCTTTCAAAGATAGACACCTCATTTCAAACATGCTTTATAAATGGATGCATGATATGTATTGAGATTTCAATACATATTACGTATTTTTCTTATCTTTTAGGATTTAAATTTTTCTTTATCCCAAATAATTGAGTCATTTTCTTATCTTATTTTCTATTTTCCTCATTCATGGAGCTAAGTTTATTATTTAACTAATTGTTGCTATTTTGCGTAAAACAACCTAAAATCTTTTGTTTATTGTAATGTCAGGTTAATGCTGGAGCATTGGGGACTGTTTTGGATATGAAGATTGAAGGACACTTTTTTAAGACAAAGAAAATCTTGACTTTTGTTCCTTCCAAATCTTTGTGATATATTAAGAAATCGATTTGTTTTGACTGGAAGTAGATGAATTTGGTTGGACAAAAAATTGGTCATAACTTTAGTTGTTTGTCCTTTATAATATTTTAAGTTTCCTTATTTTACCATTTTGCCATCATGGTTTGGTATAAATAGGAGGTGTGTTCTCTTGTTTTGAGAGATCATCTTTTGGTATTCCATCAGTGGAAGAACTGAAATTGTGAATCTCTCCTTAGAAAGTTTTAATATCAAGTTTTAAATATTTTATAATTCTGGTTCTTCATTATTAGTTGCTGCAGCATTGCTTTTCTTTATATTTCATTATTACTTATTGTCTTTACTTTATGCACTTTACATTTCTGTCATTTAATTTCTTTCATTTACATACTGTCATTTACATTATGTCTTTAATTTATGTCATTTACTTTTCTTGCAATTTATATTACGTAATGAGTAGCTAATTTTATAGTTTGGGTGTGAGACGAAAAGGGAGGTTGTAAACCAAAAACTAGTGGACTTTGTTCTTCAATAACATTGTTCCACTATGTCATTTTAAGTTTTATAAATCCAAAAGCACTTCTTGACGAATTGATCACTTCTTAAAGTGTGAAAGTGCCATGGACTTAGGAATAAGCTATGAAAAAGCACGTCAGTTTGGATGATACGGGAAGTATACTTGGAAGAGTTACTACCAAGGGAACTTGCTATCTTTATTTTTCAAACCGATTGATTTTTGACGGGTTGATCACTAGTCAAAGTGTTAAAGTGTAATGGACTCAGGAATGAGCCACTAAGAACATGTCAACTTAAATGATATGGGAATCGACTCGGAAGGGTGATTTTTAAACAAAGGAATTTGTTTTTCCATATACTTTAAAGAAACCATTTGACACTCACACTGGTCCAGACATTTGCATAGGCATATGTTGATTGAAGGCTAAACAAAAGTGCAATGGTAGATATCCGGAAGGATACTCTTTAAAGTACATGGTGGAACTTGTTGTTGTTGAACTAATGTTATAGCATCCTAATAACATTGGCCTCCAGAATTTGTGTTTACTCCTCACTTTAAGTCTTGCACCCATTCTATCTTTATATATCCTGTTAATCATATCACTGCTAACCAACTCAAACAAAGTCTTCAAACTCGCCATCTGAAGTTAGTTTTTCATCTCGATATCTTGCAACTTAAGATACATATCCCTGTGGAATACGATACTTGGTTCTTACCATTTTATTACTTGAAAAGACGATATTGGATCTCATTGTATATTTGCTTTGAGGTTCAATTATCACATGTCTAGAGGTGTGCAAACATCCGTATCAAGTTTTTGGCGCCGTTGCCGGGGATAGGCGTAAATATATTGTTGTTGAGAGATTGAGTTTTGTTAAGCTAATTTTTCTACCATCTTTGTTGCTTGTCATACGTCTCCATGTATGTCCGAGTAACAAATCTTTGAGTTTTTTTTTCTGTGAATTTGGATTCCATGGGACATTCGTTTGGTCCGTATGAAACTATTTTCTGTGACTATTGTGGCGGAAATCATTTATCGTATAATTGTCCTTCGAACCCCGAATCCCATTATTTCATGGAATATAGTAATTGGGATACCTCACACTTTAATGGTTACAATCAATCATGGGAGGATCATCCTAATTTGTTTTTAAGTGGTCAAGCTCATGGCACGTTCACATCACCAATACCTCCCTACCAAGATTGGAGTAACACTTACTCGAATACTTTTGACCAATCTTGGGAGGAACAAGTTGATTTTTCTGAAAGTTTTCAAGGGGATGATTTTAACAACTCATTTTTATCCCCTACACCTTCTTTAGAACAAACTGAAAACTTTGAATCTCTCAAAACTTTGATGAATGATTTCTTACAGAACATAAATGGAGTTGTTATTAACATAACGACATGAGAGATCATTAGTAAGCGTAATAGACAAATCCAAAATCCTATACCAAGTGAGATTGAAAAATTTGAGAGTATTGGTAAGGATAAGGATGATGTCAATACTTTGGAAAATAGTCAAGAGATAGAGAGTTCCGAAGAAGCATCTAAGCATTTGAGCAACCCCTCTTCACTTCAAAATAGTGAAGAGGTGCAACAAAATGCCAAGATTGTCATTAACCCATGCTTTGAATCTGTGCAGAATAACCATATTATTGCAGATGCTGCAGTACCTTTGCAGCAAAGTTGTGCAGAAGGTCTTCAAGTTGTTCTGAAAAGGGGACGTGACGATCAATTCAAGGGTTCAGGAAGCTTCATAAAATCAAGTTCTATTGTTGGTGAGGTCATGATGGGATGAAATATTCCCCCATATATGCCATTGAATTCTTGTGCCGTGATCAAGGAGTGAAGGAAGTGATAAGGGAAGTATATAAACATAAGTGGAAAGAGAAACACCAAAATGAGTTGGTGAGGATCGTTCAGGCTGAGGAGCATACTGATGTGCTCCAACAAATTCCACCATTCCTCAATAAGTTGTCAACAAGTGATCCATCAGCTGAAGAAGGAGAGCACCTTACTAAAAAAAATGCAGAGCTTGGTACCGCAACATGCAACATCATCCGCAGATGGCATCACGAACCCTACTCCTCATGAGTAGGCCAGGTTTACTCGTTTTCCTTAGTCTCCATGTTTTACATTTCAGTTTTTGAGTCTGGGATAAATTTTTCGTTTTTAGGTTTCTTTTATTTGCAAGATTGCATGTGTAGAATGTTAATATCTTTTGAGTACATAGCCCTAATAATTCCATAGTTGCATGACATTCGCCTAGTATTGGGTTCTTGCTAGAACTAGAATTACTGTTTTTGGGACACAATTTGACTTACACATACTTCACATATTTAGGGGATGATCTAGGCTTTCTTTTCATACACCATTTTAGCTACTTGTAACCTTTTTAAACACAATCATATGCTTTCATTCTCAGACAATGAGGACATTGTCAACTTCTAAGTTTGAGGTTGAGGGGGTTACAAGTTACCCAAAATGGGAAATGCATGTTAATACAAAAGAGCAAAGCTCTCATATGACAAGAACACCACAAATACCCCATAGGGGTAAAGGTGCACAAAAATTGAAAAAAATACCCCATAGGGGTAAAAGAGCACAAGTGCCAAAAATTGAACATTTTGGTGAATATTGATGTGAGAAAAGGCTTGGTGAGAAAAGATATGCCATAAAAAGAGTGACCCTACAAGCCCTAGTGATCCTAAATGAAGTTTGTGTAATGGTTGACAAAGAAAAGAGTTTTGCTAGCATATGGTCCATACGCATAACTTGGTTATGAAGGTCTCATTTTGGATTTATGAAAGGCTATGAATTGTATGTGATATACTCTACACATTGTGCGCACGTATTGCTATTATCTTGCAATCGTTTCAACTTTGAGTCATTTTCTTAGTTTATTTTTATTGCTTGAGGACAAGCAAAACTTTAAGTTTGAGGTTGTGATATGTATTGAGATTTCAATACATATTGCGTATTTTTCTTATCTTTTAGGATTTAAATTTTTCTTTATCCCAAATAATTGAGTCATTTTCTTATCTTATTATCTATTTTCCTCATTCATGGAGCTAAGTTTATTATTTAACTAATTGTTGCTATTTTGCGTAAAACAACCTAAAATCTTTTGTTTATTGTAATGCCAGGTTAATGCTAGAGCATTGGGGACTGTTTTGGATATGAAACTTGAATGACACTTTTTGAAGACAAAGGAAATCTTGACTTTTGTTCCTTCCAAATCTTTGTGATATATTAAGAAATCGATTTGTTTTGACTGGAAGTAGATGAATTTGGTTGGACAAAAAATTGGTCATAACTTTAGTTGTTTGTCCTTTATAATATTTTATGTTTCCTTATTTTACCATTTTGCCATCATGGTTTGGTATAAATAGGAGGTGTGTTCTCTTGTTTTGAGAGATCATCTTTTGGTATTCCATCAGTGGAAGAACTAAAATTGTGAATCTCTACTTAGAAAGTTTTAATATCAAGTTTTAAATATTTTATAATTCTTGTTCTTCATTA
Organism: Arctium minus; assembly: GCA_954870635.1. Taxonomy (NCBI): domain Eukaryota; kingdom Viridiplantae; phylum Streptophyta; class Magnoliopsida; order Asterales; family Asteraceae; genus Arctium; species Arctium minus. Next base: position 77,095,033 of record OX941093.1, on the reverse strand, counting down.
TTAGTTGCTGCAGCATTGCTTTTCTTTATATTTTATTATTACTTATTGTCTTTACTTTATGCACTTTACATTTCTGTCATTTAATTTCTTTCATTTACATACCGTCATTTACATTATGTCTTTAATTTATGTCATTTACTTTTCTTGCAATTTATATTACGTAATGAGTAGCTAATTTTATAGTTTGGGTGTGAGACGAAAAGGGAGGTTGTAAACCAAAAACTAGTGGACTTTGTTCTTCAATAACATTGTTCCACTATGTCATTTTAAGTTTTATAAATCCAAAAGCACTTCTTGACGAATTGATCACTTCTTAAAGTGTGAAAGTGCCATGGACTTAGGAATAAGCCATGAAAAAGCACGTCAGTTTGGATGATATGGGAAGTATACTTGGAAGAGTTACTACCAAGGGAACTTGCTATCTTTATTTTTCAAACCGATTGATTTTTGACGGGTTGATCACTAGTCAAAGTGTTAAAGTGTAATGGACTCAGGAATGAGCCACTAAGAACACGTCAACTTAAATGATATGGGAATCGACTCGGAAGGGTGATTTTTAAACAAAGGCATTTGTTTTTCCATATACTTTAAAGAAACCATTTGACACTCACACTGGTCCAGACATTTGCATAGGCATATGTTGATTGAAGGCTAAACAAAAGTGCAATGGTAGATATCCGGAAGGATACTCTTTAAAGTACATGGTGGAACTTGTTGTTGCTGAACTAATGTTATAGCATCCTAATAACATTGACCTCCAGAATTTGTGTTTACTCCTCACTTTAAGTCTTGCACTCATTCTATCTTTATATATCCTGTTAATCATATCACTGCTAACCAACTCAAACAAAGTCTTCAAACTCGCCATCTGAAGTTAGTTTTTCATCTCGAGATCTTGCAACTTAAGATACATATCCCTGTGGAATACGATACTTGGTTCTTACCATTTTATTACTTGAAAAGACGATATTGGATCTCATTGTATACTTGCTTTGAGGTTCAATTATCACATGTCTAGAGGTGTGCAAACATCCGTATCAATGCAACTTGGACTAACTCGAAACATGAAACGTTAGTAAACCATGCATACCATACGTCCGAAAACATGGACACTAGGTCCAATACTCACGCGACCATATCAAAGGGAATCGAATTACCCAAAACACGGGGATGACATATTTCATTCAAACCTTAATATACGAGGAGGAAGGTCCAATATTAAGGTCCTAATTCATTGTCGACCATATATAACAAATGACACTAAAGTAAAACATCTTTATATTTAAATTGTTGATAGCCGACAACGGGGGATACCCGTATCCGTTGTGAGTGGAGGAAACACAAAAGTATACCGCCCATACAACGTTAATCGTATGACACCTCCCGACATCACAGCCAGGTGTCCCTACGACTTCTTTACAAGTATCACCTCAAGTCAGTTGACCTTGTTGACCTATCCGAAGAACTTTCACTCAAAAGTCCCGGAGCACTTAAAGACTACCTGTCCCAAGCATTACTTCAAGTGGCGGAGGTCCTAGTGCCTACCGTCCCGGCAGCACTGACAGACTCAACCCTCCTGACGATCATTTGTAAAGTTTCGGTCATAAAACATGAGCCCCGGAGTCCAACCCCGTGCCACTCAATTGACCATCAAAACAGACTGACTTACGTGCCTATGGATCCAATGCAACACAGTCTAACATTACATGTCTATCCCGAAATGACCAACGCACTCGAACATGTAACCAACGTCAAAATGCAATAAAATACATTAGTACGTACGTCATAACTGGGCTCTACATCGAGCCATTAAAACCGGACAAATGTCCTCAAGCCCCTTTTAAGCCATCACCGAGCTAAAATGCTCAAAATCCATTTGACCAATAATCACCGGTCCCCCAAATAATGAAATGTCTTTAAACAACGTTTATGAAGACACATATCTCAAAGACGAGATTACCCCAAAACTCCACACGAGATGGGACTAAAGATTTTCCAAAGGGTTTTATGAATGCAAATGTACCCAAAATACATATAACATGAAATGGACTCCATTTGTACAAAATCATCAAAGATGCATAAATCATGAGAATAGCTTTTACTTGTACAAAATCACCATGAATATGAAAACCATGCTATTTACTCGTTAGAACCTTCGAAACCCAAAGATGAGCATTTTAAAAGGTTAACACAACCCAAGTTTACCAAATATGAAAACTTATCAAAATACTCACACATTGATAAATAACCAAGTAAAACATATTTTTACTTCAAAATACATATTTTGGCATGTACAACGTTTTAACAAATCAACTTGAACTCACCTTGCTAGATTTAGACTAAATCTAGGTTTTACCCAACGAACTCTTTTGAAGGCCAATTGAATCCTCAAGCCGAAAGCTTCCAAAATCTAGATCCATACATACCAAACCATTAATACCCATAACTAACCATTAAAAACATTCTCTGAACATCATATACCAAAATCCCAAACAAGATCAAAACCCTAATTTCTCAAATACCATCAAATCCGAGATTTAAGAATTCAAACACTATGAAATCATCAATGGAGCATTTATAACTCTATTACAAGAAAACTTACCACTAAGGGTGATGATACTTCTGAGGGCACCCAATCCAACTCTTCAACCCGAACTCCCAACCGATGAGTTTGATGAGGAAGATGAAGATGGGGGTTTTGTGGTTCAAGATCCCAACTGGCTAGATGATGAAGAATCATGGTGTTTGAGGAGGAGAAACCCTCAAAATAGGTTAGGGTTCGACTTTGAGATTTGGGAGAGAAAAGGGGAGAGGATTTAGGGTTTGGGATTGTGAGAAATGAGGATAAATGGCTGAAAATCGGCTTTTAGTTCAACCAGTGCGTTACGCGGGTTATGTCACGACCTTAAGTCGCGGCATAAGTCGCCCGTTTCCCCAAACTCACTTCCAGTGAGTTAAGAGGCTTTTGTCGCGACCCCAAGTCGCGCCACAACTCGCGGCAGTCCAAAACTCTATTTTCTCGTCTGATTCGACCCTCGATGTAACACCCTAAAAATAGGGATAACAAAAATCCGGAAAACGGACATGAGGTATGTTAAAATTGCCATAGCAAGAGCCTCCCAAAAATGGGGAATATATATTTAAATAACCTGTTTAATTACAATTGTAATTTAACGGACAACTAACAACAACCAACTAATCTAATTTCTACGTCTAGAAAAGAGATTACAAAAAGGGTTGTCATCTATAGACCAAAACGGTCTATATCCAAAAGTATAACGCGTCCATGTGCAATTCCCCAAGCTCCCACCCCAAAGCAACTAAGCCTGCTTAAGACCACCGCCGCTAGAACCTGAGATACACATCGACACCAAACAAGTGTTAGGTCAAAAAGCCTAGTGAGTTGAACAATAATAAGCATGCATGAGCAGTCATATTACTTATCAGCAATTAACCATAGTTCAACAAATGTGGAGTCAATAGGGGAGACCCATAGCACCAATCAAGTCCCACCCAATAGTCGATATACCTTGATGCCCTTAACAAGGAATACCCCAAAGGCCCGGCCCACCCGCAGACTATCGCTCAGAAAATTCCCCGAGTGGCGGAGGTCTAGGCACATACCATCACAGTGGCGCCCAAGACTATATCCTCCTAGTGTACTGACTTGGTTCGTCCACATAACATTTATAAGGGGTCCTTTAGATATATTTCAATCCACATAATTCAATACCAACTACGGGTATAATATTACCACCTTATCCTCATGATGTCTAACAAAAGACCCAATGTAAACCATGCTCATTATGCATATAAACATATCACTTTAGTAGTGTTCCAACTAGAATTATCACCATGCCCATATATGCATACATTTAACACATCAAGGTACTCACATTATGTATCTATGAGACAATTCCCAAATAATGATACATATAACAATAATCATGGCAAACCATCCATATATATATATACATCTTCCAACTATTTTCATGAAAGAATCCCCAAACATATGAACATATAGAAATAAAGGTAGCAAATAGGATATTATGATGTGTATCTAGTTTTAACAAATGTTTAGTAAACTCACAATCTAGGTTTTTGATCAAAACCTAGAAAAGATGAAACCCTAAAAGTTGAGGAAGATGAGACTTGAAGATGAGGAACGAGAATCTTGATGAACACTTCAAGGAAACACTTGAAAGCTTGGATGACCACTTTAATGCTTCCAACAACCCAAACCCTAGCAATAAGTGTGTGTGTGTTTGAGAAGCTCAAAAATCGCCCAAAAGGAGGCTCTCCCGTTTTCAAAATGATAAGTGTGGTAAATGAGGGTTGAAAGGGTTTTAATCAATGAAGTCTGCTCTCCGCGGGCGACCATGCCCCGGCGACAATGCCCATGGGCATTTTCGCGTGTCATAGTCGCACCTAGACACGAGGTCTCGGTACATCCCATGCGACATTGACACGACGACATTGCCCGTGTCATTGTCGCGTGTCATAGTCGCTGAACTCCCCCACCCTACGGTACACTCCCCGCGACCTTGACACGGCGACAGTGACCATGTCATAGTCGCCTGTCATTGTCGCGCCACACCCCAAACGTTCCGAATTTTGACCTGATTCAACAACTAACACGAGAGTTGAACAATTAAGGACGGTAAGTCAGATTATACGACATTTCAACATACCAACTATCATAAAACGCATACAAAGGCTCATATACTCACATAGGTACATTTAATGCATTTAAAAAGAATAAATACTTACCTTGAGAATTTCCGGGTGTTACAATCCTCCCCACCTAATTGGGATTTCGTCCCCGAAATCTTACACTAGATTAAATAAGTGAGGGTAACGCTTCTTCATATCATCCTCGGATTCCCAGGTAATGTTAGCACCCCGATGGTGCTTCCATTGGACTTTAACCATAACCACGTCTTTATGTCGCAACTTCTTCACTTTCGATTCCAGAATTGACTCCGGCTCCTCCACACATCGATTTCCATTGTCTACCCGAATTTCCGACAAAGGAATCACGCTTTCCTCTTCGGCTAGGCACTTCCGAAGGTAGCACACGTGGAACGTAGGGTGTATCCCATCCATTTCCGGCGGTAAATCTAACCGGTAGGCTTGCAAACCAATCTTCTCCAAAACAACGAACGGTCCAAGGAAACGAGGGTTAAGCTTCCCACGTTTCCCGAAACGTATGATCCCCTTCCACGGGGACACCTTCAGCATGACCCGGTCGCCCACTTGAAACTCAACCGGCCTCCTTTTCTTGTCCGCATAACTCTTTTGTCGGTTTTGTGCCGCCTTTAGCCTTTCTCGGATCTCTTTCACCTTGTCGACCGTCTCTTGAACGATTTCCGGCCCGGCGAATTGCTTTTCGCCTGCTTCTAACCAACAAACCGGGGTTCTGCACTTCTGTCCATACAAAGCCTCGAACGGTGCCATTCCGATACTAGAATGGTAACTGTTGTTGTACGCGAATTCTACTAGAGGTAGATGTGAATCCCAACTTCCCCCGAAGTCTATTACACACGACCTCAACATATCTTCTAGAGTCTGGATTGTCCTCTCGCTTTGACCATCCGTTTGAGGATGATACGCCGTGCTCAAATTCAGTCGAGTACCCAACTCCTTTTGCAAACTAGCCCAAAAGTTCGAAGTGAATCGGCTATCCCGATCCGATACTACAGATCGCGGAACTCCATGCCTCGACACAACCTCGTCGATGTAAAGCTTGGCCAACTTCTCCATTGGCAAAGTCTCCCTCATTGCAAGGAAATGCGCGCTCTTGGTTAGCCGATCAACGACTACCCAGATTGTATCATGGCCTCGCAAGGTCCTCGGTAGCTTTGTCACGAAATCCATGGTGATGTTGTCCCACTTCCACTCGGGAATGGACAACGGTTGCAAACTTCCATATGGCCTTTGATGTTCCGGCTTGACTTGAAGGCATGTGACACACTTCTCCACATAACTTGCCACATCTAACTTCATCACCGACCACCAATAATTTAAATTTAAGTCTCTATACATCTCGGTGCTACCGGGGTGTATAGAATATTTCGACTTGTGTGCTTCCTCGAGAAGCAAGCCACGATTTCCCCCAATCTTCGGCACCCAAATTCGCCCTTGGAAGAGTTTGAGTCCACAATTATCTTCTGTTAAGAGTTCCTTTTGCTTGGTCATAACCTCGACCTTGAGGTTCTCTTCTTTAAGTGCTTCCACTTGACTTGCCTTAATGCTTTCCAACAAACTCGTGACCACATCGATCCTTGTAAGGGACATTTTGACACCATCGCCATGATTCCTTCGGCTCAATGCATCCGCCACCACATTAGCCTTACCGGGATGATAGAGTAGGTCGCAATCGTAATCCTTTAGAAGTTCAAGCCATCTTCTTTGCCGCATGTTGAGTTCTTTTTGATCGAAGATGTACTTGAGACTCTTGTGATCCGTGAAGAGAGTACACTTCGTCCCGTACAAGTAATGTCGCCACAACTTTAACGCGAAAAATACCGCCGCCAACTCCAAGTCATGAGTCGGATAGTTCTTCTCATGATCCTTTAATTGTCGCGACGCGTAGGCTATTACCTTCCCCCTTTGCATTAGTACGCACCCAAGTCCCATCTTGGAAGCGTCACTATATACCACAAAGTCTTCCGATCCATCGGGTAAGGACAAGATCGGGGCTTCACACAACTTCCTCTTGAGCGTCTGAAACGCTTGCTCTTGTGCATCGATCCAAAGAAACTTGACGTTCTTCCTTGTAAGAGAAGTGAGCGGTGTAGCCGTCTTTGAGAAATCCTGAATGAAACGTCGGTAGTAACCCGCTAAACCCAAGAAGTTTCGGATTTCCATCGGACTTGTTGGGGGTTCCCAACTCATCATTGCTTCGATCTTTGTCGGGTCCACTTTTACCCCGTCCTTTGATACCACATGCCCCAAGAATTGCACTTCTTGAAGCCAAAATTCGCACTTCGAGAATTTCGCAAACAGTTTCTCCCTTCTTAGAACTTCTAAAACTTCCCGTAAGTGTCTTCCATGTTCAGACTCATCCCTTGAATATATTAAAATATCGTCAATGAAGACGATCACGGATTTATCCAAAAATGGGCGACACACACGGTTCATCAAATCCATGAATACGGCCGGAGCGTTAGTTAAGCCAAACGGCATCACCAAGAACTCATAATGATCGTATCTCGTTCGGAAAGTCGTCTTCGGAATATCTTCGTTCTTCACTCTCACTTGATGATAACCGGACCGAAGGTCAATCTTCGAGAAACATCCTGCCCCTTGGAGTTGATAAAAAAGATCGTCGATGCGAGGTAGAGGGTACTTGTTCTTCACCGTGACTTTGTTTAACTCCCGATAATCTATGTACATCCTCATGGATCCATCTTTCTTCTTTACGAACAAAACCGGTGCTCCCCAAGGTGACGAACTTGGTCGAATGAAGCCCTTCTCCAACAATTCTTGAAGTTGCGTCATCATCTCCTTCATTTCTGTTGGTGCCAAACGATATGGAGCACGAGCTATCGGAGTCGCTCCCGGTGTGAGTTCAATCTGAAACTCCACTTGTCGCTCTGGTGGTAATCCGGGTAAGTCTTTCGGAAAGACGTCCGGATAATCCCGTACCACATCCACATCTTCTACCGACTTCTTTTCTTTCTTAGCGTCCACAACGTAGGCCAAGTACGAAGGGTAACCCTTCGCTAAGAACTTGCGAGCCTTTAGAGATGAGATAATAGGATTACTTCTCTTTCCTCTTTCCCCGTAAATGGTTACCACACCATTTTCCGGCAATGGTACTTGGATCATCTTTTTGGAGCAAAAGATGTCCGCCTTATGCCTCACTAACCAATCCATGCCTATGACTACATCAAACCCTCCTATAGCTATATGTAGTAAATCTACTCCGAAAGAAATTCCGTCGATCTTTAGAGTGCAATCACAAAAACGGTCACGAATGATCACTTGATCCCCATTAGCTATTTCTACTACTAACGCATCGGGAAGAACACTAATAGGAGTGGTGAATCGTTTACAGAAAGCATCTGACACAAAAGAACACGTAGCACCCGAATCAAACAAGACACGAGCAGGCATTGAGTTTACTAGAAACGTACCCGAAACGACATCTGCGATCTCCTTTGCCTCCTCGGTAGTCATCTGGAAAGCTAGACTCGGTGCCCGGGATGGTTGTTCGACCCTAGCCGTCGAACACACAAAACTTCCACCACCTCCTCTAACCAACCTTGGACACTCTCGCTTCATGTGCCCCGACTCTTCGCATTCATAACATACCGCCCCACGGAGGGAACACTCTCGAGTTGTGTGGTTTTTCTTACCACACTTGCTACACCCAGCTGGACCGGAGAGAGTCCTTGTAGCGCACGACCCCGAGTGCTTTGACCTGCACTTGTGGCACCACCGATCTTCACGGCGTTGATCACCCGATATCCCGCTTACAAAGGGTCTAGATTGACGAACGGGCCTAGATGGCCCCTCCCATTTCCGTTTCTCACCAACGTATCTCTTCTCATCCCTTTCCGAATTGATGTCGTCCTCAATGAGTAAGGACTTCTCGATGACCTCTTGTAGAGTCGAACACTTACCATTTATTATATCCGTTCGCATTCCGGCCGGTAAACCCTGTTGATACGCTTTCATCTTTGACTTTTCGTCGGGGACTAGATGTCCCACCAAGTTTAGCTTCTCCAAGAAGAGCTTGGAGTAGCCAACAATCGACATATTCCCCTTCTTCAGATCTCGGAACTCTCGTTCCAACTTGTCCAACGACCGCTCGCTGCAGTATTTGTCCATGATCTTCTCCTTGAACACCGTCCAAGTTAGCTTAGCCATAACTTCCGGGGTGAGGGCGGATCGGGTGAGGTTCCACCAAATCAGAGCCTCTCCCCGAAGTAGCTGAGAAGCAAACTTGACCCGTTGAGAAGGATCGCATTCACTGGACTCGAAGGCCATCTCTAATTCCTTAAGCCAGTACATACAAGTAACCGGGTTGTCTGAACCCGCAAACTCCTTAGGGTGACACCCCAAAAACGTCTTGTAGGTACACCCTTTGATCTTTGATCTGATTCCCTCAGCGGATGGTTCTTCAACCGTTACCACATTCGGTCCACCCGACCCCACAATAATGTTCTCAGCCATAGTCTCGGGTTGACGGTTACTAACATCTCGATCCTCTAGAAGTTTCATGAAGAACTCTTGCTGTTGGGTCATGGACGAAGTCATGGCCAACTGTTGTTGAGCCAAAGCCGCATTCATGGCCAACATCATGCTATCCCAAAGCCGGGTCTCCATGGTAACTTCCTCCATGATGGTGTCACCTGTGTTGAGGTTCCGGCGTGGAATGTGCTCAGGCCCTCCTGCCAAGATTCTGGGTATGGGAATGTCATCGGAGGTTGCCCCCACCGGGGGTCATATTGCTGCAGATTCCACTTCTGGTTGCCCTTCTGGCATGTCCGGTAATCTACTTCGAGTGTTTACCATTAAAATCTGTCATGCACGTACGAGAAATAGATTGAGAAAAGACTAAGCGAGTTAAACTCATTGTACGTACTACTACCTTCATCAATTATCATAATAATAGTAGACCAAGTATGCTCACGTAACAATGCATTCATAATAGCAGTAGCTAAGTGAAATTATGAATGAACCATACACAAGTATTTTGGTCACCATCATCACAACTTTCAATTACAGTAATTTCGTAGTCCTAACGCTCTCCCCACCTAGGATTCCTACCCCAAGTGGACAGTGAAGTCATAAAGTCTAAAGCTTAAGTCTAGATATGCTAAACAATACCTAGTTCACTTAAACTAAAGCTCTGATACCAACTTGTAACACCCTAAAAATAGGGATAACAAAAATCCGGAAAACGGACATGAGGTATGCTAAAATTTCCATAGCAAGAGCCTCCCAAAAATGGGGAATATATATTTAAATAACCTGTTTAATTACAATTGTAATTTAACGGACAATTAACAACAACCAACTAATCTAATTTCTACGTCTAGAAAAGAGATTACAAAAAGGGTTGTCATCTATAGACCCAAACGGTCTATATCCAAAAGTATAACGCGTCCATGTGCAATTCCCCAAGCTCCCACCCCAAAGCAACTAAGCCTGCTTAAGACCACCGCCGCTAGAACCTGAGATACACATCGACACCAAACAAGTGTTAGGCCAAAAAGCCTAGTGAGCTGAACAATAATAAGCATGCATGAGCAGTCATATTACTTATCAGCAATTAACCATAGTTCAACAAATGTGGAGTCAATATGGGAGACCCATAGCACCAATCAAGTCCCACCCAAGAGTCGATATACCTTGATGCCCTTAACAAGGAACACCCCAAAGGCCCGACCCACCCGAAGACTATCGCTCAGAAAATTCCCCGAGTGGCGGAGGTCTAGGCACATATCATCACAGTGGCGCCCAAGACTATATCCTCCTAGTGTACTTACTTGGTTCGTCCACATAAAATTTATAAGGGGTCATTTAGATATATTTCAATCCACATAATTCAATACCAACTACGGGTATAATATTACCACCTTATCCTCATGATGTCTAACAAAAGACCCAATGTAAACCATGCTCATTATGCATATAAACATATCACTTTAGTAGTGTTCCAACTAGAATTATCACCATGCCCATATATGCATACATTTAACACATCAAGGTACTCACATTATGTATCTATGAGACAATTCCCAAATAATGATACATATAACAATAATCATGGCAAACCATCCATATATATATATACATCTTCCAACTATTTTCATGAAGGAATCCCCAAACATATGAACATATAGAAATAAAGTAGCAAATAGGATATTATGATGTGTATCTAGTTTTAACAAATGTTTAGTAAACTCACAATCTAGGTTTTTGATCAAAACCTAGAAAAGATGAAACCCTAAAAGTTGAGGAAGATGAGACTTGAAGATGAGGAACGAGAATCTTGATGAACACTTCAAGGAAACACTTGAAAGCTTGGATGACCACTTTAATGCTTCCAACAACCCAAACCCTAGCAATAAGTGTGTGTGTGTTTGAGAAGCTCAAAAATCGCCCAAAAGGAGGCTCTCCCGTTTTCAAAATGATAAGTGTGGTAAATGAGGGTTGAAAGGGTTTTAATCAATGAAGTCTGCTCTCCGCGGGCGACCATGCCCCGGCGACAATGCCCATGGGCATTGTCGGTGTCATAGTCGCACCTAGACACGAGGTCTCGGTACATCCCATGCGACATTGACACGGCGACATTGCCCGTGTCATTGTCGCGTGTCATAGTCGCTGAACTCCCCCACCCTATGGTACACTCCCCGCGACCTTGACACGGCGACAGTGACCATGTCATAGTCGTCTGTCATTGTCGCGCCACACCCCAAACGTTTCGAATTTTGACCTGATTCAACAACTAACGCGAGAGTTTAACAATTAAGGACGGTAAGTCAGATTATACGACATTTCAACATACCAACTATCATAAAACGCATACAAAGGCTCGTATACTCACATAGGTACATTTAATGCATTTAAAAGGAATAAATACTTACCTTGAGAATTTCCGGGTGTTACACTTGATGATTCCATAGTAAAACGCATATGATTTCTCGACGCCTTTTCGTCCCAATAGACAAACGACTCCCAAATTATTACTAAGGCAATCTCCAATTTACGGGTGTCACATTAGGAATCCTCGGGTGCCCCCCATCTTAGTACGAGTCGGCGAGCTCGTGACTATGGGTTCCTAATGTGGTGAGCTCAATAACTTGGAATGTGACCTACTTTTGTGTTCCGCCACTAGCCTTGGAATTTGGGACTCCCCTGTCAACGAGAGGTGTTGTTTTGGGGTATTTAGTTTTATTCTTGTTTTCGGTGACGCCTTGAGTTCGAGTTATGTCCCTTATGCTATAATTTTGGAGACCTGAGTTTACTCATATTTTGGTCGTTTGTTTTATAAAGTTTACTCAAATATCATTATTCGAGCATTACCATTATCCTCGTTTGAGTAAGTGTTGGATTGCATTATTTCATGAAAGAATGTTTTGGCGTTGAGGCGTCCATCTATAAAATGCATATTATTAGTAAATGAGTTGTTCTCTTATTTTAAAGTAAATCATTTTAAAGGATCATGATTATAAGTTACAATACTTCCATTTTACGTTTTCCTTTATAATCATGTTATAAAACTTTTGAACTCACTAGGTGTTAGCCTAACATTTTTAATTGTCGGCATGTGCATCATGTTCCATTTCAGGTTTAGTTCTAGCGACGTTGTGAAGTGATGAGTGCTAGTTGTGTGCTCGAAGAGGTGATTAGTTTGATGAATGTCTTCTGTGCTTATATTGGAGATAGCAATTGTTATTGGGTTATAGTAACACTCGACTGTAGTTAGTCTTTATGTAAGACTTTAATTATTTGTTGATGGTTCAACCTAGAAATATATTTCAATTATGGACCGGTAGTAAGAGATTTTATTATCCTTTAAGGTATTGTTGAAAGTTTTTAATGAGTCGCTTTTTCCAAATTTGAGGGTGTTACAATATAATACAGGCATAATAAAATGGACAATGTCTTTTATTTATTTATTGATTTCATTAAACATGATTTGTTTTTGGGCAATCACTAATCGTATGTATGTATGTATGTATGTATGTTGGGGCTTAATCATTTAAGAATCCATTGTGATAATTGTGAGATCTATTATCATAAAGCATTGTTCCATATGATTTTTTTCCCATCTAATACTACAATTTAATAACACATTGATTAACATATATTTGTTTCACAATGTTTTGTTTCATATGTATTTGGTTTATAATATGAAAGTTTTTAATTATATTTTTTTTGTTTCACAAACATTTTAAAAATGTTCATATCATGAAACACACACACATATATATATGAAACAAACACATTGTGAAAAAAATATATCTTAATCAACACACTAAATTGAAGGCGTCGATAAAAAAATCATCTAAAATAGCACATTGTGTACTGATTCTCAAAATGTCTCACTTCCACTCATTTACCAATATAATTTCGAATACTTGAATGGCCGACTCCTTTTTTTTTATCTTTTAATTAAAAGAAAAGAATATTTTATTGTGATAAAGAAACTGAAATTATATATCGCTACTCGCTAGTTTAATTGTTATGTTCTATAACATTTAATAGTTATTATCACAATTTTATGATTTTTCAAATGAAACGCCTACTAGTATAACTTATGAAGTTGACAAATATAATAAAAATACAATCAAATATAAAATAAAATTAACATATGTGAAGGCGAATGATCACAAGAGAGTTGAGTTAACGGTGAGAAGTAGATCTGAACCGTTGATCTCTTTTACTCTCAAGCCATCTCATGCTGTGGCTTAGAAGAAAATTGTACAGATGCACTTCATCTCATCCTAACGTGTGTCAATTTCTTATCAATAACTGCTTATCATACTTTTCTGACCGTCAACTCAACTTTTTATCGGAACGCAGCCAACCCATATCGATGAATTACTTTGTTACCAAATTACTTTCACAACCCCCAAATGCGAACTTTTCTGGTGGGAATTGTTTCTGGTGGGAAATCGACAAAATTGTGTTGTTCAAATTTGGAAACCCTAAACCCCCAAATGCAAATTTTTCTGGTGAAAACTCCATGGATCACGGTGGTGATATGCCACCACGCTGATCACCGGAGCTACCACACAATGATGGTGACTGTAATGGAAGCTTACACAGGCCAATGCGGTGAAGATGGAGGGTTTTAGTAATGGGAAATTGTTTCGTAGCTCCCCAAATTTAGGTGAAGACTCATGCTCCATAAAACCTGGTAATCGTTGATTTATTACCCAATCTTCCGGATCACCACATGACCATTTCGTACATTTCATTTCAGTCGAACAATTTCCCCCTTCTCTCTCTCTCCCTCTTCAATCAAACACTAATTTTTCAAACAAATTACACATTCTGTGTATAGGTGCTATTCTGTGAACAAATTCATGCTGATCCTTGTGTTAATCAAAGGTTATCTGGTGGTGTAACCCATCATTACTTGTTCGTATTCGTTTTCACCCATACAGGTATCCTGATTAGGGCTTTATCCAATCGACATCTTTTGAGGTTATCTTATTTGTTATCATTTTCCATATCGGGTGTTTTTTACGTGACTAATTGTTTGTAGCCATTGATAAAATCTAGTGCGTATTTCAAAGATTAGAACCTTTTTTTTTAACCCAAATTTGTCTGGAGCTTGTTAAAAAATTTCAGTTTTAAGGTCATTTTTCTGAACAATGTTGCTCCTTTATGCTGCCTTTTCATATTTATTGATAAAATTCTGTGGGTATTTTAAAGATTGAATATTTTTTTAATTATCTTTTCAACGTATACAAGTTTGTCTTCTGCTTCTTAAATGATTTTATACAAATGGCCATTTTTCTAAACAATTTTGGTACCTTGTTTCTCATTTAATTGGATTTGTATCTACTGATAGCATCTTGTGGGTGTTCTTAAAGATTGCACATTCTTCTCAGATTCAGAGACAACATGGGTGATGATAAAAATGAAGGGAAAGATGGAAAGAATGACGAAAAGAAAGACGATGCCTCCGAATCTGGAGGGGTTCTCAGCAGAGAGGCAAGTGAAAGCTCCATATATGCGACTGAGGATGATGAAGATGCCCAAATACAGTTGGGTCCCAAGATAAGCATCAAAGAGCATCTTGAGAAGGATAAGGTTCTTAGCTTCTTGTCCCAAAAAAATATTATATTTTGATTTTATGTTGTTTTTTATGCATTTCTTGATTATATGTGTTGTTGGTTCAGGATGATGAGAGCTTGAGGAGGTGGAAGGAGCAGCTGCTTGGAAGTGTTGATGTCAATGCGGGTGCAGGTATTTGTGTGTCATATTCTTTGATTTTAATGGCATATGCTATGGCTACAACATACAAACAGCTTAAATCCATACGGTGTTTAATGAAAAACAACCACACATCCCTAACTAAATGCGGTTTTCAATTTTTTTTGTATAAAAATCAAATAATTTTTACCCCATCCTTCAAATAAAATTATTGAATCATGGGATTAGCTAGATAGAATGTCGTCTTGCAAGGCCTTGTGTTTGCCCTCCTTAAAATTCTGATGCTATGCACCTGTGTCCGGTGACATGGCTCGATCGAGCATTGATTGGTCTTTGGCATTGTGTTTGCCGTCATTAAGCATTTTCGTTTCTCTAAAAGGATTATAGGTCACGTGTTGACATGTTCATGCTTGACTAGCAGTGTCGAAGAGGAATGCTATCTGGTTGATCCTATATGGCAATATCCTCACACTTGCAGACTTTATGGGCCACCACATTGTGATTTAACCATATAACTTCGTTATGCGTCATGGGATTATCTAGAACGATGTTTGTTGTGGGGTCCTTTGGATATATGACCCTTAATGAGTTTTCAATTAGGAGTACGACCTTCTAATTTTTTTAGCTCAATGACTTTCATCTGACCTACCCCTGGTTCAAAACAGCCTGCCCCGGGTTAAAACAGCCTGTTCCCGTAAAAACTTAAAAATACACTATAGGGTCATTTTGCAAAACCAGCTTTTGGAGAAGGTCATTTAACTAAATAGCCCATTGGTTGTGTTAGAATAGCTAATCACATGCACAATCTATCTATATCTATACTATATTATAAAGATGGCATAAAAAACTCTTAATTACAACTCACTAAGCTTTATGTACTATCATTTAAAGCTATCTACTTAAAATCTCTTAAAAATAACTACTAAAGCCTAATGTACTACTTGTAAAGCTTTTAACCTTAATTAATATATTTCATCCTTATCCCCCAAAATCCTTATCTCTAATCCCCAAACCCTAAAATTATGAAATTTGAATTCTAATAAACATAATCAAAACAGGATAAACATCTCAATTTAAATATAAAAAATTTAAAATATATAAGATAATTAATGAATTTTAACAAACTACTTAATTTTTTTTATATAAAAAACATTATATTGTTAAGCCTAAATTAAACAAATTTATATATAAAAAACCATTATCACTCAATAAAAACCATCCAAAATCGTACTGTAAATCAATAAAAAACAAAAAATAAAAATAAACATTAAAATCGTGATGTATCTCGCTGCATTGCGCGAGTACGCTTCTAGTAATTAATAATACAAAATGAAAGGATAAGGAGTGTTTGGATGTACGTTTACATGAAGAATCATTATAAGATAATTAGTTAATCAAAGATAGATACACAATTTTGAACTTCCCTCAATAATTAGTTGTCTTACCACAACTACTTATTTGTTTCTTCAAATCTGGTTATTTTGGCCACAAATAATCAGAATCAATTCTTGCCGAACACTCAAACCGATCAATATAATTGTGATTTCAAGCCACAATAATCACTTTAGATGCAAATCCGAACTCCCCTAATAAACCAAACCAAACGAACCCAGTGTATCCCACCCAAAAGTAGGTTCCGTGAGGGGTAGGATGTACACAAGCCTTACGTCAACCACTGCGATGGAGAGGCTATTTATGTGAAGATCCCCGCCTTGTGCAAAGGTGTGTGCAAGTAGGCAATAAGATAGGTAATATATCTAGTAATCAGGAAACATAACAGGTAGAATAACGATTAAAGAAATGGTTCCAGATAAATACGCATTATAGGGAACACCATTTGACTTTTAATATACAATGTTGGATTGCATATTTGCATCATAGAAGTAGCTAGATACAATTTCGGCTTATAAGGCTTGGCACACACCCTCCTTTTGTGGTTTGTACTTCACAATATGAAGAAACTGGATCCATGCTTTGTGCAAAATTTAAAACGATTTTGATGCCAAATGACATGCTGCATTATATATGTCATATGCTCATAGCTGACATGTACCCTAATTGGTTTCTATTAGAAATTGAAGAATCCGATGTGAAGATAATAAGCCTTGCCATAGTCGCCGCTGATAGACCTGATATCGTACTTGAGATCCCCGAGTCTGGGAACCCAAAGGGACGTTGGTTTACCCTCAAAGAAGGTAGTAAATACAATCTGAGATTCTCCTTCAAGGTCAGCAATAACATAGTTTGTGGGCTCAAGTACACCAACACTGTGTGGAAAACTGGTATCAAAGGTACACTCTTTTGCCGATCTATTTCCCTTGGAACAATGTTTTTTTTTTCCGTATGTAATATTTATGGGGCAGCTTCAAATGAGAAACGCAAATATTTCGAGTACCTGGGAACCAATTAGTCATGCTTTATTCATGATGGATGTCGTGATAGATATTCATGGTGAAAATTATTCATGATGAAAATACATGATATTCACGAATTACGAAAATGGCATGATGTTCATGACGAACAACATTCATGATTATTGAGGGTGAATGGGTGATTTATTGTGAATAATACATGAAATAGGTGAGATGTTAATGAAATAGTTGGTTCCCGGGTTCTCAAAATATTAAAATGGTTCTTATTTGAACTTTCCCCTAATCTTTATATATGGCAAACCTCAACCGCACTCCTCACCTTCGGTGAGACTTGAACCCTTGATCTCTAGGAGAGGTTGGGATCTACCAGTAACCTAGATACCGCTAAGCCATTGACCCTTTGGTTAGAAGTTAGAACCATGTTTTGGAGGTTAAAGATTTTGACCTTATATGCTACAAATTGTTTTCATTGTAGTTGACAGCTCG
The DNA here is from genome assembly GCA_954870635.1 of Arctium minus. NCBI lineage: Eukaryota > Viridiplantae > Streptophyta > Magnoliopsida > Asterales > Asteraceae > Arctium > Arctium minus. The sequence continues at coordinate 77,077,268 of OX941093.1, read as the reverse complement.
AAGCAAATGCTTGGAACTTTTAGCCCTCAAGCAGAGCCTTACATACATGTGATGACAGAAGAAACGACTCCTTCGGGTATGTTTGCTAGAGGATCATACTCGGCCAAAACTAAGGTATGGTAAAACAAAATGATTCAGAAAATGTCAAAATTTGTGCACTTTTGCATCTTCTGATGCTTTTAAGAACATCAAGATTTGTGCTTTCTCGCCTCTATTGATGCCATGGAAAACGTCAAGAATTGTGTACTCTTGCGTCTGCTGATGCTTTGAGAAACATAAAGATTTGAGCTTTCTCACATGTATCATTGTAATTTTTGTTTTGCAAGTCAGGGGTCTTCATGGAAATAGCCTTTCTTTCTACCCCTTGGGGTAGAGTCGAAGTTTTGCGTACATCCTACCCCCCCCTCCCCCGCCGGGGGGTGGGGGAGGGGGGGCTCCCTACATTCATGTGTAATATACTAGGCTTGTTGGTTTTACGGATGCTTTGAAAAACATCAAGAAATGTGTGCTTTTGTGTCTGCTGATGCTTTGAGAAACATTAAGATCTGTGTTTTCTCACATGTATCATTGTAACTTTTGTTTTGCAAGTTGGGGGGGGGGGGTCTTTGTTGTGTAATTTTTCTACCCCATGGGGGTGGGGGCAAAACTTTAGATAACCTGCAAATCTTGTAACATCTGATGACGTAAACCCAACTTCACAAAAAGTTTAGGCAATATCTATGAAAAGGATCACGGTGAAGAGGACGATGACTTGCAATCTACGTCATCAAATGCTACAAGATCAACAAGTTACCGGTTATTATGGGTAAAAAAAATATGAAATTGTGAAAAATTGGTACATCAAATAGGAAAATTTGAAACTTTGTTGCATTTATTGAGAAAAAAAAGGTATTTGTTGGCAAACTTTGTTGCATTTTGTCCGTTGAAAAACCGATGCCTATCAAGAAACTATTGTTGGGTAGTAGTCATAATCGATCTTCATTTATTTCATCGGTGTTAAACCCATTCCGTTTGAATTTCCATCCAGTTTCTTGACGATGACAACAAGTGCTATTTGGAGCTGAACTACACTTTCGACATCCAGAAAGATTGGGCCAACTAGATCATCACTGTTCTTTCTTGGGTCAAATTCGCAAGGAAAGTATTGGGTTTTCGGGGCACAAGTTTTTTCATCATCTCGTGCGATCTTCGTATACGTGAAGTCAGTGGCAAGAAGTCTGTTAGTTGTTAGTATATAAATATACATACATATATATGATAACTATACATACAATAGGTGCAATGTGCAAACCTTATTTTATTGATTCCTGCAAACTATGTACCCTTTTCTTGAATATGGTTTTGTTGGGAGACATGTTTCTTGGTTTAAATGATCATTGATTTGTTACCTAATTTTGTTTTAATCAGAAAATAGGATGTGTGAATTCCTTTTTACAAGCAGTCTTATCATATTTGCACTCCAGGATAAGAGTTTCATTTCCCTCGATATTTATTGAGGAATGTTTCATTACCCATATATATTTTATTGTATCAAACCAGACATCATTAATTATTGGGAAATTTTAATTCACTTTATAGCCGCTTTTATATTCAATCGATACAAACAACTAAAGTTTCACAAGTAACACTACAGCAACTTAGCGAAGTAACCAACAAGGGTTGTGGCGTACTAGTTAAGGCCCTGAGAATATGGTGGAATATCCCATCTGTCTAGGGTTCGAATCCAGGCGTACACAATAGTTGTGGCCGCGTAATCTACTTTTTATGAATTTAATATTCATAAAGTAACACTTTCGTAGGTCGTTAAAGTCTTACGTGCTAAATGTTGATATGGAAGTGCCGCTTACGCAACTTGCTAAAGTGCTACTTAAGTAGATTTCTCAAGTTGCTAAAGTGCTACTTAAGCAGATTTCTCAAGTTGCTAAAGTGTTATCTGTAACTCTTGGCTATTTTGGTCAATTGAATAGAAAAACATTAGAAATTTATAAATCTGGCATGACACTTTAAAAATTGTGTTAGAAATTATACTGTAGTGGGTCATCTTACGCACTTACACTTTAGAAATTGTGTTAAAAATTGTGAGTTTCTCTAGATTATATAGGCATGTAATTCTGAGCCTTTAGCAAATAATAATTAGTTTGATATTGTCCTTTTTTTTGGAAGGGTATCCTAAGCTATGCTAGACTAATCCCTTGACAAATTATGACTGAAAGACATCAGTTCTGATTAAACCTTAGTGGCCACAATTGTTGTGCAAGTCTGGATTCGAACCCTGGACAGATGGAATATTCCACCACATCCCCCAGGGCCTTAACCAAATGCCACAACCCTTGTGGTTTTGATATTGTCCTTTAAATAACATGATATTTTTTTTATTGTTATTAGATGCATAGTTTTTTAAAGGAATAATCAAAGGATAACCGTAAAAAGGTTAAGGATCGTGAGAACAAATTTTTATGTGTTGTTTTACATGTGAAACAATGTCATATGAAAATATAGTGTTGTTTTACAATGTGATTATTTTCAATTTCTATACTATTTTTGTTTCATATTGTGAAACGATATTGTACATTCACATGCATTAATTCACAATATGAAACAATAGGTAATTAGTGGTTCTCACGAAACTCAAACTTTTTGTGGTTTTCATTTGATTATACCCTTAATTTTTTTATTATCAATTTAACATCACAGGGCAATCGTACCAGATATCGTCCGCGTTGTCTATACATAGACTCACGATTTTGAAACACGTGTAGTAGATGAAGTATTCAGTCCCTTACAAGTCAACCTTAGTTCCTCTCCCCAACTGATTTAAGATCCCATATTTGTTGGGGAGAGGAATTAAGGTTGCTTATAAAGTTATAAGGGACTTGATACCTTATACCAGATGCGTTTTAAAACCGTGAGTTCAGGTGCAGAAAATATATGGTACGACTATCCTGAATGTTACAAATGATATCAAAGCTGAGAACCGGACTTGTGTACCAACAAGGACGTTGGGCTCATAAGGAGGTGAATTGTAAGATCCCACATTGGGACCGGTGTGGTGGGGATACATCAGAAGGTGGCGTCTACCCCTTGTAAGATCCCTTTTCAGTTAGAAAGGGGAACTATGGTTGCCTTATAAGGGACTTAATACCTCATCTACCATACACGTTTTTTAAACCGTGAATCCAGACACAAACAAAACGGACATATCTGGTATAGTTGCCCATAAATATTACATGGAGTCATTGATTGATAAATAAAATATTGAGTAAATTACATTTTTGGTCCTTGTGGTTGCCATCCATTATCAAGTTTGGTCCCTCTTTCAAACTAATTACAATTTTGGTCATCGTGGTTGCCATTTTACTTCCCTTTTGGTCCCTCTGACCAACTTTACTTAAAAGGCTTAGCTAAATTAAGGATAAATTGGTACTTTCACCTTTTCATTGTTTTTTTTTCATTTTTTATTTTATTAGAATATTTAGAAATTACAATTATAGTCCTTAAGGTTTGTCATTTTACCTTTATTTTCTTTCCTACCTTTTTTTTCATTTTTTATTTTACTAGAAGTGTACTCGCGCAATGCCGCTAGATACATCACGATTTTAATGTTTCGTTTTATTTTCTATTTTTTGTCGATTTACATTACGATTTTGGTTGGTTGTGAGAGATTGATAATGATTTTTTTATATAAATTTGTTTAATTTAGACTTAATAATATAATGTAATTTATTTTGGTTTAAAAATATAATTTTGTTTATAAAATATTCTGTTAGATTTTTTTAATTATATTTTATATTTTTATATTTAAATTTTGATTTTTATTCTATATTTAATTATGCTGAGAGTTATTTTAGGGGAGTTATATTTAATTATGCTGAGAGTTATTTTAGGGGAGTTAAAGTGGGAAATAATTTTAGGAGAGTTAAAATGGTTAGAGATAATGATTGAAAATTAATAAATAGCATTAAGTGTAGTAAATACTGTTTTAATGGTTGTTTTTTAAGTAATTAGCATTAAATAGCTGTACATTAAGCTTTAAGACTTGTTTTTAAGAGTTTTTTATGCCATCTTTATAATATAGTATATAGATACTCTTATTATATTAACTAATGATAATTTTAACTAACAATAAATTAAAATACATATTTCATTTTGTAAATTATACCATTATAAAATTCTTGTAGATAACTTTAAAAATAAGTTTAGTGATAAATACTTTTAAATTTTTATGCAATTTATTTGATATATATATATATATATATATATATATATCTGCAAATTCATCTACACTAATCCGAAAAAAAAACTTTTCTATTTTAAATTGTGTTTAAGAAATTTATAATTTTCTGTAGGGAAAAAATCGAAATTTATCCATGTCTATTAATTTAAAAAATGTATCGTTTATAGATATTCCATTTAATTATATGTTTTTATAAAATGTGGATGAAATAAATAAAAAAATATTTCTAATTTATTTTAAAATTTAAATTTAAATTTATCATAATGAAAAATAAATAACCAACTAACAACTACGTATTTTCTTTATTTTCAAGAATCAGTAGATCGGAAAATAATGATTTACAAGGTGAAGTGCATGGTTCATGAGCCTACATTTTAGTTCAAACAAAGCAATAAGACTCATTTGGTTTGACGTAATGTTTTCGAGAGGTTTGGATTTTATGTAAGGATTTACAATTGGAAATGTTTGGAATTTTTGGGTATATGGTTCGTACTTTGGAATAAATTTGAATACAATTCTCTACATAAATTTAAATTTATATTTTGAATATTTTTTATTACGATAAATTTTAGTTTATATTTTGATTTTTTTAATAAGTATATTATAAATTTTATTAATTGATACACATTTAAAAAACATGTAATTAATGAACTATCTAAAAATGATACATTTTTTTAATTAATAGACATATATAAATTTCGATTTTTTGTATTACATAATAAAAGACGATAATTTTCTTAAGGACAACTTAAATAGAAAGTTTTTTTATGGATTAGTGTTGACGAATTTGGAGAAATATATATCAGATAATTTGCATAAAAATATTTAATATTTAATTTATTTTAAAATTATCGACAAAACTTTTATAATGGTGAAATTTACAAAATCAAATACGTATTTTTAATACATGTTTAGTTAAAAATATCATTAATTAATATAATAACGGTATAAAATGAAAAATAGAAAAAAGGTAGAAAAGAAAAGGAAAAAAAAGAAAAAAAAGACAAACTACATGGACTATAATCGTAATTTACGATATAATTTAATAAAATGAAAAATGAAAAAGACAAAGAAAAAGTAAAATGTCCAAAATGCCCTCAATTTAACTAATTTTTTTTAACTAAAGTTGGTCAGAGGGACCAAAAATAAAATAAAATAGCAATCACAGTGACCAAAATTGTAATTAGTTTGAAAGAGGAACCAAACTTGATAATAGGTGTCAACCATAAGAACAAAAAATGTAATTTACTCTAAAATATTATAATTCCATTTTGTTCTAACTTAAATTTTGAGTTTTTCTTTTTCTTTTTACTATTACATTAATTTTTTATTTATGCTTTACAAAATAATATTATATTCCATTTGGAGTATACAACTTATGAGAGAAGTCAAGGGGAAACCTAAAAAAAAAAATGAAGAACACTCTGGTAGTATTTCATCTAGACGGTATACACTTGTGTATGCAGATAAATTATGTTGTTTTTTTGGTTTTTATGCATATGCCCTGTGTATATATTACAAATTACTTGTATATACAAATGCATACCGTCCAGATAAAAGACTATCAGGGTGTTTTTCAGTTTTCTTCAACAACTCATGATATATTTAAAAGCATAAAGAGGAATGACGTGGAACCAACCTCTTGCTGACGTGGACATACACGTGTAAAATTAATCCGACGTCAATTCGCGAAACGAGACGCGTGTACAAATCTCTCCCGCTTCCGCGCGTACGGACAAACAACAAACAGTTTCTTCGAATCAAATCAGCAAAAGCGTACGAAAGATGAAAATAGAGGCATTCGATGACAGTTCGTTTTCTATCTGGTGTCCTCCATGCCTCTCGTTCATCGCCAATTCGTTTTTCCCCAAATCCAATTCCCCCCTTTCCCCTCTTAGATTCGATCTCTTTTCAACCAACATGCATTCTCCTTCTTAATCTATGCACGTTTTTCGGCTCACCTTGTTGAAATCAATCCAAATCAGACATCAAAAATACGAATTGTCTGATTCTGCAGGTAATGTGTTCGACGAAATGTCGCAATTAATGACGATTAATCCTTTTGTTGCCTGGTTTTTGATTCCTGATTCTTGAATACCTATCTGGCGAAATAAATGTGCGTCATTCGTGAAATCTGTCTCAAATTCTCAATAATACGTTGTTAGATCGTGCTATAAGATGATTTACGTTGATTTGGAATGCTGGTAGATTTCACCTTGTTGAAATCAATCCAAATCGGACATGAAAATACGAATTGTCTGATTCTGCAGGTAATGTGTTCGACGGAATGTCTCAATTAATGACGATTGATCCTTTTGTTGTCTGGTTTTTGATTCCTGATTCTTGAATGCCTATCCGGCGAAATAAACGTGCGTCATTCGTAAAATCTGTCTCAAATTCTCAATAATACGTTGTTAGATCGTGCTATAAGATGATTTACGTTGATTTGGAATGCTGGTAGATTGAATTGGTTTCTTATCGGTGGCTTTTTCGGTGATTGATTTTGTCGGGGAAGGAAGTTGAGAGGGGAAAGTTGATTTAATTCTTTCCTGGGTTTGCAAAATTTTGTGAACTTTGGGAAGAAGGAGATGTCAAGATCTGCGGAACTTCGTGTTTCTGATCAATGGCTTCAGAGCCAGTTCTCACAAGCTCAACTTCGTAGCCTCAAATCCAAGGTGATTAATCTAATACACTCCTCCTTGTATTGATCTTATAGTTTTGCACTCCACTTGTTTGATAATATGTTGATACAAATAATTCATGTTTTGGTTGTGTTTGCTTGGTGTATAGTATATACAATTAAAGAATCAAAATGGTCAAGTTACTGCTGGTGACTTGCCACCCTTACTTGTGAAGTTGAAGCCCTTCAATGTGATCTTCAAGGAGGAGGAAATTAGGGACATATTGTGTGAGCCTGGTACTGATGAGGAAAACAGACTCGATTTTGAAAGCTTCCTTAGGGTAAATACTGGTGTTATTCCACTGTTTCCATCTTCATTTAAGTTTCTATTTGTTTAGGCCATTTAAGGTTTTCATTTCGTGGGTCCCGTTCACATGATGCATGGAGGTTGAAGATGTGATTATGGATTCCATTTACTTGATCCAAGTAAATATGATGTTGAGACCCATGAAATGAGAATGAAGGGAAATGGTATAAGCAAACATATTGTAGTTTGCTTTATTGATCGATCATCCGACGAGCAACTTGCATGCATCTTTTTTGCTCGTATCGAAGTCTGAATTAACTTTTAACTGATTGCATTACATGGGCAGGCTTATGTGAATTTACAAACACAAGCTGCCAAGAAATTGGGTAATTCAAAGAGCGCAGCATCTTTTCTTAGAGCATCAACAGTTCACACTGTGCAAGATTCCGAGAAAGAAGTTTATGTGGCTCATATCAATAGCTATCTTAGAGATGATCCATTTATGAAGCAGTTTCTTCCTATTGATCCATCCAGCAATGCTTTGTTTGAGCTTGTTAAAGATGGAGTTCTTCTATGGTACTTAAGCAGGGTCTGCTGTTTTACTCTACTTCTTCATGACATTGGGAGCCGACTGATTGTGGTGGTTTTGATATATCATTATGGTCTTATGCAGTAAACTTATCAATGTCGCTGTGCCCAATACAATAGATGATCGAGCTATTAACACCAAACGAGAACTCAACCTTTGGGAAAGAAACGAAAATCATACGCTTTGCCTCAACTCTGCTAAGGCTATAGGTTGCACGGTAGTCAATGTTGGCTGCCAGGATCTGGCCGAAGGAAGAGTAAGTTATCTGGCTGTTTTTTCTAGTTACCGTATTAGTTGATGGTTTTAGTTTATAATAGTCTCACTTTTAGTTCCTCAATTTTGCAGCCTCATTTGGTACTTGGCCTAATTTCTCAAATCATAAAGGTGGGTCTTTCTCCACTATATCCTATTATATGAAAAGGGAAATTCTTGTTTGCTGATGATTATTTAACCAATCATGAGAAACACAATGTTGGAATCATGAGTTATCATATTAGAACTCAAGTTGTTAGCCGTAGAAGCAGAATTATGCAGATCAACTATATTTCTTTTATGCAGATGATCAAGCAAAACACAAGCTGGGAGTCTTCACGGAAACAACCGCTCTACTCTTTGGGGTAGTGGTCATGTTTGCATACATCTCATCCCTCATACCCTACTTTCGAGTGGGATTTACTGAGTCTGTTTGGTTTGGTTGGGTTTAATGAAGCAAAACAGAAATGAAAACACACACATAAAACACAAAGCTTTGCATGGTTCACTCAATAGGGCTGCATCCACATGAAGGTGGGTGTTCTCTACATGGAGAAAACAAAACATAATGGTGAATGCCGAAGAAATGATGCCCTTAGCCATAAAGAATATGGAGTACTTCTCCTATAGATGTTTTTTACCAGGACTCTGACTCAAATACGTAAATCCTTATTGCAGATGGATAAGGAATTTCCATACATCCATCAGAACTAATGGGAGTCTTTGATCTAGCCATAAACCAAACCAAACCAAACCAAACCACACGAGCCCGTTATATCCCACCCGGAGCTGGGGTCTAGGAGGGGTAAGATTTATGCTGATCTGACCTCTACCTCAAATGGTAGAGCAGTTGATTCGGTGAAGACCCTGACTTGTGAAAAGTGAATGTAGGCTCTAGAACTGAATAGGGACGTTCAGTCTGAGTTAGGAACAAGGCATCCCAAGTTCTTTTACGTTTTCTATATTCTTCATTTCTATTGTTTATAACTTGTGCTTGTGATGGCGGTACTTGCAGATCCAACTCCTGGCAGATCTCAACCTTAGAAAGACACCTCAGCTTCTTGAATTGGTGGAGGACGATGAGGTAATTCTTAATCCTTCTTTTTATTTCTTGATGTACGGGGATATTCAGCGTGTGGTTTCTACAAACACCCTCCATACCCTTGTATGGGAATGTAATTGTACGTTGTTTTATAGGATGTTGAGGAGCTCGTGGCATTATCACCTGAAAAGGTCTTGTTAAAATGGATGAATTTTCATCTTAAGAAAGCAGGCTACACAAAAGTTGTAACAAATTTCTCTGCAGATTTGAAGGTAAATGCCACCTTTTGTTTGAGATTTGACATATTTGTACAGTTTAACAAGGTCTTATTTTGACACATCTTTACTTTGACGATGTTGATCTTTTTGTATTGGTAGTTAGTGTCCAAGGTTCCATGATAGGATCACATTTTAATTTGTTCATGCAAATCCAATTAAAAAGCAATAACAAACTCGTATGTAGTGAGCATATGTTTAAAAAGTTGATCTTGTAAAAATGGTTGTCTTTTATGTTGTGGTAGTCTTCCTACTTACTACAGTAAATGGGACTCTATGTCGCATCTTAATTTCTTCAAGCCATATAAGTATAAGAATATGGACGAGATATAGCAGCTAGAGCTTGACTCGGGGTTCAACTCGTGAATGGTTAAAACCAACAAACCCGTATATCCACTCGAAAGTAGGGTTTGGTAGGGGTGGGATGTATCCAAACCTTACTTCAACCACTACGATCCAAAGGCTGTTTCCGTGAAGATCCCCGACTTCTGCATGAACCAGAAATGTGTGCAAGCGGGGAATAATATCAGTAATAAAATAAAACCGCTAATTTGGGAAAAATAACATGCAACATAACGAGTCAATGGTGTGCAAACGGACAATGTAATGTACATGTAAAACAAGTAGAAACTAATGCATTTAACAACTTAAACATCTAGGTAAAACCAGTTTGAAAGTCAAGCTAGAAAGTGAGGTCCTATTAGGCCCAACTATCCCATACAAGGAGGCTATTTGCCTACTCTCCTCCATCCTCTTAATACCCTTGTCGTCACCCTGTACCAGAGCCTACTAAAAATCGGCCACTCTAGTCCTGTGCCTCAGAAAACACTTACTTGATGTCATGTCATTGGAAATGCCTAAAGATGACATGTCCATCCTCAAGTGCTCATCTCACATTCTCCCAGGCCTAACCCTCCTCCTCACCCCCTCGACCATCACACTCTCCATTCTTCTCATTGGTGCTATCAACTGTCTCTTGTGAATTTCCCAAACACCTCAATCTACCCTCTATTGATTTATATGTGATAGGTGTACCCCCTAGTTCCTACCATTGTCCAGCTACACGTCCATCTCAACATCCTCATATCCGCAACTTAAAATTTCTTCACTTGCGCCTTATTTACTGTCCACACTCAACATCGCACTCAACATCGCTGGTTCTATGGCTACCCTATATAATCTACCCTTTAGTTTTAATGGTATCCTTTTATCATACAACACTTATGTAGCCTCTCTCCACTTTAACCATCCTACATTTATGCGGTGTATAACGTCATTTATAATCTCACCCTCCTTAAGAATCATTGAACCTAGATAGTTAAAACTATCGATTTGGGTTACTCTTTGATCCCCAATGCTTACTTCTATCGATTTGGGTTACTCTTTGATCCCCAATGCTTACTTCTACACCCTTGTCAATGCGTTTCTTGCTGAAACTATGCCATAAGTATTATGTATTAGACCGATTAATGCACAAGCCTGATGAATCTAAAGATTATGTCCACTGCTCTAACTTAACGTTTACCTCACCCTTAGACTATGATTTGAGTGCAATATCATCAGTGAATAACATACACCAAAGCAAAATATCCTGAATGTCTTGCATAATCTCATCCAAAATCACGACAAAGAGGAATGCGTCAATCCCTGAAGCAAACCGATTTCTACTAAAAAATACTTTGTCTCACCTATTGGGTCCTGATGCAAGCGTTTCGTTGTAACGTACGTGAATGGTTCATTTCATCATATCCAGTATGAGTATTCAGAGCTTGACCTTGTTGTTCGGTTCAATTCGACTCATCTAATCTCTTTATAAGGTGGGACTCATAAGAAATCATTAACCGGTCAAGAAAGACTTGAAGTTTTCTAGACACTCATTGTATTCCTTTATAGAGGACTCCTCAATAATTTGAAGGCGTGGACATTGTAAGCGCCCACCATGGATTTATGAAAATAGGCCTAACTTCTATTAAAAATGTGCAATTGTCAACAAGTTTATTTTTAGAACTTGGAGTTTAGCAATTAGCGCCACAGTGGAAAATGGCTTTTGTGGCCTGATGGAGCTCCTTGTTCCTTAAAGTTTCAAGTTTCTTTCTACCAATCATTTTAAACTAATTTTTACCATAACAAATTTGCCATGATATATCTGATCCATGCATAATATTATAAAAACTAGAAAGAATTTTTTGATCATGTGATGTGCCTTGGTTATTATGTATTAGATGGATATGATATGATATACTACAGTATAAGAAGTCCTTGTAGATGTCTGTTAATGAGTCTGTTTGACTCGAGCATTTTTTTTTTGGTTCTTTACATTTTTCACAAAAAACATGCACTAAACTTGTAGAGATCAATCTTGAGGTCTTTCTCTAACAACACCATTTACTATATTTGTAGGATGGAGAAGCTTATGCTTACCTGCTTAATGTTCTTGCACCAGAACACTGCAACCCAGCCACATTGGATACAAATGATCCTACTGAACGGGCCAGATTGGTACTTGAGCATGCGGAGAGAATGAAAGCCAAAAGATACTTGACTCCAAAGGATATAGTTGACGGATCAACAAATTTAAATCTTGCATTTGTTGCACAACTATTCCACCACAGGTTGGGGATGACTGTTTATTTTCATTCATTAGGCCTTTCAATCATAAGTAATTGCTTTCCTTGATTGGAGATTTGTCTATCTTGCTATTTCAAGAGTTTGCCCGTAGAGGAAGAGGTAAGGTTAATTCTTTTGTGACTAGAATATTGTGGATTTGAGTCAGAGGAAGTGCCCATTTATAAAGGTGATGGAAGATATCGAGAGTACAAAGTCTCTCCCCTAGACCCTGGCAAAGCTGACCTTTAGGGTGACTAGTAAATAAAGGCTAGGCCTTGTCGCTAGTTTTTCCTGACTGTTATCTTGAGGCCTTATGGGATTATATAGGTTTGGATAAGATGACCCTGACACCCACGGTTACCCCAAAAAGGAAAAGCCGAGGAGCCTTGGTGCACTAGGGTCACCCCTTCTTTTCTTACTTCTATAGTTGGTCTATTTGTTAAAACCCCAAGCACATGCATTGTATTTGACATTTTATCTCCACCTTATGAAGATCATGTACGTGTAGGAATGGTTTATCTAATGATAGCAACAAGGTCTCTTATGCGGAGATGATGAAAGATGACGAACAAGTGTCCAGGGAAGAGAGATGTTTCAGACTCTGGATCAATAGTCTTGGAATTTCTTCATACGTTAACAATGTATTCGAGGATCTAAGAAATGGGTACATATTTTATATACACACTAGTTATTTGCCTTTTGTATGTTTCAATGTACGTACTCGTTACTTTTTCTTATTTTTCCATCCTATGTTCACCATGTCTTGGTCTTTCTTCCTGCTATTTGTTTCCTCATGCTCTTGCACAAGCCGGGGGTCTTCATGGAAACATCTGTTCTACTCTTTGGGATAGAAGTCTGGTTTGCGTACATCTTACCCCCCATATCCTACTTTTAAAAGTAGGATTCACCGTGTTGGTTTGGTTGGGTTTATTGGTTATTTGTTTTTACTTTAGATATGACAAGAAAAATAGTATACGTAGTTATTATAACAACTAAACCAATAATTGAAGTTATGATACGGCCATGATAGTATGATTATTATATCTTTCTTTACATATACATGTATGAATATATACAAAAATATCAGTAGTATATAGAGAAAGAAATATTGTCTTTAACATATTCAACTTTTAAACTTTTAATGTGGTGCAACTCTTTAAATTTGGGATTTCAATCTTGTTAGCATGTAAGTGACACTTGATTATCGTAAATGTTATTTAGGTTGAGAAATATTCTATAAATTAGAAAAAGCCTAAAAGTATATGGAAGTCGTTACGAACAATGAAATATCAAGGAAGGACAAACCAACTATTAGGGTACGAATTTCTACATATGGGTAAGGGGGCTACATGAGTACAAATTACCCCAGAGTGTTGAGTAGCTAGAGTGGTAGACCTTGGCTCTGATACCATGTGAGAATATGTAGAATTTATTAGATTACTCTCCAAAAGAACCCTTGAGGATAGACGGGAGGTTTCAACATATATTAAGGAGAAATGGTCCAAGTGTAGACGATGTAGGATTCTTAAAGCTTTTAATATCAATAAGTTTGACTTGAAAGTCAAACTTCATCTCACTTTGTGGAACCGCAGGAGTAATTTACAACATTGTGCTCCATTTTTGTTGTAGATTGAAATTCGGAAACATCTGATTGTCTTTCGTTCATGCAGCTGGATTCTTTTGGAAGTTCTAGATAAGATTTCTCCAGGATCGGTTAATTGGAGACACACAACTAAACCTCCTATCAAGATGCCATTTAGAAAAGTTGAGAATTGTAATCAAGCTGTTAGGATAGGGAAGATGTTAAGATTCTCCCTCGTGAATGTAGCAGGAAATGATATCGTACAAGGGAACAAAAAGCTCATACTTGGTAACAACCTAATGATCTTGGACTTGTTTCATTGCACAAAAGATGGTTGCTGAACATATTTTCTTGCATTTCAGCTTTCCTATGGCAGTTGATGAGGTATAATATGCTTCAACTTTTGAAGCATTTGCGGTCTCGCTCCCATGAGATAACCGATGGTTATATTTTGAAGTGGGCGAACAGAAAAGTAAAAAGCACAGGCAAAACTTCTGAAATGGAGAGTTTTAAGGTCGGATATGAAGAAAAGGACAATCTGGTCAACACTTTATTTATCGTGTTAATTTATCACTTTTTGTGTTGTTCTTGTTAATGCCTATGCAGGATAAAAGCCTTTCAAATGGGATATTCTTCCTTGAGCTTCTCACCGCAGTGGAGCCCAGGGTTGTCAACTGGAATCTTGTAACCAGGGGTCAAACTGGTATGGTTGTTTGCCTCGGTTCAATATGTTAGTTGTTCAGATAAGAGCAAATTGCATGAAAATGCAATGTACTATGTTCGGTCTGGTTCCCATTTTGTGTAACACAGTTTCAACACCTTAATTGTGGTACCTCAGATGTGACATCTCAAACATTTAGGTACCTGTTTTACGTTTGAGATTGCATGAAAATGCAATGTACTTTGGTCCAATTCTTATTTTGAGTTACGTACTTTGGTCTAAATGTTTTGAGATATCATATCTGAGGTACCAAAATGAAGGTTTTGAAAGTAAGTTGCATTTTCATGCAATTTGCACTTCAGCAGGAGCATTTAGATACGCTTTTCCTTAAATACCCTTGATCTCTCTCTCTCTCTCTCTACAAAGAAGTGTAAAAGGTTACATAATTAATGTTAATAATGTATTTATGTAAATATCACATACTGACCGTAATAGTCACATTCATTGGCCAATGTGCTAAAACCTTAAAAGGACCAACATTTTCAAATGGTATCTAAATCTTTTAAGGTTCAAAGCCTTTTGTTTTGAAGTTGAGCAAGATCTTGTGATGGTTTAGTCAAGTTTGCGGTCTTTAACAATGTCTTCATGATATTGAAAATAGTTATCGTTGATTGTGGTGATAGATGAGGAGAAGAAGTTGAATGCAACTTACATCATAAGTGTTGCACGAAAGCTTGGATGCTGCATCTTCTTGTTGCCCGAAGACATCATGGAGGTAAATTGCGGTTTTTGTGTGCATCCTTTATTGTTCAGAATGATCTTTTATTTCTCAGGGAAGGGGATATATTGGTTTAGTGTAAAGAAAAACAAATACTTCTTTGCTCTTATGAAAATTGCAACAATGATGCCTATGAAAATGACAGGGCTTCTGTTTGGCAAAATTTCAAGTTAAATTTACTTAAAAACCAAACCAAACCAAACCAGACGAGCCAAGTTAAATTACCAATATTGAAAATTAAATATATTTGTCGTATAATAAATAAATTATATATATACACACTAACATATAGGCGAAGGATCGTGTGAGAAGTTGAGTTAATGGTGAGAAGCGTGAGAAGTGGACCTGAACCGTTGATCTCTTTTAATCTCAAGCCCTCCTATGAATTGCGGTTTAGAAGGGAATTGATCTGGTGCATCTCATCTTAATGTGCGTCCATTTCTCATCCAACGGTTGATAACCACTTCTCACCTGAACCCAACTCGTAACATATATACATATATTTAGCAAAATAGAAAATTTAATCGGGGTCGAATTAGAGGCAAGTAGTGTCATCCCTGACCATGCTTCGGGTATGAAAATAAACCCCATCCCTGCTCCATTACCCGCCCAGGGTCTGTACCCGACGGGTAAAATTTCCAAATTTCCATCTCTAGTTGGAATCTCCCTTTGGTCCGCAAGGGGTCTTCCGGAGAGTAATCTAGTAGGGTTCTAAGTATTAGTTCTAAGGTCTACCACTCTAGGGGCTCGACACCCGGGGACAATCTATGCTCGTCTAGCCTACGAGGGGGCGTGTTGGATTCCCTCGTCGACTTAGATGTGGACCATTTCTCTTGAATATATGTTGTAATCTCCCTTTCGTCCTGAGAGTAATCTAATAGGTATCTACATATTAGAGCCAAGGTCTACCACTATAAGGGCTTGACACCCGGGGACAAATTGTGCTCATCTAGCCTTCATTAGAGGGGGCGTGTTGGATTCCCACATCGGCTTAGATTTGGACAATTTCTCTTCAATATATGTTGGAATCTTTTTTTGGAATCTTTTTTCGTCCTCAAGGGCTCTTCTGGAGAGTAATCTAATAGGGTTTCACATATTCTGATAATACGTTGACAGGTGAACCAAAAGATGATGCTTATGCTGACAGCCAGTATTATGTACTTTTACCTTCAACAATTTGACGACGAGCCGGAATCGACTCCGTCATCCGTTGCAGTGACGCCGGATGCATCCCCAGCCCCTTCTGTTAATGGCGACGACGACAATTATATGGGTACGGAATTCTTAAACATGTCCATGGATGATGCAGCCTCTGATACCACCACTTGTTCTTCAATGACTCTTGAAGACACTACTTCACTATAAATCTTGATGGTTTTCTTGAAAAAGGTTTATATACATACATACATACATACTTGAAGAGGAAAATAAATAGCCTCAATTGGTAGATTTGCTGAGAGTAGTCAAAGATGGGAATTGTAAAAAGGTGAAGTTATTTTTTTTTTGTTCTTTGGTTGGGGATGGGGGGTTTCTTTATTCTTTGTATGGTAAACATCATTTTATGTTCAAATTGCATGTTTTAATTTTATTGATTTTTATGAAGTGTATATTAGGATTAATTTTATGGTTAATTGGGTTTGTTTGATTATGGTAGATAGTTTATAAATTATCAAGGGGCGTTTCGTTTGGTTTGACGGAATGTTTTGAGAGATTTGGAATTGGAAGGATTTGAATTTTGTGTGTTTTTGGTTTGTAAAACTTGAAATTGATACGACACGGTATTACTTGTTTTAGCTATTACAACTGTTTTGTATTTTAGATTTATTTATATTTCAAATAAGATGTTTACCTTGTTTTTTATATGCTTATCAATTAATTATATGAATTTAAACACGCAACTTAAAAAAATTATACTCATATAACAGTTATTTGCAATCTTGAGTTTTAAGTAATATACATCAATAAACAGTACATAAAAAATGGTTTTTAAGACTTTGTCTCAAATGTTTTATAATATAGCATAGATAATATTTAGATAAAACTGATAATCAATCGACAACTCTTTCTTCGTCACAAAACAACACAAACCATAAAATAAAATCGAAAAAGATGTCAAATAAAACAAAACATGAAACAAAATGAATATATAAATTATTAACTTCAAAATCGAAATAAGGGGGTGTTCCGAAAACAATTTATGATTATTTTAAAAAGTGATTATCAATTTATCCGGTGTCAAACCGGAGTTTTTAAAAAAATGTTTGGATTAGCATATTGTGGTACCAAAAAGTAATAAGCTAATAAGTTGTTATTTAAAGGTGTTTGAGATTGCTTATACATGTAAAATAACCAAAAAAGTCATAAGCACTTTTCAAATAAGTTGATAAGTTAAAACCAAATAACTTATCAAAAAGTGTTTTTCAGCGGTTTAGCACCGCTATAAGCCATTTTAATTTTTCCTCATCAAAACACTCAAAAGTGCTTATCTCTGCTGCCAAATCGCAATAAGCTAAAAAACACTTCAAATAAGCAATCCCAAACACCCCTAAAACACTTTTAGTAATTTAATTAAAATTTAAATTTAAAAAGTATTAAAAATTCAACAATATTTTAAGTTAAAATCGGCAAATAACAGATTTTATAACCGTCTTTTATTTTTTAAAAATCAAACTCAATCTCCAAAACAAATAAAAAATAGTTTTGTGTAATTTAAAATTACTCCACGCACGTGAGAAAAATCCCGAAGCAGCTAAACCAAATGCGAGGTATAAATACCTAACCATCACTCGCGAGGTTACATTCATCTCCCGCCGAACGACGTCGTCTCTGCGTCTTCTCTCCGCCCTCCGCTGCCGTCGCAGCCACACAACCACCACCATCACCACCACTACCATTACAACCGTCTGTCTCCGCTATTATACGCTCTCGATTCATTCGTTTGAATCCATACTCTGAGATATACAGGTATCGTACGCTATGATTGTGTGTTTATACAAACAACTGAATCAAATTACTAATATACTGATTTTTCTTTGCTTAATCAACAAATTTTCATTATGTTGTTATTACTTGTTATTCATGTGTTATGTAGGAGATACGTGTGTTGAATGTTCCTTCTGTGTTCATGTTGTTAATTGCTTAATGTGGTTCATCCTACTTAATTGCTTAATGTGGTTTGGGAGATTCAGAAAATTGTGGATACTTAATGTGTATGTTTTATGCAAGTTTAAAAGCAAAACAAGAAGTTGTTTCATGATTTGTGCATTACGTATGGTAGATAAACAATTAAACACTAAAACCGTAGTCTAGTCCAAACTTGTAGAAATATTAGGAATATATAGAGCTCGTAATGTTGTCTTGTTTTTTAATCTTTTGCTACCTAACTCCTGAGAGTTTGTTTTTAATTTTCGCCTCTGTTTCTAATTTTGCAAATTGTAATTCACTTAATGAAATTCAAAATTCCCTTGTGAACCCTGATTCTTGAATGCATGTGAATTCACTGCATGCCCTAATTGTCCCCCAAAGAATTGCTTCCTAGGTTATATAATGCTGTCAACAGTTTTTTGTTGATATTGTGAATGTAGCTTGTGAACGTGTTACTAGAGCGACCTAGCAAACATATAGGTCTGTATTATTTCTTGACTGGAAATTTTGCCCTCTTAATTTATTTTTTTAATTTGAAGATTTAGTTTGTAACAATTTAGATATTGATTTCATCTGCTTGATCAACAATATTATGTCTGAGCTGTCTCACATACTATTTTTGTGTTATATCTGCTTTGATACCTTTGAATCATTCCTTGTTTGGTCATATTTTTAAATGAGATGCGAGTATGGGTAAAATATTTTGTAGGATTAAAGTACTGTCTCGTTGCATTTGCTAGAAGCTTTGAACATGGCAGACTATGAGGGAGAGACACTTCCAGATGCTGTCACAGACTACTATTTTTGTGATGGTGGGGAGGAACCCCTTTCATTCTCCAAGTTACCATTAAAATGGGATGAGAGTGAGAGTTCAAGCTCTGATACAGAACCCATATTTTTGAGGTGCACTGCTGATAATGGTCTTGAAACGTTATACAAGCAAGTGAAAGCATGGAAATATGATTTCTCAAAAGAAAATCTTGAGATTTCAGTGCATTACAAAGACAACCACTGGTTCAAGCTTCAAAAGCCTAGGAAGAGTTATGAAAATGAGATCAGGACAATTCTGATCATGGTGCAGTGCCTATACTTCTTTAAATGTGAACCAAAAGCATCAGGGCAAGCTTTATGGGACCACCTCTCTCAAGTTTTCCGGTATCTGAATTTGTCGGTGCAATTGTTTTTTTTAATCTATATTTGTATCAGTTTGTTAGGACTGTCTCTTTCCATTTTGCAGCTTGTATGATGTCAGGCCTTCAGAGAATGATCTGATAGATCATATGGACTTCATTAGGCAAGCTATAAAAAGGGATGAAACCTTGGCAAAATCCAAGGTTCGTCTTGTTTATTATTTTGTATTCTTTCTAGTATTCAGTATTTTTTAGATGATTACTAGTTTAGGACAGTTCCTTTTTGTCTTATTCTTTTAAATTTTAATGGTAGCGGTCTATCAAGCAAATATATTAGTAGTATTGAAAACAGTGGTCTTTTTTTTGTTTGTTTCAAACAAGGTTGTTAGGATCTATGCTGTTGGTTTAGATCAATCAGCCCAGGTGAGGCTGTTCAGATTTCTGCAGGTCAGAAAGAATAGGCATGGAGCGAAGGATTTGGATAGGATCCTTCATATATTATTTCTTTTAGTATGAACAAAAGCATATTCCCATAAGGTGGTCTCATGTGTACTGGTGACTTAATGGCCCTGCTGGCTGCTGTAGATGAAACCTCTAGCTCAGGGTTGAACCTGGAAGTCCTGGTTTAGTATGTTTATTTCACCATTGATTGATTTCCAAGTATTAGCCAGATGGTGCTTTTGGAGTCCTATATTTTATTTAAATCTTATCTATGTTATCCATGAATTCTGCTGGTCCAATTGAAACTTCTGGCTACCGGTTGTTAGAACTTGATGTTATAATTGTATAGTTTGATTAAATTTTTGCTCCGTTCTTGGTTTGAGCTTGAACATTGTTGAATGGAACAGTTTTTAGTTGCATTTTTGGAGAATCCCGGAAAGAGGAAATTTCCTGATGAGGTATAATCTGGCTTCTGGTTTGTCTTCTTTTCTTTCTCATTGATTCATCATGTCGTTTTGACATTCTCGAAATAAATGGCTTGCAGGATGCTGAAACTGCTACAAAGGCCAGGCTTATAGTTGCTGATATGAATGTTGATGAACGCCAAGAAGATGACTTAACCACAAAACCGACCGTAGATAGTGAGCCTGATGAGGAAGTGGCTCGTTTCGATACAGTTTGTGCAATATGTGATAATGGTGGTGAACTTATCTGGTACTACTTGTTACTTCATTACTTATGATGGGAAGCTATCTCCATTTTATCGTTTTTTGATGTATTTTGTCATCCATTTCAGTTGTGAAGAGGGGTGTTTTAGGTCATTTCATGCAACTGTAGAATCTGAAGGTGCAGCAGACAATTATTGCACATCTCTTGGTCTACCTCCTGAAGTGGTAAAGGTCTTCTAACCATTTATAATTTCAGGAAATCGGTTTATAAATTTTTTCGCCTTTTCTCAATTGTTCTTTTCAATGTCTCTTGATTTTGCGTTAGTTATCTTTGGACATCTTATCTTTAACCTTTTGCAGGGAGCAGAACCTTTCCGTTGTGAGAATTGTTTGTATAAACGACACCAGTGCTTTGTTTGTGGTGAACTAGGGTCTTCTGATAAATCTTCGGTTGCAGGGGTGTGTAATACTAGAGGCAATCTGTTTTCATAGCCTATTCTTGATGATATCAGCAAAAAAATTACTGATATGTGCAAACAGCTTGAGAAAGCTTTGTGAAAATTTGATATTATGTTTAGTTAATAGAGGAATAAACTTCCTCTTTGCAAAACTTTATTATATTTGCAAGACTTGGTTGGCAGTTTCTCTTTCTTTCCAGTGTCAAGGTCATCTTTTTTGTTTTCTTTCTTTTCTCAAAAAATTTTCGGACTTTTTTGCCAAGCTTTTTTCTTCACACTTTTCACTAGGAGGTTGCGATATTTTTGTCAAGTATGTCTACATCCCAAACCTCCATACCCCACCCGAGGTGGGATATACTGGGATCATTTGGTTTGGTTTGTAATTACTAGCATAATGCAGTTTACGCAACTGGATTCTGACACCAATTGGTTTTGGTGAATGGTAATCGTTGTATTTCTTATTGTAGTATTATCCACATGACGTAACTCTAAACTCCTTGCATGTTTCCACTCTTTCTTTCAGGTTTTTCGTTGTAGTTCTGCAAATTGTGGCCACTTTTATCACCTACGATGTGTAGCAACGCTGCTCCAGCAATATGGTGAAGCCGAGCCACAGGATCTTGAACAAAAGATTGCCGTGGGGGAACCGTTCATATGTCCTGCCCACAAATGTGTTGTCTGTAAGCAAACAGAAAGTCCAAAGGTGAAAGACTTGCAATTTGCTGTTTGCAGGCGGTGTCCAACATCATACCACCGAAAATGTTTGCCCAGGTAGTCTTTCTCTTCGGATTCATAACTTTTCTTCATCCAAAGTTATTGTCATTACCGAATCAAATCAAATGGACCCAGTAAATCCACGGGCTAGGGTTAGAGGGGTAGGATGTAATCAAACCTGACCTCTATATCTCTCAGTTATTGTCATTACCAAATCAAACCAATTGGACCTAGTAAATCCATCGGGTAGGGTCAGGGGTAGGATGTACATAGATCTTACCTCTGTATCAAAGTTATTGTCATTACCAAATCAAACCAAACGCACCCACTAAATCCATGAGGTAGGGTATGAGGGAATAGGATGTACGTAGACCTATCATCTATCTCAAAGTTATTGTCATCATCAAATCAAAGCAAACCGACCTAGTAAATCCATGAGGTAGGGTCTGAGGGGGTAGGATGTACACCTATCATCTATCTCAAAATTATTGTCATTACCAAACCGTTAATCATTACCAATCAAACCAAACCGACCTAGTAAGGGCCTTTGTGGTAGGATGTACGCAGACCTTACTTCTATCTCAAGTTAATCATTACCGATTAAACCAAATGGATACAGTAAATCCATGATGTAGGTTCTCAGGGCGGATAGTAGGATGTATGCAGACTTTACCTCTATCTCAAAGTTACTACCATCATCGAATCAAACCAAAGGGACCTAGGAAATCGATGAGGTAGGGTCTGAGGAGGTAGAGGATGCATGCAAACCTAACCTCTACCCAAGGATATGCGTAGAGGGTTGGGTTCCGGTGAGAAGTTGAGTTAACAGTGAGAGGCGTGTGAAGTGGTTATCAACCGGATGAGAAATGGACGCACATTAGATTGAGATGCACCGAGATAAGATGTACCGAGATGCACCTATCAATTCCCTTCTAAGCCGCAATTCATGGCAGGGCTTGAGATTAAAAAAGATTAACGGTTCAAATCCACTTCTCACCATTAACTCAACTTCTCACACGATCCTTCGCCTATGCGTAGATTCATGTACATTTTGCCTCTATCTTATTATACTCATTGTCCTCTTGGAATCAATCCTAATCACAATGTTGCTATTTTGGTCTTTTCTGCAGGGAGATTAAGTTTGATTATCAAGTTGGTGACGATGAGTTACCGAGGGCTTGGGATGAGCTTTTGCCTAAATCCCGTGCATTGATATTTTGCTTGTAAGTTTACGATCCCTTAGATACAGGAGCTTTTTGGAAATATGTTTTGCTTAACGAAAAACCTTATTTTGCTTATGTGGTTACACGCTCTCAAAAAGCTTCGACCTTTTTATGTCACGCTCTCTCCTACTTTCTCAATTTTGTAGAAAGATTTTGGAGAATACGTTGGAAATGCTCTAAGCAAATAAGCAATTACTTTTACTATAATTATTTAAAATTGATGATGTGGCAATAAGAGGGAGGTTCAAGGGAAAACTTAAAAAAAATGGAAATTTGAGGAACACCTTGGTAGCCCTTGATCTGGACGATATACAGGTAAATTAAGTTGTTTTTTGTTTTTTATACACGTGTGCATTATGCACTTGTGCATGTTACCTTTACTTGCAAGTGCATACCGTTCAGATGAAAAGTTATCAGAGTGTTCCTCAATTTTCCATTTTCTTGAGGTTTTCCTTTGAACCTGGCCCATGACAATAAATAATAAATACATTTAGAAATAAATAACCAATGTGTATTTTCTAACACAATTTTTGTTTTTGAAACTTGGCAGAGAACATGTGATTGATGAGGAAATGGGGACTCCTGCTAGAAACTTAAAATTTAAAAATATATGCGATAGCAAGATGGATCAGCTTGCTGTTATTGTTTTTCTATTTCTTTTTGTTCTTGTTGAGGGATTGGGGTTTTTTATTCTTAAGGAATAGTAGTAATATATATATATATATATATATATATATATATATCTTGATTTTAAACTCTAAGATTTTGATTGATTTTTTTAGGATGTGATCATTTATGGTATATATATATATATATGCGTTGATAGATATTGATTTTGTTTATTTTTAGTACATCTTGAAATTGGTATTGATATGATATTATGATCTATGACTATTTAAAAAAAAGGAAGTAAGATTCTTAGCAATTATTTATTTAAAGAGTAACTTTTAACTAATTTCAACCTTGATATTAAAAAAAAGACATCAAATATGGTAGGTCTATTAATGGTAAAAAAAAAAATTCAACCCTAACCAAATTCTAAAAAAAATATCAAAATTTGTGAGTAACATATTAAAATAACATGTTTTATTTACGATCAAATCATTTTTAAATACAATAATTATAATTTATAAATACGTATTATAATGATAAATAAATGGTAATTAATTTATTTAATGACTTAGATAAAATAAAAAGACAAATTTTAATCAATAAATTTTGCAATGCAATATAAATACATTAATCCAAATGATACAGATTAAAAAAATAATTAAATAACACTAATTTATCGAGTTATATATTATATACACATATATATTTATATGGTAAATAAAAAAAATTAAAGAATTATATTTAAAATTAGAAAATCAAATTTTAATAAAATGATAATTATTACTAAATAAAATTAATATAAATTGAATTAAGGTTATGTTTAGTAAATTAGTTTTTCTCTTCCTTTCTTTTTTGGTAATTATGTTGTCCAGATCAACCTTAACTAATTCTATGGAAGTCTTTGAAAACACTCTGGAGAATATTTAATAAGTTTGGGCAAACTGGCTTTTGTGAATCTTTTTTTAAGAAACCAGATTTTTTCGATTAAAATAAAAAGTGATCCACAATAACGCCTTTCAAAGGTCTCTTATAACTCGAAGCGGTTAAAGAGTATGATCCATTCAACAAATCACCAAAAGAAATTGAGGGGGGTCAAGATCCAACCCCACAATTACTTATATTACTAAAATATTCGATACATTTAATACTATATTATTTATTTCCCCTAAACATTTAGAGGCCGTTTACTAAATATTTATCTGGAAAAGCGCTTACTGATATCACTTACCTTACGGTCTTTACCTATTGAGCATGAAAACTTCCAAAAATCTTATCCGCTAAGAGTCATAACAAGAACCGATAGTCTTACCCGATAAGTGAGGGAAATGACTCTTACCCGATAACCGCTTACCGGGTTTAAGACGCTTATCAACAATCAATTTTGATGGTCGAAAATGTTATACGATAAGGTAATTGAGGGTAATATCCTTGGTACAGTTGACCTAAAATGTTACAAATGGTATTAAGCTGGAAACTGGACTGTTGTGTCGGCGAAGACCCTGGGCTCCATAAAAGGGTGGATTATGAGATCCACATCGATTGAGGAGGGAAACAAATTTATTAGAGATATTTTAAAACCATAAATTCAGATGATGATAAAACAAACAATATCTGTACGGGTTGACTAGAAATATTATAACTTTTGCTTATTTATTTATTTATTTAATTAAACATTTTTGGTCATTTTTTTCAATTAAACATTTAAGTCCAAAAAAGGCAAACACCCCCAAGCGGCTAAGCCAAACGAGATGTATAAAACCTAGCCATCACCGCCACGAAGTCCTACTTTCGATCTATTCGGTTACATTTATAAATCCCTCAACCGGCGTTCCCCACCGTCCTCCGCCGCAACCGCAACCGCAACCACAACCACAACCACAACCTTCTGCCTCATCTATCAGCTCTCGATTCATTTGTTTGAATCCATACCCTGAGATATACAGGTATCGTACGCTATGATTGTGTGTTTATACATGAATTACTTGGAGGATTTACAATTCACCAACGTAGCGTTTGTGACATTATCGGAACGAATTGTGTGGTTCTTTTCTTGTTGAAATCTTGGAACTTGTGAAAAGTCGGTGGTTATTTGCCATCATCTTACTTCTTTTCGACTTTCTATGATTAAAGGAACAAACAGCTGAATTAAATTACTAATATACTGGTTTTCTTGACTTAATTGACGATTTTTATGATGTTACTTGCTATTTCATGTGTTATATAGGAGATACCTGCGTTGAATATTTTGTATTTGTATAATTCATGTTGTTAAAATTGCTTAATGTGGTTCATCCTAGTTATGTTACGTATGCCGCAAGGACATGTGGACGGGGATATGTCTTATTAGTTGATACTTGATAACCGGTTTGAGAGATTCTAAAAATCGAGGATACTGGATGGGTGTTTGTTTTTTATGTAAATCTAAAAGCTAAACAAGAAGTTGTTTCATGATTGGTGCATTACATATGATTGATAAACACCAAAACCCTAGTCTAGTCTATACTTTTAGAAATATATATAGCTTCTTGTGTTGTCTTGCTTTTATCTTTTGCAACATAACACTTGAGAGTTTATTTTTGATTATAGCCTTGTTTTCTTTTCAAACCTCACTTTTGGTGAGGTTTGAACCCCGGCATATGGGGAGGCCAAAGGCCCTGATATTGTCAGGCTAAAGGTCCTTTGGTTGGCCTTTGTTTCTAATTTTGCAAATTGTAATTTTCGTTTGATGAAATTTAAAGTTTCCCCTTGCAAACCCCTATTCTCGAAATCCCTGTGAATTCGAGGATATCATCAACACCGCGTGGGGAGCCTCCCATGTGATCGTGATTATTAGAGCAGCATAGCAAACATACAAGTCTGTTTTATTTTTCTTGGCTGGAATTTTTGCATGAATTTTTAAAACCGGATTATCTTTGGCCTCTGAATATAGTTTTTTCATTTGAAAATTTGAAGATCGATTGTGTAACAATTGAATAAAATTACTTAGTGATTTTATTGGGCCATAACCAACAACATGTGTATTTTAGAGCTGTCTCAATTACTATTTGTGTTAATATCTGCTTTGAGTCATTCTTTGTTTGGTCACTTTGTTAAAAATGGTAACAATGTAGTTTGGCTGTGTTATACTGTGATTCAAATGGTAGCGGACACTGCTTTTCTTGATACTATTGATGCTAGGTGCTATCACGATGTCAAAATATTGTAGCAAACAATTTGATTTCTCTTTCTCGAGTGGGAAATCGTGGAACTTGTAAACAATTAGTGGCTATAATGCTTACTTAAAAATTTTCTTTCCAAAGATCAAATGTACAGACAAGAACTGAATCATTACTTAAATGTTGATTTCACTACCATTAATTTTCTGAGTATGGTAATAAGGTTGTGTCATTTTGTTTGTTACATCAGACAAATTTGTCTTTATATCTTCTTTTTGTAGGTATTGGAGTCTTGTTGTGTTTGGGAGAAGCTTAGAACATGGCATCTTCAGATGATGAGAGAGAGACATTGCCAGATGCTATCTCCGACTACTATTTTTGTGATGGAGAGGACGAACCCCTTTCGTTCGTCAAGTTACCTTTTCAATGGAATGAGAGTGAGAGATCAAGCTCTAATGCTCAACCCATTTTTTTGAGGGGCACTGCTGATAATGGTCTTCAAAAGTTATACAAGCAGGTTAAAGCATGGAAGTATGACTTTTCAAAAGCTAATCCTGAGATTTCAGTGCTTTACAAAGATAACCACTGGTTCAAGCTTCAAAAGCCTAGGAAGAGTTATGAAAAAGAGATTAGGACCATTCTCATCACTATGCAGTGCCTATACTTCTTTAAAAGCACACCAGAAGCATCAGGGAAAGCTTTATGGGATCACCTCGCTAAAGTTTTCAGGTATCTCTATTCGTTGGTGCAATTAGTTTTTAATTTTGTTTTTTGTAGATTGTATCAGTTTGTTAGGACCATCTCTTTCCATTTTGCAGATTGTATGATGTCAGGCCCTCGGAGAATGATCTGATAGATCATATAAACTTCATTAGAGAAGCTGTAAAAAGGGATGAAATGTTGGCAAAAGCAAAGGTTTGTGTTGTTTATTAATTTTTGTATTATGTCTGGCATTCAATACTTTTTAGATGATTACTTGTTTAGGACAGTTCCTTTTTGCCTTGTTCTTTATATTTTTTTTAGCCGTCATTGAACTTCATTCATCCATGAAACGTGTCCCTTTTCTGTTTGTTACAAACAGGGTTGTTAGGATCTCTGCTGTTGGTTTAGACCACTCAGCGAACGTGAGGTTGTTCAGGCTTTCTGCAGGTCAAAAAGAATAGGCATGGAGGGAATGGTTTGGATAGGATCCTTCATATATTGTTTCTTTTAGTATTAACCAATCATGTTCCCGTGGTGGTCACATGTGTATTCTTGACTTAACAACGGCCCGGCAATAAATGAAACCTCTAGCTCAGGGTTTAACCCGAAAGGTCTTAGGTTCAGGATGTTTATTTCGATCATCATTAATTGATCTCTTAGTATTATTAGCCAGATGGTGTTTTTGATGTCTTACATTCAGTGGCAGAGCCGCAGAGCTAGCTTATAAAAGGTGGGGGGAAAGGCCCCCACTCATATGTAAACGTTTTAAAATTTTCTAGGTAAAATTTTGTTTTTTTTAGTGTTATGTGCTTGGTTCCTCCCAGTCATTTTCGGCGGTTCTCCCCAGTGGCCTAGTCCGTTTTAACGAAACCCCACACTCTCTTGCTTGTCAGTCGTTTTTCCCGTATATTGTTACCGCTAATTCTTGAAATCATGCTACGATGATAGCGTTGGTTGATAATTTTGTTAAATATATCTCAGTTTCTTGTTATTTTAGTTTTATATATGTTCAAACCTATTCAATCTAGAAGGAAATTATATAAATTAAATAATAGTATGTTTTGCGATTTGATTAACCAATATGGTAAGAAAATAATCGAAATCAAAATTTACCTTATTTGGTTAACCGAACCGTTTAACCCACAAACCGAATAACCCAAAATCATTTTGGTTTGGGTGAGTTATTCGATTTCGGAATTTTTTATACCTCGGGGACCCCAGTCACCTAAGTTTCTGGATCTGTCAATGCTTACATTGTTAGTTAAAACTTACGTATGTTATCCATGGATTTTGCTGGCCGAATTGAAACTTCTGGCTACCTGATGTTAGAACTTGATATCAAAATTGTATAGTTTGATTAAGTTTTTGTTTCGATCTTGGTTTGAACTTGAACATTGAACAGTTTTTAGCTGCATTTTTGGAGAATCCTAGAAAGAGGAAAGTTCCCGATGAGGTATAATCTGGCTTCTGCTTTGTCTTCTTTTCTTCCTCATGGATTCATCATGTTGTTTTGACATTCTGGAAATAACTGGCTTGCAGGATGCTGAAATTGCTACAAAGCCCAGCTTTATAGTTGATGATATGAATGACGATGAACCCCAAGATGATGACTTCATCACAAAACAGACTGAAGATAGTGAGTCCGATGAGGAGGAGGATCCTTTTGATTCAGTTTGTGCGATATGCGATAATGGTGGTCAACTTACTTGGTACTACACTTGTAACTTCATGTTGTTATTGTTCCTTTGGACTTTGTATACTTGTTTGTTTTGTTAGTAACCAACGACGATAATTTGCCAGCTTTTTTTCTTCCATCTTACGTGGTGAACGGATTCCTTCTTTAAAATGTATGCCTATTAAGTTTGTTTCTTATCTATGTGGCATACTAAACATATAACAGATATGTAGGGGAGATGCATCAGAAAGACTGTGTAGAGGAAAATTGTCCCATTTTTCTTTATTACTACTGTTGGGCCTTCTGTGTCTAATTCTAGTGATTAAGGTTGGAAAATACATGTTTTATAATTCTCAGCAACTGTAGGGATAACGATTGAACGATTCAGGCTTGAGGAAATGTCTTTTCTGGGGTTTACGCTTGTGTGTAAAAACAGACAACAAAACCTTTAAGCTTAGGGTTTAAGTGATTTTTGTATTCGTTCTCTGCCTCAATATAAATGTGCATCTTTATATTTCTGGTGCACTAGCTTTGCCAAATTGATTTTCTTTCACCTTCAGATTGATATGTTATCAACTTTATGAATTTTTATTGTAGGCATTTAGTTTGGGTTTTATTGGTCATATGGTGGGAAGCTATCTCCATTTGGTCCGTTTCTGATATATTTGGTCATCTATTGCAGTTGTGAAGGGAAATGTTTTAGGTCATTCCATGCAACCGTAGATATTGAGGAGGCAGAAGAGTCCAATTGCCAATCTCTTAATCTACCACCTGAATTTGTGAAGGTGTTCTAACAACTTATGATCTTTGGAACTTGATTATAAATTTTTTGCCTTTTCTCAATTATTTTTTTCATGTCTCTTTTGTTTTTGCATCGCTTATCTTTAGACATCATCTCCTTAACTTTTTGTAGGGATCACAACCTTTTCGTTGCGAGAATTGTTTGTATAATCTACACCAGTGCTTTGTTTGTGGTGAACTAGGGTCTTCCGACAAATCTTCGGTTGCAGAGGTGTGTAATACTTGAGCCAGTCTGTTATTCTTAGTCCTTTCTTGATTATCTTTACTTATTGTATTTTTTATGGTAGTATTATCTGCATAAAGTATTATCTGCAAGAGGTGTGTAATACTTGAGCCAGTCTTGTTATTCTTAGTCCTTTCTTGATTATCTGCATAAAGTAACTCAAAACTTCTTGCATGATACCATTGTTCAGGTTTTTCGTTGTAGTTCTGCAACTTGTGGCCACTTTTATCACCCACGATGTGTAGCAAAGCTGCTCCGGCAGGACGATGAAGCTAAGCCACATGATCTGGAAAAGAAGATTGCTGTGGGGGAACCTTTCATATGTCCTGCCCACAGATGTGTTGTCTGTAAGCAAACAGAAAATGAAAAGGTGAAAGACTTGCAATTTGCTGTTTGCAGGCGATGTCCAACATCATACCACAGGAAATGTTTACCCAGGTAGGCTGTCTGTTCAATTTCCTGCCTTTTCTTCATTCCAAGTTATTGGCATCTGTGCCGTCAATCATGACGCTATAGTCGTGCTATAGTGGTTCATGGTCCCCGAGTAAATGTGGTGGTCAAATAGCGGTCTTGTGATTAGCAGTGCTAGATAGCTAAACAACTGCGAATGTAGCCAGAAACAGCGGCCGATATAGCGCTATTTTATTGTTGGGTTATTTTGTGTTTAGCGGGCTATTTTTGTGGGCTTTTGTTTTCGTCCTCGGTTTTGTTTTAGTCAAGGTTAAAGTCGCAGGTGATTCATGCAACAATCAAGGTTAAACATTGACTTGTTTATGTTGATGTTCTGATGTTATTAAAGACATACAGTATGTTAAGTTTTGTATATAATATAATTACAACTGCAATTTTTGGACCGCCTTACCACTGCTTTATCATCACTACAACCACTGTCAGATCATGGTCCTGACTTTTATTTCAGATTTTGACTGCTTGAACAGCATAGGTTGTCATTTTCTTCTTGGAATCGACTCTGATCACAATGTTTCTTTTTTGGTGTTTTTGCAGGGAGATCATGTTTGATCACCAAATTGATGATGATGATGACGACGACGTCATACAAAGGGCTTGGGATGATCTTTTGCCTAAATCCCGTGCATTGATATATTGCTTGTAAGTCTAGGGTCACTTGATTCGTAAAGCTTTTAGACTTCTAACTAACACATTTTTCTGAAACTTGTTAGACAACATGAGATCGACGAGGAAATCGGCACTCCTGCAAGAAACTTGAAATTTCAAGATATTTTAAATAGCAAGATGAACCAACCATCTAAAAAGAAGAAAGTTGCAGTCAAGGAGGCCGGTACAGATAAAGAGATCACATTCAAGAAGATGTCTGTTCAGAAGTCAAAGAAAGGCGTTGTAAAATCTTCTGCTGTTAAACCGGAAAATTCTTCTAAGAAGAGAGCGAGCGTTTCATCTGGTCCAGAATCCCTGAAGAAAAAGAAAATAGCAGATACCACTAAGAACCCTTTTAGGAGGACATTGTCAACAAAAGTTAAGACGCCGGGCTCGAATGATAACCAACCATCCTTGGGTAGTAGATTGTATGACTATATGCAAAAAGAGACAGAATCAAACAATTTGGAGGAGGATGACACGCCTGTTGCTGACGATAAGCACACCATGGCAGCTAAAGCTTTACAGAAGGAAATTTTACCTCCTATAGATGCTGATTCAAGACTGAGGTACTTTTTGGCTCTTCATTATCTTTCTCTGATCCATTAAACCAAATTTTAATTCATTGATTCGTGTGGGTTATAATTTTCAAAATTCCACTTCATACGTTGCAGAATACTGGCATTAATGAAAGATGCTGCTTCCTCTATTACGTTGGATGAGGTAAAGAAGTACCACAAAGGAAAAGTACCATCTACATATGCACATTCATCAAGAGTGGACAAATCCATCATCTTGGCCAGGGTGGAAGGTTCTGTGGAGGTATCTTCTTTTGATTTCATTCTACCTCAAGCTTACATTGTGTCCTTGGAAGCTTATTTTTGAAGGAAACAAAAGGAAAGGGAGCGGAAAACAAAAAAAAACATGTGCTGTCTAAACTTTTTTAGGAGGGAAAGGAAAGGAATAGGAGGGAAAATGTCATTTATGTTTAAAAATTTCTTTTAATTTAATCAATAACAATTTTCGCATTGAACCACAAATGCCTGTATTTTTTTGAGTTACATCCAAATCAGTAGAACTTTCTGGTATAGTTTTACCACCCGTTCTGGTTCTTATACTGGCATCCTCGCTTTTACTACTATTTCCACTTTCACCACCAATGGAACCATAAAGTTAATTGTTACTGTAATTGTCACTACCACTTACAATGTAACTATCAATACGGATT
This sequence comes from Arctium minus, assembly GCA_954870635.1. Classification (NCBI taxonomy): domain Eukaryota; kingdom Viridiplantae; phylum Streptophyta; class Magnoliopsida; order Asterales; family Asteraceae; genus Arctium; species Arctium minus. The sequence goes on along the minus strand of OX941093.1, from coordinate 77,045,031 downwards.
CGATACTGAAGATAACTGTCAATGCAACTTTTAATGTGATTATTCCAAGTATATTGAGTATCATCCATGTCCCGATTGTGGTGGGGATTCTTACTCTTAGATCCATTATTCAGATAACTAGAATCCCGATCAAAAGAACTTTCTAGTTCAAGTTTCCTCCCAAATGTGGGAAGAAAGGAAGGGAGGGAAAGAAAATCTGAAAGAAGTCTGTGATCTTCTAATGACAAAAATACCCTTATAAGAAAAACCGAGAAAACCAAATATAAAGGGTACATTTGTGAAAATGACATCTTTCCTTTTCTTTCCTTTCTTTTTTCTCCGGTTGAAGAACATATCCATTCCTTCCCTTACATTTCAATAACACAAACAAAAAACTTTCTTTCATTTTCTTTCCAACCCCCAACCCCCCCCCCCCCCCCCCCCCCTCCTTCCCAAATTCGAGAACACAATGTTAAAAAGAAAAAGTGAACATCCATGTCTTTATGATCTAAGTTACTCTGCTGCAGGCTCTTCATGTAGCTTTGCAGAAGCTTGATGAAGGATGCAGTATTGAGGATGCAATGGCTGTCTGTGAGCCTGGTGTCCTTGGCCAGATATCGAGGTGGAAGGTAGATGTCAAACACGATCCTTCTACCTGTTCTTTATTAAATTCCCATGTTCTAATATTGCTTTCTTATCTAGTTAAAGGCTAAATTTGTGCTCGGCTTTTCTTTTTCCTGGTACACATGATGTGAGGATCTAACCGTATGTAGGATCAATACCTGATTATTAGATAAATTATCCATTTATAGTTTCATAAAAAAAGTTTTAGATCATTGATTTCCACAGAATTCCACAGACTTAATGGAAAATATATTTTGGAGTAAGTTGGTCAAATCAAACATATTTATCTTAACTCACATGCATATGGTATACGTGTGACTTAAAAGCAAGATTGTTATTCAGACATGATTTTGGTTCATAATTTGTTAATAGCAAAGCTTAATCCTTCGGGTTTATTTGGATTGCATTATGTGAATTACATTGATTTGTTATGATAAATAGTGTGAAGGGATCTCTGAAAAAATCTTCTAAGCGATGAAATGAGCATAACATTAGATGGAAGGATGATTGGAGTATATCGGGCATGAGTTTTGGTACATGATAATCAATGTAAATGTGTAGGGTGAAAAAGTAGATGTAAAATTTTCCTCAAGGTAAGTAGGTGTACTTGGAGACGGAAGACTAGAGTAGCAGACTAGGCATGGGGACCTGTAACTAGTGTAGTTGTGCAGAAGGAATTGGACAGGTTGGGTGACAGAGGGCCAGCAGTTTAGGCTAGGGATGTGTCTTTGATATTTTTTTGTTCTTTGCGGGTTTTCCTTATCTTTTTGTAAGTTTTCAATGTACCTGATCGTTACTTTTTCTTACTTATTTCTTGTCCTTCACTCACCTCATAGTAGTCTTTATTATTTCCAACTGTTTGCTCACACTTGCACAAGCTGGCGGTCTCCACGGAAACAACCATCTTTCGGGTAGAGGCAGGTCCACGTACATCAACCCCCCCCCCCCCGGTGCGTTGCGGACTCTACTTAGTGGGATTTGCTGGGTCTGGTTGGTTTGGTTTTCGGTTTTCCTCCATGGTAGGTGCATGGTGGAAAAATTGGTGATTGCCTCAAGATGTGGCCATTGAATCTCAGTGGTAGGGAAGGCCACTTCTATAAATGGCATGGTAGCATTGCTGCATTAATTTTAATGTTGGATTGTTAGGTGGCAAGCATATGTGGGGAATCACATTATTTCTTATCACAGGATGCTGTTTGATTTGACATATACATGCTAATGCTCGAGTATATTTTTCATGGTTCCTTTCGATTTGGCATGCAGGAAAAGCTCAAAGTGTACCTTTCACCATTTCTGCATGGAATGCGGTATACATCCTTTGGTCGCCATTTTACAAAAGTGGAGAAGCTCGAGAAGGTGCTTGTTATTGATCTACGTGTAACTCATCTTTGGTGCTTAATAAAAGTTGTTTTTCCTGCTCCATGTTTCGGAGTCGCTGGCCCTTGATTCTTACTTCTTTATTAGTTCATTCTTTCATTCTTTTATAGGCTAAATGTAGTTTGTATTGACACTTCTCTGATTTTTGGATGTTCAGATTATTGACAAGCTTCAGTGGTATGTTGAAGATGGTGACACGGTAAGAATAACCTCCCCTTTGCCTCACTTGAATTATTTTTTTTTCCGGGATGTATGTGATGGTAATTAATAGTTTCTTTGTGGACTGGATTCTGTTTGAAAGTATATTGTTTTATTTTCAAGGCCTTGTGTTGCTTTGCTAATTCAAGGAAAATAGTCCCAATTTACTGTTTTTGTGTGTATGCATGTTATATATCTTGTTAAAAATACAGATTCTGTATATGCTTTAGTTTTCTGATAAATTCCGAGGCTTTTGTATTTGTCTGTTGTGATACATAAGCTGCTGTTTTATCGTTGTGCAGGTGGTTGATTTTTGTTGTGGGGCAAATGACTTCAGTTGCATTATAAAGAAGAGGCTTGATGAAATGGGTAAAAGGAGGTGTTCATACAAAAATTATGATATTACTCAACCCAAGGTATGTTGGTTTTATTTTTTTCCTTCTTTTTCTAAAGAGTGTAAATTTGCATTTTGGTGTCAATTGATGACAACTTTCTCGACCTGCATGAAACGTCTGTAGCATTTACTTTGGTTGAATAAACCGATAAACCATAGTAAAATTTGAGGTTAGGCTGAACATAACATGGTTTTATGTTATGAAAAGGGATTTAACCAGTTTGTGAGAATATGTGGAACCTCATTATATTACTATAAAAAAGAGGCCTTGAGGAGAGAAGGGAGGTTCCAACATATATAGAGGAGAGAAGGGAGGTTCCAACATATATAGAGGAGAAATGGGAATTGGTCCAAGTCTAGCTGATGTGAGACTCCAATACACCCCTCCAATGGAGGCTAGACATGATTGCGCCAGAGTGTCGAGTCCTTAGAGTTGTAGACTTGGCTCTGTTACCATGTGGGAATATGTGGCGCCTTATTAAATTACACCCTCTAAAAGAGCCCTTAAGGAGAGAAGGGAGGTTCAATATATACAGAGGAGACCCTAGAAGTGGTATAGTAGGCGAGCAGTCCAAAAGGCTAGGAAGACGAGGTCACCAGAAAAAGAGTAATGCTTAACAGGGCAGTTGGGACTTTTTTTCTCCTGTCATATTGAGGAAATTCTTACTGTACTTGAATACCGAGATCACATATTTGAAAGATTCTCTGCCAAGAGACCAAGCAATTTTTTAGGTTTCTTCTTTCATAAATCTTGTCTGTTCTTAATAATTATCGATCTGTGTTTGCAGAATGATTTCAACTTCGAGAAGAGGGATTGGATGACCGTTGCTCCAAAGGAATTGCCTCGTGGGTCTCGCTTGGTAAGATACTTTGATGATAGCGGTTTTCATGTGATGGACTCGATTTTGGAACTTATTACTTTACACATCTCTTCTCCCCTCGGTTGATGTTTGTTACATTTGTCAAGCAGATCATGGGAATAAACCCTCCATTTGGAAAAAGTGCTTCTCTTGCGAACCAGTTTATAGAGAAGGCGCTTCGCTTTAAGCCTAAGATTCTTATTCTTATCGTTCCCCCAGAAACTGAAAGGTAGCTACTCTTGCTCTCTCTCTCTCTCTCTCTCTCTATATATATATATATATATATACCGGTTGTGTTCTGGTGCTATGCATCGGGATGTAAAGTTTTATTATGAACTGATAATAGAAAACTAATGCAATGTTCGTTAGACAAGAGAATCAAATACTTGTACAAACCATAACTCTGAATGCATTAGTGATTTGTATTTAATGCTTCACAGATGTACTCTTGAAAATTTAAGAGTTTTACCTAAATATTTTATAAGATGGTATAGAATCATTTGCTCAACTTTTGTTTCATGCAACTTTTGTTGGGAGCAACATATCTAATTATCTATCCATCTATATATTTACACGTATGCTTGTCTTTGACCAGGTTAGATAGTGAAGAGCAGAAACTTCGATATGATCTTATCTGGGAGGATGTTAAATTATTAGCTGGGAAGGTAAGTTGAGTTTTTTGGCTACCCACATGTTTTTTTGGTTATCTGGGAGGATCTTATCTTCCGGGGTAGGCTTCACTGCCCGATCCGGTCAAAATCTCCGTGGCAGGTCCGGGTGTAGGCCAGGCCCGAAAAGCCTGGAAAAGCCTGGTTAAACCTGAAAAACCCAAAAAAGCCCCGCCTGAAAAAGCCCTATCAGGCCCTTTTTAAACCCCAAAGCCCTGCCCCACTTGGGTTTTAAAAAGCCTGCACCTTTTTTTTGCCCAAGGAACGGACTTGGAAGGCCCAGGCCCAAAAAACCCTGGCCTTGTGCATCTCTAGCTTGATGCACCACACACTTTGATGAAACTCCGCATCTATAAGTAAAATATCTAAAACAGCCCTTTAACAATGACAAAAGTCTATGCTGTTGATAACTTGTAACGGTTATAATCGGTGCAGAGGTCATTTTGGATCAGAACATAAAAGTTGCCATTTCTTTTGGTCATCGTTAGGGTGACATTGCATTTAGTCTCTGATGGAGATGTGCGTCTTTTTTACTTTTTATATATTTCATCGTGCCTCTCTCTTCATTCTTTTTCTGTTGCTTGCTAATTTGGCCGTGTTTGGCAACCATAAGCTAGCTTATTTTCGAGCTTATTGAAAAAACTCTGTTTGGTCAGGCGTATACTAGCTTTTTGAAACGTCACTTGAAGTAGCGTTTCATTAAGCTCCAATATCTTTTTTTTTTCCCAGTTTTGCTCTATATACTTTTCCAATTAATTTCTCTACGTGTTCTTATATGTCATTTTACATCGTCATCTAAGCTGATCAACTTGTTTTTACCAAACGTGACTGGATTATCTGCTAGCTTATGAGCTAGTTTTTGCCAAAACATAGCCTTACTACTGTTCGCTTTTCTTTTTCCATTTGTTCACACTTTTGCACAAGCTGGGTGTCTTCATGAAAACATCTTCGAGTGGGATATACTGTTTTTGTTTGGTCTCGTTTGGTATTTGATCTGGTGGCCTAATGTGATGTTTCCGTTCCTTTCAGTCGTTTTATCTTCCTGGATCGGTTGATGTGAATGACAAGCAAATGGATCAATGGAACAACACTCCTCCGCCACTATACCTTTGGAGTCGCCCAGATTGGACTAGCAAACATAGGGCTATCGCTCAACAGCATGGCCATATATCAGGAGAACGAGATGATGACGATCTTGGTCTTTCTATTGAAAACAACGAAATAAAAGGTGGTCTTCCTGTCCCCATTGATGATCTTCCTGTTACAAACAAAGTTTCTGAACGAACCACAGATAAACCAAAAACCGACAAGAAGAAAAGTAAAAAAGAAAGTCCTTCACATGACGATGGTGGAACAGAAGCTAAAATGAAGCAGATCATCAAGGAGAACACTGATCAGAATTCAAGCAAGAGAAGCGATCATAATCAAGAATTCAAAAGGGCAAAACATGATGATAAGCGTTCACCGGATCCTTCTCATCAAGATGACGCTCAGAAACGCGACGATAAGGGTTCTCCGGCTCTTCCCTGTCAAGATCTAGCTCAGAAACACGACGATAAGCGTTCTCCGGCTCCTTCCCTACAAAATCAAGCTCAGAAACATGATGGTAAGCGTTCTCCGGCTCCTTTCCTACAAGATCAAGCTCAGAAACATGATGGTAAGCGTTCTCCGGCTCCTTCCCGTCCAGATCAAGCTCAGAAACACGACGATAAGCGTTCTCTGGCTCTTTCCCGTCAAGATCAAGCTCAGAAACACGACGATAAGCGTTCTCTGGCTCCTTCCCGTCAAGATCAAGCCCAGAAACACGATGCTCACCGTTCTCTGGCTCCTTCCCGTCAAGATCAAGCTCAGAAACATGATGATAATCGTTCTCAGTCTCTTTCCCGACAAGATCACGCTCGGAAACATGATGACGCTCGTGCTCTGGCACCTTCCCGTGAAGATCAAGCTTGGAAACATGACAATAGGCGTTCTCCAGCTTCTTCCCGGCAAGATCACGCTTTGAAACACGACAATGGTCGTTCTTCGGCTCCTTCCCATCAAGATCACGCTGCAAAACACGACAATGGTCGTGCTTCGGCTTCTTCGCGTCAAGATCACACTTTGAAACACGACGATAATCGTTCTCCGGCTCCTCCCCGTCAAGATCTAGCTCGGAATCATGACGACAGTCGTTCCCCAGCTCATGAAACTCTGCATTCAGAAGCATTTGACCAACATTTGGAGAGGAGGTACAACTCGACCACTGGGGAATCGGGTTTTAGCTTTCAAAATGACGTTGGGCCATCGTTTGACCCACATTTGGAGCGGGGGTACAACTCAATCATTGATGAGTCGACTTTTAGCTTTCAGAATGATCTTGACCAGCATCTGGAGAGGAGGTACGGCTTGACAGCCGATGAACCATATCTAGCGACATCATATAGGCGGCTCGATAGTACTAATCTTGCAACCTCTGGCTATTCAACGAGACCTGACCACAATCCGTATCCTGGCTACGATAGGTTCGGTCGGGGATCTTATTTAGATGAGATAAATGCAAGGGGCAGTGGGGGTGGTGGCTATATGATGAGCCATCACGAACCAGGGTTAATGCGGTATGGTCCTGCGGATACCGCACCGTATAACCGGACTTCCACATCTACAATGCAGCGGTACGCACCCAGGCTCGACGAGCTGAACCACACACGGATTGGGCGCCCGGAACTCGACGAGCTGAACCACCCTAGGATGGGTATGGGGCGACCGGAACTGGACGAGCTGAACCGCCCTATGATGGGTATGGTTCGGCCGGAACTGGACGAGCTGAACCGCCCTATGATGGGGGCTGAACCACCTATGGCTAATCAGAGGATGGTGGGTTATGGTCCAGCCCTGCATGGACCTGGGTTCCGTACGGATTCCATGGGTTTTGCCTCTGGTCCATACCACAGGTATTCACAACCTGACTCATCGTCAGGTGGTTGGCTGAATGAGTGATCAAGTTTGGTATTATTGTATGAATCGCATCGTGCAGATTTTTGATGTTTCTAAAATATACAACTTTGGTGACATATTATGTTATAATTAGATGAAGTTTTTTTTTTTTTTTTTTTTTTTTTGTGGATGTTTATTTACTTTTTAATAATTTGCTTTTTGAATCGTAGACAACCTGAACTGTTATTTTATTCAGTTTGAACTTTATATTCTAATTACGAAAAGGGTAATTACGTTTTTGTCCCTGTGGTTTGTTGAAATTGCAATTTTTGTCCTTGAGCTTTAGAGATTACGGTTTTTGTCTTTATAGTTTGTAATTCATTGCTATTTTCGTTTTTATGATTTACAATTCATTTGTTATTTTGGTCTCTGTGATTTATAATTCTTACTATTATAGTCTCTTATACTTGAGGGTAAGAATTAGTTAAGGGATGAAAATAGTAATAAATTGTAAACCATAAAGACAAAAATCTCAATGTTTAAATTATTGGGATGAAAATCAAAATCATTAACAAACTACAATACGATAATCGTAATTTATTCTTTTGAAAATTATATTTGGGTGGATGTAAAAGGGGTTGATCATAAAAGTTTCAAAATTTTGTGACGATTGTTGCAAATAACCAAATTTTTCATAAAATTTGGTTACTTAGCTTGCAAAATTGGTTTTGCCTTTGTTCTTAGGCAATGGTTGGTAAATTAGCTGACAAAGCTAATAAGTAGGTAGTTGAGAACTTAAGTGATGAATAAATTATGTTTAATAAAAACTAACTGATAAGCGTGTAAAATGGTCAAAAAAATATGGTAAAAGTGTTTATCAACTTACGTGTTATTAAACTGGAGTTTTATAAAAAGTGTTTGGATCAACTTATGATGGTATTAAAACGTAATAAGCTAATAAGTTGTTTTTTAGGGGGTATTTGGATTGCTTATAGATGTAAAATGACCAAAAAACTGATAAGTTGTTTCAAATAAGTTAATAAGTCAGAATGGAATGAGTTATCAAAAACTCCTTGTCATTGGTGCCAAATCAGTATAAGCATTTTTCTTTTCTTTTTTTCATCAAAACACTAAAAACTGCTTATTACCGATAACACACCGAAATAAATTAATAAGCACTTTAAATAAGCAATCCCAAACACCCCCTAAACAAATCCAACAGGAGCGAAGACTTGCAGAGAAAATGGATGTTGAAGAACTCAAAACCTTCATTAAGGTACGGTTCTTAGCCATCTTTTCTCTGCTACTTGATTCCAATTCGGATCCCCAATCGGATCCCTAAAAACAAAATTTGTAATCCAGATCCAGTTCAAGTTCCATTGCATAAACTTATTTTGTTGGCGTTTAGTGGCGGATTCACCACATAACTAGTGGGGGGATGGACCCCCATTAGAAAATGAAAAAAACAAAAAAATTTAGGTAAAAACCAAATTTTTTCAACTTTCTACCGTTAGTTCCCCCCAGTAATTTCTCATCTGGGACCCCATCAACCAAAAAATGTACCTCGAAATCAAGTAAAAAACTCTTGAAATCAACCAAAAAACTGAAAAAGTCACTCGAAATCGACAAAAAACATGCAAATCCCTTAAAATCAACCAAAAAAACTTCAAAAATCTTTCAAAACGGTGAAATTGGGCTAAAAACATATCGGACGACTTTGCGGGTCTTTAAATAATTTTAAAGGTGCCCCCACTAGGAAAAAATCTTAGATCCGCTACTGTTGGCGTTTAAAGCTTTGATACTAGTTGTAATTGTTCATCTTTTAAATCGTACTCCTCCTTTCAAATTAAGTGTTTATATTACTGTTTTATTTTGTCCTAAAATAAATGTATTTTCAAAAGCAAGTTTTCAATTTCTCATTATATTCTTAATTATGAGATGGAAAAAGTTTTGTTCTCTATTTTATTATTAAGAGTAAAAGTGTCATTTAGTTTTTTAAAAAATACAATAATTACATATTTCTGAAACTATATGTCATTTCATTGTATACATTTACTTTAGAATGAACAGAGTAAAATATTAGAACAGTTCAACAATTAATCTAAACATTAAAGTGGTTGAAAATAAATATCTCATCTTTTTTGATAAATCATATATGTAAACTCTTAGGGGGTATTTGGTTCGCAGAATCTGATGGAATCTGGTGGAATTGCTTGATTTTGGTAATGTAATATCATCAAGCACTTTTATATATCTCTAAATCTAGATCCCCGAAGAGATATGTGGTAACCACATTCATGAGTTGCATTTCCAGTCCTTCGGAAACTACTAGGCTAGTAAATTATACGGATGTCATAACATCCATCATGAGAGAGTAAGTCTCCTCGTGGTCAATCCAGGGCGTTGTGAGAAACCTTGCGCCAAAGGAGAGTCTCATACATTATGACTTAATTATTCTCATTACGCTTTAGGACAAATGATTTATCTATGTCTTACAGGCTTTACACTTGGTGGGTTAGCACTACCAAACCAAATACCTGTTCATTTGTCAAATAATATGATTCTCCTGGATTGCTTATTTAGGCCAGTTTGCTCTTTGTTGATATTTTCCAACTGATCATGGTTCGATGTTAATGTGCTCTATCACCTCATAAACAATAATATATGCGAAATATATCATCAATAATTATATATGATCTGTCCATCGACTCATATGTGCTCTCATAGTTCATTTGAGATTAATATTCATCTCTAGAATCAATATTAACTTCGGAGCGTCCTCCAGTGATGATTCATAGACATAGTTTAATCAGAGACAATCTCATGAGAGGTTTATGTATTGATGCCAAATAGTTGTGCCTTACTCTTCTCTTCCTTTAGATGAGTATTTATCGAACCAAGTAGCTTCCCCCATTTCCGTTTGGGAGCTACGACCTCAACCACACCTCCACTATGTGTGATTACAACGCACTTTCCAATGGCGTTGTGCCCCTGTTGGGGACTTTTTAACCTTGCAAGTATATTTGCAGCTCGTATATGTGATCTTGTCACTTTTGGAATATTAAACGTATCAGGTATCGAGTCTGATTCGTTTGACTTCAACATTACGTTGTGAAGTTTTGGGGATAGAAATGAGACAGAGTGGGAATATTCAATGACACTTCCTGTCGTTCCCATGGAAAATCCTTTTTCCTATCTCCCCCTAACGACGGGAAGACTGTCTCATGAAAGTGACAACCCGCAAATCTAGCGGTAAAGAGATCACTAGTCAAATATTATAATTAGCGGATAATTGTTGGGGATTCATATCCAACATATATCAAATCGTCTTTAAGGACCCATTTTGATGCGTTGTGGGGGCGCAATTGGCACATATAATCAAACATGCGTAAATGTAAAGTATCAGGCTTATATCTAGTTACCAACTGGTACGCATGAGCAAGTAGTGGGTCTAAAAACGAAAAAAAAAACTGCATATAATAATTGCATAACCCCAGGTAGATGTGGGTAAATTGGTGCGCATTACTAATACCCTATATGTCATCATATTTTTTTGATAACAACTTCTATGAGACTATTTTATATATACACATGGGGTATAGGAAACTTTACATTGATTCTAATACATATGCAATTAACATCAAATCCTTATGATGTAAATTCTCCAGCATTCAAAGTCATGTAGACTTGATGAAATAATCAGGGTGGTGAGACCTTAAACGTATAGTTAGTGCTAGGAGTGCAGTATTTCATGTGGACAATAATACGACATGCGTTCATCGTGTCGAAACCAGAACCATAAAGTACTTTAATGGCCCGCATTCTGGATGTTTATATCCATAAATATCACCTTGTATTCGTTGTAACAATGGAATATTTTTGTATTATGTCCTTAGCTTTAGGATGGTCTCAATCCTGTCTTGGCTAAGGAGTAGGTTATATACAAAAGTTTTAGGTATTCGAGAGGGCATATAGCAATGTTGTTTCTTATGCTACAGAAGTCAACAGTTGCAATTTTCCTCATTCTGCCTTTCACTCGAAAGAGAATGTGTCTATGTGTATTTTGCAATACACGGATCACTATGTCATAACCACGGTGTCCCGCATGGTCATGCCAAAACATATATGTGTTATTTCCCCCAAAAGTTCTTTATTGGTGACAAAATATGTTCCGATGACCCAATAATCTACTAGTTTGACACATTAGTTTCCATGATATATGTTTACTTTCATATATTCATTAGAACTTATGTATATATGTTCATTTCCATTTCCATTTGATACGAATATCTTTACAAGGTTCCTATTAATTTTGTACCAACAAGAGAGTGACAGTCTATCGTCTAAGTAATTTGGTTGGATGTATTATAAAACACGTATTAGTCTATCTTTTTTTCAAGGGTGTAATAGGTAAAAAAAAATCAATTCTCCTAGATACATTCCTACATGGAACGGAGAATATTGAATTTTTTTTTTTTTTTGTATTTGTTTTGATGTATTTCTTTACATCTATAATGGTTACATATTCGATTTTACTTTAGCAAAGAAATTAATTTTTGGTACTTAAAATTAATTTCAAAGAAACATATGCATAATCAATATTAAATATTAAAACAAATATGTTATATTTCATTTTCAACGTGTTCCCTTTTTTATAGAAGCACTTTTTAGTGCATATCTTATTTGATTGTCCATTATCACATGGGTAGTAGTTGTATCCTACTCCAGGTGTTGAAAAATCCTTTCTGACTCTTACCAATACCCTGACCCTTTCTAGGGTCTCGTCCACATGGTGCAGAAATGTCATATGTGTGAAATGGTTTTTAACTCACAATCATTTGGAGTTGTTTCCACTTCTAACACTTTCATTATTGATATCAGGAATTTTCTTTATCCCGACATATGTGGTGTTATTCGAAAGAACCTTGTTGTGTCTCTCAACCACTTGTAGTAGGTTGATGAGTTTGTCTAAATGTTACATTCCAACTTATATTGGTTCATTAATATTTACTTATATATGAAATGTGGAAATGATATTAGGAATCATGTCATCTTCTGTGAGCTCCTTGCCATAGAGATTGAGATGCGTTTTGGATATAACATTTCTTTGTTGAAATCAGTTACCTTTTTGTAATCGAGTAAGTGGGTTTCATTCCACTGTACGATTAGTTCGGGAAGTACATATTCATCAGTACTCCCGATTATCCCTTTCGGAACATCCCACATTTCTTTGGGGGTTTCTAGTAAAGGTATCCTATGAAACTTAGGATTTATATGTCGTCTCAAAGCATGAGGGTATTTGTTTGTATCTTTTCAAGAGGTTGATTTTAGAGTCAATGGGGAGTTGATGGACTTTAGGTATTTTCTTGTACCTTTTCAAAAGGAGGTTTATGTACTCATTTATGATACTAATATTCTTTTGAGTTTATGACGTTGATTTTGGGATGAGTTATTTCAACCATTTACATATATAAATAATAATATATGATTTTCTTTTTGATAAGGAAATGGATTTTGGTTATGAAATTTCATTATCATAACAATATTGGATTTTTGTATGCTTTAATTTTATTGATAATACTTCATCAATATTTCAATTTGCAAAAAAAATCATTCAATCTATTGTATTTCCAGGTAGTAGGGGAATCACATGGATTTCTTAAATCCCTACAAACCTTAGGGCTATTTACACCCGTTTGACAAAATCATTTCGATGTATTGAGATTAATTCATCAATGAAATACATAGATAACATTTGTTATTTGGTAAATTTTGACATGAGGTCAAAAAAAATTCATACCATATTGGTATTTTGGGATCTTTTGGCAAGAGGCCAAAGTGACTATGAATTTGGCATATGAAACAATTTTAATACCCTAATAATATTTTTTGGAGTTTTTGGTAAAGATCAAAATATATGAGCTTGGATGTGTAACTTCAAAAAAATAATTATATAGTTTAAAATTATGAGTAGGAACTCACAATCAAGATAAATGTTTGAATTTAACATTTTCATGTTATTTTTGAACCTTTTGGCAAAATAACAGAAGTTATGGGGGTTGAAATTGTAAATTTCAAAGATAATTTATAAGATTGATGTTAATGAGTAGGAACTCATAACTAAGATAAACATCTGAATTATACTAACAATTATTAATTAGGATAAACATTTGAATATTAACACAAACAAATAGTAAATAAATATATAATATTGTAACTAAATGGATAATCATTTAAATATATGAATATTTTAATCTAATTTGATAAACATTAATAAATCATAATAATATTTTAAAACAATAAAAGTTATACTAACACAATTAAAATAAATAAGATGAAACAAATATTAAAAAAATTAATAGTCTAATTCATTATTTGAACTAGTCTAAAAGAATATATATTTAATAGGTCGAATTAAATAAAATTAAGTAAACATGTCAGAAAATAAGTCAAGATTGGCTCGCATAGATAAAATATATTAAACTTAAATAAAAGTTAATATAATAAATATTTATTAAACAAAAACGTAAATTAATGGGAAAAAAAAATAAATTAAGTTTTGTTTTAGTTAAATAAAACAATAATACGTATCCCTTGTGGATACTTAAAAATTATTTATTTAATTCCTTTTGATAATTAAAAAAAAATAAAAACAAAATCATTCAATTATCCTAATAATTCAGATAATTAGATCATAATCATATTAAAATCACATATAAATTCCAATAATTATCTTTTAATATAGGGTTTTTTTTACGTCAATATAATTTTCATTTATTTAATTATTTCAATAAAAATAAATAAATAATCATGAATTCGATTTTTTTTTTTTTGAATTCAATTATTATCAATCACGAAAATAACAGAAGTATTCTACAGAAAACTTAAGAAAAAAAACAAACATGATTCATAATATTCACTTATGAAGAAATTGATAGAAAACTTACTAGAATTTTTTTTTGACATGCGTGGCAATGAGCAAAAGATAACGCAGTAGCGATGCAATTTTGCGGCAAACTGTTCAACGACAACGTGCACCAATCGTTTAGAGACGATGAAAAACAGCTTTGAGCTTTACGTGCTGATAACATGTTAAAGGGAAAAACAAATGGAACAACAATATGAAGAGAATAACAATAAGACAGAGAGAAGAAGTCTATAATTCTCATTAATCATAAGCCCTTTAAATAGGGAGGAGTTACAAGTAGATAGTTATGAGATATTTCAGTTCTAATCTAACTTTGATATATTTATCTCTATCTCTATCTCTATCTCTATCGTCATATCATTTAGACGATGACACACTTATCATACAACACAAAACAATTTTAGTTAAAAATTAAACTATTTAATGACTATTTCATTAAAGTAATTTTTGTTGAAAAAATTAAAATAAACAAAAAGGGTATTTTGGTCATTTACCAAAATTTCATTCCAATTCTAAAGATACACTCTGTGAACCAAACAGAAAAATTACAATTCATTTAACAGATTTCATTCCAATTCTATCAACCAAACAAATGGTTAAACCTGACAACATTTCATTCCAATTCTTTCAAAGTCAAATTCCTTTGACAGATTCCATTCCATCCAAAAACATTCTGCGAACCAAACGCCCCTTTAAAATATAAGGGTTGTTTTGGTTAATTTTTCAATCCTCAATTCCTTTCTATAAAAGGTTAAAAAAAACTATCAAAACACCCTTAAACAAAGGAAATAGGCATATGATTGGACTTCATTTGCAAGTTGATTACTACTTCTTTAGGAGTCACTCTAGCCCACAATGTTTTTCAAATAACGACAAAAAAAAAAAAAAAAAAAAAAAAAATATATATATATATATATATATATATATATATGTTTTCTATGTGCAACTCAGTTGGTAAATGGAAAAATACAAGATAAGTTATGGTTTCTATCTCAAGTTCCATGCTAACCTCAGCGATTGAGTGAGTCAAAGATTGTTCGCTCATATTAATGTTTTTGAAGGCAGATTATGTATGGAGCATGTTAGGGTTGTCAATAATCAACTTTTTATCTCTAAATATATGTGCACATATGTTTTTTTTTGGGAAAGGGTGTCCTGGGCCTTTGGCCCAGACTAATCCTTGTCAATGAAACCAACTGCTAAAGCATGCAGCCCTGAGGTTATACCCAGTGGCCACAAAGTTGCGAATGTAGGGAATCGAACTCGGGTTGAACGCTATGAACTCCCCAGATGATTACCACTACACCACAATTATATTAAGCAATTATAAATATTGGTTATATACTAAAGGGCAAATTGCATGAAAAGGTAACGTATTGTGGTCTTATTCCTGTTTTAGGTAACGTACTTTTAAAACTTCTATTTTGGTATCTGAGATGTGAAATCTCAAACTTTTAAATACCTAGTTACATATAAATGCTTACTAGGATTAAGTTTTTTTTACATGACATTATTTATTTATTTTTCTAACGTCAACTAAGAATATAAATTCCATGTCATCATTTTTTAAAATGTAAAATTTATATTTTTTAATTAAGAAGAAAATTTCATATATATATATATATTTTTTTTTTTAATTCTTAAACTTATCACAATTTTCTTAAAAACCAAGCAAATCAAATTAACGTATTTTTTTTAAACAATAAAATTTGTAATTCTTTTTCTTTATTAAAGAAATGACCATAAAGTTTGTAAAATTATTTAGGTGATTGTAATTCTTATAATTCTTTATTAAAAAAATATCATAAAACAAAAATATTACAAGAATTACAATCATTTAAATAGTTTTATGTTAAAGAATATTGTGCCTCATCAAAAAAGGAAGTGATTGAAGAAATAATTTCTAAGTATTAAGAGTTACCATATTGTATGTTTCCTTTTATTGTAAATACATCCCTATTTAAAGGGTTCATTGTTAATGAGAATGGGTGACATTTGTTTTGATTGTCTCTATATTGTTTGTTCTACACTCCATTATATCTAATTTATTTTGGTCTCCTACCAAAATCTCTTTAAATTCTATAACTCCTAATATCAAACATATCGAAATTATAATTGTTTATCATAAATCATAATTACATTCTAAAAGTTAAAATACATCTCTTTTGGCCTCATGCCAAATCCACAAAATTGTTAATGTTATTAGTGTATTTCATAAATAAAGTGATCGCATGACACCAAAAGATTTTGTCAAAACGGGTGTAAATAGCCTGAAAGGTTTGTAGGGATTTAAGTAATCCTCGTGATTCCCCTCCTACCTAGAAATCCAAAAGTGTCTAGCAATTCATTTTCCGGATATTGAAATACTAATATAACATTTTCCACATAAGATATGTTTAAAAAAAAGTAATCCTATATTGCCATGATAATGAACTTCCATAAGTTTAATCTTCATAAAATAAAATACCTTATCTCTTGTTTATGTAGATGGCTGAACCAACTCGTCCCGAATTTGATATCCTGGAGTCAGAAGGGCTTGAATACCACAGATGGGTATCTGATGTAGAGACTACATTTATTGGAAAGGACTTCACCTATACAATCAACCCTCCTACTGACCCTAAAGACAAACCATCAGAGAAAGTACAAGCAAATGCCTTAATGTTCTTGAGACGACATATCGATCCCAGCCTTCGATGGGAGTACCTTCAACTGAAAACCCCCAAAGAACTGTGGGATGCACTAAAAGGAAGATTCGGGAATATTCATGACTCTTTACTTCCTGAACTAATCGTATAGTGGAATGAAATCCGCTTACTCGATTACAAAAAGGTAAATGATTTCAACAAAGAAATGTTACGTCTCAAAGCACGTTTAAACTTCTGTGGCAAGGAACTCACGGAAGACGACATGATTCAAAAGACACTTTCCACTTTTCCTACATCTGCAATCATACTAATGAATCAATATCGATTGGAGTATGATAGTAAAAGAATCACAACCTTTAACAAACTTATCAACCTACTGCAAGTGGCTGAAAGACACAATGAGGTTCTTTTGAATAACAACGCTAGACCTGTCGGGACAAAGAAAATTCCCGAATCTAATCATGCAAGCGTTAGAGGTGGAAAGAACTCCAAAGTACAGGGAGCCAAACACACTGAATCACACACACGTGGCAATTATTCATCACGTGGACGGGGTCGTGGACAGGGTCGTGGTCAGGGTCGCGGCAATGGTCGTGGTGCATTTTCCAACACATGGCATAAAGATACAACTGTTGGTCCAAGTAATCAAGGACAATCAAAAGGAAAAGCACCAATGACCGATCCCACCAAAAGAGCACGAGATGGAACTGAACCTTGCTACAGATGTGGCATCGTTGGGCACTGGTACAAGAATTGTCGTGCAAGCAACACTGTAGCAGCCACCTACAAGAGATATAGGGAGTCTAAAGAACAAGAAGCTCATTACCTTGAAGAAACAAGTAACGGCCCAGAAGTCAACCTCACAATTGGAGATTTCACTCATATCAACAACAATGATCCTTCGCTAGAGCTCTCGGATTTTGACTAATCTACCTCACGTATTCTTCAAAGACAATAGTTATTTACACATTACCGGTTTTGTTTTCCCCCGGTAGTTTGGTGAACTTAATTTGTTGGATTATTGATTACTATTTTTGGATTGGTGGTTATTAATTTACTGTTTGACTTAATGGATTATTGATTTAATTTTGAAATTTATTTTTGATTTTCATATATACATTACACAAACTAATAATGTAACGGAACACGTTAAAACAACTATATTATTAAAAATTCTCCGTTCCTTGTAGGAATGTATCGAGGAGAACTTGAGTGCTTAGTTGACTGTGGAACCACCCACACAATATTAAGAAATATACTATTATTTACTGGAATAGTCGCTTATAAATTCTCAATGACCACAATGATTGGATCATCCAATTTAATAATTGGACGAGGAACTGCCACTTTCTTGTTGCCTAATGGCACAAAAATAATGGTCACAGAAGCACTTTATGCTCCAAAAGTTAACCGAACCTTGTTAAGTTTCAAAGATATACGCTCCAACGGCTATCATATTGAAACACATTGTGAGAATGGAAATGAATATATGTATATCACCTCTAATGAATACGGAAGGAAACGTATATTAGAGAAATTAACATGTCAAACTAGTGGATTATATCTTACCACGATTCGAGTCATTGAATCATATTCTGTCATCAATAATGAAATTTGGGACAGTGACATATATAGGCTTTGGCATGACCGCCTGGGGCACCCTGGTCGTGACATGATGATACGTGTGCTGAAGAATACACACGGACACCCTTTCTTTCGAATGAAAGGTAAGATGGGGCGATTACATGAAACTACCAAATTGCAACCATTGACTTCTAAAGAAAAAGAAGCAATGCCATCATCACAATATGCCTCCTTGAAAGGCCCAAATTTTTGCAAAGCCTGTTCCTTAGCTAAAACAGGATCGAGACCATCCTATGCTAAAGACACAAAGCAAAACATTCCATTTTTACAACGTATACAAGGTGATATTTGTGGACCTATACATCCAGAATGCAGGCCGTTCAAGTATTTTATGGTTCTGGTTGACGCTTCGACAAGATGGACGCATGTCGCACTATTGTCCACACGAAACGCTGCATTTGCAAAACTTCTAGCACAAATTATACGTTTAAGGGCTCACCACCCTGATTACCCTATCAAGTCTATACGACTTGATAATGCTGGAGAATTTTTCATCACAAACATTTGATGATTATTGCATGTCTATTGGGATCGATGTAGAGCATCCCGTACCCCATGTGCATACACAAAATGGTCTCGCGGAAGCTACCATCAAAAGGATACAAATGATAGCTAGGGCATTGGTTATGCGCACCAATTTACCCACTTCTGCCTAGGGTTATGCAATATTACATGCAGCTTTACTTATTCGCTTTAGACCTATTGCTAGCCAACCATTTTCTGCGTACCAGTTGCTAACTGGATATGAGCCTGATATTTCACATTTACGCATATTTGGTTGTGCAGTATATGTGCCGATTGCGCCCCCACAGCGCACCAAAATGGGTCATCAAAGACGATTAAGTATATATGTTGGATATGAATCTCCAACAATTATCCGCTATTTAGAACCCTTGACGGGTGATCTATTTACCGCAAGACTTGCGGATTGTCACTTTGATGAGACAGTCTTCCCGTCGTTAGGGGGGGATAGGAAAAATGATTTTCCAAGGGAACGACAGGAATTGTCATGGAATGTTCCCACTCAGTCTCATTTTGATCCCCGCACTTCACAATGTGAAAGTGAAGTGAAACGGATACTAAATCTTCAAAACGTAGCAGACTCGATACCTGATGCGTTCACTGATATTGCAAAAGTGACAAGATCACATATACCAGCTGCAAATGTACCCGCAAGGTTAGAAGTCTCCAAACAGGGGCACAACACCGCTGGAAAGAGTGTTGCAACCACACATAGTGGAAGTGTGGTTGAGGCCATGGCTCCCAAAAGGAAAAGGGGGAGGCCACTTGGTTCGATAGATACTCATCCCAGGAAGAAAAAGGAGAGTAAGGCATAATCTGATCCATTTGTCATCAATACCGAAAACCCTTCTCATGAGATTCTCTGATTATAGTTATGTCCATGAATCATTACTGGAGGACGCTCCAAAGTCAATATTGATTCCAGAGAACAAAGAAATCTCTATGAATTATGAGAATGCATACGAGTTAATGGAAAGATCATCCTTACTCATTGATGACATATTTGCATATACTGTTGCTCATGAGATCATAGAGCACGATGACATCGAACCACGCTCAGTTGAAGAATGTCAACAAAGAGAAGACTGGCCTAAATGGAAAGAAGCAATCCAGGAAGAACTAGATTCTTTGGCAAAGAGACAAGTATTTGGTCCGGTAGTGCTAACCCCACCAAGTGTAAAGCCTGTAGGACATAAATGGGTCTTTGTCAGAAAGCGTAATGAGAATAATGAAGTCATAAGATATAAGGATCGCCTTGTGGCGCAAGGTTTCTCACAACGCCCTGGGATTGACTATGAGAAGACATATTCCCCAGTAATGGACGTAATAACGTTCCGCTATCTAATTAGTCTAGTAGTTTCCGAAGGACTGGAAATGCAGCTTATGGATGTGGTTACTGCATATCTCTATGGGGAGCTAGATTCAGATATATATATATATATATATATATATATATATATATATATATATATATGAAAGTGCCTAATGGCCTTCCACTTCCCGATTCAAGTAAACCACGAAGTGCGTTTGCAATTAGACTAAAACGTTCACTCTACGGATTAAAACAATCTGGACGGATGTGGTATACCCGTTTGAGTGAATACTTGATTGGAAAGGGATATAATAACGATGAACTGTGCCCTTGCATTTTTATAAAGAAGACGAGTTCTGGATTTTCAATCATAGTTGTGTATGTTGATGATATGAACATAATAGGTACTCTTGATGAAATAAGAGATACTGCAAGCTATTTGAAATCTGAATTTGAGATGAAAGATCTTGGGAAAACTCGATTTTGTCTAGGTATAGAACTAGAACATCGAGCTTGTGGAATCCTTATCCACCAATCCGCTTATATCCAGAAAGTGCTCAGGCGATTTAATATGGATAAAGCGCACCCGGATAGCACTCCCATGATCGGTCGAAGCTTGGATACAATGAAAGATCCATTTCGTCCAAAGGATGATGACGAGGAGGTGTTGGGAGCTGAAATTCCCTATCTAAGTGCAATAGGCGCATTATTGTACTTAGCACAATGTACTCGACCAGATATTTCATTCTCAGTGAACTTGTTAGCTAGATTTAGCTCGGCGCCAATGCAACATCATTGGAATGGTATCAAGAATATATTTTGATATCTAAAAGGAACCATTGACATGGGCTTATTCTTTCCTTACAGAGAGAAAATTGGGGTTACAATACCTGTTAAAGATATTAACAAAGAAAATGTTATCCCGTATAGTGAAACCCCAAATGATATATTAGTAGGTTTTGCTGATGTTGGGTATCTCTCTGACCCGCACAAAGGTCGCTCCCAAACAGGATATGTTTTTACAATTGGGAACACGGCGATTTCTTGGAAATCAACCAAGCAAACCCTTGTAGCTACCTCATCGAACCATTCCGAGATTATTGCTCTACATGAGGCAGTTCGAGAATGTATATGATTAAGGTCTATCATTACACATATCAGAGGGGCTAGTGGTTTAAGTTATACCACTAAAAATCCTACATGCATTTATGAAGATAATGCAGCTTGTATTGAACAAATGAAGGTAGGATATATCAAGGGAGACAATACAAAGCATATATCGCCAAATTTTTTCTATAACCAGCAACAACAGACTCTCCTTAAGATACAAGTGAATCAAGTAAGATCTGAGGAGAATGTGGCTGATTTGTTCACCAAATCACTGCCTAAGGCCACATTTGAGAAACATGTGGAAAGCATGGGATTGCGGAGACTTTCCAAACTCCCTTGATTAATGTATGAATCAGGGGGAGTAATGGACTAAAGAAGGTGTCTATTACACATGTACGATTGATGGGTTGTGCTCTTTCCTTTGCCCAAGGTTTTATTTTTCCCACTGGGTTTTGTTCCTTGGTGTAAGGTTTTAGTGAGGCAACAGTCTTAAACCATCCCGTTTCCTAAATCTCTTTGATTGATGTATGAATCAAGGATGATACTAAACTAAAGAAATTGTTTAGTGGTGCCTTGTACTCTTTCCTTCGTCTAAGGTTTTTATTTTTCCCAATGGATTTTGTTTTCTCGACGTAAGGTTTTAATGAGGCAAGAGTTATGCACCATCACCCCTTTTGACTTGGCACAAGGGGGAGTGTTAAAGAATATTGTGCCTCATCAAAAAAAGGAAGTGATTGAAGAAATAATTTCTAAGTATTAAGAGTTACCATATTGTATGTTTCCTTTTATTGTAAATACATCCCTATTTAAAGGGTTCATTGTTAATGAGAATGGGTGACATTTGTTTTGATTGTCTCTATATTGTTTGTTCTACAATATTTTATAAATTTTATGGTCATTTTTTTAATAAAGAAAAAGAATTACAAATTTTATTGATTTTATAAAAAAAATTACATTAATTTGATTTTCTGTTGTAGGATTATGTGTCATCATCAAAAGGAAGTGATTGACATAATATTTTCCTAGTATTAGAATTTACCATGATGAATGTTTCCTTTTCTTTGTAAACTCCTCCCTATTTAAATGGCTTATTATTAATGAGAATTACAGATTTCATTGTATCTCTATTCTATTGTTATTTTGTTTGGATTTTCCTTTAACACGTTATCAGCACGTACGCTCCTTACAACAAAGTAATCACGAAATCAAGCTAAAATTCGGCATTTGAGGTAAATTTTATATGTCTAAATTTTAAAACTTGAGCATATCATGTTTTATGCTATGAACAAATATGATAATTTTTAAGAATATGGTTTTTCTCTATATGTTTAAACTATATTATCATTCTACTGTACTTTATGTTATAGACGTAAATTATGATTTGCCAATCTCATGAAATCCTAATTCACATATTGTTTTTTTTATGCTTATAAAAATTGCATAATATGTGATATCATGATGCATTAAATTTAAAACAAAATACATGGAATTGTTCATATATATATGTTTTTTTTGGAGAATACTAAATTGTTATCAGCAATTTTCGTTTTTCTTCTTTATCACTTATTGATAGATAGATTGGTTAATATGATATTTCTTTATTACTGCTAAAATAAATAAATAAATAAAACCTAGCCTTTAATATGTTTGTTTTACGAGTAATTTGTATTGATGGATTAATTTATTTTTATTTAACATTATGTTTATTAATTGCATATTTCATTATTCGTAAAAAAAAATCAAATTATATATATGAGTAATCATTTTATATTTTTCTTGTAAATCTACCTTTTAATATAAATAATAATGATATCTTTGTTATAAATTTATTTCTTAATTGATAACGAGTTTATAGTTTATTCTTTTTATTAAACTGATTTTCTTTCCATAACAAATAATACTATAATATGGTTATGTTTTAAAATCATTAGATCTCCTCGATAACGTACACATTATATTTACTTTGTTGGTTAATTTGATTGGTTAAAATTATTTAGGCGAATATTGCATTATTTATTTAGGCTCACTGCCATAAATTATTTTAGATGTTTAAGTTTATTCAAATCTATGTTTAATTTTATTTATTTATTTGCTTAGTCACAAATCATAATTAATTGGAAGTTACACTTCCACCCCTATACTGTCTTGTTTTGCTCTTTTGCCCAAGCTATTAAAATCTTAGAATGTATGATATTAAACCGTTCTTAAATACATAAGTATGTTTGTCTTGATCATAAATCGTAATATTCTTTTGGTTTCTTGCCAAAAGCTCCTAAAATACCAATATGATCTTAATTTCGTTTGAATTTGATCTCCCACACAATATATTCAATGAATACCTTAATTATAAGTTCATACTTATAATTCCAATCATATAATTAAGTTTTTAGAAGTTACACTTATAACCTTTATATATTTTGGTCTTTTCCAAAAGTTCCAAAAATATTATTAATATGTTAAAAGTTTGTTATCGACTTTATGTCAAAACCAATATTTATTGTCTCACGACAAAATCTCTCAAAATACCATTAAGGTATTAAAACATTGAAATTGGCCTAATATGCCAAACTCATGTCAAATGCTCTATAATTAACAATGTTATATTTAAATTAAATAAATCACAAGATATCAATTGGGTTTTGTCAAACGGGTGTAAACAGTCCTAAGGTTTGTAGGGACTTAAGAAATCCATGTGATTCCCCTACTACCTGGAAATCCAATAGATTGAGTGATTTCTTTTCACAAATTGAAATATTGATGAAGTATTATCAACAAAATGTAAGCATACAAAAATCCAATGTTGTTATGATAAAGAAATTTCATACATAAAATAATAGTTATAACCATAATCCATTGTCTTATCAAACAGAAAATCATATATTATCTCTTATATATGTAAATGGTTGAAACAACTCATCCCTAAATCAACGTCGTAAACTCAAAAGAATCTGAGTACCATAAATGAGTATACAAATCTTACTTTGAAAAGTACAAAAAAATTATCTAAAGTCCATCAACTCCTTATTGACCCTAAAACCAATCATCTTGAAAAGGTACAAGCAAATACCTTCATACTTTGAGACGACATATAGATCCTAACTTTCATAGGAATACCTTTATTAGAAACCCCCCAAATAACTGTGGGATGTCCCGAAAGGGAGAATCGGGTGTATTCATGAATATGTACTTCCCGAACTAATCGTACAGTGGAATGAAACCCACTTACTCGATTACAAAAAGTTAACTGATTTCAACAAAGAAATGTTATATCCAAAACGCGTCTCAATCTCTGTGGCAAGGAACTCACAGAAGATGACATGATTCTTAACATTATTTCCACCTTTCATATATCAAAAATATTAATGAACTAATATAAGTTGGAAAATAACCTTTAGACAAACTCATCAACCTACTGCAAGTGGTTGAGAGACATAACAAAGTTCTTTCGAATAACAACACCACATATGTCAAGACAAAGAAAATTCTCGAGATCAATAATGAAAGCATTAAAGGTGGAAACAACTCCAAAGAACAGAGAGTTAAAACAATTTCACACATGTGACATTTATCCACTATGTGGACGAAACCCTAGAACGGGGTCAGGGTCTTGGTAAGAGTCGGGAATGATTTTTCAACATCTGGAGTAGAGATACAACTACTGCCTCATGTGATAATGGACAATCAAATAAGAAATGCACTAAAGAGTTCTCTTGTCAAAAAGGAAACACGTTGAAAATGAACTATAACATATTATTTTAATATTTAATATTGATTAAGCATATGTTTATTTGAAATTATTTTTTAAGTATCAAAATTAATTTATTTGCTAAACTAAAATCGAATATGTAACCATTATAGATGTAAAGAAATACATCTAAATAAATAACAAAACTATTAATATTCTCCGTTCCATGTAGGAATGTATCGAGGAGAACTTGAGTTTTTGTAGAATATTCCACACAATCTAAAATGATAGACAAATACATATTACTTAGACGATGGACTGTCACTTTCTTGTTGGTACAAGATTAATAGGAACCTTGTAAGGATATTCGTATCAAATGGAAATGGAAATGAGCATATATACATAAGTTCTAATGAATATGAAAGTAAACATATCATGGAAACTAATGTGTCAAACTAGTGGATTATTGGGTCATCGAAACATATTTTGTCACCAATAAAGAACTTTGGGGGAAATGACACATATATGTTTCGACATGACCATGTGGGACACCATGGTTATGACATAGTGATCCGTGTATTGCAAAATACACATAGACACATTCTCTTTCGAGTGAAAGGCGGAATGAGGCAAATTGCAACTGTTGACTTCTGCAACATAAGAAACAACATTGCCATCATAATATGCCCTCTCGAATACCTAAAACTTTTGTATATACCCTAATCCTTAGCCAAGACAGGAATGAGATCATCCTAAAACTAAGGACATAATACAAAAATATTCCATTGTTACAACGAATACAAGGTGATATTTATGGACATAAACATCCAGAATGCGGGCCATTAAAGTACTTTATGGTGTTGGTTTTGACACGATGAACTCATGTCGTATTATTGTCCACATGAAATACTGCACTCCTAGCACTAGCTATACGTTTAAGGGCTCACCACCCTGATTATCTTATCAAGTCTACATGACTTGGAATGCTGGATAATTTACATCATAAGGATTTGATGTTAATTGCATATGTATTAGGATCAATGTAGAGTTTCCTATACCTCAAGTGTATATATAAAATGGTCTCATAGAAGTTGCTATCAAAAGAATATGATGACATCTTGGGTATTAGTAATGCGCACCAATTTACCCACATCTACCTGGGGTTATGCAATTATTATATGCAGTTTTTTTTCTTTTCGTTTTTAGACCCACTGCTTGCTAACCAGCCTCATGCGTACCAGTTGGTAACTGGATATAAGCTTGATAGTTTACATTTACGCATGTTTGGTTCTGTAGTATATGTGCCAATTGCGCCCCCACAGCGCATTGAAATGGGTCCGTAAAGACGATTTGGTATATGTTGGACATGAATCCCCAACAATTATCCGGTAATTAGAATATTTGACTAGTGATCTCTTTACCGCTAGATTTGCGGGTTGTCACTTTTATGAGACAGTCTTCTCGTCGTTAGGGGGAGATAGGAAAAAGGATTTTCCATGGAAACGACAGGAAGTGTCATTGAATATTCCCACTCTGTCTCATTTTGATCCCCAAAACTTCACAACATAATGTTGAAGTCAAACGAATCAGACTCGATACCTGATACGTTTAATGTTATTCTAAAAGTGACAAGATCACATATACGAGCTGCAAATATACTCACAAAGTTAAAAAGTCCCCAATAGGGGCACAACGCCATTGGAAAGTGCATTGCAATCACACATAGTGGAGGTGTGGTTGAGGTCATAGCTACCAAATGGAAGTGGTGGAAGTTACTTGGTTCGATGGATACTATTCTAAAGGAAGAGAATAGCTAGGCACATCCATTTATCATCAATACACAAAACTCTCATGAGATTATCTCTAATTATAATTATGTCCATGAATCATCACTGGAGGACGCCCCGAAGTTAATATTGATTCTAGAGATAAATATTAATCTCAAATGAACTATGAGAGTACATATGAGTCGATGGACAGATCATATATAATCATTGATGATTTATTCGCATACACGATGGCTCATAAGATGATCGGGCACGACGACATCGAACATATGAGTCGATGGACAGATCATATATAATCATTGATGATTTATTCGCATACACGATGGCTCATAAGATGATCGGGCACGACGACATCGAACCAGACTCAGTTGAATAATATCAACAAAGAGCATATTGACCTAAATGTAAAGAAATAATCCAGAAAGAATTATATTCTTTGACAAAGGATCGGGTATTTGGTCAGGTAGTGCTAACCTACCAAGTGTAAAGCCCGTAGGACATAACTGAGTCTTTGTCAGAAAGCGTAACGAGAATAATGAAGTCCTAATATGTAAGGCTCTCCTTTGGCGCAAGGTTTCTCACAATGCCCTGGATTGACCACAAGGAGACTTACTCTCTCATGATGTATGTTATGACATCTGAATAGTTTGTTAGCCTAGTAGTTTCCGAAGGAATGGAAATGCAACTCATGAATGTGGTTACCACATATCTCTACGGGGATCTAGATTTAGAGATACATAAAAGTGCTTGATGATATTACAATACCAAAATCAAGTAACTCTAAACCACGGAATGCGTTTGCAATAAAATTGAAACGCCCACTTTATAGATTAAAACAATCTAAGCGGATGTGGTATACCCGCCTAATGGAATACTTGATTGGGATATGATATATAAGAACGATGAATTGTTCCTTTGCATATTTATTATGGAAAACAAGTTCCAGATTTTCAAAGTAGCTCTATATGTCAATGTTGTGAACATAATAGGCACTATTGATGAAATGAGAGGAACCACAAGTTGTTTGAAATCTGATTTTGAGAGGAAAGATCTTGGGAAAACTTGGTCCTATCTAGATATTTGAGCTAGGACACCGAGTTTGTGAAATATTAATTCACCGGTCGCATATGTCCAGAAAATAATCAGACAATTTAATATGGACAAAGCGCATCCGGTTAGCACTCCCATGATCGGTCGAAGTGTCGGATATAAGGAAAGATCCATTTCGTCTAAAAGGATGATGACGAAAAATGTTGAGAGTTGGAATTCCCTATCTAAGTACAATATGCGCATTATTGTACTTAGCACAATACACTTGACCGTATATTGTATTTCTCAATGAACTTGTTAGCTAGATTTAGCTCAGCGCAACGCAAAGTCATTGGAATGATATCAAATTAATCTTTTGGAACAATTGACACGGGTTTATACTTTCCCTATAGAAATAAAAACGGGATTGATAATGGAACTTCAATACCTACTTAGAATGTAAGCAGCAAAAGTACCAACTCTTATAGAAAACACCAAACAATGTCTTGGTATATGTTTGTTGATATTAGGTATATGTCTGACTTATAAAAGGTTGTTCTCAAACTGGATAAGGAATTACCATAGTGAACACCCAGATTGCTTGAAAGTAAGCTAAGCAAACCCTTGTAACTACCTCCTTGAACTATTCCAAGAATATTAATGTCCATGAGATAATTAAAGAATGTATATGATTAAGGACTATCATTACATATATTAGAGGAGCTAATAATTTTGGGTTCAACCAATATCCTACGCATATATGAAAATAATACATCATGTATCGAAGAAATGTACATAAGATACACCAAGGGTGATAACACAAAGCATGCTTAAGTTTCTATACAATCAACAATAAAAGACTTTCTTTTAGATTCATGTGAATCAAGTAAGGTGTCAAAAGAATGTGACATATTTTACCAAGTCATTACCTAAAACCATATATTGGGAAATATGTAGAAAGTAAATGAAAATGTTTTCAAAACTCCCTTGATTAATGCACGAATCAGGGGGAGTAGTAGACAAAAGGGGGAGTCTACTATATTTGTGATATTGGTATGTTGTGCTCTTTCCTTCAACCAAGGTTTTATTTTTCCCATTGGGTTTTGTTCCTTGGTGTAAGGTTTTAGTGAGGAAACTATTTATATACCATCATGTTTTTCTATCTCTCATGATTAATGTACGAATCTAAGAGAAAACTAGACTGAAGGAAAAGTCTGTGTATTGCAAAGAAACTGGTGTGTTGTACTCTTTCCTTCGTCCTATTTTTTATCCCACTGGGTTTTTGGCGTAAGGTTTTAACGAGGCAACAATTGTGCACCATCACTCCTTTGACTCGGCACAAGGGGGAGTGTTGTAGAATTATGTGTCATCATCAAAAGGAAGTGATTGACATAATATTTTCCTAGTATTAGAATTTACCATAATGAATGTTTCTTTTTATTTGTAAACTCCTCCCTATTTAAAGGGCTTATTATTAATGAGAATTACAGATTTCATTGTATCTCTATTCTATTGTTATTTTGTTTGGATTTTCCTTTTAACATTTTCTTAGTTTTTAAGAAAATTGTGATAAGTTTTTAGAATTAAAAAAAATATATATGAAATTTTCTTCTTAATTAAAAAAATATAAATTTTACATTTTAAAAAATGATGACATGGAATTTATATTCTTAGTTGGCGTTAAAAAATAAATAAATAACACCACGTCAAAAAAACATAATCCTAGTAAGCATTTATATGTAACTAGGTACTTAAAAGTTTAAGATTTCACATCTCAGGTACCAAAATAGAAGTTTTGAAAGTATGTTACCTAAAACAGGAATCAGACTAAAGTACGTTACTTTTTCATGCAATTTGCCCTATACTAAAACCCAAAAAGTAAGACATTAATAAGGTAGAAAAACTTAACATTATATTACAAAAACCGTGCATTGGTCATGACGTGCTACAGACCTAATATGGTTTCAGACTCGAGCCTTGAGCCACGACAACCAACTTTCCGAGCCTTTAAGAACATTAGTACATTACTAATTACTTTAGTCCTTAGACCATCTCAAACCACAACACAAACACCACACTAAAATGTTGACCCCATTAACACTAAAATAATGTCCATCTACAATCTACCGTTATATTTAACAGTGATTGTTCATCTACAATAACTTTATACGGTTAACTCAACTAACAATAACACTCGATCCTCCTCATAAATTATCGGTTCAAGTCCTACAAGTCTACTGGAAATTAACCTGACTATTCTTCATAGCACCTGAGTTAGTCGAGGTGCACACAAACTGACTTCGATACCCATGATTGACAAAAAATAATTGACAGCTGGTCGAAGGAGGGCAAATTCGTCTTTTACATATCCATTCGATATGTTAAAACCGTTTATTGACGATTAAGGGGCTGTTTGTTTACCTCTTAATTGTTCCATTAAGAGGCAACCTCTGAATCGTTAAGAGGTGAATCATGTTTGACAGAAAAAAAAAAGTTGTCTCTTAATGGTTCCAAAACTCTCTGAATCATTTTGTATCATTGGTCTCCCTTAACCATTAAGCGTCCTGATTTCATTCTAAACAATTATCAAACAACCATATTTCATATTGCATTATATCATAAGAGTCTCTTAATCATTCTGACCCATTAATCATTCTACACCAAATCATTTAGCAACTGCCAAACAACCCCTAAGAAAAGATAAACGAATATAGAACAATGAATTTTTATATTATAATTTATTTAATAAAATAAATTTTAAAAAAATAAAATCTTTTATTTCATTTTATCTATAAAAATATCTTAAAAAACTTGGAAGGACTTCAAATAAAAAAATCCCCAAACACGATCATCTTCTTCATCTCAACACAATCCTCCTTTTGCAGAAGAAAACACACACAGACGCCATGGGAGCTATCTTCAAGAACATCATCGTCTACATATCAACACTCACTGCATCGCTCTCCTACTGCTATTTCTTCTCTTCAAAGCTCCCTAAAGGTACGTACAGATTCATCTCTCTTATACCTATCTTCTACCTCTTCACCATTCTTCCTCTCCGCTGCTCCTTCACCTTCACCACCGCCGTCGCCTTCTCCTTCACCACCTGGCTCACAAACTTCAAGCTCCTCCGATTGGCGTTCGATCTCGATCCATCTCCATTTCACCGCTCCGATTCGCTCCTCCGCTTCATCACCGTCGCGTCCTTACCAATCAAATCGAAAAACTCAGATCTCAGCGATTCCAGGTCGCCGGAGAGCTTCCTGTTCAAGTTAGGGTTCCGGATCGTGATTTTCGCCGTACTTGCAAGTCCGGTGCAGAATTACAGAGATCGATTTCATCCGAAGATCGTGTTGGTGATCTACTGTGTCCTGTTGTTCCTAATAATCGATATCGTCGCCGCCGTGGCTAATTCTCTCATCATGTTGTTCACCGGATTAGAGCTCGAACCGTCGTCAAATCAGCCTTACCTCGCGACATCGCTGCAAAATTTTTGGGGACGATGGAACCTCTTGGTAACAAATACGCTGCGTCACACCGTATACAAACCCGTCCGATTTACCTTTTCCGGCCATAATTGGGCCCCACATGCCGGAGTAATCGCGTCGTTTTTTGTTTCCGGATTGATGCACGAACTGTTCGTTTACGAACTGTCACGTGCGAAGCCTACGTGGGAGATGACGTCATTCTTCGTGATCCATGGAATCTGCGTGGTGGTGGAGATGATTGTGAAGAGACATCTGGCGGATCGGAGTTGGCGGTTGCCACCGGTTGTATCGACGCCGTTGACGGTGGCGTTTGTGGCGGTCACCGGATTTTGGTTGTTCTTTCCGCCGCTGATCAGAAGTCGTATAGATGTGAAAGTTCTTAACGAGTATGAAGCCGCTGTTGATTTTATTAAGAATAAACTTTTTTTAATTTACTCATTTTAACATGAACAAAAGATGATAGTTACATGTATCTATTTTATTTTACGTTAGAAATAGGTTAAATTACGTGTTAGGAATTTAAAAAATAATTGTTAATATTGATTGTCTGTAAAAAAAAAAAAAAAAAAAAAAAGAAAGTTAGTTGTTAAAGAATATATTTAATAATATATATTCATAAAATATAGAGTAAATTACGATTTTAGTCCCTGTGGTTTGATGCTTATAACGGTTTTCGTCCCTGGTCTTTCAAAACTGCTTTTTTAGTCCTTGCGGTTTTTATTTGCTTCTATTTTCATCACTCCCTCCAATTTTATTAATATTAAATGTTAGTTCATTTAAAAATTAAATAAATAAATTACATATTTGATCTTTGTAGTATATAAACTTTTACATTTTTATCCTAATTTATATTTTTTTACTTTTTCTTTATTTATTTTTCTATTAATTATATTGTATATTTTCATAATTATTATAATTTTAAATATAAAAACAATCAAATAATTTCATTAAAAATATTGATAAATATATGATAATTTTTTCAAAGTTTTAGGTTTAAATCACCTAAAATTAACATTTTTTTATCTATTGATTTATTAAAACTATTTCTTATTTTAAATTATTATTGAAAAAAGTTTAATAAAATTCGAGAAAAAAATAGTATTATTTTATAGCAACCGGTTGTTTTTTGTTAAATGCAATTTACCATTTACTCCACTATTCTAAATTCTCATTTAATCTTTATTTTTTATTAATTAAACAAATTTGTTTAATATTTAAATAAGACATACACACATAAACATACACACACACCATTTTAAATTAGGTGATATATTAAAAAAAATAAGAAAATAAAAGAATAAGAAGATTTCAATATCTTGTTATAAAAATCATGCAATGGGTCATTACGTGCCTCAAAATTAACGTGACATCAAACACAAACATTATTTAAAACCTTGATATATATATAGGGGTTGTTTAATTTGCAACCCTTAAAAATGTTGCAAACCTTGTAACCCACATCTTAACCGTCGGATTCATGATCGGCGGTTACATTAGATATGTGGCCCAATATTTTTAATTAAAAAAACAGAAAAATAAAAATAAAGTAATCGTCGATCATAAATCCAACAATTAAAATGTGAGTTGCAAGGGTTGCAACCTTTATAAGGGTTGCAAAATATCCTTCCACTATATATATATATATATATATATATATATAGAGAGAGAGAGAGAGAGAGAGAGGGAGGATCAAACGAGAATGGTACCTATTTAAACTGAACACGGCAACGGCAAATCACATACAAAATATAAGTGATTTTACATATGATTTATGCGACCTTAAATCGCGGTAAAAGTCGCCCGCATACTGTGATTTTGAACGACTTTCCCGCTAATGTAAAATCACTTATGATTTTGTATGTGATTTACCGTTCTCGTGTTTTTTTAAATAGATATCGTTCTCGTTTGAACCCGATTCTCTCTCTCTCTCTCTCTATATATATATATATATGTGTGTGTGTGTGTGTGTGTGTGTGTTTATTTTAAATATTAACAAATTTGATTAATTAATAAAAATAAAGTTTAAATGAAAATATGAAATATTGGAAGTAAAGTGAATTTACCAATAAACAATCGGTTGTTATAAAATAAGATTTTTTTTCTCAAAATTTATTAAACTTTTTTTCAATGGTAATTTAAAATAAATAAAAAGTTTTAATAAATCAATAGAAAAAAAATATTAATTTTACGAGATCTAAATCTAAAGCTTTGAAAAAAAATCATGTATTTATTAGTATTTTTAATGAAATTATTTGATTATTTTTATAATTAAAGTAATAATAATTATGAAAATATACAATATAATTAATTTTTAAAATAAATGTCTTGATGAAATACAATAAATAAATAAAAAGTAAAAAAAATGTAAATTAAGATAAAAATGTAAAATTTTATGTACCACAAGGATCAAATATGTAATTTGTTTATTTAATTTTTAAATGAATTAACATTTAATATTAATAAAATTGGAAGGAGGGATGAAAATAGAAACAAATCGAAACCATAAGGACTAAAAAAACAGTTTTAAAAGACCAGAGACGAAAATAGTTATAAACATCAAACCATAGGGACTAAAATAGTAGTTTACTCTAAAATATATTATATGTTAATAAAAAAGTTGTATTAGTTATTTTTTGTACTGATTTAATTCAACCAACAATGCCGTTGTAAAAGAATGTTCGAATACAATATTTAAAATAGAGAAAATAGAGATTTTATTTTTATAGTGAAAATTTTAAATTAAATGACTTCTTTAAAATTTATTGGGATGAAAAAAAAATTGTTTTTTCTATTTTTTTCAATCAATGAAATTGACTTATTACTCATTCATCTGTATCAAAATAGACGACTACATCACTACTTTAGTTTGTCTTAGGGGTTGTTTATTTATCTCTTAATGGTTTCATTAAGAACCAACCTCTGAATCGCTAAAAGGTGAATCATGTTTGGCAAAAAAAAATCTGTCTTCTAATAGTTCCAAAACCCTCTGAATGATTTTGTACTCTGGGCCTCCTTTAACCATTAAGCACTCTGATTTCATTCTGAACAATTACCAAACAATCATATTTCATTTTGCACTCTATCATAAGAGTCTCTTAATCATTCTGACCAATTAATCATTCAGCAACTGCCAACACAACCCCTTCAACTAAGAGTCAACTCTTAAAATTAATTAGAGCCACGTTAATGAGAGGTTGGGAGGTAGGGAATTATAATTTCTAATATGAGAGAAAAATTAAAACACTAGGAAGAATTGAAAACATCCAAAACTGTTTTTACATGTTTCAAGTTAAGTCGACACCGTTATATAACCATCCCGACATGCAAACAAACTTCTTCACGTCTTCAATACATAAGTTAAAAATAGCTACGTTTAAGATGTCATTATTATAAAAATAAATTCTATTTTAAAAGTTATTATTATTAAGAAACTTATATTCAAGTATTATTTTATACATGTTACTATATTTTTAGCCAAAAATAGTTTTTTAAGATTTAAAATTTTCTAAATTATATTTTTTATAACAAACTAGTAAAATAAATTTTCTTATCAAAACAAGTAAACTAGTGATGGAGAGCGAATGACGATAAAGGGAACGATTGTGTTGGTGCGAGGTTTGAATGACATAATTTGGAAACGATAAAACTGATTTAGTTTTTTTCAAATAAAAAATTCTAATAATTTATTTATTGAAAAAATTTAGAAAATTTTCATTTAAAATGAAGAAAATTATTGTTTTTTTAAACTTTTCATTTTTTGATACAATAATTAATTCATTCCATTTCTTTAAACAAATATGAATATTGGTCCAATAAAATTGAAGGCCCAATTGAAGTTATTGGGCCGAAGCCCAGAAGAAACAAATCGGGTCGGGTCGGATATTTTGAAGGTAGTTGATAAGTTGAAAATCTGTTTCGAGTTGAGCTCCTGAACAACCACAAGGAAGCGTCGCCGGTAGCCGGACATCAGGTTCGTTACGCTTTTTTTTCATTGATTATTTGCTCTGTTTGATTACTTTACAAAGTTTGATTGATTTTTGTTGTGATGTAATTCGATTAAGTTTGTGTGATTTATCAGATTTATCACACGCGTGTCGGATTTGATTGGCGATATCGATCTAACGATGGGGTTTATCTTTACAACCCTAATTTTCATGATGATCGGAATCATTGCGTGTTTCTGCACTCGAATCTGCTGCAATAAAGGCCCCTCGGCGAACCTGTATGCTTCGATTTTTACTTCAGTTGGTTCCAGATGTGGTCAATGCTATGTTGATCTTGATATGTGTATATATATGCACAATTTCATATGAATGTATTGTTGTGCTTGTTTGTGATTGCTGCTGGTCGACATTACTGCATTGATTGAAATTGGATTAATTTGTGCTTGATATTTGTTAAATTGAAACCAAACATCTGATCGTGTTTTTCAGTTGTGAAAACATTGATCCGATTAGTGAATTCGGAGGAAGCTCTTGATTTTAGGAACTAGTCAATCACTTGTACCAAAAACTTTCAATTATGTACTGTTGATCACACTACTATCTTAACAAAGCCTTCTAGGACCAACTGCTATGCTAAAAGTTCCATATAGCCTTTCATTTTCACTTAAGTTGTTTTAAATTGGTAAGTTGAGTTACATCATATGAAACTGGTTGAAATTGATTGTTGTCTGAGTAGAAACTTGTACGAAACAGTTGCTTGAAACGGAAAATGCTTGTACCAACCATCTTCCATTGTTGCACTGTAAAAAATCGGTGCTTAGATCCATGGCATTGCATTAGGCATCTTTTGTTGTTACTCTCTAATAACAGACTTTAAACTGCAGTTTGTGATTCCTCAAAACATGGATGCATCCTGTATACTGAGTGTCTTGTTGTAAAAGGTTCCAGTGTAGCTGGTCTGCAATCATTTGAGCAGTTCTTGAATACATAACCATTGAATATTATTCTATTCTATTTGGTATGATGGTTTTAGTTCTCTGCATATTCTTTAATCATTTGAAAGCCTTTCATATCATTAAGTTGGCATGGGACAAATATTACAGTACAAGTATCCGAAGTATCTATGTTAGATTAGTGGCTAATCAGTACCATTTACCATTTGTTTTAAGTCTGGCTGAATGTGTTTAATATGTGTCCACTTACACAAAGAAGTATATGGCTATTTATGAGTTTGATGGATGTGTTAGGCTTGCTATTATCACAGTATATCTCAGTAATTAATGACATATGCACAAGGTACATATCACAACTTTGATAAACGTTAACATGTCTTTATGTTGCAGGTTCCACCTTACATTGGTGATTACTGCTACCATATGCTGTTGGATGATGTAAGTTTTGCTCCCTTTTGTGAATTTGAACATAATATAGTATTTTGTGAATCTCTCAACCTATAGAAGCCTTTTCCCCCATGTGTGGATCATCTATACAAGTATATATAGTGCCAACTTTTTATCAAGATAAAAACATTGTTTTGCTATCATAACGAGTTATATGGTAATGATAGGATGGTCTCTTTATGTTAAGCAGAACACCAGTGTTGAGTGGTCTGCTACTATTATATAATTATGATGCTTCATTGACACATAACATGGGGTTACATATGACCGTAAGAAACTTTCATTAATGCGTTTATTCGAGTTTGATTTAGCACCTAGGTAGCACTACTCACAGGCTAGTCCCTACCACTTAGGCTGGCAGTTCGAAAACATTAGCCAAATATCAGGTTCTGCTACTCCCACTGGGATTTCGTTAGAGGGAAGCTCTGAACCCCTCACTCTTTCTCCGGACCGTAAGGGGGTGCTGGAAATTAATGAGCAACACTAAACCGCTCAAGAGGGAAAGCCTGCAGCTACCTTTTTCTTTTGAAGAATATAATATTTATATACCATAAATACTCATGCACACTAATCATATTTGATGAGCTTTGAACCCTTGACCTCCTGGGAGGTTGGGCTCTACCGGTAGCGCTAGGCCAATGACCGTTTGGTAGCTTGCGCCTAGTTATTGGTTGCAATATTCTAGTTCTTCCTAATGGCACTATATGATAGATTATCTGCACCAGTTTTAACAAATGCGGTAAAATCCTGAGCTTTGTTGCAAAGATACTGGTGTGAGGATATGGATGTGTGATACGTGGATTCCAGGGAACAATGATTCTTAAAGCCAAACCAATTAAAAAGTTTATCATCATTGTTCATAAATTAATGATTACTGCATTTATCCATTTTGGATAGTGTTTTAGGGATCCGATTGGAGCAAGAAAATGCAAGAAAAACTCAAAAATCTCCATTTTCTCCATTTTGGAGATGCTCTTATAGAATATGTTCGGTTTCCTCGCCTCCTTTCTCTCATCCTTAATCTCTAAATCCGTAACTCCTGAATTCTGTTGTACCTAATTTTTGGCGAAGACCATAGTTGTCATTCATATCTTTGCTATGTTTCCATGTACCTACTTATGTTTTTATGGTGCTGTCTACTTTTAAAGACCCACTCCGGCGTATCTTCCTATTTAATCTCAAGTTAAATCACTTTCGATTTCATTTCATTTTTCAAATTCTTCAAACTTTGTGGGGAAGATTTCTTAATCCCACACACTTTTCACAAGTCGTGGGGGATTTATAAAATCAACCTCTCTACTAGCCCCTACGCGGTAGTTACTAGCAAGAGTGGACTGGACGGCGAGAGCGAGGTAGATGAGTGAAAGAATTATGAAAGGTTTTAGGGTTTTAATTTGACACTGGGAGTTTAGTAATTTACCAATCTTCTCCCATCTTCTTGATTTTTGTTCAACGTATTTTGGTGTGACCAAATTTTTTTGCCTTGTCCCAATCTAATGTCATGTCATAACTCATACGTTTTTGTACTGTCGTGTTCCACTTACCAAACACACCCATAGGGTAAATAACAAGTTTGCATACATTCCATCTCCCAGACCCCACCTCCGGTGAGATATACTGGAATCATTGGGTTTGGTCTATGTGTTCAAGGGTGGACCTACCCATAAGAGGGTGGTTCCTGTAAAACCACTAAAATGATGACTAAGGTGCCGTTTGTTTTTTAAGAGGTCTAAAGTCTGAACTCTTATTTTAGTTATAATTAATAAGAGGTGGTGTGTAAAAATGTCTGAACGATTCAGACTTAAGAGTCATTAAGAGGTTTTTAATAAAAAACAAACAACCCCTAAGTGTATATTTTTTAGGACCTTATATTAGCGGCTATAAGTTTTTCTGGGTGAAACCATAAACATTAAAACTTCAGAGGTTTCATATGAAAATTTGTGATACCACTCTGAAAATTTTCTGGATCCACCTTTGTATGTGTTACTTACCCCCATCGCATCCCAAAGTACCCGCTTCAGGACTTCAAGAAGGGTTGTTAAGTCCAAATCATTTCCGTAGGAGATCTGGACCTTTTTTCTTGATCTTTCGATAAAAAGATTCATTCTCTTCAAAAAAAAAAAAGGAAGTAGAACAAATAAAACCAATAAATATATCGTTTTCCATTCATACTTTGAGTTCAATACCCCATTCAAGAACTGCTTTGGATCTAATCTATAGGAATCAATAGAAAATGCAAATCTCTTATGATACACCGGATCCAGCTTGGTTATTGATAGACTGAATAAATCTGTCATTTCTTGAAATCTCCCTTCAGATTCAAAATCGTGGTGTAACGTTTTGAATAAAAAATTTAGATATATTTCTTTGGGGTTTGGCAGGTGGGCAATTGTTTATCTTGCACAGATGAACCCACTCATTGTCCCAATTCTGAGTGAAGGAGAATAAACCATCCTCAGAAGGCATTTGCAGCAACAACCTCCTTGGCCTTCTAGCATTTCATTTGTGAATTAAGGGTGGAAGGGATGAAACTAGTGAAAAGAGTGAGTATTTGGATTTATTTTTATTCAAATTATTAAAATATGTTAAAAGATTGGTAAGGAATTGCAAAAATTATTGCATTCTTTTTCTTGTTATTGTTGCTGAGGATTTTAAAGTAGTAGCTTTCTTGTTCAATTTTGAACTTTGTGAAATGAAATAATTGGTTTTTATTCATTTACTTCCAAGGCTTCTTTACCTCTTTATTTTTGGTATTTCTTCACATATGAAAGAAGTTACTATATTTTCTTTTTTTTTAAGTATATAATATTTGTATATAGTAAATACAACAGAGAAACTCACACGCCTTCCTTATCTTTTGTGAGGTTTGAGCCTCCGACCTATGGTAAGGTGTAAGATCCCACATCGGTTGAGGAGGGGAACAAAGGTTGTCTTATAAGGGACCAAATATCTTCTCTTATGTGTTTTAAAACCGTGAGTCCAGGTGTTGACAATATCTGGCACGGTTGATTTGGGATGTTACAAATGGTATCAAGCTAGGAACTGGAACTGGACTTGTGTGGGCTCCCTAGGGGGGAGGATTATAAGTTCTCATATCGGTTGGGAAAATGTTGCCTTGTAAAAAACTGGATACCTTCTGTTTCAGACGCTTTTTAAAACCATGATCCAAGTATGGAAAAAGCGGATAATATCTGGTACAGTTGGCCTAGGATGTTACAAAAATGGACAACCTTTTGTTTTACTTGGAAAATTTTCAAAATTAATAGCAACCGACAAATTGAATATTATCAATCATAAAATGTTCAGCTGTTTCGGTATTTGATTCATTCGTTGGATACTAGGACCATAGTCGTAAAGAAAATACAAGCACCGAGACCATATACATAATTAATGCAGTATAGGGACTGTAGCCATGATTTTCGATATGCCACAAGGGCCAAAAGCATAATGTTTATTAACGTATGTTCTTCTTTCCTTATTCTCCATACTTTTAAACAAGTTGGGGTATTCATAGAAATAGCAGTTCTATCAAAATAAATGATAAGTCTATATATATCTCATCCCTGTATTTTTTTCTAAAGATATATTGTATTTGTTTGATTTTGTTTGGTTCTATCCGTTCAATTCTTAGATTGGGATGAGCTCGGCCAAACTGGTTGATACCGCATTTTTTTGGGATTGAAAAGTAGGACCAAAAACCAAACCGTATGTACTGGTTCAGTTTCGGTTTCGGGACGAGAAAATCGGTACTAGGACCACTTAGGACCGAAAATATGAAAACGTATCAAATGTTTATCAAAACCAATCGCAAACCAAAATATCGTCATAATGTTTCAAATGTGTATCAAAACCAATTCAAACAATCAAAAGTTCAACAATATACATTTTCATATCTTCGATTTTTTGATGGTGTATGTAGGGGTCGATTTTTTTATGGTTATAAAAAAACTTGGAGAAGATCTGGTAACTTATGGAGAAGGTTTGGTTAGTTTAGAAGATGATATATCTTGACTAGGAGATATAAAGTTAGTTTAGGAATTTAAAACGTCAATGTCCCTTAATATTTCGGTTCGGGTTC
Organism: Arctium minus; assembly: GCA_954870635.1. Lineage (NCBI taxonomy): Eukaryota > Viridiplantae > Streptophyta > Magnoliopsida > Asterales > Asteraceae > Arctium > Arctium minus. Next base: position 77,004,440 of record OX941093.1, on the reverse strand, counting down.
GGTTTTTTCGGGAAAATACCAGTACTGAATACTGAATCGCGAATACCGAATTTTTCGAAATCTTGGAACCGATAACCGGACAGATTATATGGTACCGGTTTAGGTTCGGTCCCGGTTCGGTTCGGAAAAATGGAAACCCCTTTTTCACCTTGGTAATGTGAGTTACTTGGTAATTAGAGTAAATTACATGTTTTGTTCACGTGGTTATATGTTTTTAACGGTCTTTATCCCTCTTTTGAAAATTCAATGGATTTTCTCCCTTTGGTTGCATTTTACAACGGGTTGGATCCTTATGCAAGTACAAGACCCACCTCTTTAGGGACCAAACTTATTAAAAAACTGCAATCAGATGGACTCAACTCATTAAAAAATGCAACCATATAGATATAACTCTTTGAAAAAATGCAACCAATAGCATGTTTCATTAAATTTTTAAAAAATAGATAAGGACCCATGGAAACATCTAGCCACATCGACAAAAAATGTAATGTACTCTTGTAATTAAAACATTTGAATTGATGTATAGCTTTAAAAATTATTTAATCATTTGTTAAATATTAAATAAAAGACACAACAAAAAGATCTCTTGAGTCTGAATTAATACTCACAATTTATTTCATTCCATCTATGATAATGGGTAAATATATAATCTTACACATTAAAAAGAAAAACTTTCCAATGAAAGAAATATATAATTTTCATAAAAGACTTCAAAAACAAAAATATACTTGTTCTTAAATTACAGTATTTCGATTTGTCATATATTCAAAGGTTTTTTTATATTAATCTTCAAATATTTAAAAAAATCACTTAATAAAAGTATACCAATACATACAATCAATTTATTTATAATAATAACAAGAACAAATGGATAATTTTAACATAAAACTCCTAGACAAATAGTTACAATTTTAATCAAAAACTAAAAATTACTCTCTCCATATCTCAAGATAAATGCCTATATCAGTATTTTAATTTATCTCAAAATAATTATCCACTTTCAAAAATAAAAGCCTACTTTTCATTCAAGTCTGGTATAATTTTTTCGAGCCGAGCTTGAATAACAACCTACTATTCAACTCAGTGCAGCCCATTTACACCCATACTCATGACTCATGAGAAGGTCATGGATTTAACTAAAATCTCATTTACGGCTAAATACCAAAAAAATCTCGCCAAAAGATCATTAATTTAATTAAAAACTCATTTAAGGTCGTAACCTAATGAATCGGGAAAATTGGCTTCATGCTCATGAGAAGATCCCGATCACATTCTTCGAACACCCTACAGTTTGTTACATACATCAACCCGAGATCACCTATAAATCCATCCCAAACCCCTTCAACTTGGCCATCAATTTCGAGTATCCTCTTGATTCCTCCATAGCTATCCCGGCACTTTGGATGTCATCGGATAAGGGGTTGTTTACCAAATGCTTACCTAGTAAGCGCTTACCGAGTCACATCACCTTATCAAACGTACATGACAAGGACTGAGAATCTACCCGGTAAGAGCGACGGCAAGTGAGGTGACGACTCTTCCCGGTTAACGCTTACTGGGTACACGGTCACATATGATGCCGTTTTTATAGAATAAAATCTTATCCAGTAAGATAAGTGATAGTGTTGAATCTTACCGGTAAGCGCTTACTAGTTAGTGTTTGGGTAAACGGCCCCTTGTAAGTCACCTAACGAACATATAATATACCTGATTTGCCTCTCACATGATGCTCTACTTTTGCACAAACGTCTCTGAATAACAGTCATGGGGGAACAAAACAAGCACGTGCTTGAAGCTGTTTAATTGAACCACAAGTTATATCATACAAACAAAGGTCAAAGATACAAAACGAAACACGACACTTGGATCACGAAACCAAGAAGCTTTTTTCGACATGAAACGTAGATATATAAATTGGTTACCCGTGGTCGTTATCACAAGTATTTTATAAGCATCCATATCGCCACAAGTAGCACAACGATCCCGATAACAGATAACAACAAGCCTAGGCAGGAGCAACCGCCCTTGGTGCGTTTATTTAGAATAGCAAGGTTCTTCTGCACTCTCTGTTTTTGGTAAAACAAACCAACTTGTTATTACCTCCGACCCAAATTATTGTCAACATTACTATTTTAGTTTGTACCAAAATAAGTGTTTAAACCACAAGGGTTGTGGCGTAGTGGTTAAGGCCCTGGAGGATGTGGTGGAATATCTCATCCGCCCAAGGTTCGAATCTAGACGTACACAACAATTGTAGCCACTGAGTTTATCAGGGTTGATTTCATGCAGTCGTAGTTTGCCGGGATTAGTCTAGGCACGGTTTTAGAAATAAGTAATTACTACACTTTATAATTAACTAAAAGACAATTTTACCCTTAACATTAGAAAGAGTAATAAATTTTTCCATCTCATAAGTAAGGGTACAACTAATTGGAAAGGTCAGTTCTCAATCGTAGTGGCCAAGTATTAGAAGCTAATAGACAGTTTGCAATGACACTATTAAAGCATCCACAGTAAACCTCTAATGTGGTCGAGAACCCAACTTCTTGTCTCGTTTCTTGTTCAATTATTGTTTTTTAATCATTTTATTATATTATGTTTAAATAATCTATAAAATATAGTTACAAAATATGTAAATTACTATTTACATTAAATCTGTAAATTAATATTTTTTAAAATATATTTATTAATTTTGAAGCATTAATTGTTTTTTTGGGTAGTTTTTTTAATACAAGTTTTATTTATTTTGTTTTAGAATAACGTTGTAGAAGAGTTTCTATATGCACATGAAATTTTCCATACCAAGAATCTGTCCTATTGAAGTAAAACAAACCAAACGAACCCGGTATATCCCACCCACCAGGAGGTGGGGTCAGGGGAGGATAAGATGTATATAAACCTGAACTCTACCACAAAGACTAAAGCGGTTGTATTTGTGAAGACCCCTGGCTTATTAAAAGTGTGTGAAAAAGAGAAAAAGCATGTAAGCTTGAATTTTGAAAAGTTGGATATAAGTAAGCAATAGCAATACAAACAGACGCAAGTAGATGAATAGCATAAGTGAACATTCAATATTGTAAGATTGTCACCTTAAGTCGGGAATCTGTGACATCCACATGATGGTCGAGATCATCCTGCATATCAAAAAGAGCAAAACATTGAAGCTTACATATCACAGGCATTGCATGTTTGTAGCTTTCAATAAGTGGCTCGGAGCAGGCATTATGTATGTAGACGAAGGATCGTGTGAGAAGAAGAGTTAAGGTAAGAAGGGATGTGGACCCTTGATCACTTTTAGTATAACCCCCACCCCATGAATCGTGCTTCATAAGGGAATTGATTCTGTGCATCTCATCCTAATGTGCATCCGAGGGTGGAGTTCTCACCAGAACTCAACCCTGTGTAAAAAAGTAAAAGAGATAGGATGACATACGATGAGCCTAGTGTGCAAATCAAGTTCCTCGTTAACTGCCAACGCGATATGTTTGGTGCTTATCACGGTCTCCTCCAATTTTTCTAGCCCTTCATCTTGCTCTGTAACTCAAAAGTATCATGAATCATTACCAGAAAGTGTTGAGTATCAATTGCACTTTCCAAAAACTTCCTCCGTCCCAAAATAAATGTCCCACAGTTTTAGAAACGTGTAATTATTACATTTTTTAAATAAGCAAACGACACTTTTACCCTTGATAAGAGAGAGAGAGAGAGAGTGTTTCTCTATGTTATAATTAAGGGTAGAATGGGAAATTGGAAACTTACTTTTGAAAATGGACAATTATTTTGGGACAAACTAAAATGGTAATGTAGACACTAAATTTGGGACAGAGGGAGTATTATATTTTGACCCTTTACAGCCTTAGCTTTCATGAAATCGGTATAGGGATAATCCAAGAAGTCATTCTACTATTTAAGGCAGAAAAAACTCGAGTATATGTCACCCTAGATTAAACCTTTTATATATTGACATGAGATATTGATGGTTACGGGGTAGTTAGGCTGTTAATAAATAATTGCACTGGGGTTACAATTGCGTGCAGATAAGGTCGAGATGAATCAGAGGCAAGCTTAGCAGTTACCACCGCTAGGAGCGCTGCCCCTTGGACCCCCCCCCCCCCCAAAAAAAAATGCGGTCTAAGGTGATAGAGACAACATTTGTGGGTGTGCACTACGCATCTCCGACCTCACTTTATAAATCACAATAACACCAAAAAGCAACCATATGAAATGGCAACTAGGCCTCGAGTGTGTTTGGTATGCGGACGGGACGGGACTGGACATGACGAGCGATAGTGAGGTAGGCAGGTGAAAGAATTATGGAAGGTTTTTAGGGTTTTAATTTGACATGGGTTGTCTAGTAATTTACCAATCCTGTCTCATCTCCTAGTTTTTGCTCCACCTATTTTGGTGTGACTAAAAAAATGCATTTTTCGACTCAGTCCCAAGTCCCAACACATTTTTGTTTTGTCATGTCCTCTACTGCGTACCAAACGCACCCAAAAAGGACAACTCCTCCTTGAAAGTCTGAAAGCTATAATGTTTTAGTCATCCCTCATGTTAAATACTCCAAGTTGTGTATTTTATATACATTTAGGGGCCATTTACCTAAACGCTTACCAGGTAAGCGCTTACCAGGTAAGCGTCAACACTCTAACTTACTTTACCGGGTAAGATTGTAGTCCATCAAAACGGTATCGTATGCAACAATTTACCCGTTAAGCGCTTACCGGGTAAGAGTCATCACCTTCACTTACCGAGTAAGACTCTCCATTCTTATCATTGCTCTTACCGGTAAGATTCTTGGCACTTGCCATGTTCATCCGGTAAGGTAAATGATCCGGTAAGCGCTTACCGGATAAGCGTTTAGTAAACGGCCCCTTAGAAACAGATCTAAAAAAGTAATGACGGAGCAACAACTTGCCTCGCATAATCTGTCTTTGAAGCCCAACAATGCCAGAGTTGTCTAAACCAGTTGTCCTGCTCATCGCATCAGCTGCTTTAGTATCTGGCCCAAGTAGACTGTCCCTATTCGCGAAGTTTGACATGTTTAATGCAGAGCCCATCTGTGTGACCTTCGTTCTCAAATTTCCAAGCATATCTTTACGTCGATTCATCTCCTTCTCCGTTCTATAGATAACAGGTAAAATTTATCCTATGTTCAGAGATAATTTCATAACAGCTTTTCAATGTTGCAGAGATCAAAAATAGTAATATTAAAATCTATAAGCTAATGACACTACCTATTATGGTATAAATTTTCGACCATAATAAGTAATAACTAATTGGACATGAAACAAACAAGATCAAGGAAAGTGGATAAAACAAGAAGCAATCAAAAAGTAAAACTAACACTAGCATTAAGGTATCAAGTTTTTGATAAAGAGTTACCAAAATCATGGTCTAGTTAGCACCTTATTAGGCTTCAGAGAAGCTACTATCTCTTGCTGAAGTTTAATAACTTGTAGAATGACACCAAAAATCCTTAGGCACTTCCTATTCACCACAGGAATCCACCACTCGGTCTGTGGATGTAGTAAAATAATATATGATAACAAGCTTCTATACTTGTTGAATATGCATGCAATGTGTGACACATCCAGTAATGCTAGCTTTGTGTCCTTATCCAACCAGTCAAAACATAACAGATTACGGGGTTACCCTTACCCATTGCAGCCCTAAACATGTGGATGACCATGTAAGTACCAAGAAGGATGCCTACGGTGCCAATACATGAAATGAATAACTAAAGATGTTGTGAATACAGTTATTGCTTAAAAAAGGTGTTTCCCAAGGATTTGATTTCCTGACAAACAAGAATCTTATTGAAACAAGAGCATGGTAGTCCATGCACCATGCCAAAAACAAAGCTTCTGCCTTTAGCAACACCACTAGAGTCTATTTGTTAGCAGCTTAATGAGACTCACAGCTTATTCGGTCAGCTATAAATGAATGTTTCGTAGTGGCTTAATGATATAGAAAGTGGCTTATTAAGTAAGCTTCTAGGGGGTACCTTTATGCAGAAAGTCAAGTTTTTTTCCAAACCTGCCCCTTCCGATTAAAAAACACGATTCTTTCCTCTATGAAAATACTCTCCCAAACAAAAGACTTCTCAATCTATACATACAGATTGATCCGCACAGACAACTTTATCCATACAAGACTTAATAGAAAACCAACCAAACAGCCCCTAAGATCTTTTTATCTTTATATCTACACATTTAAAAGCATCCATCTGTTTTTTGGGAACTAAGAACTTGCAGCATCACTGCACTTTGCAGCAGTATTGCAAACTCCTACACTTCAACAGAAAAATGCATGATCCAAAAGAACCAAAGCATTTTATAACCAATGGTTGTGGTCTTGATATGACAAACTTCACATGTTAGGTCACATCATCAAGCCAATTAATTCATGTGAATCTGCTAGCTGTTATAATACAGATATAGATAGAGGGCAATGCTATTTGCACCTCTTTAATGTCAGAATCAGGTCAAGTCATGCATTAGAAATATAAAAAGTAGGTTTTGGTGTTGAAGTGTGTGAGGAGGAAATTACTAGGTAGGGGTGCAATTAGCCTCCCCCCTATTTAATTCATGTGGATCTGTTTGCTGTTATATTACATATATAGACTAATAAGGGTCCGTTTGTTACCAACTTAATAAGCTTAATGGGACTTGCAACTTATTCTTATTCAGTCAGTTATACTTATACATGACAGTTTGGTAGTCGCTTAATAATATGGAAAGTAACTTATTCAGTAAGCTTTTAGGGGAGGGGGGGAGCTTTATGCAGAAAGCCAAGTTTTTTTCCAAATCTGCCCCTCCAATTAAGAAGCACGCTCCTTCCATCTATGAAAAAACACTCATAAACAAAAACCTTCCTAATCTATACAGAAGGATTAAACCACAATGACAGCTTTATCTATCCGGGACTTAATGGAAAACCAACCAAACAACCCCTAACTTCGCTGTGTCAGAAGCAACTTGATCTCATACATACGCATGACCACTAAAAAAAACGACTTACAATGGCTGTCTAGCAGGAAGCTTTGTCAAAAGAGACTGTAAGCTGTCAAGTCTGGTTCCTAATATCGTAATTTTTCTCCTTATAGCAGAAGCATGACGCTGTGCTTCAGGCCCTGAGCTATATGAACTCTTCGCGGATATCATGTTGGTGATATCATCGGAAAGTTTAGAAGCTTCATTATACTCCCTCACCCATGGATCCGCAGATGAAGCCATTTATCTGTAAAACAAACAGCAAAATGTAACTATCTCCACTTGGTAGTAATTCCTACAAGTCAAAATCTACGCATCTATAGGCCTACAAAATGCAAAGCAAATCCAAAACCCCAATAACACATCCGTTTATGAGAAATTCAGCTCTACAACATTAGGACTAAAGGAATCAATCAGCATATAGGTGCTACAGAATTCCAAATTGGGAGAAATCAAGGCAACGGTTATATCACTAAAGAGCAATCACATAGCATATACATTGGGAATTTGACAGAACTATCCATTTCTCACAGACAAATTCACCTCCTAGTCATTCCTCTCAAACACTCACCAAAAATTCAATACCTCCGCAAGTGCCCTTGCCGCAACTTGCAGAGGGAGAATTTTTTTTATGGTTTCCTTCCCATTTTTCAAGACAAGTCACATCCACTTCAAAGTTTTCAAGTATTAAAAACAATTTCTTTTTAAAAAAAACACACCTTCTGCAAGTTGCAGCCCAAGCACTTGCAGAGGTAGTGACTTTTTGGTGATTGTGAGAGAGGAATGGCCTGATTCTGTCCATAGAAAATAACTAGTTCTATCAATTTCCGGATGTTTATGCTAGGTGATTGCTCTTTAATGATATAGCCGGCACCTTGATTTCTGCAAATTTCGAATTCTATAGCACCTATATGCAGATTGATTCCTTTAGCACGAATGTTGTAGAACTGAATTTCATTTTAGATTTGCTTTGCATTTTGTAGGTCTATAAATGCCATAAATATATATACTAGCTGTTCATATAGATATTTTGGGGATCATAACAGATCGATGCGTAACCGGTAAATCAAAATAAAAAACGATCGATTAAACGAAATGAACGATTAGAATTACCTCTTTCGATCTGCGATTTTAAACGCGAGATACGAACTGAGCTGAAAACAGATCCAATTATCGCTGTGACCGACGATAAGAAATGAAATTAGGATTTGTGCCAGGAGGAAACACACGGCGCCACCGTTCACCGGCGAATTTTGTCTTGTTTGCCTTTTCGTAGCCGTCTACATTACACGCATGCTAATAAAATAGAGGGGGACATTATTCCAAATCCAAAATTAATAAGTACAAAACGACGTACAACTGTTAATGCGCAATGTACATTCAAATACAGCAAAGTTGTCTGAATTTTACGAGTTATTGATCTAGAGAAGAAGGAATTGACATCAACAGTTAGAAAAGGTTTCAAGCCTTGAAACGATGACGTGTCAACCGAATGACTTGATGGGCGGTGCACGTTTTTCAAACGCCAAAAGTCAGTTTATTTTTGGGTTTTCATTTCTTTTTGGCGCTGTGTTTTGGTTACATATTTTTATGAAAATTTAAATAAGTTATTCAAGTTTTTTTTTTCTTCCTGATAGGAAAATATTACAAAATCTAATTAAAAATTGGTTTTAAACAATGCATTAAATGTATATTTTAAACACCAAAACACATTCAAGTTATATGGCTGTTATGCACTAGTAAATAGTAGAGTTTTTTTTTTTTGAAAAGGTAGTAAAGACTAAAGAGTAGAGTTAGTAACGTTGTTTGGTTGGTTTTTAATATTAAGCCTTGAATAAAGTTATATGTAAAGATTAATTTGTCTGTATAGATTGTAAAGGTTTTAATTTGGAAGAGCTTTTTTTATAGATAGAATGAACGTTTTTTTTCTAATTTGGAGGAGTATGTTTGAAAATAATTTAGTTTCCTGCATAAAGCTCCCCCTAGAAGATTACACTGAATAAATCAGTTTTTATATCATTAAGTTACTACCAAATTGTTATATATATAATCGATCGAGATAGAGGTTCATAGAATGGAATATGTCGGAATTGAAATTTGAATGTAATCTAATCAGATTTGACCATACATTTGATTGGCAGGAATTATCTTTCTAATTCTAATCTATATCTATACTATATAATGAAAATTCTAAAACGGTTATACGGTTATTGTACAATAACATTTACCACCCTTAATCTTTTGTACAATAACATTTACTATCCTTATAATGTTACATTTACCACCCTTACAATTACTTATTTAATTTATTTTATATCCCTTACTTTTTCATTTTTCATTTTACACTGTTATCATATTAACACAAATAATCGTATATGAACAAAAATGCAATGAAAAAATACGTTCCTTTTTTTACAAATTATACCATTATAATCGTCTCGTCAATACCTTCAAAACGAGTCCAATATTGAATATTTTTTTAATTTAACCATACTATTAAATATCAGAATATATACGAATTATCTATACTACTAAAACGATTATTGTACAATCTTTTGTACAATAACATTTACCACCCTTACAATTATTTAATTTAATTTACTTTATATCTCTTACTTTTTCATTACCATTATCATATTAACACAAATAATCGTATATGAACAAAAATGCGATGAAAAATACGTTCATTTTTCTACAAATTATACCATTATAATCGTCTCGTCTGACCTTCAAAACGAGCTCAATATTGAATATTTTTTAATTTAACCGTACTATTAAATATCATGAATATATACGAATTAATTTGTTTTCTATCCATACGTTTTATTTATTTTTCCACCATTAACACATTAAAAATACATAATCGTAAAATACGTTTAATTCTTATTATAAATTATATCATTATAATTTTTTTCGTCAATAATTGTAATATAAACTAATTATTGAATATCTTTATAGGTTTAGGGTTTTATAAATTGTGATTCTTAGGTTATGATTGATTGTTGATGACATATCTATAAGAAAGTAACATTAATTGTTCGTTCTTTATTTACATTTCGTTGCATTGCGCGGGTATATGTCTAGCTATATAATGAAAATTCTAAAACGGTTATACGGTTATTGTACAATCTTTTGTACAAATAACATTTACCATCTTTAATCTTTTGTATAATAACATTTACTATCCTTACAATGTTACATTTACCACCCTTACAATTACTTATTTAATTTACTTTATATCCCTTACTTTTTCATTTTTCATTTTACACCGTTATCATATTAACACAAATAATCGTATATGAACAAAAATGCAATGAAAAAATACGTTCCTTTTTTTACAAATTATACCATTATAATCGTCTCGTCAATACCTTCAAAACGAGCTCAATATTGAATATTTTTTAATTTAACCGTACTATTAAATATCAGAATTTATACTATATAATGAAAAAACTAAAACGGTTATTGTACAAACTTTTATACATACAATTACTTATTTAATTTACTTTATATTCCTTACTTTTTCTTTTTTTATTTTACATCATTATCATATTAACACAAATAATCATATATTAACAAAAATGCAATGAAAAAATACGTTCATTTTTCTACAAATTATATCATTATAAGCGTCTCCTCAATATCTTCAAAACGAGCCTAATATTGAATATTTTTTAATTTAACCGTGCAATTAAATATCATTAATATCTACGAAATAATTTGTTTTTCCATCCATACGTTTTATTTTTTTTCCACCGTTAGCACGTTAAAAATACATAATCGTAAAATACGTTTCATTCTTACTATAAATAATATCATTATAATTTTTTTCGTCAATAATTGTAATATCAACTAATTATTGAATATCTTTATGGGTTTAGGTTTCATAAGTTGTGATTCTTAGGTCATGGTTGATTATTGATGAAATGTATATAAGGAAATAGCATTAATTGTTCGTCATTTACTTACATTCCGCTGCATCGTGCGGGTATATGCCTAGTAAATAACAAATTATCTTGTGAACATGTTGATCTGATTCATAATTCAACCGCAAATTTGTTGTGCCAAGCTACAGTCTTTACAAACTTAACAAGAGCTCTTATTTGCCAACCCTTCCACACCAAAAACCTGACCAAACTAACTCAGTATATTTCACTCGAAAATAACATTTGAGATTTACCAACCCTCACAATTCACAAACCTCCTAACGAGCTTCGGGAAAACTGAATGAAACTACCGTTAAATGGAAGGAGCGGGTATAATACCCCATCTCCGCCTCACTTCCTCTAAATCTTCACCAAAGTGCTTCTCGTAATAAACACACATAAGATCGGTGGACTTCATACCTGCCCGAATCGCCCAAGGAAAGTAATGCTGGTAAAACAACGATCGTTGCTTGTCGTTGAACCTTGCCATTCCTCCTATCACGGACAAGAAGCACATTGGAAGCAACATTTGCTCAAATTCTATGACTTTTAGGGCCGACTCACCGATCAAGTTGGTTGGAAGGCCAAAAAGGGTGTGCCAGAAATCGTGCACCTCACGTGCACGCATAGCTACGTATGCGAGCTCTTCGGTTTCCATGAACCTCACTGGTGGCCGGTCATCCGGGGAGAAGTTTCTAGATCCCATGAACTTTGCATATGCAGCACCAAATGTGTTTTCTGGTAGGTCCCATGCGTGTCCTACGTTTTTAGAGATGACACGAGGGCGGTCCAAAAGTATTTCCTGAAATAGAAAGACTTGTTATGTCAATGTCAGTTACCAATTACTCCTTCCGTCCCAAAATAAGTGTTCACGTTTCCATTTTCATTTGTCCCAAAATAAGTGTCCACTTTTAAAAGTAAGTGCCCACTAGAAAATTCTACTCTTAATTATGAGATGGAGAAAGTCATTACTTCGTCTATTACTCCCTCCGTCCCAAAATAAGTGTCTATTTTTCTATTTTAGTTTGTCCTAAACTAAGTGTCCTCTTACAAAAGTAAGTTTTACTATTCTACCCTTAATTAGGAGGTGAAGAATACTTCTCTCTCTATTAATAGGGGTAAAATTGTTATTTGGTTGATTAATAAGTGTAACAAGTACACATCTTTTAAACTTGTGTGCCTTTTTCAATGCGAACATTTATTTTGGGATGGAAGGAGTATTAAGGTAAATTGTCATTTAGTTTATTAAAAAGTGTAATAATCGCACATTTCTATATTTGTGCACCTTCTTCATTGTGGACATTTATTTTGGGGCCGAGGGAGTATCTTACAACCATTAAGAAGAAAGATATATTGCAAGCCTAAGATCTTCAGGAAAACATCTCTACCTTTTGGGGTAGAAACAAGGTCCGCATACATTCTACCCCAAACCCTACCAAAGGGATTAGCTTACAACCATTAAGAAGAAAAATATAATGTTTAGGGAAACAACTCTACCTTTTGGGGTAGAAATAAGGTCCGCATACATCCTACCGCTGAACCCTACCTCTACAACGAATTTACCGTGTCCATTTTGGTTTTGGTGGCATCAAGAATGAAAGACAAAGACATTAGCTTTCAAGTTTCAAAGTTAAAGGTAGCCATAAATCCATGAACCCATTGAAACATGTGTTATATAACAAATCTATGACATACCAATTAACCTCAACATCTTAACAAAACCTCATGCAAATATGACTAATAGGTAATGCAGGGGTGGACACACTATGGTGCATACGGGTTCCTCTGTCGTAGTATAAAAAAAATTAGGGTCATGAAAGGTGCCACCATAGTATTTTGTTGAGTGCACGTACATTCCTTGAAACTACAATAATCACAAAGTTTCTTTTGGTAGAGTTAGTTTGCACGGTCTTTTCTCCCCTTCCGGACTCGGATTCGAATCTCATTTGTATCATTTTCTTAGTTTTTACCTTCTAATTTCAAGTTTATTATGTTTCTAAAAAAATGGGATATAAAGACTCGAACACACAGGACCTCACATACAAAAAGCAAGGAACTAACCAACAGACGAATGATGATTTAGTAAAAAAAATATTCATAGCTTCGTTATTTATAGTCAAATGGTGCCACCACTTGAAAATTTTTCTAGGTCCACCTCTGAGGTAATGATGTTTAGTATGCTATAGGTGTTACCTACTTCACGAATTAAAACAAGTAAACGGTAATAGATACCATCATAAACAGCAAAAACAATAAGCATCGACATAAAAAGCTAGCAGAAGTCATACCCTGCCTTCGGGGTTCCTTTTCATCCTTTCGAGTACCCTCTCAAAAGCAGGCTTCCCGGTTGTTTCCCCCAAAGCAGCTATCAAATCGGCTCTTCTTGGGTCAACTAATGCACCAACTGCAGACCCAAGAGCAACTGCAGCCTGCTGCCAACCCCTAAGTCGGACTCGGGCTCCTTCTACCATGGCGGATGTATGCTGAAAATATAACTTTGATCATTTCAAGAGCATAATATAATTGACCACGAAAAAAAGGCTTCAATAATCATTCACTAGTCGCTACCATGAATTTCATGTTAGGGGTCGTTTATCAAACGCTTACAGGTGTCACTTGCCTTAACGGGTGGGTATGGTAAGGACCAAGAATCTTACCCTGTAAGAGGCATATCAAAGACCGACAATCTTACCCATTAAGTAAGGGAGAAGATTTTTATCCGGTAAACGCTTGTTGGGTAAAAGACGATCACTAACAATCCATTTTGATGGCCGCAAATGTTACGCGATAATGTAGGTGATAATGTAGATGAGGGTGGTGACCATTGCCGGTAAGTGCTTACCCGGTTAGCGTTTGATAAACGGCCCCTTAGTGTGTTAAGTTAAAGGCTTAAAGCTACATCACGAAAGTAGGATTTTATGAACCCTTGAAATCTAAAGAAAGATAGCAGTCGATAGAGACCGAACGTGCACCACTTATATCCAGCTTTAACTTCAATTGAATAATATTAGTTTATAAAATGAAAAGGGAAACAAACTTCTATTCATAGAAACATATATATAGGGTTGGGTTCCGGTGAGAAGTTAACTTGAGAAAAGTGAGAAGTGGTTATCAACCGTTGGATGCACATTAGGATGAGATGCACGGAGAACCGGATCAATCCCCATATCAAGTGTGATTCATGGGTGGGCTTTAGATTAAAAGTGATCAAGGGTTCAGATCCACTTTTCTCACAACTCTCAGGTTAACTCAACTTCTCACAAGATCCTTCGCATATATATTGTTTCCTAAAATAGTGGTTTGCAAAGTTTACACGAATTGCTTGGTTTTCAAATGAAACGCACCCTATATATATACACTACGAATTGTTCTGATTGTCATATAGAGCCTGAATTATGCTGATCTTCATTAGAAGTTTGTATTGTATAGTCACTATTCAGCAATCAGATGTGACCCTTCACATCCTTGCAGTAACCTAAAACCTAAATCTTAAATTTCACCATGCTTCAGATGATCTTAGCAACAACACAGGCCCAACAGATGCACAAACACACCATATTACCAAGCCAAGGAAATAACCAACATGGCAACATCAATTTCTCTTAAGCATTTCATCGAATAGGTAGTATACGAACCTTGAAGTAAATTCAAAGCGTGTAAACTCATCTTAAAAAAAACGAGTCTTAACCAATCAAAGTAGCACACACAAAACAAAGAGCAGATTGCAATCAAACTCAAATCAATGAACATCAAACTCAGAACAATGAAGACAGAGAAACATCAAACCTAATCAATCACACAGATTGAACATGTAGAGTTATAAGAAAAAAGAGGTCTTACCAGAATCGAGAGTGATGAGAGGATAAAAATGAGCCGGTTACTGGTGGTGCGCCCTATAACCAGAAGCGAGGGTGCGGAGAGGATCGAGAGTGAGGAGATGATTGAGAGCGAGGGAATCGGTGATTTGAGAGAATGAAGGGGCAACGTGGGAAAATAAGAGATCTGAATGGTGTGGAGATAGGCATACTGAACCATTCAGACCCGTTTGATTTTGGGTAGACGGGCAAACGTGTCGGTAGGGTAGGGTCGGGTCGGGTCGGGTTCAAAGTAAAACGGATTGATAGGGTCTAACCTTAACACGATCCGTTTAATAAACGGGTTAGAAAATCTCAACCCTAACCCGACCTGATCCGCCTAACCCGTTTAAAATTTATAAAACTAAAAATCGAAAATTCACAAAAAAATACAAATCCAAATGAATGCATTAGAAATCTAAATTTTATAGTTCAAACTTTTAAGTTATAATCAAATCTAAAACATTAAAAATCCAAAACATTAAAAAGAAAACTTAAAATATAACTCAACTTCTCACCACTGTTCTAAAAAACTCGCCGTCATAGCACCAAGGCTTGTGTGTTACGCCACGTTAAGCCCATGGCACGTCATGGCCTAATGCGCAGTTATCGTAATGAGATATTTGATTTTTCCTTACGTTTTTAATGTCTTATTTACAAGCTTTTAATATATAATCTAAGTTAACTTACGTTTTTATTGTCTTATTACTATTAACTCGTTGAGTAACACTACAAAACATACGTTTTTATATATAATATTATATACGAATTAGAAATTTGACGCCAAAAGTCACGCCTTGAAAAACGTCATGGTTGCGCCGTGGTTCCTAAGGCTTGAGGTTTGGCCTCGCCGCCACACCACGCCTCACGCCGTTTAGAACTTTGTTTCTCACACGATCCTTTGCCTATATATCTATATTATATATTAAAATTCTTAAACGGTTATTGAAAAAAGTATTTATTGAAAAACGGTTTTTGGAAAGCTATTAAAGTTAAATTTTACATTTATCACTCTTACAATTAATTATTTAATTTACTTTCTATCCTTTGTTTTTTCATTTTTCATTTTACACCCTTATTATTTTAACACAAATAATCGATATAAACAAAAATGCAATGAAAAAATACGTTTCTTTTTTTACAAATTATACCATTATAATCGTCTCGTCAATACCTTCAAAACGAGCTCAATTTAAATATTTTTAAATTTAACCGTACTATTAAATATCATGAATATCTACGAATTAAATTGTTTTATATAAAAATTCTAAAACGGTTATTGTACAATCTTTTGTACAATAACATTTACCACCCTTAAATATTACATTTACCACCTTCCAATTATTTATTTAATTTACTTTATCTATACTACTATATAAAAATTCTAAAACGGTAATTGTACAATTTTTTGTACAATAACATTTACCACTCTTAATCTTTTGTACAATAATATTTACCACTCTTACAATGTTACATTTATCACCCTTACAATTACTTATTTAATTTACTTTATATCCCCTGCTTTTTTATTTTTCATTTTACATCATTATCATATTAACACAAATAATCGTATACGAACAAAAATGCAATGAAAAAATACGTTCATTTTTCTACAAATTATACCATTATAATCGCCTCGTCAATACCTTCAAAACAAGCCCAATATTGAATATTTTTTAATTTAACCGTACTATTAAATATCATGAATATATACGAATTATCTATACTACTATATAAAAATTTCAAAACTTATTGTACAATCTTTTGTACAATAACATTTGTCACATTTACAATTACTTATTTAATTTACTTTGCATCCCTTATTTTTTCTTTTTTCATTTTACATCATTATCATATTAACACAAATAATCGTATATGAACAAAAATGCAATGAAAAAATACGTTCATTTTTCTACAAATTATATCATGATAATCGTCTTGTCAATACCTTCAAAACGAGTCCAATATTGAATTTTTTTTATTTAACCGTACTATTAAATATCATGAATATCTACGAATTAATTTATTTTCTATCCATACATTTGATTTTTTTTCCACCGTTAGCACATTAAAAATACATAATCGTAAAATACGTTTCATTCTTATTATAAATTATATCATTATAATTATATTCGTCAATAATTATAATATAAACTAATTATTGAATATCTTTATGGGTTTAGGTTTTCATAAATTGTGATTCTTAGGTCATGGTTGATTGTTGATGATATGTCTATAAGGAAGTATCATTAATTGTACTTACATTCCGCTGCATCGCGCGGGTATATGCCTAGTATATATATATATATATATATATATATATATATATATATATATATATATATATATACATATATATATAAACGGGTTATTCGAGTCATTTTTGAGTTGATATTTTTGACTCTGACCTTACCCGTTTATTTCATGTCGAGTTCGTGTCGGGTTAGCGTGTCGTGTCAATTTATGCCCGGTCTAATTTTGGGCATGTTATATCTGACTGAATCAGACCTTGTCCTTTTAAAAAAAATATATTTTATATTACATCACAAACTACATTGTTGGTCCTTGTGCTTTGACTCTTTTATGGTTTTTGTCTCTATAATTTATGAAGTATACTATTGGTTCTTATTTTATGTTTCATGTAACATATTGGTCCTCATATTTAACACTGTTAATTGAAACTCCATTAATCTAGACAGTAGTTGAGAACTATGACAACCTGTTTTCGTATGTTGATTCACATTATAAAACGATACATATGAAAATACAATGTGATTATTAAAAATGTTTATTTTTATTATTTTTTGTTTCATGTTATGGAACAACATTTTAGTATATTGACATGCATTATTTCACAATGTGAAACAACATGTGATTAGCGGTTCTCACAGTTATTAACCTCAAGTTTTTATCGTTATCGTTTGTCTATGTCCATATACGTATATATATATATATATATATATTTATGTGTGTGTGTCACTGTGTATGTGTGTGTGTGTGTGTGTGTCAATTCTCTTTCTCTCTTAACGTAAATAACTCGTTAGAGTCCCCTCCCTTCCAATAAACCACCTTTCTATGACCCTGTAACACCCTAAAAATAGGGATAACAAAAATCCGAAAAAGGGGCATGCGGTATTTAAAATTGCCAAAGCAAGAGCCTCCCAAAAATGGGGAAAATACACAAACCTGTTTAAATACAATCGTAATTAAACGGATAATAAATAACACCCAACTAATCTAATTTCTATAACCAGAAAATAAATTACAATCAAGGGCGTCATTTATAGACCCAAAGGTCTACCAATGGTAAGTCCAAAAGCGATATTCCCAAATCTCTCACCCAAGCACTACGCCAGCTTATGACCAATGCCGCTAAAACCTAAGATACACATCGACACCTGGTAGTGCTTGGAATACACCTATAGACGTGTGCTAATTAAACCTCAAAGCAAGTATACAATGAGATCTAATATCGTCTTTCAAGTAATAAAACGGTAAAGTACCGGATATCGTCCCACAGATATTGGAGTAAAAGTTGATTAAAAAGTAAGAGAAATAAATGACTTCAGATGGCGATTTTGAAGATTTGATTTGGTTTGGTTTGTCACTTGATTAGATTAACAGAATAATAAAGCAAGCACGGGTGTAAGACATTTAGGTGAGATTTAAACACAAATTTCAGCAGACTTATGCTACAGACATGCTGCAGCATGAGTTGGCCATAACTAGATCCACCATCTATTTTGAGGGTATTCCTCTCGGACTTCAATATTCACACTACTGTTTAGATTTGACCAAACACATCTCTGTGCAGCCTCCAGCTATTTATAGTGTAGAACAAAGTCCTCAAAATATATGGACGATCAAATCTCTTTGTATCTAAAACCGCTCTCTCGAGCCGATTCCCATATCATTCAAGTTGACGTGTTCGAAGGGGCTTATCTCTAAGTCCTCTACACTTTAACACTAATGACTAGCGATCAACTTGTCGAGAATAAATCAGTTTATAAATAATAAGTAACTCTCTCAAGTCTACTTCTTATATCATTCAAACTGACGTGCTTTTGGTAGCTTATCTCTAAGTCAACCGCACTTTAACACTTTAGCAAATGATCAGTTCGTCAAGAAGTGTCATTGAACTTTATAAAACTTGAAATGAAATGATGGAACATTGTTATTGCGAAACAATGTCCACCTTTCTTTGGTTTAAAATCTCACCATTTTATCTCACACCCGAGCTAAATAAAATTAGCTACTCATATTTAAAGACATAAAGCGATAAATGACGGAAAATAAAGACATAAATGTAAATGACATAAAGTAAATGACGGGATATAAATGACGGAATGTAAATTGCGTAATGTAAATAAAGCGTAATAAAGAAAGTAAAATTACAAGAATTAAAGGAAGACAAGAAAGTAACTTCAAAAGATTAAGTAATAACTATGGAATAAGACTTCTTTCTACATGGAAATGAAAGTTTACTTGGAACTTAAAGATTCCTTAATACTACCACCAACCACTCCTATTTATACTACCAAAAAGAGGAGGGCAAAATGGTCAAAAGAAACTAATCTTGGAGCCTAAGCTAAAGAAAGTACAATTAAAGTAAAGTAAACAAGTACTAATGGTTAATACCCAAAAGATAATAAGGACAAGTGTTTTATCCAAAGTACAACAACCAAAATTACTCTAGAATGTTCCCAAAAAATCAGATCCATAAATCAAAAAGGTCTTCCCACAAAAAGCTCCTCCTAGCTTATCCATTAAGCTCCCCACACGGCTGCTGTAAGGATGATGCAGCATGCTGCAGTTTGCTGCACATATAAATCTGCCCAAAAATACACCAATTAGCTTATCCAAATGCAATAAAACAAGTTCTTCATATCTTTAGCTCCAAGAAACAAGAAAAGAGAAAATAATGAACTAAAATGACTCAAAGGTTGGGATTAGAAGGTAAAATGCTATCCTAAAATAAAGAGAAAAAAAACATAATGACACTAAATAATTAGTGTCATCACAACCCCAAACTTGAAATATTGTTTGTCCCCAAGCAATTAAGACACAAAAAGAGATTAAAAGAAAAGAAAAAATGACTAAAGTGATAAGATTTGCAAGATGGATGCATTAAGTGCACACATATAGATGATCAACCCAAAAATACATGGCATAGCCCTTCATAAATCCAAAATGTCCATGATTTCAATCTACCATGAGTATGAACCATATGCTAGTAAGATTTCCTTTTTGTTATGGTACTCACATCTCACAATTAAGATCAAAATGACTTTTAATGAACTGGATCACTCTTTTTTGGCTTTTTCTTATGCTCACTTTGCCTCTTATTTTCACCTTTTGCATCATTTTTCAATTTTTTTTTTTCAGATTTGGCACTTTTGTGCTTTTTTCTTTGGTGAATGCAATGCACTTAGCTCCTATGGGACTTTTTTTGTGCCTAAGTCCAAGCATGGCATATTTGAAGAGCTATGCTCTTTTTCTATTTTTAAGCTTTTGCCATGGTGGACTTTCCCAACCCCAAACTTTGAAATTTACAATGTCCTCATTGTAATAGTGTGAAAGTGTATGGATATTATGGAGTTGGTGCAAGTGGCTAATGTTGAGTATCAAAAGATGGCCTAAATCATTTCCTATGTGAGATGTAGACCAAACTGCTTCCCAAGTAAAATAATCTTAGTTCTAGCAAGAACTACACAGTGAGATATAGACCATGATTGTATGTATTTATTATGGATATATATGCATGCTTAAACTGATCACCAATGCCCATTTTGCAAGAAAATAAATCCTAAAATCGGCAAAGACACATCCCAGACTCAAAAATTAAAAAAGAATAATGAAAATGGAGCTAAAGGGTAATGAATAGAACCTGTCCTACTCCATTGGAGTAGGCTGTGGATCCTGTGGTGGTGGTGTAGCAGCAGAAGTAGTCATCTGCTCTTTGAGAGCCTTTAATTCTTCTTTGGCCTCCCATTTTTCTTTTGCCAATTGGATGTTCTTTTTCTTCAGAACTTTTAGCTTCCTCCCCACTTTCCTGATCTTGAACTCATACCTCTCCACCAACACAACCTTGATTTTCTTCACATTTGTTTTGACTTTCTTTTGCCCTTTGTCCACCAATTCAGTCTTCATTATCTCTACTTTGTCCCTGAGCTCTCCTTTTTGATCAAGCAACCTATTCATGTACCTGATGTTTTGCACAAACAAATCTTGCATCATGGTCATCACACCTTGGTTAGTGGTGGTCCCTCCTAAGGCTTTTATGTGCAACATCAACTTATCCACCAATTTCTTTTCTTGATAAAAATCTAGGGTAGATGGTATGATGACAGAAAATTTGCCTTCTTGTTTTAGAAAAACATATTTCAACTGAGAGGGGAGTTGTTTTAACTCCAGGTCATGTAATGAAACAATGGATGATGTGAAAGGTTTTTGCTCAGTATTTTCCAATAGCTCAAATGCTGCAGCATGCAGTGGGACAATCTCCTTTGTTCTTAAGGCAAAATCCTCAACCTCATCTTTTTCTCCTAAGGCTAATTCCTCATCATCCTCATCCTCCAACTTACAGGCTTTTTTAACTCCCTCCTCATGACACAATGATTTAATCACACTTAAGTTTGAACAATCCTCAACATCATCAGGGTATTTTAAGGAATTGAAAACATTAAATGTGACTTTTTGGTCTTGGAGTCTCATGGTCAACTCTCCTTTTTGAACATCTATCAAAGTTCTTCCGGTGGCTAAGAATGGTCTTCCTAAAATGATAGGAATATCATTATCAGCCTCAAAGTCTAAAATGATGAAATCTGCCGGAAAGATTAACTTATCAACCTGAACTAAGACATCCTCAATTTTTCCTTTTGGGTAGGCAATGGTCTTGTCGGCCAATTGGAGTGTAACAGTGGTGGGTCTAGCCTGTCCTATTCCTAAGTTGTTGAAGACGGATAAAAGCATGAGATTGATGCTAGCTCCCAAATCACACAAGGCCTTCCCACCTATTGAACAAGGAATGGTAAAACTCCCTGGATCTTTCAGCTTAGGGGGTATTCTATTGGTCAAGAGAGCACTACATCCTTCAGTAAGAGAAATAGTTTCATATTCATTCAACTTCTTCTTCTTGCTTAGGATGTCTTTAAGGAATTTGGCATAACTAGGCATTTGCTCGATTGCTTCAACAAGAGGTATGTTGATGTGCAATTCTTTGAACACATCCAAGAATTTTTTAAATTGCAGTTCTTATTTTTGATTCCTTAACCTTTGAGGGTAAGGAACATAAGGAGGAATTGGTTTTATGAAAGCTTTACTTGAATGTGTGGAGCAAGATGTGTCTTTTGTGCCTTTAGGTGTACTGTCTTGTGGGATGGTTGGAACACTACTCTCTAATGTCTTTCTTCTAGGGTCTTCTTCTGGAAATAATAAAGGGTAATCATTCCTAAGAGGGATATGATTGGTCATATCAGGCCCTTGGTCTCCTAGTGGCTTGGGGGGTATTTCATCAACAGGGGTAAATGTTGTAGCATTGGGTTCTGACCTCATGTATTTTTCAAAATCTGATTTAGTCATTGGTCCAAATTCTTTTTGCACAACCCCTGTCAGTTTCTTACCACTCCTAAGGGTCACTGCTTTCACGTGCTCCTTTCCTAAGGCTCTTGGGACTTTCGTGTTACTGGGCAAAGTGCCTATGGCCCTATTGGTCTGGTTGAGTGCGAGTTGACTG
Organism: Arctium minus; assembly: GCA_954870635.1. Classification (NCBI taxonomy): domain Eukaryota; kingdom Viridiplantae; phylum Streptophyta; class Magnoliopsida; order Asterales; family Asteraceae; genus Arctium; species Arctium minus. Next base: position 76,981,930 of record OX941093.1, on the reverse strand, counting down.
ATCTGGGTTTCCAAGTTCCTGAGAATTGCACTGTGTTGATTAAACATAGATTGATTTTGTTGTTGTTGAGCTTGATTTTGGGATTGTTGTTGGGTTAAGAAAGCTTGTGTTTGGGTCATAAACCCTTTCATCATTGCTTCCAAAGAAGATGATGAATCAGCTTGTGAAGGCGGGTTGTTTTGAAAAAATGGTTGAGTAGTTTGAAAACTTTGATGTTGATTCTGAGAGCTACTTGCTTGATGTTGTGGTTGATAATTTGAAATTCCTTGTTTTTGCGCGGGTGGATTTAAACATGGACTGTTCCAAGAAAAGTTCGGGTGTTGTTTCCAACTGGCATTGTAAGTGTTGTTGTAAGGACCAGATCTGTTATGAACATAGTTTATAGATTCAGAATTATGAGGACAATGTTCATAAGAGTGTTCCCCACCACAACAAACACATTGCATTGAGAGTACTGCTGGAATAGGTGTAGTAGCAGCTGATTGTGCTCCTTGGCCCGAAGTTATGTTTTTAAGCATAGTGGCCATAGAAGTGAGCTGAGCTGTTAAAGCAGTATATGCGTCTACATCATGAAATCCAGTAGTCCTCTTTTGCTTTTGGGCACGTGGATCAACCCAATGTCCATGGTTTGCTGAAATCTTTTCAAGAATTTCATACCCGTCATTATAGGTAATAGCTGTAAAGGCCCCTCCTGATGTCGCATCGAGCATTTGTTTAGCCATGGGGTTTAACCCATTGTAAAACGTCTCGAGTTGAATACAGTAGGGAATGCCATGGTGAGGGCATTTCCTTAACAACTCCTTAAACCTTTCCCATGCATCGGGAATTGCTTCATCGTCCAATTGTTTAAACATGCAAATTTCGTTTCTGGACTTAGCATTACGGGTAGGTGGAAAATATTTTCGCAAAAACTTTTCAGCCATGTTGCTCCATGATGGCACAGAGCCAGGTGCCAAAGAATTAAACCAAGATTTTGCCCGATCCCTTAGAGAAAAAGGAAATAAAGTGAGTCTCAGAGCATCGTTAGATACCCCAGGGATCAGGAATGCATCAGTGATCTCCATAAAAGATTTTAAATGAGAATGTGGATCCTCTGATGGCATTCCGACAAATTGTCCATTTGTTTGCAACATTTGCAACATGATGGGTTTTAGCTCAAAATGGAGGGTGTTAATATGGGGTCTAACTATCCCTGAATTTAATTGCTCAAAATCGGGGATAGCATAGTCCATAATTTTTCCCTCTTTGGAATTTTCAAGATTAATTATGTTCAGAGCTTCATTTCTTTGTTCATTGGTACCTTGTGATTCCACATCATCATCAACACGGTTATGATTATGATTATGATTGTTCCCTTGATTTGGTGGATTTTGTTGAAAACGGTGCTCAGGTGGGTTTCCAAAAATTAGAGGTGCATCATGAAATATTGGTGGTTGTCTTGGATTCTCTAAAAGTGGAGGTGGTCTAGGTCCTCTATTTTCAAATCCGGGCGGTGGTTCGTCCATGATTGGAGGTTCTAAAAATAATGCAATCCTTTGGGCTCTCCTTCTAGTTCGAAAAGTTCTTTCAATGTCCGGGTCAAGTTCAAACAACTCCCGACGTGGTACTCTTGGCATACACCAAACAAAATGTGATTCAAACAGTGTTAGAAAAATCAAATATTTTTAAAACTTTTTAAAACTTTTAGCGTGCCAATCCCCGGCAACGGCGCCAAAAACTTGGTAGTGCTTGGAATACACCTATAGACGTGTGCTAATTAAACCTCAAAGCAAGTATACAATGAGATCTAATATCGTCTTTCAAGTAATAAAACGGTAAAGTACCGGATATCGTTCCACAGAGATTGGAGTAAAAGTTGATTAAAAAGTAAGAGAAAGAAATGACTTCAGATGGCGATTTTGAAGATTTGATTTGGTTTGGTTTGTCACTTGATTAGATTAACAGAATAATAAAGCAAGCACGGGTGTAAGACATTTAGGTGAGATTTAAACACAAATTTCAGCAGACTTATGCTACAGACATGCTGCAGCATGAGTTGGCCATAACTAGATCCACCATCTATTTTGAGGGTATTCCTCTCGGACTTCAATATTCACACTACTGTTTAGATTTGACCAAACACATCTCTGTGCAGCCTCCAGCTATTTATAGTGTAGAACAAAGTCCTCAAAATATATGGACGATCAAATCTCTTTGTATCTAAAACCGCTCTCTCGAGCCGATTCCCATATCATTCAAGTTGACGTGTTCGAAGGGGCTTATCTCTAAGTCCTCTACACTTTAACACTAATGACTAGCGATCAACTTGTCGAGAATAAATCAGTTTATAAATAATAAGTAACTCTCTCAAGTCTACTTCTTATATCATTCAAACTGACGTGCTTTTGGTAGCTTATCTCTAAGTCAACCGCACTTTAACACTTTAGCAAATGATCAGTTCGTCAAGAAGTGTCATTGAACTTTATAAAACTTGAAATGAAATGATGGAACATTGTTATTGCGAAACAATGTCCACCTTTCTTTGGTTTAAAATCTCACCATTTTATCTCACACCCGAGCTAAATAAAATTAGCTACTCATATTTAAAGACATAAAGCGATAAATGACGGAAAATAAAGACATAAATGTAAATGACATAAAGTAAATGACGGGATATAAATGACGGAATGTAAATTGCGTAATGTAAATAAAGCGTAATAAAGAAAGTAAAATTACAAGAATTAAAGGAAGACAAGAAAGTAACTTCAAAAGATTAAGTAATAACTATGGAATAAGACTTCTTTCTACATGGAAATGAAAGTTTACTTGGAACTTAAAGATTCCTTAATACTACCACCAACCACTCCTATTTATACTACCAAAAAGAGGAGGGCAAAATGGTCAAAAGAAACTAATCTTGGAGCCTAAGCTAAAGAAAGTACAATTAAAGTAAAGTAAACAAGTACTAATGGTTAATACCCAAAAGATAATAAGGACAAGTGTTTTATCCAAAGTACACCAGCCAAAATTACTCTAGAATGTTCCCAAAAAATCAGATCCATAAATCAAAAAGGTCTTCCCACAAAAAGCTCCTCCTAACTTATCCATTAAGCTCCCCACACGGCTGCTGTAAGGATGATGCAGCATGCTGCAGCTTGCTGCACTTATAAATCTGCCCAAAAATACACCAATTAGCTTATCCAAATGCAATAAAACAAGTTCTTCATATCTTTAGCTCCAAGAAACAAGAAAAGAGAAATAATGAACTAAAATGACTCAAAGGTTGGGATTAGAAGGTAAAATGCTATCATAAAATAAAGAGAAAAAAAGCATAATGGCACTAAATAATTAATGCCATCAACACCAAACAAGTGTTAGGCCAAAAAGCCTAGTGAGTTGAACAATAAATAACATGGTAGAACATATACAATTCTTATCAGCAGTTAACCAGTTTTCAACTTGTATGGAGTCAACGGGGGAGACCCATAACACCAATCAATTCCACTCCAAATAGTCGATGCACCTTGATGCTCTTAACAAGGAACATCCTAAAGGCCTGGCCCACCCGGAGATCAGACCGTACAGGAAACTTTCCGAGTGGCGGAGGTCTACTAAGCACATACCATCACAGTGGCGCCCCGATACTACATCCTTTTAGTGAACTTGCCTTGGTTCGTCCAACATAATTTATATAGGAGGTCTTTAGGTATATATATCTACCAATGCATTTCGATACCAACTATGGGTACTATGCTACCATCCTCACATAAGTCCAACGTGAGACTCAAATTCCAACATATTCAATGTTCAATAATTAAATCGTCAAGAAGGCATTCCAAGTAGAATTTATCATCTGCTATACCACATATAATCCATATCATGCCAAAATGCCAACAATGTACATTCATGGAGCAAGTTCCAAATATTCGACCAATAGAGCAAATCATGGCAAATACTCATAAAAGATAACCCAAAAAACCCATTGTGGGTGTACATAATGAAGACCCCAAATACTTTCACAAAATAAAGTAAATCATGGGATGATACTTGTTAAAACATATTTCTCATATAATCTCATGAAAACACCATCAAATACTTAAACCCGTAAAGATGAACATTTTGAGCAAATATGTGATAATAACAACAAATAAGCAAATATGATGTGTATCCAGTTTTAACAAAAGTTTAGTAAACTCACCTTGCTAGATTTAGACTAAATCTAGATTTTACCCACTTAGAACTTTCCTTGAAGAACTTGATTCTTCAAACCAAATCTTCAAAAACCTAGATCCACATGGTTCCAACCATAAATATACATAATCAATCACAAAGAATCGTTTCCCAACCTTACACATGAATACCTCAACTGATACCGAAATCATAACTTCTATAAATGAAGAGAATAGAAGATTACCTTAATCCAAACTTTAATCCACCAATCAAAACACCTCTAGTTCACCAAAATGATTACAAACCTTCAATCTATGAAAGGGAGAACAAATGGTGGATGAAACCCTATAAACTTTGGTGAAGAAGATGAATAGGGAGAGATGAGAAGTTTACCACCACAAAATACTCTAGTATACTTCAATAGACTTCCAATCTCTTGCTAGATCCTTGAAGAGCTCTCAAAAACGAAACCGTAGCAACTTGAATCACCCAAATCGGAGTTAGGATGAAGGAGATATGAAGGAATGAAGTTTGGGTGTTGAAAATCAGTTTTAAGCTCGTCCAGTGGATTTCGCGACTTGTCTCGCGACCTTAGGTCACGACATAAGTCGCCCGCTTCCCCTGATTTTCTTCTCGATACTGTTTTGGCCATAACTTCTTCGCTATAGCTCCGATTTTACTCCGGAAAGAACCGTTGGACTCGTAATTGAATCATTTATCCATCAAGACTATAAAATCAAGGATTCAAGCCCAAAATCAAATATCTTATTTTTCCCTTAACTTACCGATTTTTGTATTAACTTGAAACGATAGCTTTTAGAAATCGGGGTGTTACAGACCCCCTCCCCATTATCTGGTGAGCACGTGAAATTATTTAGTGATTTCATTTCTCTTTGACAAATAATAATGTTATTTTGGGTTTTACATTGGACTCCTCGTATTATACCTCACTTAGCATAATTTTGATTAGCTTTCTCAAGCTTCCAATAAAAACTAGATCTTCATATCCCAGCTAGGTTATGTTTGATGTTTGAGTTTTGACCTATGCTTTCTATTTAAAAACACTTTGTAGGATGATTTGGTGATAATAACTTCAATTTGTTAGTATAACATGTCATGATGAACAATAATCAATAACACCGCAACAAGAATTATAACTATTTCCTTTCTTTAAGAAAGGAAGGTAAAAATATGGATATACGCCTCCCCTAGGGGTACATGTACTTAACACGCCTCAGTTAATAGTGTTACTCGAGAAATCAATCTATCATGTGAAACACAAAATAAAGACCACTAATATACTTAATGAAATTTATGGCATGAAGAACAATAATTAGGAACACATGAACAATAACTATAACTGCTTTGTTTATTTAAGAAAGGAAAGGTAAGCAGACAGATTTACCCCTCATATAAGGGTACATAATGTACATAAAGGTGTCAACTCAATGATACAAATATATTACGTAAAACATAAAATAAGGACCATTGGTATACTTAATCAACAGTACATTGACTAAAGATAATGTTTTGTTGGTTTTTCATTCGGTGTTGTATGGATAAAGTTGTATACGTGTGGATTGATTTTGTCTGTATAAAGTGGATTTTTTATATGAAAGTGTTTTTCCATAAATGAAAATAATGTGTTTTTTAATTGGGAGTACGAGGTCTAAAAAAACTTTATACTTAAAGCTCCCTTGAAACTTACTGAACAAAGCATTGTCTATATCATTAAGCAATTAACAAACAATCATGTATAGTTAACCGAATAAACTGTAAATCCCATTAAGATTGTTAAGCTACTAACAACAAACCCTAAGGGGCCGTTTGGTTCACGGAATTTCGACAGATTTCGAAGAATTGGAATGACCAATTCAATTGACCAAATTATATTCAGGTGTTTGGTTGATCTATGGAATGGAAATGAATTTCATATATTCCACCATTCATGGATTTGGTATTTCTATCACAATTGAGAAGGGTTTCAATTCCATTCCATCCAATTTTCTCAAAAAAATAAAATTATACCCATTTTCCTCACTTGATTTACCCGGACCACCATCGTCACCGACCATTACTGATTTGAATCATCACCGACCACAACTGTCACCAACCACCACCGATTTGAACCACCACCGAGTTGAACAATTGTCGACCTGAACCACTACCGACCACCACCGATTTAAACCACCGTTATGAACCACCACCAATCTGAACCATTGATCTGAACCACCAACGACCACTACCGATATGAACAACCACCGATCTGACTACTGCGGATCTGAATCACCGTCGATCTGAAGGACCGTTGTTCTGAACCACCAGCGACCAAAATCAATTTGAAACACCATCGACCATAGACCAATATTTCATTCAAATTTCAAAGCTACATTATTTGAACCAAACAGACATATTCCAATTTATTTAACAAATTTCATTCCAATATCTAGCAACCAATCAGATGATCAAACCTGATAATATTTCATTTCAGTTTTTATAAAGTTAAATTTATTTGACAGAGTTCATTTCATTCGAGAACGTTGTGCGAATCAAACCCACCTAACATTCGAGTCCACTCAAAAACAAATTATTTTAAAGTTTGATAAATTTGATGCTAAAAACTTAATTGACGGGCTGTTCGTACAGGAGTCACAAAAATCGAAGAGCACACAAACCACCATAAAAATTATCTGAAAAATCAGTGGGCGATCGGAGAAAAATCACTGCGCCGCACATCGCCCCTTCTCTTTTCTCTTCCATTTTAGTTCTCCATTAAAGCAGCAAAAAGCTCGAAAAAGCCGGTGCTGTGGGGAGCGATGTCAGACCTAGACCGGCAAATCGAGCAGTTGAAGAACTGTGAACCACTCAAAGAGTCTGAAGTCAAGGCACTTTGCTTGAAAGCCATGGAAATCCTCGTCGAAGAGAGCAACGTTCAACGTGTGGATGCTCCTGTAACTGTAGGTTTACTTTTTAACCTCATCCTTCCTAGATTCGTGTGATTAGGTTGCTATGCTTTTTGTTGCTAAATACTACTATGTAGAATTCACGCACACCTCCTGGTAACTGTTTTTAGGGTTTCGTGTGTGTGTGTTCAGTTTATGGGATGAGAATGAGATTGACGTAGTGCTTGAACAGTGAAAATTTGGTTGGAGCTGATTCTTCATCCCTGGAACTATGTTTGGCATTTTATGCACTGTTCTAAAAAACTCGCCGCACAGCCGCCATGGCACGCCATGGCACCAAGGTTTGTGTCTCACGCCACGTTAAGCATGTGGCACGCCATGCCCTAATGCGCAGTTTTTGTAATGCGATATTTGGTTTTTCTTTATGTTTTTAATGTTTTATTTGCATGTTTTAAATATATAGAACCTAACTAAACTTGCTTATTACTATTAAGTCATTGAGTATCACACCAAAACATATGTTTTTATATATAATATTATATATAAATTAGAAATTTGACGCCATAAGTCACGCTTTGAAAACGCCATGGCTTCGCCGTGGCTCCTAAGGCTTGAGGCTTGGCCTCGCCGCCACGCCACGCCTCACGCCATTTAGAACCTTGATTTTATGTTGCATTTACAAATGGAAATTTGTACCATGGCTTGATTTGATTCTAGAAGGCAAGGCAGGTTGGTAGTCTATGTGGAGACTGGGAAGAAAGGGCCCTGTTAAATTGGTAAAACTATTAGAAGTACTTCCTATGCCTTCAGAATACACCCTCAAACTATATTTACAATAACGATATAAAGAGTTCCTTTTTCTTATATTTTTTTCCTTGGGGAAGGAGGGGGGGGGGGGGGATGTGAGTAAAGTAGCAACTAGTATCTCATTATTAAACAGGGTTTAAAGTGATTGTGTGAAGCAAAGTTGGTGACAGATTTGGTTCCAGTTAGTTGACTTGATTGTAAGTAGCTTAAAAGATTATAATTACTTCGTTAGTGGTAACAAACTAACAATTCCCCTTTCCAAGAGAACCCTGATTTGAAATACAAGGGATGGTATAACACTTCTTACCAAAACTATGTTAAGTTGAGTAGGTATTTGTAGACTGCTTATTGAAGAAGTGCAAGTTCCCTCACTTTTAATGATTTGATCAATTATATGAAAATTTTGTTATCCCTTTGTTGCAAACATGGTGGGTATCACAACTCCAGTGCATCAAAGAATCTACCTTGTTATCTGGAACTTATAAAATGTTGAATTAGATAGGAATAGTTGTAATTGATTTTTTTGTTGTTGATAATTTGGGATTCAGGGTAGTTCTTTATATGTGTGTATTTGTATATGTATTTATTTTAGTTTTCTTGTTCCCTATGTGTATATTGAGGTTTCGTTATCTATGTGAAGTGACCTAACACCCAAGCTGATGACAGTGTTTTAAACAAATTACATTGAATGGTTAAGACTTTACTCCATGTATGTTCCATTTGTATGATCAAATCAACCCTCAAGTGAGATGCCTTACTCTTACTGTTCCCCCATCCCGTCTTTCTATCCAATTGGTCTTAAAGCTTCTACAAAAAGATGCCCCATTGTCTTCTCTTATCTTTGATTATCATGACATTGTGATTCAATGACCACTGACCAGCGAACTTACTACCAAAGAGGAATATGGGCTCAATATCATGTCTGGCTTACTTGTGGATAGATCAAATGTTACACCTCAGCCTGTTTCATGTCCTAATAACTGCTTCATATCTGAATAGTACTTTGATCATAATTTGAGGATACAATGTTATCCCTATTATAGTTGATGTCTTGGTGATGATACAAATACAATTCATGGTTGTTATGGGATAAAGCTGATGATGTGTCCCATATCCCAGTTTCCGAAAAATGGATTTATTGGTTTTGTGGTAACTGTACCAAGGAAGATAAAACATATACCTCTGAGTGCAGAAAGAAGAAATGATCTTGTTTTCTGCCAAACCTAGATGGCACATAGAAGGTTCTCTACAGCTAAGGTTGAGAAATGTACTAACATAAAATTCCTAGCTACAAATTTTAAAATCAGATTTGAGGACTAATGACCAGAAGAGAAACAATGTCATAGATGATCTCAAACACAAATCCAATCTTTCGGCTCATAGATGCATCTTCTTTAGCGGAGATCGTAGAGGGCATCGATTTCCCCTCACTCCCCAAAAAAGTAACAAATAACGAGATTGATGTCATAGAGAAGGAAGTTGATTTAAACGTTGAAGAGTGGAATAGAGAAGTTACTAATGCGGAGCCAAAGATCAATGCCTTTTTTTTTTCTGGTTGAGTTTCTGCTTACATTTCCAATTTTGTGATGCAACCAGCCCTTGGTTGACTGCTCGGATATCTGGTGTTATGCTCAAGAGAACCTAGTATAACATGGTGAGATGCTTAGGAAGTAGAAACTCTAGTTACATTTTGTTGTTCCATCTTTCAATATCTTGTCATGCATTAACACGAGTAGCCTCCAGTCATGTTCATTGAACAGCTCAGCGACATAATCTATGGCCGGAGCAACTATCATTGGCAGCTCCACTAGTTAGACATACCAAACCATGAAACTCACATTTTTATCTATCCGTTTATCCTGTCACCTTCATGCATCCTTCAAATTTGTTTTTACTCTCATGTTCTTGATCATTGCAATAGTATACCTAAAAGCTTTACCTATCTACTTTTGAATGAGTTACAAATGTACTAGTTTTGGTGAATATTGAATTATGTGCAGGATAGCTCCAGTAATTGCTTTTGTCACCTGTCGATTTATTCATCCCTGATAACCTAGGTCCAACACAACAGGTTTTTTAGCAGCCTAAAATGTTTATCCACTTGGTTGCATATGCCTTCATGATTGGTGATATTTGTCAAATGACAGTGTTGGTTTCAAACTTGAACACAAATTAATTTTTTGTTTCATGTAAATCGACCCTTTTTGTGTGACATGATGACATCATGTCCACGTGGAAAGAAATTATGATTATTGACAGATTAACGTGGAAAGAAAACTCGTTGATGACTAGATATATAGAGCAAGAGCAACATGCAAAAAAACAAATCACCAACAGTCAAAACCTCAAAATTTAAGCCAAATTTATCATATCTCTAATTGTTAGTACAAGTCTGCAGCTTAGAAATATGGATTCACCTTTGTCCCTTTATGCTGTTAGGGAACTTGTTGCAACGACAAGAACATATGACAATATTCTTTCCCAGCAAATTATCTTATTCTCGAAATATATCATTTGTTTCTTCTATGATAGATGCAGGATTTGAGTGTTTTTATATTGTTTGGATGCAATCATACCCCCTGCCCCAAACAATCATTTGGTGTCATGAATTAGCTTGAGGAAGCTGAGAGACAAACAAACAGGGTGTAAAAAGGGTAAGGCCCACAAGGGGAGGGGGGGGGGGTTGCATGGACATGATGCATGTTTTTCATTTCTCAGGCTCAGGCTATTCTTTATTTGTGAATCATCTCTCATTTACCTTGAGCCAATGGCCAATATATATATGTAACATGGCAATACATGTGGACAAATCAGCAATTTTTCTTATTTCTTATTTAATAATATCAAATAATAATTTATTCATAGACTTTTTCTCTAATTCATGGGTTAACCATGCCATGGTTTAAAAAATCAGTCGAGGTGGTGAAAAAACACTTCTGAGGCTAATCCTCTGCTGGTAGAATTGAGGCAGATGCCTTACATGGTTGAGCTACCAAGGTGTGAAAGGCAAGCCGAGCCGTAATGTGTATTTTATTTGGTAAAAATTGTAAAAATGGTCTCTTTCTCTCCTCTCCTCCCTCATGCATTCTCCGTACTCTCCTCCTTCACGCACATACAATCAACAGGCTAAAAAACCGACTTCAACATCAAAAAGTACTGTTTGTTATGGAATCATGTGTTGTTTGTTATGAATTTTATGATTTTTTATTGTTGAGGAGGTCGCCTTGAGGCTTATGCCTTGCGGTACTTAGGGAAAACACCTCGCCTCACTTTTTCGTCTTTCAAAATCTTGAATTATAGATGTATAAGCGTACTCCCTTTTTACAAAGCTGTGGCATTTTAATCAGCTTTTACAGTCTCCATCTGTCTAGATTAAATTAAAATCCTGTTTATTATCTTAAAAGGAGAAACCACAAAAATGATGTTGTCAAAGCAATCTATAAGAGCATCAAATATTAATATGATCAGTTTCAGAGAATTTGTTTATTCTACATGGCTAGCTTGCCTACTACCCCTTGTTCAACCCTGTTGCTTGTTTAAATTATGTCTCTTCATCAAGGTACTTTTTAGTAATTTTGTTATTCCTGGCCTTCTTTTCCTGATGTACAGATATGTGGTGACATCCATGGGCAGTTCTATGACATGAAAGAGCTATTTAAAGTTGGTGGTGATTGTCCGAAGACTAACTACTTGTTTCTTGGAGATTTCGTGGACAGAGGGTTCTACTCCGTAGAGACCTTTTTGCTTTTACTTGCCCTAAAGGTAAATTTTGTATCTTAATGAATTCACTGGATACAAAATATTCAACACGAAGTGAAGTGGTGAACGCCTTTGGGTTCTGGGACATGATAGGAGTTCTTCCAAATAATCCTTTGGGACATTCAATTCACTCAAATCTCTCATCTCTGCTAGCCCTGTGTCAGTCACCTTACATGTAGGTTACAGAATCAAAAATAGTTACATGTGTTTTTGATATAAATACTTTCTATGCTAATCATTGTGGTCCTGGAAGCAAGATGCTCTGTTCTTCATGCCACTTCATTGACCAGATGTGTAGTTACTTAACTTCACCGAAAATAAAAATGAAACGCCAAGTGATTTGCTCTAGGATTCAGGATAAGATGTTAATCAGCAATCAGAATTCAATACATGATGGGAAAGTTTCAAGTGTTTGGTGAATGTCCTAGAATTTGAAAGAAAAAATTATAGATTAGATACCAGCTAAATACTACATGCTTTTACACTATTTGTGATTGTGCTTATAATATTGGGGTGGTTCTGTGGGAAAGCTAGTACGAGTGACAGTTATTAATTCGGGGAGTATGAATTATGATTTAAGTGAACTTTTGTGGAACAAAGTAGTTGGTAGTTAGTAGAGACCTAGGAATCTAAAAAATTAAGTAGAGCAGATCTAGTAGATATGCTGGTTGTAGATTAGGAAAGTGGCATCAACATGATATAGGAAAATGTTTGATAATTTCCCACTGTGTTCATTTAGGAAAAGATCATAAATTTATCTCTTGATTTTTTATAGTCTTGTAATTCCGTATTGTTTTAATGAATAGTCTTGCAATTCCTTGTGAAGAACAGACACCCATCTCTTTACCAAGGGCTTTTCTTCATTTCCTTCTCCATTTCTATTCTAATTTTTGACCCAAGTCATATATATAGGTAGTGGAGCAAGCTTTCGATACCAATCTATTTATTTTTAATGGTTATTATTTCAATATGTATGTATTTTCTTTTAGCTGTTCTCTAATGAAGCACTGTTGTAATCAGGTGAGGTATCCTGATCGGATAACATTGATTAGGGGCAATCATGAGAGCCGACAGATTACACAGGTGTCCTATTATAATTGATTTGCGGGTTGATTTATTGAATCTTCTAAGTGCTTACCCCTATTCCCTATTCTAGGTATACGGATTCTATGATGAGTGCCTGAGGAAGTATGGTTCTGTCAATGTTTGGAGATATTGCACCGATATATTTGATTACCTAAGGTCTGCTAACTTCTTGCACTTTCTTTTCCTTATTATTTGATAGGTAAACCACCATTCTGTTTGACCATCAAGGGGGAACTTATCACAGACTTGGGTATTTAGAAAGAGGAAACAAAAAGAACCAGTGCCATCATCTTTTCTGAGGTTTTCATAAAACAAACTAATGAGCACTAAACTTTACGAGAAATAATGCTTACTCTTCCCCAACTTACAGGCAGCGACTCAAACAGCCAATAATACAAAAGATCTTGAAAAATTCTCCAAAAACCTAAAGAAGAGGAGACTCGGGATTACTAGATTTAGGCTAATGTTTGTTTTTCTTACCATTGAATTCTGCTTTTAATTGGATCAAGTAGTTATAATATTTGTCATTAATGATATTGTGGTCTACTGGTCTTTTAGCATCTTTTATGTCCCAGGATCAAAGGCACGCCGCCGGCAAAGTAGCCCGGTGTGTTTTTAGCCAAATTCCACCGATTCGAGGGATTTTTTTGAGTTTTTTGGTTGATTTCGAGGGATTTTTTCGGTTGTTTTGGTTGATTTCGAGTCTTTTTCCGGTTTTTTGGTTGATTTTGAGGGACTTTGGGCTTTTTTTGTTGTTGATGTTCCTTGTATTTTCTAATATCCCGGAGCACCCTTCAAAGTTTAGTGGGTGCATCTTTCATACCCAATAAAAATTTTACTTGCGAAAATATGTTGATCGGGTACACGGCACCCCGCTTGGGATAGGTCTGCCCCTTGTTGTAATCCCCAAGGTTTCATTGACTTATAGCGAGGGATCTATTCTTCTTTAATTATCTATTCTGATTGTGCACAATTGTCTTGAGTGTATGCCTAATAGATCCTAGCCTTCTGCAGTCGCATAATTATCTTATTTTCCCCCGAAGTCACAAATTATCATTCTTGTTGCTCCAAAAATTGATAATTATATTTTTCTCTTACGCCACTTGAACTCTGGCATTTTACAGTTTGTCCGCACTCATTGAGAACAAAATATTTTCTGTTCATGGTGGTCTTTCTCCTAACATCAACACGTTAGATCAGGTTTGAGACACTAGAATCATATCCTTTCAACCCATTTTGTTTCTAATCCTTCACTCTAGTTGATTATAACAAGACCGATTTTCCAGATTCGGACGATTGATCGGAAGCAAGAAGTACCCCATGATGGTGCCATGTGTGACCTCCTGTGGTCCGATCCAGAGGACATTGTGGAAGGCTGGGGTTTAAGTCCCCGTGGTGCTGGTTTCTTGTTTGGTGGCAGTGTCGTTACTTCTTTTAATCACACCAATAATATTGATTACATTTGCCGTGCACATCAGTTGGTAATGGAAGGTTTTAAATGGATGTTCAATAACCAGATAGTTACGGTCTGGTCAGCTCCAAATTACTGTTACAGGTGAATTTTCAAACTTCAATTTAGAGGATGTTCACTAAGGGGCCGTTTACCCAACATTTACCTGGTAAGCGCTTACCGGTGATAGTAACACTTTCACTTAAGTTATCGGGTTAGATTTTAGTCCATTAAAACGGCATTGTATGCAACATTTTTATCTGGTAAGCTTACCAGGTAAGAGTCGTCACTCTCACTTACCCCTTACCGGGTAAGACTCTCGGTTCTAGTCATCGCTCTTACCGGGTAAGATTCTCAATCCTTGTCATGTTCATGCGATAAGTTAAAGTGAGCCGGTGAGCACTTACTGGGTAAGCGTTTAGTAATCATTTATAGCCTCTTACCGGGTAAGAGATAATGCTGTTTACCAACAGTTTCCGACCAACAAATATTGTTGACGGAGCTGCTGACCCGCCCGGTAAAGTCTAGAAGCTTGCTTACCCGCCTCTTACTGGGCAAGTAGTTTTTACAAGGTAAGAGATAATGTTGTTACCAACACTTTCAGATCCACAAATGTTGCTGACCCGGTAAGAGGGGAGAAACTTACTTACCTGGTCAGAGCATCTTACCCAAAACGGCCCTCGGTACTATTGTCTTCTGATCACAATTTGTTGTCCCCAATTAATATTTAAAATTTTGTATTGCAGGTGTGGTAATGTAGCTGCCATTCTTGAGCTGGATGAGAATCTGAATAAACAGTTTCGAGTATTTAAAGCAGCTCCACAGGTTTGTCATTGAGATCCCCTCCCGCTTCACGAAATGCAACTCTAGTTTCTCATGAATGCTGACCGAAGGTGTATTTAGAGGCGGATCCCGAAAAATTTCCAAGCGGGACACTAAATAATTAGGTTAATATAAAATAACGCAAAAATTAATCGCAAAAAGTACAATTTAATTAAAAATGACATACAGGTGGTTATTTGCGTCTTGTTTTTCTTCTTTTCTGCTGCTCTTGCCAAAAAATCAAAGAGAACCAAAGGGATTCAAACTTACAACCTCTAATGCCACATGCAATGCATGTGCCATGTTGGGCCTGTACATGGCTCCAATCATGAAATGAGCGGGATTGGCACCATTCACGATCACTTATGGGTGCGTTTGGTACACGGGATAGGATGGGACAGGATAAAACAAAACCTGTTGTCCACATTTGGCGCGACATTAGAGTGGGACAAGACAGGACGAGACCAAGTGGGACAAAAAATGCAATTTTTTTGTCCCACCGAAATAGGTGGAACAAAAAGGATTGGACAATATATGTAAATTACTAAACTACCCGTGTCAAATTAAAACCCTAAAACCTTCCACAATTCTTTCACTTGCCTACCTTACTCTACTGGTTTTGGTTCTACTTTTCGTGGGGTCTTCACGGAAACCGTTTTATCCTTTGGGGCAGAGGACAAATCTACGTACAACTCACTTCCGGGACCCTGCTTTCGAGCGGGATATACCGGGTTCGTTTGGTTTGTCTTTGGCTCATAATCATCTACGCTTCTAGTGATGATCCTTTGGAATATGATGTGATGTTAGAGTTGTAATCGACTACTTTCTATTGGAATTAATGGATTTGGTTATATCGAAATGCAGGAATCAAGAGGGGCTCCGGCTAAAAAACCGCCACCGGATTACTTTCTATGATAACGGATTCCATGAATTCTTTACCCCTTGGTTCCGGTACGCACACATTTACTAGGAAGTTGATTGTATACTTTACAATGAAGATAGTTTTGCCTATGGCATCGAAGGATCAATTGACGGATCTGCCCCTGGCTTATGATCGGGCTGCTGTAATGGTGCATCACTGCATCCCTGTTCATTAGCCATTCTCGTTTGATCCCGTTTCCCCTCAAGCAGTTCGGCTCACGATTGTGTTAAGGAGTAGTGTTAATGTGTGTCTTAGAATCGTATTGTGTACCGATTATTTCCAACGGTGTGGTCCGTCCACACCGTAGAGCTTTAAAACGCAAATACCTTTGATTGTCGGAAAGACGGAAAGTAGTGGCGGTGAACCGCCACATGCCGCCATGGGTTCGGTTTGATATGGTGGTGCAAGTGAGTGAGTGACTTTGGGAGAGTGAAAAGGTGAAATTGGGAAGTTTGTGGCATATGGATCTTATAAACATCTTTCCAGTTGCTTGTGTTTAATTTATATTTCTATCATCTTTTCTTGATGATCTAAATTCTAACCCCAGGTGGATGTGGAAACTGTCACATGGGACTTTGCAAGGTAATTTAGGTCATTTTTTCTTTTTCATAGTAATCCATTTGTTCTTTTTGGTAATTTTTTGTTTCCTTTGTCATCTCGGACCGGTACTGAGTTGAGGGCCGTTCGGTCCGGATCGGTTAGACAATTTTGGTGTAGGACTGATTAACCGTGGACCGGTGAGAACTAGACATGAACAAGGCCTGGGCTTTCCAAGCCTATTTTAAGGGGCTGTTTGTTTAACTCTTAATGGTTCCATTAAGAGGCAACCTCGGTGAATCCAGTTTGACAGAAAAAAAGATTGTCTCTTAATGGTTCCAAAATCCTCTTAATCATTTTGTATCCTGGGTCTCCTTTAACCATTAAGCGTCCTGATTTCATTCTAAACAATTACCAAACAACCATATTTCATATTGCACTATATCATAAGAGTCTCATAATCATTCTGACCCCTTAATCATTCTGCAACTGGCAAACAGTCCCTAAGTGGAATAAAAAAGGTCCGGGCTTTGGGGTTGAAAAGGCTCGATTGGGCTTTGAATGGGTTCAAGTGGGCATTTTTTTGGTCATTAGGGGATGTTTTTGGGTTTTTTCTTTTTGGGTTTTTTCTTTCTCTTAACGGTACGATGCGGTTTGAACCGCGGTTAAATAACTCAAAACCGAAAACTGCACCGCATAGCGCGGTTTGGTAAAAATGCAAACCGTAAACCGCACCTTAGAAGTTCTAAACCGCGATTCACGATGCGGTGTGGACAGTTTAGATGAACACCGCTGATATATATACATTTTCTAAAGTTTATATACTCATGACTCATCTATATTTTAGAGCCTAGGAGCATTTTAACAACTATGTTAAAATATATATTTTAAGATTTTAGAATTTTTTTGTTTCACAACCAAGGTTCAAAATAGCGTGAGGCGTGGCGTGGCGGCAAGGTCAACCTTAAGCCTCACACGCCATGACGATGACGCGGAGTTTTTCAAGGTGTGACATAAGACGACAAATTTGTATGTCATATTCAAAATTATATATATACATATATGTTTTATATATATTATTCTAATCAAATAATGATATTAAAGTATGTACATTCATATTGAAAGAAAAAAAATCATATAAATTAATAGTATAAAAATATTTTTTGATTTAATATTTAAAATATAACATAGAAAGATAATTTTACAACATCGTTTTAATCGTGAGTCCATAACGTTTATGATTTCGTGAAACTGTGAGTGATTGATTAGATAAATTTATAAAAATGTTAAATCTAAAGTTAAAAATGTAAAAACACAAAAGATAAAAAAAATTAAAAATTTAAAAAAAATATTTTTTTTGGAAAAAAAAAATCACGTCTTAGAAAAAACGCGCGCTATGGCAAGCCTTAAGGCGTCATAGCGTGAGTCACGCCTTACAGAAACGTTATGTCGTCATAGCGTGAATCACAACTTATAATAAAATATATTATAAAAACGACATAAAAAACTCTTAATTACAACATTTTAAGCACAAGTTACAACTAATTAAAGCCAATTACTTAATTTACAATTTCTTAATGCTTTGGTACAACCTTTCCAAGCACAGTATCTCACATAATCATCTATTTGTGGAATGGATACTCATTTATTAATATAACTATTTGTTTTTTTGGTGGAGGATTTTATAAAATAGATTTTATATTAGCATAATCTATTTTAAATGTAGATTTTACATTTAAATCTATATTAATGAGATGTAATATAAAATCTTTTTTCTTCCGTATTTTTTTATATTACATCTCATAATGATTTTTCCATATTTTATTTTATAAAATCTTTTTACATATTTTATTTTATAAAATCTTTTTACATAATGAGATGTAAAATAAACTCTTTTTTCTTCCGTATTTTTTTTGCTAATATAAAATCTATTTTATTTTATAAAATCTACACGTATTTTATATTAGCATAATATAAAATCTACACGTATTTTTTTTATAATATAAAATCTACTCGTATTTTTTTTTCACGAGCATTAAAAGAAGAAAAAAGTAGATTGATATGAATTAAAAATAAAAAATAACGAGATACACTAATAAATTATCGTATTCTTTAAAATAAAAATATTTCGCAATACTTTTCAAATTAACCAAGTGTAAAGAAAATAAAATAGAAACGATGTAGATATAAAAATATTCTTTCATATTTTTAATATATTTACATTTAAATGTAAAATCGAAAATGAAAATGAAAATAAAATATTTTAAAATATTCTATACATTCACTATAAATATATATAATCTCTCTATGTATCATCCGATTACAAGAAGAAGACGAACGGTTGGGTGTCAATGGCGGAACTTGCAACTGAACAAAAGATATTCTACTATATTTTTGTTTCTTTGAAAAACTACTTTTTTATATTTTATTTTATTTACTGAAGATTTGTTTATATTTTACAAAACTCACAATCATATTTTTCGAAGTAGGAGAATTAGATATATATACATATCTTTATTTTTATCGATTAATACTATGAGGTCTTGAAGTCAATAGTCAGATAATAAATATGTTGTGAGACATGTCGTTTGAGTTTTAAATAATATATTACAAAACTATTACCAATATTATTGCACAAACTCATAACAACAAACGATTAAGAATATATGCAAGTTAACCACTTATGAAAATACATTCGTTTTTCACATTGTATTTCATTAACTGTTAACAAAGAAATTGCATTTCATTTTAACTCGGTTCAATATTCCAACAAAAAATTTATGGAATATTATGGAATAAATTATGGAATATTATAATTATAATAATATAAATAATGATTATGGAATATTATAAATAATGATTATGGAATATTATAATTATGGAATATTATAATTATAAATTATGGAAATTTTTTTTAAAAAATGTATTAGGATGATAAATTATGGAATATTATAATTATAATAATATAAATAATGATTGATTCTCTAAACAAAATGTTTTTAGAGGTTTTCACTTTCCATTCATTGTTTTAAAATAAATTTAGCACTGCTGTTCGGGATGCTCTTATACGTACAAAAGTAGGTAACGTATTTCGTTTGATCTTGCTCTTCAGCTCCACACGAGGCCAGCTCGTTTTCTTCAACTTAACTGCATTCACTCCTCTCAATTCAAACGAGAAAAACATGCTGATTTCACTTGATTTTCAATTTCTTTCCTCATGATGTGTTTGAACGATTGAATCGTCCTCCAATTTCAATCCACTCTTTCAAGTTTTTCCATAATTCTTCAATGAATCGAAGAGTTTTCTTCATCGTTTTATTACTCTTGTTACTGGTTTCTTCATCTACTCGTGTTGAATCAGGTGGAAATGATTTCATATCTTTTGGTATTTCTCAAAAAGGACTCGAATTCGCTAAGGATTTACTGATAAACAATGCGATTTCATCGTTGATTCCTCTTCAATTGCCCCAAATCGAACAAAAGGTTCAAATTCCATTAGTCGGCAAGGTTCGTATGGTTCTATCGGATATTGTTATATATCAGGTTAACGTTTCTTCTTCGATTGTTCAACCTGGTGAGATTGGTGTTACGATTGTTGCTTCTGGAGCGACTGCTAATTTGAGTTTGGATTGGAGCTATTCTTATAGCACTTGGTTGTTTGATATTTCTGATAGTGGATTGGCTTCTATTCAGGTAAATATTGCAGCAGTTCAGTTGAAATTTTGTTCATGTTTTTGTGAATTATTCTTCAGAACATGTTTATGTGATTTATAATTCTTTTGTGTGAAATATGTGGAACCTCAAATTAATCTCCAAAAGAAAATTGTTCGGTTGGTTCTTTGTTAGGTTCTGTAGGGATAAAACTGTCTGTATAGATTCGAAAGGTTTTTGTTTGGAAGGGGGTTTTCATAGATGGAAAGAGAGTGTTTTTAACCGGGAGGTTTAGGTTCCCAATAAACCAAACCTACTAAACCAAACGAGCCAGTATATCCCATACGAAGGTAGGGTCTAGGGAGGGTGGTATGTATGCAGACTTGACCTCTATCCCAAAGAGTAGAGTGGTTGTTCCCGAATACAATGGTTTACTATGCTAACTGCTTTATGAATAAGTTGTTATCGTTGATGATCAATTGGCTAAGAATATGGTGGAAGTGTGTTTACCATGCAGCGGCATACTTATTTGAGCAAGAAAGTTTCAACGCCAGAAACCAATATATTGAGTTCGTTATGATGGAAAATGACATTTTTGACCTCCTTTTATTTGTGATCCATAGATGGCAAGCAAGACCGGTAGGAAAGATTCATTTTGTGCTAATCTTGTCATAAGTTACAATCAATTCTTTTATAAACATGTTTCTCGCGATATGCTATGGCATTTGTAAGGTCTATTCTCGAGTGTCAAACATGGAAAGGGATTTATTAGGCGTTTTTTGATACAGGTTTTTGATGAGAACGAGATGAGAGTTTCTTGTTCATAAAGATTTCGTTTACTTTTTCTTCCAATTTGTTTTTGTGTTTGAAACAACCCCTCTACCCTTTGAAGTAGAGGTCAAAACTCCACCCCTCCCGGACCCTGCTTTCGTGCAGGATATACATACTGGATTTGTTTGGTTTGTTAATTTGTTTTTGTGGTTGATCCTCTTAGAGCATCTCCAATGGGAGGTTATAAGCAAAAAGTGTAGTGAATTGTAAGAACTACCGTTGGAGAGAGTACTTACAAGTCACCTACATCCTTGGAGTTCTTGTACAAGAACCTTGGTTCTTACCTTGTTTTTTGTGTGAAATGGCATATTATCAGGTTTTTATATACTTTTTTGATTTTTATATCCATATTATTGACGTTGAGATTTGGGCAAAAAGTTGATTGTCGGCCCCACACGGAACCTACCTTCAAGGACACCAATACGAGGGGGCATTTTTTTGGCTCACTCAGCGGCTGAGGCTAGTGTTTTTTTTTTTTTTTTTTGGGGGGGGGCTGGGATCGAACCCACGACCTGTTATGTATTTGGATAAAGTCGCCCCACCCCTTTGCCAACTGAGCTACAAGCCAGAGGCTCTTATTGATACATGGGACCCAAAAAAGGAGGTTCTTATTGTCACTACTATTGTAGAGTTTTATGTTAGTTCCTAATTTGCTGAGTTGACAATGATGTGGCCAAAAAAAGTACAAAAAAGAGGTTCTTATAAGTCACTCCATTGAAGATGCTCTTAATTCTACACTGCCCTTTTTTAGCGGAAAGCTAATGAAAATTTCGTCTGCTAAGGTTGAAGGTATGGAAATCGGGTTGACTTTGGGTTTAAAGAATCAACAAGGAAGTCTTGGGCTGTCTCCTGAAGACTGTGGATGTTATGTCCATTATATCTCCATAAAGTTAGAAGGAGGAGCATCTTGGCTTTATCAAGGGTATTTTTTTCAGGCCTTCTTTTTCATTTGTTGTGATTCAAATTTTTTCATGATCTCTACTATGTTTTATACGCAAAAAGAATGACTCCCTCCATCCCCAAATAAATGAAATATTTTTTTTGGCTAAATATTAATCCGGATTTACCTCTTTGTCATTGATAATGAATGAAAAGTATTGGTAGCGATGATTGGTCTCCCAAGATTCTCATATTTTCTCATTAATTAGGGGTACTTTAGGTATTTGACTAATGAGGAAAGTTCAGTTGAGAACCTGTTTTTTGTTGACAACCCAGGGACCGCCCACAGCTCACCACGTGTCCCTCTTCAGGATGAATATTCATCTTTAATAACACACTCATGATGAATATGGACATGTTATTCATCACGAATCACACATTCATGATGAATAACACGTCTATGTTCCTGTTTAATATGCAACGTGTCGCATTGTGGGCGGTTCCCCAGTTCTTAATGTAAATGAGTTTTCTAACGAACCTGCTCCTTTGACTAATAGTCTATCGTTTTCGTTAAAGTAAGTCGAAGATTGCATTTGGTTTGGAGTGACGACTTTTTAAATAACAATTAACCAAACCATACCATACAAGCTTGGTATATCCCACTTGTGGTGGGGTCTAGGGAGTGTAAGATGTACGCATACCTGATCTCTACCCAAAGAGTAGAATGGTTGTTTACTTGTTTCTGTGTATACCACTGGTTTTTGAAAACAGGGGTGGACCCACTATGGTGCATACTCCGCCGTAGTGTAAAATAATTTAGAGCTGTGAAAGGTGCTAACATATTATTTTGTTGGATGCAACCATATATTCCTTGAATCTACAATAATAACACAAATTTCTTTTGGTAGAGTTGGTTTGCATATTCTTTTCTCCCCTTCCAAGCGCAGGTTGGAATCCCGTTTGTATAATTTTCATAGTTTTTAGCTTCTATTTCAGGTTTATTATCTTTCTGAAATTTTTTGGATAGAAGACTCGAACACAGGACCTCACATACAAAAAGCAAGGAACTAATCAACAAACCAATGATGAGTTTGTTAAAAATATCCATAGCTTCGTTTTTTTCTAGTCAAATGGTGCCACCACTTGGAAAAAAATTCTAGGTCCGCCTCTGTGTGGAAGAAAACCATCATTTGAAAGAATAAGCCGTTTTAGGCAAACAAGAACCATCGTTGGTATTTGTGTCCAAAACCGCTCGTTCTTGGATTTTTAGTGTCGTTTTGCATTTTTAGCAAGAAAGATGGTTGATCAACGTTCTCTTATTGAGCTCAATACCTTTTTTTTCCTTCCAGAATAGTTGATTATTTTGAAGACGACATAGTTTCTGCAGTCGAAGATACCATCACCAAGAAAGTAATGGATGGGGTGATGAAGCTTGATTCAATTTCTCAATCATTTCCAAAAGAAATCACTTTTGGCAATGTTGCTACTTTAAATACCACCATCACTGAGGGTCCTATTATGACCAATACTTCTCTTCTTATTGGTATCGATGGGTTATTTACACAAATTGGCTATGAACTAAGTTCTGGTCGTTATGGCAAAGGTTTGCTGTCAACTGGTTCGTGTAATAGTGCAGAGAAGATGGTTGGGATTTCGGTGCATGAATATGCTCTTAACTCGGCATCATTAGTGTATTTCAATGTAAGTTCTCAACTAATCATATGGAACTCATCATAGAATGGTTTGGATTGGCTTTCACGGGTTTGTAGTAACATTTGAATGGTTTGTGTATATATATAATTGAATTAGAACCCTATATATATACATAGAGGAATCAAATGATAACCACAAAAGCCTGAGAACCGTGAGAACCACTGATCATGTGTTATTAATGCATTTGAATGTACCAAAATACAAGACAAAGACATTAGAAGTAATCGCATTGTGAAACAACACTGTACATTCAAATACATTGTTTCACGGTGTAAAACAACTAGTTCTCAACCTTTTTATGTTTCTCATTTGCTTAGTACCCTATATACAAATCCATAGACATACGTGTGCATACATACATACATACACATGTGTAAATATATATGTACTATAAATATGTTTATATGTTATAGAAATTCTGGTTGTTTGTGTCTATCTATATATGTAATTAAAAATATTATATATTTATATATTATAACAACTTATTCACCATTTTCCAGTCTTGTACAAGTCTTACCAAAACAGTTGGTCAATGTAGTTCAGTTCATGTACCAAACGCTGCCTATTAGTGACCACTCGATTGCAGTTGTCACTCCATTTAGCTCTATTGGGCAAATCACACACACACACACTCACATATATATATATATATTATCTATGTGCGCGTGTGTGTTCTTGCTTTGATTATTAACCACTTGTATTTTCTTGTTTCAGACAAATAAGATGTATTGGATCATCGAAAACTTACCAGATCAGAAGCTATTGAACACTGCCGGATGGAGATTTATAATTCCAAAGTTGTATAAAGAATACCCAAACGACGAAATGAGCTTGAATTTTACTATATTGTCACCTCCGATCATAGAAGTTGAAAACCAGGGTATCGTTGTTTCAGTATCCTCGGATGTCATCATCAACGTTGTGGATAATGGTGAAGTTATTCCGGTTGCATGCATCTCGATGGTATGTTACCCTGAATTGATCAAGAATCTTTATTTACCAACGGTAATGTTTTATGCGATGTTTGGTTGGTTTTTTATTAAGCAATGTATGGATAAAGTTGTCTCTATGGATTAACCTGTCTGTATAAATTGGGAATTTTTTTGTTTGAGAGGGTTTTTTCATAGATGGAACTTGGAAGAAACGTGTTTTTCATTGGGAGGGGTAAGTTTGGAAAAAACTTGGTTTTCTGGATAAAACTCCCCCCTAGAAGCTTACTGAATAAAAGACTTTTTATATCATTAAGTCACTACCAAACTGTCATATATATATTTGACTGAATAAGCTGTGAGTCCCATTAAGTTTATTAAGCTACTAACAAACATGCCCTTAGATCCAAACAAATCCAATATATCCCACTCAAAAGTGTGGTCCAGGAGGGGTAGGACGTATGCAAACCTTACCCCTCAACCCACTAGGGTCGAGAGACTGTTTTCTTAAAGGCCCCTGGCTTGAAAATTTACGTGTGAGAACAAATTCATGGGGGTCATTGGGCTTTTGAGCACATTGCCCCTTTGGTTCTTTTTCAAGAAGGCTTGGAAATGCGAGATTTGGCACTTATGACCTCCAAAGCGAAAGCGGGTCATTTTTTTGGGAACATATAGAATAACAATCAGTAATCACATTATCCGTATTTTTTTCATTTCGGTAAATCATGGGTGTTCAAACCAGCTTGGAACCCTGAAGATAATAGCCAGGAAAATACCGAGTGGCTTTGAGGAGAGCCTTTATTTGCCAATAGTTTATACGTATTTTATGCTTTGAGAGATGGTGAAAATGGTTCGTTGGCTCGTTTTTTACCAACGAACTAGTTGAGCTCATTGGCTCCTTCTTTTTGCAGGAGATCAAAGCTTCAGGATCTGCAGGTATCTCATTGAGCACTCTTGCTGGTGGTGTTAGCTTAAGCAAACTCACAATGTCTTTAAAATGGAGTAAAATTGGCACCCTACATATGGTTCTCGTTCAGGTACGTTCGTCATTAATCTTCGGTTGCATGACAGTAAATGGGATATACTGCTATTGTTCAGTAAAAAAAAGGGATACATTTTGACTTTTTAAGGTGAAATCGAGCTGCATTCCAGTTCGATTTTGATGCCTCCCACATTAAACTTTATGCTAAATATACATTTTTGGTAATTGATTTTAATTATATAAAAAACAAATCGACATCATGTTTTTTATTTTATTTTAGGGGGTGTTTGGATGTGGGTTTTTAGAGTGATTATTATGATGTTTAAGAATCAAAGGGATTAATTAGTTAATTCATATTTACTATCAAAAAGCAGTTTTGTTGTAGCAACTTCTTACATATTTATCAAAATATCCCTACTGGAAAAAATCTGGTGAGAACCTTAAAAAAAACGAGAACTCATCCAAACTATTGATTGAGATGATCCAATGGATATGGTTAAAAAGATGGTTATAACCACCTTTATTTAAAAAAAAAATAGAAATATTTCCTTCTATTTTTCAAGTCGAAAATCAGAAAAATATAATAAAATGCAAAACAAATTACATAAAAAGAACAATCACTTTATTATCTTTAATTTGACATTCATTTTGACATATTTTTTCATCCCCTCTGTTGTGCTTCTTTTTTTTTAGGATTATCTCTGGATCTCCTATTTTAGCCCTTAAAAATCGGATAATCATATGAATATCGGATTTGTCAAGCACCGGAAAACTAATTATTGCAATAGAGCACATCCAAACACCCCCTTTAATATCTGTTTTTTAAAGTATATATTACTCACACACATTCCTTATTTTTGGTGAGCCTTGAACTCTTGACCTCTAAAAAAGATTGGGATCTAGCGGTAACTCAAATATTGCTAGATTATTGACCCTTTGGTCCCCTTAATATCCTTATCGGCAACCACTTTGATATTTTCTTAGTTTCAAATATCTTGAACGAACCTTGGACTTGATGCACGTTTTTGGAATTTTTGCAGTCTGTCATGTCAGCGTTTATGAAAACGATTATCTTACCGGTTGTGAATCTACGTCTAAAGGTAGGATACTCGTTACCTGATTTCCATGGCTACGGGATTCAGAATGCCTCGATTATATATGGTGATTCGAAGATTATTGTTTGTAGTGATGTTGTTCGTGTATATGAATACGTTTCTCACCGAATTTTAAAGTGAACAAATGTCGTTGTACGGTCGGTATCAGATAATTTAGGAGTCTCGGTATATCGGGATCGTGTATTTAGTAGTCTTTGTATATTGTATTAGTATTAGAAATTATGTTGTAAATGCAATAATATAGTTGTACACTTTGTAGACCAACATTTAATTAATGCAATAATTGCAATAACCCTTCACAAATAATAGTCTTTTTAGCAAATAAATTAGAGAATTCCCAACATAGAGAAAAGAAGGTCTTTGTTCTCTATTTTGATTCAACAAATTTTCTATATTGTCCTTTAAAATAGACGATAAACATCTACCAGGTAAAAATCTTTTTCATCACTTATACGAGTAAGATTTTCATTTATTGCTATGTCTCTTATCGCGTAAGATTCTCGGTCCTTGCCTCACTGATAAAGTAAGCGACTAAGCGACGCCTGGTAAATGCTTACCTTGTAAGAGTTTGGTTTAATAATTTAAAATAAAAAGGCTAAATGCATGAAATAACAATATACTTTTATAATTTATTTGTTATAATATTGCACTTTCATTTTTTTCTTATACAACAATTTATTTTTAAATTACTTTTTATTGGTGCATTGTACTTTAAAAAATCTACCCGTTATACCAATGAGTAACTTGTTCCCTTTTAACCGGTTAACCCCAATTTTTTTGCCAACATGGCTTAAATGAGGTGACATGGATGACACGTCATTCTAATTAACAAATATTTTATATTTTTTTAATATATTTATTTAACAATATGTAAAGTTAATTTTTTTTAAAAGTAAATCGTTGTAATAAGAAATGTTACATTAGCAATATGTCACACAAAAACAATGACATGACATGAAAACTTGGTAATCCACACCATATCATTTTGAATGCAAATAAAAAAAAAGTTATCTATTACTATAATAAATAAGAATTTCAAAGTATAATACTTTAATAAAAATAATTGATTAAATAAAAAATTAAAGATAATAGTGAGGTTAGGGTACGTATTTTTGACATATAAATCGTTACTACTAAAAAGGAAACAAAAATCTACCCTCTATCTCTTCCGCTCTCTATCTACCCTCTCTACAATCTCTCTCTGCTCGAAGTGTTTTTTGGCCCCAAAACCCCAACTATATTCGATTACGAACCCGCCAAAAGGTATTTCATTTAATCGATTTTTCCCCCAAATTTCAATTTTCAAATCATAAATCCTTCCCCTTTCGCACTCCCCCTACTCTCTAGGGTTTTTTGCGCCCTTTCTCCCATCTCATGGCATCTAATCGTTACTCCTTTTGCAGGTTTTTGACCACAATTTGTGATTTTCGCGGTGTTTTTCTTACAACAACGGACGGAAGACGTGTTTTATGGATTTGGATCGGTGATCGAGGGAGAAAACCGGTGTGGTTGAGAGTATGGATCGATCGGAGGTGAGATCTGAGAGTATAGGGGAGAAACGAGCGCTGGAGAATGGTTTGGATCGGGATTTGGGGAATAAGAAGGCTAGAGTTGGAGGTGAGGATGTGGTGTTGGCCGGTAATGTGAAGAAAGTGGCGGAGATTGTGTTGGTGTTGGCTACGATGGGGAAGATGAGGGGTGGACGGAAGCCGACGGCGGTGGAGATGCAGATGATGGCGGAGGCGAGGGAGAAATTGGCTGATGTTTGTAAGGAATTCGCTCCGAAAGATATTTTTCCTAGGGATGCTTTTGGGACGGTTATTGAGGATCTCGGTCTTAATAGATTGAAGGAGCAGAGGTTAGGGATTCGACCTCAAAAGATGTCGATTGCTGAGAAATTGAAGTTTACAAAGCAAAAGGTGAGATTCTAACCAATACTTTTTTGAAGTTACAGCTGCTTGATTGTTTGAATTAGGTGTTTAGAAGTTCTATTTACCTGTTTAGGGTTTATGGCATCTTATTTACATTTCTATTGATGTTAATATTCATGGCTTCTTAATTTTACATGAAGTTACAGCTGCTTAATTGTTTAAATTAGGTGCTTAGAAGTTCTATTCATGAAGTTACAGCTGCTTAATTGTTTAAATTAGGTGCTTAGAAGTTCTATTCATGAAGTTACAGCTGCTTAATTGTTTAAATTAGGTGCTTAGAAGTTCTATTCATGAAGTTACAGCTGCTTAATTGTTTAAATTAGGTGTTTAGAAGTTCTATTTACCTGTTTAGGGTTTAGGGCATCTTATTTACATTTCTATTGACGTTAATATTCATGTATTCTTAATTATATGGATGAATTTTAGGACAACTGCTACTGTAATCCTTTAGTGTTATTAGTTCATATGTGGTTGATCTGATACTCTTTTAGGTGCATGCAAATGTGCAATCTCATATTTTCGACAAGTAAATAATGGTTACACTAAATAGGAACTAAACCAAACTTTGTTACATTTTGCCTTTTTCTTGATTAATATGAGCTGCTTACAGGTGATTGATCTAGTTTCATGCAGGCACACTTGTGTTAATAATCCTATCTGGTTTGGTAGTTATCTGATCAGGGGACCACCAAAACGACTGAATACTGATAGTCCATAGTTTTTTACCAAGTGTGAAGTGATGATTAATGATTACTTCAGTGTGCTGACTGCTTTATTGCTGATGTATGCTTCTGTGTCTTGCATTATCATTTAGATGGAAAAGTCTGAGGTGTTTCCGTTGCGTTCTAATATGTATACACCTCCACGGCTACAATCAAACTTAAGTGGAGCCGCTGAAAGCCGTGGGACGTCGAATGTTGCTCGGATGTTTCCATCAGATAAAGCGAATCATGCATCTGTTTCTTCCGGAAGCTTCCAGCATCCTTCAAACATGGTTCATGCTTCTGCAGCCAATTCACGGACTTTACCTTACCAATTGCCCACGAGTGAGGTAAGGCCTGGGGTATCAAGTGTCTCACCTAGCATTCAAATGCCTCGGGCTGAGAGACCACAATTCAGATTAGATGGAGGATCAAATGGTTCTTCTTATGCATCAGAGTCCCAAGGTACATCATTTGCTCTTTTCAATTACAGCTAGTTGCCTTTCCTGATCAGAATGAAGGATATTTTTCTAAGAACATGAAATGATGCTAGTATGCTTATTGTGTGAAAGATCGGACTAGCTAGGTGTGGCTGTTCTAAATTGGTACTCTCTCTGTCCCAAAAATAAATGTGCACAATGAAAAAGGCACAATTTTAGAAATGTGTAATTATTACACTTTTTAATTAACTAAATGACAACTTTACTGTTGATAATAGAGGGGGCAATGAATTTCTCCATCTCATAATTAAGGGTAGAATAGGAAGGTAGACATTTACTGTTGAAAGTGCACATTTGTTTTTGGGACAAACTAAAATAGAAGCATGGATGCTTATTTTGGGACAGAGGGAGTATCTATTACTGCATGCAGGTTGTAAACTGC
The DNA here is from genome assembly GCA_954870635.1 of Arctium minus. NCBI lineage: Eukaryota > Viridiplantae > Streptophyta > Magnoliopsida > Asterales > Asteraceae > Arctium > Arctium minus. Next base: position 76,951,881 of record OX941093.1, on the reverse strand, counting down.
AATATTGGGTTTAGATGGAAGTGTGGTTGCATACTCTATTTTCTTTATAATTCTACATAAGTTCTCAATGTTGCTTTTGGTTTATTTATTTATTAATTGGCAAATATTACTTCATAAATTATTATCAACTTGTATTCACTAAATGCAAGCAATTTCGGCAGGAGATCACATGAAAGGGAAAACTCCAACATGGTCCATGCAACCTCAATCTGCCTCTTTTGCTAAAGTTGGATCCGATAAGGTGTCTGCTAACACTTCTGTGAAGGCCGAGGGCTCATCTGATATGGCTACAGCTCGTGTTGCCAACCAAGGGATTACGTCTAAACCGTTCATCACCCAAGTAACACCTAGTCCTATGAATGCAAATCACATGCAACACCGCATGAACTTCATTCAGTCTTCTGATACCCATAGTGAAATTAGTAAAATCGTTCAAAAGTTACTACAGCCACATCTGCTCAACCATCCTACATGGAATCCGCCTTCAAGGGATTACATGGGCAAGACTTTGACTTGTCAAATGTGCAAGGGTACGATTAATGAGGTGGATACTGCACTTGTATGTGATGCTTGTGAAAGAGGGTATCACTTGAGATGTTTACAGTGTAATCCGAAAGCTATCCCTAGAGGTGAGTGGCAGGAATGGCATTGTGTAAAGTGTTTGGCTATAAGCAATGGGAAACCATTACCTCCTAAATATGGACGTGTTATGAGAAACATAAGTACACCAAAGTTATCTTCCAATGCTTTGGCAGTTCAACCATCTTCAGATAAGAAAGTGCAATCATCACATGTGAATGTAAATCAGCAGATGATGACTACAAATGAGAACTTTGTGAATATTTCACAGAGTGCTTTTGGTGGAACCGCAGGTAATGACCGTAAATTGGCAGAAATGCAAGTTAATGATAAGAATGAAAGTGGAATTCACAAGTCTCCTGAAGAAACTCTCTTAAGTAGCTCTATTGAGGGATCACATGAAGAGAAGTTAGTAATAGTGCCGGAATCACAGCCTCCTGCTGATTTTTTAGAATGTGGTACTAATGGTGTACTTAAGGAGGATAAACAAAGTGATTGTATTGAAACAAGTGAAATCCGTAACGTGGTTAGTGAGCATGAGGATCCTTCATCGAGTAACATGAATGAAGTTGAATGGCTTGGGGGCGTACAGAAAGAAATTGATGGAAAAGCATATTACCACTCTTGCGGTGTCAATGGAACTGTATATAAAGTGAAGGATTATGCTCTTTTCAGCTCTCCTGGCAACAAATATTTGCCCAATAAACTACAGGTAAGCAGCTTGTGTGTTACTCCCTCCATCCCAAAATAAATTCCCATAATGAAAAAGGCACAATTTTAAAAATGTGTAGTTATTAAACTTTTTAATTGACTAAATGACAATTATACCCTTAATAATAGAGGGAGTAATGACTTTCTCCATCTCATAATTAAGGGTAGAATTGAAAAGTGGACACTTACTTTGGAACAAAATAAAAATAGAAATGTGACACTTATTTTGGGACGGTGGGAGTATTATGTAGTCATTATCTTTCAAACTTTGGTCATACTTCTGAACCACCTCCTGTTCTCTTGCTTGTTCTTGATCAGGATTCTTTCCTAATATCAAACACTCCTGTTGTAGAATTGTTTTTGATGCCTTGATCTTTTTGCTTTGAGTGAGATGCAGTATATTTCTGCACTGCAACTTAATGAATATATAAGTTAGTCAACAGTGGTAGACTTTTTGACTTCTTATTTGTAGTTAACTTTACCAAAACATTCCCCTTTTCCTGACTTCTTATACATACACACATATGTATATAGGGGCAGATTCAAACGAGAAGCTGAACATTTTGCGAGAAGGCGAGAAGTGTGATATCATATATGATACACAAGCTTAAGCTTAATCATATATGATTCAACACACGTTAGTACGTTACATTGACAATATATAGGCACTTAATCATATATGATTAAACACACCCAAAGGGCGTGTAATCATATATGATATTGATACTTCTCGCCTTCTCGCAAAATGTTTAGCTTTTCGCATGATTCTTCCTCTATGTATATATATATATATAGAGAGAGATGTTCAGATAAGAATGACAAAAAGGTTGAGAATGTGAGAATAGATCTCAACTGTCACATGAGATGATCAAGGGATGTGATTAAAGAGGTGGTTACAACAGTTAATTTCTTAAATTCCCCCCTATTTTTAATCAAAAATAGGCGAAATATAACCAAAGTTGGAGCCAAACAAATTATACCAAAAAAAGATCATTCTGTACCATTTAATTTGACATCCATATTGGTATACTTGTTTCATCTGTTTTTTCGTCATTCTCACCTTCTCAACCTTTTTGTCATCCTCATTTGAACATCTCTCTCTCTCTCTCTCTCTCTCTCTCTTATATATACATATATGTGATATATATTGGGGGGGTTGTTTCTTGGATTTTATTTATAATACCAAAAAAAACCAGGGCATACTTTTTAATGCCATGGATTCTCTTGTTACTACTGTCTTCACCTTGCTATCATTCATCCCATCAGCATTCTGATTAAAGAATAATGGAGTAATCTTTTGGAAAGGGGGAGAATCAGATAGACCCCCCTTTGACCTTTCAACATGAGCAGAGTATATGAATGATAGTATGTCTTCTACACACTCTGCATCTTCATGCAAGTTGTACTCTTATCTTTTAACGAATTATGATTTTCCTGATTTTAGCAATTGCTCGTTGTGCTAGTAGTTTTTATAAACAAAGGTTTTGCTGCAGGCCATGTGGGAAGAAGGCAAGACGGGAAAGAAGTGGGTTACCGTCACTCGTTGTTTCTTTCCTGATGATTTGCCCGAGGGTGTTGGTCGCCCATGTGCCCCAGAAAGCAATGAGGTGAAATTTTTAATACAACTCTTGTTGACAAATTTCAAATTGTTGATTCACATGGTATTGATGTAGGAAGGCTTAAACAATATCTCTTGCTGCTCCATAATTACATATTTTGGGACAGAGGGAGTAACATTTTTCCTTCTGTCTCAAACTTTAACTTCACTCCATAAGTTGTTGATAGCACTTGCTACACTTGCACTCTTCTACCGTCCATACTTGTCTGAAAATTTCACGCTTTATTATTTCAAAAGTCTTGTATGACTTATGTTTCGGTTTTCTGTAGGTATATGAATCCAATCATGAAAGTACGCTAGCGGCTGGATTGATTCATGGCTCATGTGAAGTTCTTCCTCCAAGCAAGTTCTCTGAAGAAAGTGTTGTGCGAACTCGTTTGAGGGCAAGAGGCAGTGATAGACCGAAACCACTTTTTCTTTGCAAGTACGTCTGGTTCATGCTAACCTTCATTGCTACTTGTGATTTTTCTTCGAGTTTGATAAAGAAACGAAAAGCTAAAAATTCTGCCCCTCCCTCTGAAAGAAGAACCATATAGCATTCCTAAGTGCAAAATTTTTTAACATGCATATCAATAATCAATAGTCATAAAATCATAAAATAACCCAAAATTATTCATGAATATTATACATCATGAATATCATGCATTTTCTATATTAATAATTTTCATCATGAATATCTATCACAATATTCATCATGAATAATTGTTTCCTAGGTTCTCAAAATATTTACGGTTCTCATTTGAACCTGCCCCATCCTTGTATTTATTAAGTATTTACATGTTGCAAAACCACAAACAAGATCAATTTCTTATCTTTCAGCAAAGAGTCCACTAGGCGTCCCCAAATAAGAACAGAAATTTCTAATATGGTTACAATCATGTAGCAGCCGAGTGAGAAACAGAAAATCACGTTTCTTTATGTTTTGTGCTTGGTTAATTGTCATTCATGTCTCCATTTAAAGCAAATGTGTATGTACAACCTCTCCGTTTTTTCTTATTATCTCAACGACTCCTCTCTCCATTGGTTCTATATGATGTTGTGCAATTTTCTGATCCTTTATAAACGTACATGTTTCTGCAGATGGTTCTATGATGAAACAAAACGGCTATTTCGAGATGTTACCTGCTAGGGTAGTTCATGCAACCACAGGCAACTCAAAGCTCTTCTTTCATCTGTAAGAGTTACACTATTCGTAGTTTAACCTTTCGTTTTGGCTGATTCTATGTTTTCAAGTACATAACTGCATATGTTTTTGCTGTGTATTGCATATACCCTCATATGCCCATATGAGCATTTTACAAATAGTGCATTTTATTGTATTGTGGCTTGTTGCTTGCACCAATGTAATCATAACAAGAGGTAAACTAATGTCTTTGGTCCCTCACAAGGGTGGACCTATTAAGGGCCGAGTGGACTCCCGCTCACTCGATTATTGTAAGAGAAAAAATGTAAGTGTCTAAAAGGTGCGCCCTCTTGATTTTGAGGGGTGCTCTCAAGTACTTTAAAACCAAATTTATAACAAATATCAAACATGGGTGAGATAGTTTAGATTTGATTAAATTGTGAATTACAATAGGTTGCAGATTTGATTCTTACAAATGAGGGAATGAAATCTATTTTCATCCACCTGTATGAACCAAACAACCCATAAATATATTAACAATAAAGGATTAAAGATATAGTTACAAGTATCGAACTCATGACCTCAAGTACAATTATAAACATAACTACCACTATGCAGGACGACTTTTTGTTTATTTTTCTCACATTTTGATTTTATTACTTTTCTTCATGATTTATTTTCTTTTTCATTAAAAATTCATTTTAAAAGTCTGTCTTTTTTTTTTTCTCAATTTCAAGGCAACATATATTTATTATAAAAAGTTAAGGTCGATTCCATTTGAAAAAATGTATTTTATTCCTCAAATCGACACAGTTGACTTTCCCCAGGTCAAACCGCTACTTTGTGGACCCTCCATCTTAAAGGTGCACCCGCTCAGAAAAAATTCTTGGGTCCGCTGCTGTCTATGCATATACCATTACAAGTCAACACAAGTCCGTTAAACATCCCTCCAATCAACTTTTGAGATATGATGTCGTATTGATAGTGGTACCCTCACTCCATTCTTTCCATTGGAGACTTGACCTTGCTCTTTCCTCCATTGCGCGCGTACACACACACACACAACCTTCTCGTATAACTTTATGTGGGCGTGTGTAGATTCTAACGTAACAGAGATGCAGAGAACACGGACCATTAAAATGTGGAAGAAACCTAATATAATTTTGAAGCAGAAGTTTAGGTGAACTATTGGTCTAATTTTGGGGGTTTTGGAAGGGGGGTGCTTGATAGGAAATGGCGTAGTGATATAAGTTTTCATCCACCTTAGATTGAGTGCGTGTGTTTAGTACACTGGACAGGATGAGACATGACTATCAGCACATAATTTGTTGTCTCAAGTTTGGCGCGACATTAGATTGAGATAGGACGGGACTTAGTGGGACAAATGAATTTTTTTGTCCCAGCAAAATAGGTGGAATAACAATATGGAAAATATGACAAGATTGGTAAATTACCGAACTACTCATGTTGAATTAAAACCCTAAAACCTTCCACAATTTTTTCATCCGTCTGTCTTACTCTCGTATGTCCAGTGTTATTCATATAGTCCTGTCTGCGTACCAAACACACCCTTATGTGTGTGTTCATCCAGACTCCTGAAGTTCAAGTTAGGGGTTCTTTCGGTTTTTGAATGAAATGTCTTCTTTTTTTATGAGTGTTTGTTTTGGTCTAGACCTCAAGCAATTTGCTTGCAACCCTAGCCAACAGTTGCAGGATAGATTAGGTTCTTCATTGATGGTTTTATATGTGACATAATCCTGGGGATGAACTATCCTCGTGTGTGAGTTGCAACCTGAGCGAAAACTAAACCAAACAAACCCAGTATATCCCACCCACAAGTTGGATCTAGGAGTATGGCTGACAATGGGTAAGGGTAAACCTGTTACTTGTTGGATAAGGGTATACTTTATAGGTAAATACAATTTTATCCACTTATCCATTACCTGCGTACTCGACATTTTAGTGGGTAGGATATGGATAAACGGTTTTCATTGTCCATTACCCGTTATATGATATATATATATATATATATACATACATACATGTACACACAGACAGGTTTATTTAGGAACCTTAAATATTTTAGGAAACCAGGAACCACCATATTCTGTGAGTTCACAAAAAATGTTGCATGATGTGTTCTTAAAATATTTAAGGTTTCTAAATGAACCTCTCTCTATATGCATAATTATATAAAGTTAAATATTAATATTTTTCTTATAATGCGATCATATAAAGATCCGTGGACGGAGAGGTTATTTCCAGATATATCCGTGGCTTGCAAGAAATTTCCAGGTTAAACTGGCGAAAGATTGATACAACATTTTCAAAGATGCTCAAAGAGATTGTAGATCAGAAGAATGATGAGTTGTAGGAGAAGCAGCCAATATGATGAAAACATCAACAACTTCAGGCATTCTAAAACTCACCCTCTTCTTTCTCCTCCCTCTTGGTGAAGAATCATCCTTCATTTCCGTCACTGTTTCTTCATCTTCTAATAGAAGTCGTTTCATAGAGACGTCATCGTTGGGATGAACCCTTTTTTTAGAAGTAGCCGGCAACGGTGACGATCTGTTGAACGCCGGCGAGCTTAAGATACAGTCTTGTAGAGTCGGCTGATCGTTTTTCTGCGACGGGCGTTGCTGCTGCTTTCTCTTGTGTTGTGTTTTCTTTTTCTTATTGTTACCGAAGAAACATAGAGATCTCATGAATTCTAATATGGATTCCATAGGTTTTTGTGAACTCGAAATCGATATTGGTTCGAGGGTAGTTTGGATTGGGGATATATAAAGAGGAAATCTTGGGGATATACGGCAATCTATTGAGTCGATTATCTAAAAAAGTTGGCTTTGTTGAAGGATCTTTGAAAATTACGAAGGAAACAAAGGCTTGGACTAATTAGAAGAAACTGAGGTTCTTGTGAGTGTATGGAAACACGTGAATACCAAGCCAATAATAAGACAGGATTTGAGCTTAGGTTAAGGTGTTGCAGTTTTTTTATTAAGGTTGTATTCTGATTGGCCACTCCTTGCAGCCAGCCATTGTGGAGTTGTGGTCAAACTAGAGATGTATAAAAGGGCTCAAGCTTGAAGCGCGACCCCATGTATGGCCTGAAAAAGCCCAGACGAAGCCCGATACAGGCCAAGACTTGTGGCTGATCATGGCGAAATTTTGTGGGACCGGGCCTAGGTTCTGTCTGAAAAAGCCTGAGGCCTAGTGAGTCAGCTCGGTCCAGGGCAGACCTTGGGCTTGATCAGGCCGAAATTTTGGGGACCAGGTCCTGTCTGAAAAAACCTGGGTTTGGTGAGTCTGAAGTATGATCTAGGTCGGGCTGTGGGCTTGATCAGGCCGAAACTTTGGGGATCGGGCCTAGGCTCTGTCTGAAAAGGCCCGGTTAAGTGGGAAAAAAGCCTGAATAAGCACGGCTTAAAAAGCCTAATCAGGCCCCTTTCAACCCCAAAGCCTGGCCCTGAAAAGCTCTGCCTTTTTTTCGTTAGCTGAAAACGGATTTGGAAGGCATGAGCTCATGCTTGAAAAAGTCCGGGAATTGTGCATCCATAGGTTAAACTATTACATCTTAACGATGCCCTCTCTGTGGGTCCAAATGTTTTTGACTTTTGGAACCAAAGAAAATGCATGGGGAAAAGAAGTTAGAGCTTGTGAAGAGGGAGAACTTGGTGTTTTCGATTCTTGTTTCATTGTAAACCATAAAAAGCCTGGGCTTTTTTGGACTTGGGTCTTGACAGGATTGAAAGTGAGCGTTTTTTTTCGAGCTGCGTTTTAATCGGGGGTTAAAAAAATTGATATGGTCGTACTTTAAGACTAGTCTAGGGCTTACTAGGTCCGGGCTTGGGTTTTTTTTATGCACCTCTATCAGGGCCGTTCCTGATATTTTGGAGGCCCTGTACGAAAAATTAAATGTTCTTTTAATTTTTTTTATTATATTGGACTTATAATAAATCTACCGATAATTTATTTTTGAATTTGATTAAATTGTCCATCTTTTATTCTCCTTTGACACTAATTTTTAATGTTATTATGTTAAAGTGGATTCAAAATTTGTAATTGATTCTTTAACATTTAATTAATGTTAGTGTTTTAATTAACTTTTATAACTCCAATAAAGGGTCTCTAAGGAGGTAAGAGATAACATGGTATGTAAGTGGAGAGGAGATTTGAATAACAATTGTCTTTATATATAATTGATCAACCATTATTGGTAATTACAAAACCCATATCAACAAGAATGTATCATCATTAAAAATCAATATATCAAAAATTAAAAGTGTGCCAAAAAACATATGGAAAAAATCGACAAATACTAAAAAAATCTAAATCTATTAAATATTCAAAGAAAAATATAAGATATAAGATATATCATTAAAAAAAATCTAAACAAGTAACGTTATTCAGAGCATCTCTATCCACTATTTTATATATTTTTTTAAAAGATATAATCTAAATTTAATGTCTCTAAGAAAATTACATTTATGATTCAACTCTGATAACCATTTTATTATTATCTCAAAACATTTTAGAAAAACAATATACAAAATTAAAAGTTAAGATGTAAATTAAAAACTTTAGATTTGAATTTTACAGGATAAATCATATAGAAAACATTTTAAAAAACAATCATATAATTAGTTTAATTATCATAGTAAAAAGAGAAATAAAAAATGATATATTTAAGTCATCTTAAAAAAATCGTTAAACATCTTATGTACCAAGAAAATCTGTAATACGACAAAGTTATTATTAGTTTTAAATAAAGACAAGATTAATTAAAAAAATAAGTTGCAAAGCAAGGGGTTTGAACCCTGGTTGGAAATAGAGGATGCACATATACACACGTGCTCTTACCGCTGTGCCAGAGCTATGTTTTAGAAGCCTTTGCATTAAATTATTTATATAGTATTTTTTATTCTAAGTAAAAAAAACATTCCGAGTAGACCTGCCAAACGTGTCGTGTCGTGTCAGTTTCGTGTCGGGTTCAAAGTTAAACGGGTTGAAAGTGTCTGACCCTAACCCGACCCGTTTAATAAACGGGTCAGAAAATCTCAACCCTAACCCGACCCGCCTAACCCTCCACGACCCGCCTAACCCGTTTAACATTTATAAAACTAAAAATTTAAAATCAAAAATTCACAAAAAATACAAATACAAAATTCAAATGAAAGCATAAGAAATCCAAAATTTATAGTTCAAACTTATAAATTATAACCAAATCTAAAACACTAAAAATCCAAAGCATTAAAAAGAACACTTATATTATATTTTATATATATATATATATATAGGGGCAGGTTCAAACGAGAAGCTAAATATTTTGCGAGAAGGCGAGAAATGTTTAATCACATATGATACACAAGCTTAATCATATATGATTAAACACATGTTATATTGGCAATACATAGACGTTTAATCATATATGATTAAACACACCTAAAGGCCGTGTAATCATATATGATTAAACACTTCTCGCCTTCTCGCAAAATGTTTAACTTCTCGCATGATCCTTATATATATATATATATATATATATATATATATATATATATATATATATATATATATATTCGAGTTGAAAGTTTTGACCCTGACCTTACCCGTTTAATTTTCGTGTCGTGTCGTGTCAACCCGTTTACTTAAACGGGTTGAAATGTATTACCCAAACCCGTTTATTTCGTGTCGAGTTCGTGTCGGGTTAGCGTGTCGTGTCAGTTTTTGCCAGGTCTAATTCCGAGGCCTCCCGACGATCGGAGGCCCTGTACGGTAGAACCACTTCGCACACCATAAAGCACGGCCCTGACCTCTATGCAAGATTAGTGTATTGGATTAGGGGTGTAAATCTGTAGATAACATAGATGGAAGCTCGGTAAGCTAATATGGTAGAGTTAGCGGGCCAACAAGTAACAATTAGGTTACCAGAAATCTAAGAAGTTGATTTTCGGAAATAACCATTTTACTCATGTGAGTAGAAATCATGTACGTGTACATCTCACTTCTCATATACCCCTTCGAGTGGGATGCACTGAACTTGTTTAATTTGGCTTACTGATGCATGGTTATTGCTTGTACATTTTCTACCAATTATAAATAGTACAAAAAAGTTTACCTGTATCTACATAATATATATGTTTGAAACAAAAATCAACATTCAACGTAATTAATTGATTGAATTCTACGTATTTTGTCTGTTGCTTAAAGTTATGAAAATGTTTGATTTTAATATCATGTATATATCTCAATGCTTTTTGACAAATATCATGCTTTTTGATACCTCCTGAAAGCGTAGCTCAGTGGGTGGAAACTTTCGAAAGCAGCCTTTCAAAAAAAAATTATTGTTTAGATTTTAAAATCTTACAAAAATTAAAGAAACAAAAAAATTAGCCACAAATCTTATCAAAAACCAAAACTTTCCAAACTCCAACAATATCATCCGTTATGGTAGTTTCTTATGGTTGGGTTTTTTAATTAGAAATTATTGTGGTTGTGAATTTGATTATAAATCGGTTTTGATAACTATTAGCCTCTAGCCCTTTACCATTGATCTCCTTATTTTTGATCTTTTGATTATAGCTCTTGATTATATAAAAAATAGATCAAAAAGAGAAATCGATGGTAGTGGCCAATAGCGTAATAGGCGATATGGAGCAATGGGAGTGGTGAGAGGGAGCAATACCGTTATTTGTGAGGGGTTTAAATAGCGTAGGATTTGAGAACAATAAAATTGATTTATGTTTTTTTTTACTTTAAAACCAACTTGGTCGATTTACAACTAATTTTTTTTGTTAAAAAAATGTAGGTAATTTTTATAAGTTTGATGGTTTATTTATTAAAAAATGTTCAAAAACTTAATCGTTCAAAAGATGGTTTTTTTTTTTTTACTTTTCCATGTAAATATTACTTCTCTCTCATAAACATTTAACATCAAGGATTCCAATTGGTGAAAGTTATAATAAAAAATGTCTCTCATTGTAATCATTTTGTGAGAATGCCTGTCGTATTCTATATAACCATTTTGGCTTTATGGCTTAACGATTAAGCCATAAAAAACTCTCATGTGGTTGTGCATATAAGCCACCTAGACCATTGATCTGACATTTTGTGTCTTTTTTGAGCGGGATGTAACAACATATGCTCGTGTCTCTCTATCTACGATTATTGCTGCACGACATTTCATCATTAATATATAAGATATAAACTTAAATTTCTCATCTGATAGTGGAATTTGGTGTGGCATGTAGGGATGTAAACTATTCGAAGCTACTCAAGTTCAAGTTCAAGTTCGAGCTCGAGTCGATCTCAAACATAAAATAAAACTCGTTTAACTTAATGAGCCAAACTTCATAATACCAATGTTCGACTCTACTCGTTTGAAAACTTGACTAAAATTTTCAAGTCTAGCCATTCGAGGATACATTTTCTCGTTACAAATGCTCATATGTTCATAAATCATAAAATAAATATAATATAAAAATCATCAACCTCGAGCCAATAAACGAGTTAATTGATCAAGTGTTCAAGCTCAATAACGAGCATCAAGCTCAAGCTCGATAATTCAAAAAATATTTGAGCTCAAGCCCTAGATTGAAAAAGTTGTTCGAACCGAGCTCGAATCTAATATTACTTTTTTAGCCGATCTCAAATAACTTACTACTCGACTCATCTCGGCTCGTTTACACCCCTAATTAAAATTAGTATCCCTTAATTACCCAACTGCCACTTCTATTTGCATTTCCCAGATTTTTTGGTTTTTCTTTGGGTAGAAGTTAGAAAATTAGTCTGCATGCATACCAGTGGAATGTGTGCAGACTTATTCTAAGTTCTACCCAAAAAAAACTTTGGGAAATGCAAATAGAAATGGCACTTGGGTATTTAAGGGATACTAATATAATGCAAACAAGCTAGCTAGCAAAATTCAAAAAATATTCCAGCTCAATCCCAACTCGAACCTGGTATTACTTTTTTGAGCCAATCTCAAATAACCTACTAGTTGACTCATATCGACTCGTTTACACCCATGTGTGTGTGTGTGTGTGTGTAGGCTTATCTTCTATGTTCTACCCAAAAAAATCATTGAGAAATGCAAATAGAAAATGGCAGTTGGGTAATTAAGGGATACTAATATAATGCAAACAAGCTAGCTAGCTAGCTAACCCAATGTCCAAAAAATCTGTGTGTGTGTGTGTGCAGGCTTATCTTCTATGTTCTACCCAAAAAAATCATTGAGAAATGCAAATAGAAAATGGCAGTTGGGTAATTAAGGGATACTAATATAATGCAAACAAGCTAGCTAGCTAGCTAGCTAACCCAATGTCCAAAGAGGCATCTTTTAATCTGGTTATAGTTGCATGAAATCACAAGAGGAAGAGGAGAGGGGGGTATGATCCTAAATATATGACTCTTAACTCAGATTGCTCATAATTAAGGTGTATTTGGGGAAGGCTCGTTACCCGACACGTGAGATGCAGCGTCCTCTTTCGATATAGCCACGTAGTTCAATGGAGCAATTGGCCTGGCACCGCTATCCCTCTTGCCCGACCTGGTTCCGTTTTGGTTCATGGACAATCGTCTGTTCGGGGTTCCGTTGGCTGCACCCCCATTCACACGTGGTCCCACCACCTTCTTTGTACTACTAAGAGGTCGGGCAGGGCTCGGTCTTGAACCAAATATTGCTTCTTGTTCCGTGTTTAGCTGTTCATGGAATTTCTTCTGGTCCTGTCATGATTCCAAAACTAAACCCAGTTTCAACAAGTTCTAAATATAATAAGAATCGACCAAACAGTCATTGGCCGAACAGTAACTCGGTTAACCGGTAGAGCCCAGCTTCCCAAGAGGTCAAGGGTTCGGAATTGGTTACCATTTAAAAACTACAACTTAGCCATCATGGTTTGCAAAAACATTCGGAATTGGTCTCTTCCTCTTAACAATGTTCAAATTGTTGCCATTAACAATGTTCGAATTGTTGCCATTAATCCACTTTAAGTGACTTGAACCCAAGGGTAATAATGTCTTTGTTAAATAAACCCTCCCGTTATTAAAAAGACATTATTACTCTCGTGTGCAAGTCATGCGATATGGGTTAACGGCAAGAATTCAAACGGTGTTAGAGAAAGGGACCAATTCTGAGCATTTTCCCAACTCACGATGACTAAGTTGCAGTTTTTAAATGGTAGGGACCAAAACCCACGGAAAACCAAAAGACAGGGACCAAAAATGTAAATTACTCTAAGTATTATATACTTCAAAAAAAATTAGAATAGACTATTGAAACAGGTAGAGTTGCAAGATTTTCCTAACCCTCATCCTTCGTTTCTCTTCTTCTCTGTCATGTCGAAGCAAAGCATATTCATCTAGCATGGCAAGGAGTGGAACACCGTCGTATGCGAAGCTAAGTCCATGCTCCTCTTCCCATGCTCGAGTTTTGGCCACCAAGGTGTCAACAAGAGCTGGCATAGATATACCAAAAAGGGTCAATAGCCAGCCGTATCCGGGTTACCTGTAGATCCCAATCTCCAAACCAAAGGTTCAAACCTCAAAGCTGAGTGTGTGTGTGTGTGTGTGAGTTTTGCCGTATATAAATATTATATACTTAAAAAAGAGCTGCATAAATATTTTAGGGGAAATTAACGGAAATAGCCAATCTCCCCAACCAAATTCACTTTTTAACCACTTTTGGAACCGAATTCCCATTTTAGCCGTAAAGCCTATTTTCAGATTAAAAAAAGAACAAAAAAATCTTCACCCAAATGCGTAACCCATTTGCATAAGGATCTTTACGCAAATTTGCGTAGAGATTTTTTTTAAATCTGAAAATCTAGTTTATGCAATTGTGTAACCCATTTACGTGAACTCTGGCTAAAATGGGAATTTGATTGTAAAAGTGGCTAAAAAGTGAATTTGGGTGGGGAAAATTGGCTATTCCGGTCAATTTTCCATATTTTAATATTGTATCTTCGACGATTCAACAAGTAATTTCTCCTCATATAACAGTTTTAGCATGTCAAAAAGTGTAAGCAGATAGAAAAAATATAAGCATCCCAAAACTAATTATAACCGCTGCGATGCCAGCAAAGAATTGGAAAATTTGCCTATTTACCTGGAATTTTGTTGACCAAAATTCTGGCCTTCTCGGCTCGCTTAAGATTTAAATGTGCACCTCTGCTAGCATTATACCTGTTGTCATCCTGTTATGAAGAAGCTGAAAACCATAACATATTTGACAACACGATTCTACAGGAATACAGTATTCTGATTTGCTGTGCAACAAAGAATTCAGCTATCATATCATACTAAACTATCGACTTTAGAGGGTTAATGTTAGAGAGTCCCACATAGGCTAGAGTTAAATTAAACCACATGCTCCACCACTTGTGTGGGGCCCGCAAAAATAAAGAGCTTTAGTTAAGAAAATGTTCAAATGGACAATTTCTTCAAAATATATGTTGGAACCTCACCTCTCTCGTAGGGGCTAGAGAGTAAGAGCATCTCTAATAGATTCTCTGCAATTTCTCTAAAATAGCGAGCCAAAAGTTAAAATCTCTAAAAATAATATTACATTCAGATCCAACAGATTCTCTATTTTAGAGATTTCAACAATAATTATGAAGTAAATTATATTCGTCCCTATGGTTTGTTAAAAGTTGTGATTTTCGTTCCTGTGGTTTAAATTTTGCAGTTTTCGTCCCTATGGTTTGTAATTTATTGCTATTTTTGTCCTTATAATTTACAATTTATTATTGTTTTGGTCCCTGTGGTTTACGATTCTTTACTGTTATGGTCCCTTGTACTTAAAGGTAGGAATTAGTCCAGGAACAAAAATAACAATAAATTGCAAACCATAGGGACGAAAATCGTAATTTCTAAACCATAGGGACAAAAATTAAAATTATTAACAAACCACAGGGACAAAAATCGTAATTTACTCATAATTATATTATTAAAATAATCTATAATTTTATCATCCCAATGCACTTTTTAAATTTTTTATATATAAAATAATAATTCAATCTTATTGGTTTAAATGAATAAAAAAAATCATTTCTCTCTCCTTCCATCAAGTTTTAGCTTGGAGTTTTCTCTATTTTAGAGAACAATATAGAGAATATGTTGGAGCAAAATAGAGAACAACATCTCCACTTTTTCTATTTTAAAGAATTTGTTGGAGCAAAATAGAGAACACCATCTCCATTTTCCCTATTTTAGAGAACCTGTTGGAGATGATATAATCTAATGTTATGGGGTTCCACAAATTCTCACAGTTAATTTGCAAACTGGGATTAAAGAGAGATACCCTATTGTAATCGTCAAGCCAACTTTCTTCTTCACATGCTGACATCCATTTCTCGACCTTATCCAATATATCTTTCCTGCTGATTGCCTCTTCTTTTGCTTTTATGATCTGATTATCCATGTCCACTAGCAACTCAGAAGGCTCGACATTCCCAGAATCAATGAGCGCCAAAATTTTCTCCCTAGCAGCCTGTGTGTCGATCTCTATGTGCGCACGTGCAAAGATCTCTTCAAGCTCACCTTGCCTCTTCAAGGCAATCTCTTTCATTCTGCTAGCTTTAAGCTTATCTAGCCTTTCGACTTCCACCTCAGCCTAGAGAACAAAAACAGGTAATCCTTTAAGTATTAGTAGCCATATTTCTTAGGGAAATTGACCCAAATAGCCATTCCTCTCCCCTAAATTGGTCTCCTAGCTATTCCTCTCCCAAACAAAATGTCACTACCTCCGCAAGTGGCGACTCCGCAATTTGCAGAGGGGTGAAAACGTAAAAAAAGGTTTCTGAACATGCTCCGCAAGTACAGGAGCCAGATCTGTAAAAAATTTAACATGTCCGCATGTTGCAGACCAATTCTTGGGATGTAGAAAAAACTGGTGCCTGTACTTGCGGACCATGTTCAGAAACTTTTTTTTTTAAACTTTTTCACCCCTCCACAAATTGCGGAGTTGCCACGTGGCATTTTGGAAAAATGAGGAGGAATGGCTAGGAGACCAATTGTGAAGAGAGAAATGACTATTTTGGTCAATTTCCCTATTTCTTATTGTGTTCTTTAAGGAGCAACACCTAAACTAGTGCTTGTAATACCTGTTCAATCAAATCTAGAGCAAGAGCACCTGGGACAGTTACTTCATCCACTGAAGCCGATATGTTACATGTAACATGATCAAACAAGCTACGCTCTTCCTCAGATGTATCCATCAAATTCCAAAGATCAATTAGCTGAGTTGCTAACTCTTGAAGCTGCAGAAAAGAAAGAAAAACATGTCAGATGATTGAGGTAGCATAGTTTGAAGAGAGAAAATTTTGGGGTGTGAGGATTTATGTAAGTTTATCAAAAATACATAAACAAGATGCTACAACAGAAGGTAGACTTGAATAAATTTTAATAGATACAGCTTTCAGGTCTTTAAATGGAAGATGAAATCCCAGTGAATTGTGCTAGCTTTGAATTAATGAAAATGTTCATACAAGTCAAATTCTTTTATACAATCTACAATGTGCAAATGGACTAAATGCAGACGGATTCCACAATTGGTTGTGTGCAGGACTATTCAAAATTTAGCATGAACTGAACGGTTCTGATGAGATCTTCTAGGAAGAGAAATAAAGAGGTGCAAGATGTTGTACCTTCTTCAACCGTTGCTTCTTATCCTCTTTTAAAGCTAAGACGGTCTTAGCAAGCCTCGCTAGCGTGCCATTGCTTATGCTTTTAGACTGTACACCCGTTGCGTCATTTAGGCTTGGATGAACTTCCGTCACTGTACTGTAAAAGTCGATCCCAAGGACAGCGCAAAGATCATGTACAGTGCTTACAAATTCCAGGACCTTGTGTAATCTATCGCTCTGCCAAATCGAACAATATATCAACATTACAGATCACAAAGGCAGCGATATTGCCCAGTGTTCTCTCTAACTAACAGGTGGCTAAAGATATTGAGGTAAAGTTGTACCTTCTCTTTCTGGAGTTCTTGCAGCTGATCATGAAATTCATCCAACTTCTTCAAGGATAGGTCAGACTCATCAACAGTTGGGCTTCCTGCCTGCTGATTACTCCCAGCAATTTCTCCGCATATTTTTTGTATTTGTGTTTGTACATCCAAAAACTCCTTTATCCTCTCTTCCTTCTGCTTCCACAGTTGTTCTAGGGCTGGTGCAATAGCAGCAAGTTGTTCCTTAATGGTTCCCGATGTCTTCTCAGGCTACATATCAAACCACAAGATACAAGAAAAGGGCATCCCAAATTATAAATACTATAGTCCATTTCTGCAATATTGGAAAAGTACACCCTATCAACTGAAGGTCACTGAGCTACATACAATTCCAAGAAATGTTTTCTCTCCGAGGGATGCAAGAAGAGTTGAGAGTTCAAGATTAGCATCCGCCAGTGTCTGAATAAGGTGTGCCCTTGACTTTGCAGCCTGGTCAACTTTCCTCTTATATACGTCCAAACAATCTTGCTCTAACTGAAGAAGCATCTTATCCCTTTCCTCGTCGCTTTCACCAACCTCATCCCAAATTTTCTGCATTCATATGGAAATTTTCACTCGATGCTCAGTTTGGAGCACACAAAAAAGTTAATCTTCCCATAAACATTATCAATCACTTCATTCTAATAAAGATTCTGTGAGCAAAAGTCAAAAGACACAATCTCTTAACTACGAAATTAGTGAAAAACTACCATGCAAAATCATATTTCACCTGCAATTGATGCAGTAATGAACCACATGTTGTTTCTCCCATAAGAGGATTTTGAACTTCCACCTCTGCCATTTGGTATCACCCCAACCTAGCCTGCATCAACAGCTAGGAATCAAAATATATCCAAGATATTAATGTACATAATGGTTACCTATTGACTGCACTTGATTAACACCTTGTTAGGACGGTTAACCTGATCACCAATTGTTGATGAAATCAAATTAGAGAAACATAGATGTTCACTTAGATTCCCCACCAAAAGGATCGGCCCTCCCCTGATTAGACTTCATTCATCAATTATAGGTTGTTTCATACTTTCTAGTTTTATACCAATATATAATTCTCTTTAAGAGTTTGGAGCCTTGTAAACCTCTGAACGTTTGTGTAGAACACACTATATATACAATTGCAGCATAACCTGCAATGGGACAATATGTATATCTACAAATTGTCATAATCCGGAACTGTTCAAGCTGCTGTAACAACAATCGGTCACTGAAAGGGATTCTATCTTCAAAACATTTACAAATTTTCACAAATTGCAGGATATCAACATCAATCAAATGAACCAACACAAACGCGCACATAAAAACAAAACTGATTAAAAAATGATAATAAAATCCAAAAGTTCATTTCCACTCAAACCTATACTCCACAACACAAAAAATCGAACCGTAGTCCAAAAATCAAGATCTCAAATCATGAAAAAACACATGCTTTCACCAACGCAATTCACCTCCCTAAACTCTCGATAATACACAAAATGTACACCAATCTATGACTAAACAACACTGAATTTGAACATTTTCAACTTCTTACAAACTTTCATAAGTTGCAGATCTCGAATATAAGCTCCGACTTCAAGTCGATGCAAGAACGAACAGTGTACTCAACGTATCAAAAGTGTACAAAAAACAAGTACATTCATATCAACGATAAAACAGAGAAAGAACTGCTTACAGAAATTGTACACTGGATTAGGTTTTGCGAAGCTTTTGTGGTCGCAGATCTGTCCAGTCTCGATGTTTTCTGTTGTCGAGATGAAGACGAAGAGTGTGTGTGTGAGTGAGAGAGAGAGAAAGAGAGAGAGAGAGAGAGAGAGAGAGAGAGAGAGAGAGATGTGACGATGTCTGATGTCTCGAATAGTTTGGTTTATGTGCACCCGTGTTTTCTGAATTATTTACGGAAATGTCACTTCCAACGTTGAAATGGCGAATTTGCCCTTGAATAGTTTGACCGCTTCGAAACGACCCACAGACGAATTTACTGATTGACTCAACCGTAATAGACGGGATTCGTACAAATTAAATAGAGGAGTTAATTTGTTGCTCTACCTACCCTTTTATATATATATATATATATATATATATATATATATATATATATATATATATATTTATATATATATATATATATACTAGGCATATACCCGCGCACGATGTGGCGCGAAAAATCGTGAAATCGAAGGAACAATTGACAAAAGTATGTATCCGCTCGCGAAACATCTTGAAATCAAAATGACAACAACGTTTCATTTTAAGTTTGTATTTCTTCGTCCTTATCGATACTTTAGTCTATGATTCACATATAAGTGCACCAAACGACTCAAACACCATGTTTTCATAGACTAAAGTATCGATAAGAACGAAGAATACAAACTTAAAATGAAAACGTTGTTGTCGTTTTGATTTCGAGATGTTTCGCGAGCAGATACATATCTTTCTCAATTGTTCCTTCGATTGCACGATTTTTCGCGCCGCATCGTGTGCGGGTATATGTCTAGTATATATATATATATATATATATATATATATATATATATTATATTTATATATCACTGTATCTATCGTCGATCCACATAGAGAGGGGTTATTTTATGTGGACGACTTAATTAAGGGGTGGGCATAACCGGGTATCCGGCCAAATTTCATGGAACCAGAATCGGAACCGTTTACATCGGTTCTGATACAATGTCGGGAACAATACAAAAAGCAAACGTCAAGTACAAATTTGGAATAAATGAAGATAAGGATAAATTTCATTACAAGTGGCAAGCATAAGGGACCAAAATCGAAATTTACTCTTAAGCTCTCTACCATTTTTTCTGGAACGGTGTCTAGGCTACATCCAGATTAACCTCATCAAATTGCGACTGTATTCTCAAATATGATACCACGTTAAAGTGCTAACAACGTTGATTTTTCTTCCACCCTTAACTTTTTATAAAATTACGAAGTAATTATCAACACAATTGTAAAGCTGGGATTTGGGAAAATTATAATCTTGTAATAGTCGACGCAAGTAAGTTCTAGGTTGAAACGACAAACCAAAAATCTTGCTCCAAAGTTACATGGTATCGTACATAATCCGATCAACTGCACATTGGTCCCGACAACCACGTCTCTCGGGAGAATCTATGACGTGTGTTTGAAGGATCACTATAATTGAAATGAGCAAATTCAATTGAAAAATTCGTCGAAAAACGACCTCGTTGAAATTCAAGATGATATCTTGAAAGAACAACGAAACCAGTACACAAGTTTAAACACTGCTAATAAGAAATTACTCAAATTAGCATATAGTCCAAAAAAGGACGATGACAAATGCAAAAAAAAAAACGGTTTTTTGATTTCCATTACATGAACCAGTCTTTCAAAAAACCGCATCAACGAAGGCTTTAAACCGGTCATTGTACATCTTTAGGTTATATTATTTTTATATGTCCGCTTTTAAAATCGAAGGAAAATTTCAATGACAGATTCCGAACAGGGCCTCCAAATAAACCCCCCCTTGAAAGCTTACCAAATAAGTCACTTTCTATATCATGAAACAACTACCAAACAATCATGTATATTTAACCGTATAAATTGCGAATCCCATTAAGCTCGTTAAGTTATAAACAAACAGACCCTAAACCTTGTATACCCAACGGCGAGGCCCCAAGCTTGCAAAACAAAAACCACAAGGATACAAATGAGAGATGATACAAGAAAGTATTCAAATCCATCACAAATCTACGCCAAGATCAACGATAACATGATAAAAGTAATGATACGATAAATCAGATAAAGAAACGACAACACACACATATAAATATTTACCGGTGTCTAACCAAAGCTTGCCCAATTTTATCGAGTGAAATACGTATCAAAGGCTACAACATTAAGAAAGTTAAGAAAGAAAAAAAATGCATACTCCTAAGTTGCTGCTGCATCTGTACAATGTCTCAAGACCAAAAGAATACAAATACACTTTGTGAACCTGTTGCTGCTGCTTTTTAAGGGATTTGATGGATGGCTTTGTTCTATCTATTCCACCTTAACTCTGCCTTCTTCAAGTTGTGGCTTCTTGGGTTCAGCTGGAAAGTATTTTATGCCCACCATGTCACCCACTCTACTTATAACCTGATAATGCCGCCACTTTCGTTGTTACTTATCGCACATCATAAACAATATGTGTTTGTATAAGCTTACCTCTTAGCTGGCTAATAACCTAGTAATGTTCGATTAAAACTAACTGATAAGCTAGATTTGAAAATTTAATTGGAGAAATATAAAAGGCAAAATTGGAAAGGAAAAAAGAAGTGGAAAAAATCCCCTAAAAGCCATGTTTGGCAAAACTAAACTTGTTGGATAAGCTTCTACCAAATTCATGCTCAGGTTGTTTTAAGTTTCAAATGGACCAAAGAGAACATAACCAATTTTTGAGAAAATGTTGAATTGAAAACCCAAATGAAACCCGAATTTATTAAAGGAAACCTAGATTTGAGGACATAATCAAATATAGCAGTTTCCAAAACACTTACCGGTAAAAATCACCATTCTTACTTATCTTACCGGAAATATAGCAGTTTCCAACAACCTTACCTGGTAAGTGCTTACCGGTAAAAGTCATCACCCACACTTACCCGGTACGATTCTTGGCCATTGCCATGTTAATCCGGTAAGCACTCACTTGTAAGGGTTTGGTAAAAGACCCCGAAGTTTTGCTCACCACAACCAAAAATCCAAATCCCGTAACCAAATAAGTGAGAAATTGTGATAAAACAGAATCAGATGTTAAAAATTGTCTTTAACATAAACTACTTACCAAATTGAAACCATGAATTCAAACTCCCAATTTCCATTTTTTTATCCTATTTTTTTTTATATTTTTGTTACCCTTTTCTACTTTGAGTCTAGTTTACAGAAATGTTGAATATGAACAACCCCAGATGATGAGGGGCAACACCATGTTCAAATCACAAAGAATATCTTCTGTACAAGAAAGAATTTTACAAAGCATGAAGAGTTAAATACCTCGCGATTTCATGCTGGAGAATGCTGAAAAGCACCCCTCCTCGTTGTGATCTTGAATGGCTATGTCTGTTGTCAATAAGATCGATATATGTTCCAAGCCTATAACGATCTGAGTTTGTGATTGAGAATGGAGGATTAAGAATCAGCGAAGGTGCTTCCACCAGAAGAAAACGTAACAAATGCACCGCTTTTGAATATAACCCGACTACGTTTTCAACAAAACCCATGTACTCATCCACCTATCAGAAACACACAACAAACACCCTTTTGTTCATTTCATTCGCAAATCAAACACCCTTTATTTAACATATAATGTATTTTAAAATTATACATAACATGTATAATATGCAGCAAATAAATTTTGGCATTTCTAAATCCTGCACCTAAGCAGCCGTTATCAATCACATCCGACACACACCAGTTCCTTGCTTCTATAATTTATGTTATGACGTGTGTCTAAATTGCTGTCTAAATTGCAAATACCTGGATTTTGTCACAGTAATTTTTGGCATAGATCTATGCACTCAGAACTTAAGTCCTTCACATCCGGAGGAAACTGCAGTTTAGTTGATTTCATGATATTTTGAAGCAACTGCATGAAACGTGAAATAAGAACAAGGTATAAATAATATTAGGTCAGATAGTTAACTTAATTCATTATAGGAAAAATCTAAGAGTCCTTGAAAGTTGAAACCAAACACCTGATAATGATACAAGATGCTTAAACCTGAATTTGATTGTTTCCTGTGAATGGTGTTCTCTCTGTTACAAGTTGAAAGAGAATAGCACTGACACTCCATAGATCTGCCTGTGTTTCCATTTCTAAGTTAATATAGCAGATAAGTCATAAAAGAACTAAACTAAAGCAACCTCTGCATTGTTACAGCAAGTAGCGCCTTGGCATCATACTTATGAAGTTGCATTATTTCTCGTGCCATATAAAGCGGCGAACCACATAAGGTTTCTGCAAGGCCTCTAGGTTGCAAAGACTTGCAAATACAATTAGATGTTATTTTCATCTAACAGCTATTAGGCATGGTGCATGGTCATGTTTGATGCTGGAATTATTTTACCTCACAAAGCCAAAATTTGTGATCTTCAATGTTGAATTGTCATCATTTGTGGAGAGTAGGAGATTATGCTCAAGAGATAAGATACAAACACAAACACTGAAGTTGAGATAGGTGTGTGCACCAGTCGAGGTCATAAGGTCATAGATTGTCATGTCCCACAAGTTTAATACTTGCCCAGGGGTCACTGTAATTCCAAAAACCAAAAAAACAGATTGATATTCATTAAAAAGGTTATCCAGAGAAATAACTATTTCCATATAAAATTTGGGATGTAAAAGTGAACATTCATTTAAGAATTTGGAGTTCAGAATTAAAAAGGGAATTTATGTTTTTATGCTTAATGTATCCTCACATATCAAAAAGAAGCTCCAGTGCTCAACTAATGGAAAGATATGTTCACCTTTATTTTCTCAAAATTTTCCCAAAATACCCCTCCCTCCCTCATTCAGCCTACTCTCTCTTAGTCTCTCCCTCTCTATGTTTCCATGTTCTCTATTCTATCTTAATCCTTGTTCATTTAAAATCGAAACTGACAAGACTAAATTAGTACTCATAACCACCAACAGCTACTAAGCATGGGAGTCCAGCTTATTATGTTATTTCAAGTAGATCTGTGGCCATCTTTATGTGCTTTCTTGGTTTCGTTCTTGGTCCTGCGTATTTATGAGATATGTTATGCTTGATAGGGGACCAATAGGAGCTCAATATATGTAGTAAACTTCGATTGAAGACGACTCTCGATAGGAGCTCAATGGAACTCTATGGTGATGGATGGCCAGCAGCGATATACTCCAAACTTGTTTTCATCTTGGGGTGTGAAAAATTGTAGACTTCAATTTTTTTTTTCACAAGTAAAACTACTAATAAAAATGGTTCCATTTTTATTCATTGCACTTGTATTAGCCTTTGCTTTCATAAGCTTTAATTTAACTTATCAGTGAATATAACAGTTAAAAAGTAGAAGCACATATGCCAATTATGTACATGTTTCAAACTGAAATGCTCCAACAAGCTTTCTTACATGAGAGATAGCAGTAAATTACCTCATATCTGCAAGTCTTTTTTCTGAATTATATATTTATATACCAGAAAACTCTCACACACTCCTCACTTTTTGAACGTGGAGGCGAAAATGAAGGCTTTCAAAACAACCGTCCAACTTTCAAAAAAACCAATTAACTGAAATAGAATTTTAATATAGTAGTAGATATATATATACATACACACACACACACACATATATATATATATGTGATATAGAACTTGAAACAAATTGAACAAATTCTTTTTCTGTTTGTGGTGTAATGCTGGAGAGATTACATAATCATCAACAGTTTGATCAAATTCCTAATGATTTATATCAGCTTTGAGCTTGAAATTTAACCAATTTGCCATAAAAATCCACTTCTAGTGACGACTTGCAACAAGAAATCAACAAATCCGGCACAATCTCCATATATAAAGTTACATCTATAGCATACATTTACAGAAAACAATATAGATGTACCTTAGTGATATACCTTTCATGTTCTTCAGCCTGTTTAGCAATTTTAATAGCTTGTTTCGACAAGATCTCCTTCGTTTTTTCTTTCATTTGAGCAACTTCCTACACCAAACCAACAAATTCCCAATTCAAAAT
Organism: Arctium minus; assembly: GCA_954870635.1. Taxonomy (NCBI): domain Eukaryota; kingdom Viridiplantae; phylum Streptophyta; class Magnoliopsida; order Asterales; family Asteraceae; genus Arctium; species Arctium minus. The sequence goes on along the minus strand of OX941093.1, from coordinate 76,927,125 downwards.
CCCCAAAAAAAACTTGATTAACTAATCAAAAGAACAACAACAACATTTTCAAAAATCAAAATCAAAACCAAAATCATACCCTAGATCGATCCTTCAACCTCTGCTTCACGTTTTGGAACCGATGGCCATTCGATTGATAATCATCCGTCTCTTCATTGCTCGACATGTTTCAATCGATTTTTCGATTGAAAATACCAGAAGCATAATTGTGAAGGCGTTCATATTCACTTTTCCTTCTCTTCTCGAACCGTGAGCAAACCTCTAAGAGTTTTGTAGAAATCAGGAATAATTTTGAAGTGATTTGGGGGACATGAGGGTGTGGAGTTAGGTCAAATAAAACCAGGTTAGAGGTCGAGTGATTGCAGAGATTTCATTCGCAGAAGCAATTTTATAATTGCAGTATAAAACAGGTTAGAGTTGGAAGTCATGGAGGTTGAAGCGGTGAGGGAAAAAAGCGAGATGAGAGGGGTCGTGCAGGACGTGGGAGGGAAGAAGACCTACAAAGCTGGGTTTCCAAAAACTGAATTCCAAAAACGGATTTTTTCAATAACGGTAATAGAATTTTCATATAATAGTAGAAGATATATATATATATATATATATGTTAAAATCAAGTTAATTTGTATTAAAAACATAAAATTTAAAAGATTGTTTGTTTATCCTCTTAATAGTTTAATTAAGAAATAACTTCTGAATTGATAAAAGATAATCTTGTTTGGTAAAAAAAGGGTATGTGTCTTAATGATTTTGTATATTGGGTCTATCTTAACATTCATCCCCCTAATTTCATTCTGAACAATTACCAAACAACCAAATTTTATTTTACACTATATCATAAGAGCTTTTTAATCATTCTGACTACTTAATCATCTAACACCAAATTATTCAGCAGTTGCCAAACAACTCCTAAGTCTTGATGTTGATATATCTGAGAAGAAAATTGGTAGGCAAGAGTCTAGTTAGAGTCTCCAATAGAGCTTCTTATAAAAACCAACATTTTTTTTATTTTTCTTGCTACGTCACTTACAACTCACGAGATTAATAACTTAAATGAAAACCCACAATAGTAGTTCTTAATCGGATTGACATGATAATGATTGAGAAATTCTTATTGAAGTGATGATAAGGACCAAAACTCTTACCCGGTGGTAAGTGAAAGTGACGACTCTTTTTTGGGGAAGGTGTCCTAAGCTATACCTAGACTAATCCTTTGACAAATTATGACTGTAAGACATCATCTCTGATTAAATCTCAATGACCACAATTGTTGTGTACTTCTGGATTCGAACCCTAGATAGATGGGATATTCCACCACATCCCCCAGGGTCTTAACCAATACGTCACAACCCTTGTGATTGAGAGTGACAACTCTTATCCAATAAGCGTTTATCGGATAAAATGTTGCATATATAGTTTACTCTTATTGTTATTATTAAATATATTATTTAATATTTTAGTGACGTGTTATAAACCAAGCAAATATATTAAAATATTGTGAAATGAAATGTTTTTGAATTTTTCATATGACTCCCAACATTTTGAAATTGGTGGGGTGTCCACAATCAATATTTTGAACATGGCATAAACCATGGTGTGTTTAGAAAACAAAAAAAATATCAATTTTGTAATCAGGACTAAAAAAACATGTGGGTCAAGGAAATAAGAGTAAATTACATAAATAGTCCTTGTGGTTTCGGAAACCTCTGAATATTGCCATTATTTATGAAAAATTACACTAGTGCTTCAATGTTTTGATTTGCTTACATCCATGGTACATGACTGATTGACCTTATGAACGTTTAGGCATCTGTTAAGGCTATGTTTGGCAACAAAAAAAAAAACTAGCTTATAAGCTAGTTTTTTTCCTGGTAAATGTTTGGATGACCCATAAACTAGCTTATTGAAAAACTACTCATAGTAGCGTTTTGAAAAACTAACTCATCAGCTACCAACTAGCTTATAAGTTGGTTTGCCAAACAATACCTAAGTGTCACTAGTGTTTTAAAAAGCTCGCCAAGGCAATCGTCCTGGCTCAAGGCTCCGCCTAATGCCACGTTAAGACTGTGACATGTCATAGTCCAATGTACGATTTTGTAACATGATATTTGATTTTTCTTATTTTTCAAGTGTCTTACTTTTTTTGAGTTATTATGTAAAATATAACTCAAGTTGTTTAATATAATTGACTTGTTGGGTAATAGTATAAAACATATGTGTACATATATAATGATATATGATGGTTGAGTTTCGGTGAGAATTAAAGTTAACGTGAGAAACGTGAGAAATGATTATCAACTGTTGGATGAGAAAATTGATGCATATTAGGATGAGATACACCGAAATAAGATGCACTGAGGTTCACCGAATCAATTTCTTTCTAAGCCGCAATTCATGGGAGGGTATTTAATTAAAAGTGATCAACGGTTCAGATCCACTTCTCACGTTTCACGTTATCTCTACTTCTATACGATCCTTCTCCATGTATTATGCTACATACATATTTGCAGTCAAAAGTCACTCCTTGAGAAACGTTGTGGCTTCGACTTAGCTTATAAGGTTTGAGGCTTAATCTCACCATAACGCCACGTCTCACGTCATTCAAAATCTCGAGTGTCACTCACCTACAAATCACGTGCATCGATTATAAAATATATAAAATTTTAATTTGTCATTTGCCCAAACCATAAGTGTAACGTCACATACCAATAATTCCAGATATTATCCGTTTTGTTCATACTTGAACTCACGGTTTTAAAACATCTGGTAGAGAAAGTATCCAACTCCTTATAAGACAACCTTAGTTCCCCTATCCAACCGATGTGGATATTACAATCCGTCCTCTTGGGATCCCAGCGTCCTCGCTGACACACCAATCCGGTTCTCGACTCTAATACCATCTGTAATAACCTAGACCAACCATACCGGACATTTTTTCTTATTTATTAACACCTAAACTCACGGTTTTAAAATACGTATAGTAAAGAAATATTAAGTCTCAAATAAGACAACTTTAGTTATCTTAATTGATGTGGGATCTTATAATAGGATTAAATGTAATTTTACTCATGAAATACAAAATCTGATAAAATCTTAATGCAGTGGTTGGAGGTGGGGACAAAACAAGATATAGTGGGGAAAATATAATTAATTTATTGTGTTGGGCTCCACTTCATTACTTTTTATAAAAGTAAAAACAGGCAATTTATATTACTACATTTTATTGATAATTATATTCCATAATGGGGAAATAAAAATAAGTGCAGTTTTGATAGAGTCAATACTTTTCTTTGTCATTTTTTGAAATATATTAAAAGTAATTATGGAATATAATTATCAATAAAATGTACTAATATGAAATAATGTGGTTCATGTAAATAAATTGATAAAAATAATAATAATAAAAAGAGTCAAGTTTAATTTTGGTCCTTTACATTTGCAATTTATCAAACAATATCATCCCTGAATTTCAAAAACTCGAATTTGGTACCTCGTGTTTATCCATTCAACGATTTTGGTCCTTCCATTTAATAGTTATTAACAATGTTTTAAAACCCGGTTTTTTGGTTGATCCGGCATGGTGACCGGGTCACGGTTCAACCACCAGGTCAACCAAATACATTAAAAAACACACATAACTGACATAAACATAAGTTTTTCATCAATCCAAACACATCAACCGGTTCACCAACCTGTACAATCGGTTTTTTGATAAAACCGGTCGGTTCACTCCGGACCATAAATTGCCATAAACCCGGTCGCAATTGACCCGCCATCTTCCCCGGGTCCCGGTTCAACCGACCGGGTCGACATGGTTTTTAAAATATTGGTTATTAACTTTATCCGTTAAGTTCAATTAAATAAGGGGCATTTTAGTCATTTTCACTATTTTTATTATATTAAAATAAGAAAAACATATTATATTTTAATTTTAAATTGTAAAAAAATGTAATATGCTTTTTAATGCTAATATAAAATTAATAAAATAGTGAAAATGAGTAAAATACTTCTCATTTAATTGGTTAACGAAAAAAGTTAACTATCGCTGAACAGTGAAATCAAAACCATTGGGAATTGTTTAACATTAGGGAGCAAATCCAAGTTTTTTAAATTTAAAGACAATATTCGTTAAAAATTACAAACACTAAGGACCAAAAATGAACTTTACTCTAATAAAAAAAAGATAAAAGTGAATTGTGGATTTGGTCACTGTGGTTTTATGATTTCTTTGACCATGATCCCCATTCTATGTTTATTGTGGATATGGTCCCTGTGGTATGCAATATATTGTGGCTAGGGTCCCTTAAACACTAACATCATTAACTTTAAAGGGTTAAAGACATCATGTGCCTTGCACACTATGGGTATAATAGTCATTTTACTTTTCCCTTTCAATTTATTTTATACACCTTTAAAACAAACAATACTAAATTGTGGATTTGGTCCCTATGCATCACTCATCATCTTTAAAACACATTTATCATCTCTCTTAATTTTTTTTATCCAATATTCATTGTCAAAGTACAAGAAAAACTAACTTGTTAAAGTGCAAAAAAAAAAAAAAATTATTTGCCTTTAAAAATAACAATTGTTTGAACCCAATACTACATCCTAAAAAAGACAACCTATCAAAATAACAATTGTTTGAAACCAATGTTACATCCCCAAAAAGACAACCCATCAAAATGACAATTGTTTTATATCAACATTTATGTAGTAGTTATTGGCAACGATTTTGTTTATTTTTTTGATGACATCTAAATGACTTGAGTATGAAGTACATTAATTCTTCTCATAAAATACATAGACCATTTGGAAATTTGATATAATCATCTTCATTTTGGAGATCCAAACTTCATTATATTGTGCATTAGATATTAAAATGCTAATTGAAAGGGTATGGATCCCCACCAAGTGTCAAGTGACGTGGTGTGTAATTCAAGTATGACTATTTAGAGCATCTCAAACCATAACAACAAATTTAACACAAAAATACCAAATTTGGTGGAGCCATCAACAAAAAAAAAACCCAGCTCCAATCACACTCTAAAAAAACATCAAATATATATATTAAATGTATATATAATTTACTTAATATAAATATGTTAATTTTAAAAACAAATTATTAATGTTAAAATGTTAATTTTGGTATAAATAAATTTTGATAGGCGATTTAACGGTCGGTTGGAGATGCTCTTATGACACTATTGTCTTCCCTTCAACCTCATATGTCATAATATATTTGTGTTTACAGATGTCAACTGACATGCATACAAGACTTTTCCCACATCATGGTTTCTAAATGGTCTATGCATTTTATGAAAATGATTAATGTACTTCCTACTCAAGTCATTTAGATGTTGTCAAGAAAATAAACAAAACTGTTGCCAACAATTACTACATAAATGTTGATATAAACAATTGTCATTTTGATGAGTTGTCTTTTTGGGGATGTAATATTGGTTTCAAACAATTGTTATTTTGATAGGTTGTCTTTTTTAGGATGTAGTGTTGGGTTCAAACAATTGTTATTTTTAAAGGCAAATAATTTTTCTTTTGCACTTTAACAAGTTAGTTTTTCTTGTACTTTGACAATGAATATTGGATAAAAAAAATTAAGAGAGATGATAAATGTGTTTTAAAGATGATGAGTGATGCATAGGGACCAAATCCATAATTTAGTATTGTTTGTTTTAAAGGTGTATAAAATAAATTGAAAGAGAAAAGTAAAATGACTATTATACCCATAATGTGCAAGACACATGATGCCTTTAACCCTTTAAAGTTAATGATGTTATGTTTAGGGACCCTAGCCACAATATATTGCATACCATAGGGATTATATCCACAATAAACATAGAATAGGGACCATAGTCAAAGAAATCATAAAACCACATGGACCAAATCCACAATTCACTCGAAAGATAAAGAGAGCAATGGGGATGAAGGATACATTTATAAAGGTGGACCGCCGTGTACGCTAATATTCTTCTGAACCGGAGTTAAACCGGGCCTGGTGGGATTGGGTTTGTTTTTATGTGCACGTAATTGTAACCCATGCAGTTGGGACATGATGTTCCTCACATGCAATTTGGACTCATTCTTCCAATCATCACTGCTCTTCAATCATTAAATGGATAAACTCTTACACCAAGTTTTTATTATTAAAAAAACGTACTTGTATTTTATTTTTATTTTTATTTTTAAAATATAATTTTGAAAAAACATGTCTTATTCTGTATTTAGTAAATTAGCAGATAAGAGGCTGTTTGTTTACCTCTTAATAGTTCCATTAAGAGACAACCTCTGAATCGCTAAGAGTTGGATCTTGTTTGGCAAAAAAAAGTATGTCTCTTAATGGTTCAAAACCTTCGTAATGGTTTTGTATCCTGGGTCTCCCTTAACCATTAAGCGCCCTGATTTCATTCTAAACAATTATCAAACAACCATATTTCATTTTGCACTATATTATAAGAGCCTCTTAATCATTCTGACAACTTAATCATCCTGCACTAAATCATTCAGCATTTGCCAAACAGCCCCTAAGTTAAATGATGGTTAATAAATTGATTGATCGGACACTATAACAAAATTAATTTTATGGAACGTTTAGAATGTTTATGAGTTACAATAGAATGCTTTATATAATTTCAGGACCAAATTATAAAGTATCACATGTAAAAATGTTACAATAGGTTCATATAACGTTTGCTTTTAAAATCAAGTGTCAATGTGTCATATCACCTACTTTATAGGATACTTTTGAGATGTCTTATAAACTCATCTTTTTATAGGTTACTTATGTTTATGGGGCATTTTTCAAATAATGTCGTATAAAATAGCTAATACGATTTTTTTAAAAAGTTTGTTAAAACACTTAAAAGTGTCATTTAAACCTATTCTAACATTTTTTTTCATAAGATGGTTTTTGGTTAGATTTCCTACATTAATTTTCATTATGTCACTCCCTACATGTAAGAAACTCCCTACAAATAACAACATTAGTGTATACAATGTTCCTCATACTAATTTCTATGCATTTCACTTCCTAAATTAGCTTTAATAGTAACATTAGAGATGATCTTATGATATTTCGCTACTTGCTTTTCTTAACACCAATCTTAGGGGTGTTCATCTAAATCGTCAAACCGCCCACACCGCACTGCAAAGCGCGGTTTAGAACGTCTGCGGTGCGGTTTTCGGTTTGCATTTTTACCAAACCGCACTATGCGCTGCAGTTTGCGGTTTGCATTTTTACCAAACCGCACTATGCGGTGCGGTTTGCAGTTTTGAGTTATCAAACCGCGGTTCAAACCGCACCGCACATTATTAGTGGGTTTCGATATAATGCATGATGTACGTTCGTTCGGTTTGCTAATGCGTGGCTTCGACAATATCCTGCACGAGAGCGGGCATTTGTCAAGTTATTTCTTGTGAAAACCTTCTTATTTACATATTAGATGGACCATGTACAGTTTGGTGGAAATCCGACGAGGTCGGTCGGGACGAGAAAACACAAAGGGTACCCATTTGCTGAATCGGCCAAAAATGGGCGTCGTGCTTAAACGTCCATAACTTTTGCTACGGGGATCTGTTTTAAGCCCATGACCCATATAAACGAACCTTAGAACAAGGATGACGTCATGACTTGGTCGCTTTTTGGCAATAGACCATGATTTGAGTGGGTTTCGAAAAAATGCATATTGTACGTTCGTTAGGTTTGGCCAATGCATGGCTTCGGCATTATCCTACATTAGAGCCAGTTTTTTCATGTTATTTCCTGTGAAAAACTTCTCATTTACATTTTAGATGGAACATTTACAGTTTGGTGGAAATCCGACAGGTCGGTCCGGACGAGAAAACACAAAGGGTACCCCCTTTGCTGAATCGACCAAAAAAGGGTGTCACACTTAAACGTCTATAACTTTTGCTACAAAGATCCGTTTAAAGCCCATGACCCATAAAAATGAACCTAAGATATTGGAGCACGTAATGGCTTGGTCGTTTTCTGGCAATAGACCATGATTTAAGTGGGTTTCGATAAAATGCATGATGTATGTTCGTTCGGTTCGGCCAATGCGTGGCTTCGACATTATCCTACATTAGAGCCGGTTTTTTGCAAGTTATTTATTGTGAAAACCTTCTCATTTACATTTTAGATGGACTATGTACAGTTTGGTGGAAATCCGACGAGGTCGGTCTGTAACACCCGGTTTTTCGTAAGTAAGTTTCTGCCCTTCGTTGACAATCTCTCTGCCTTTCGCCTATCTTTTTGGGTGGAAAATGTTGTACTTTTGAACCTTGAGTCGACCCATGTGAGAATCTCGAGTTTTGACCTTTTTCTGGCTTTGGTACGAGTGGCGCGATTGTGACTCACGATAGTGACATGTGTCACTATCGCGTGGCACAATCGCCGGGGGTGTACCACATGCGGTACATTCTCCGCGATAGTGACAATGTCACTATCGCGTGGCAAGGTCGCGCGCGACGTCGCGACGTCTGGTCTCTTAAATGTCCGAATTTTCACCCAATTCCCTCATTTTGATTTTCTAATCCCTTCCCTTTTCTCTCCCAAACCTCAAAGTCGAACCCTAACCCATTTTGAGGATTTCCCCCTTAAACCACATGATTCTTCATCATCTATTTAGTGGGATCTTGAACCACCAAACCTCCATCTTCATCTTCCTCATCAAGTTCAACCTGTGGGAGCTCGGGTTGAAGAGTTGGATTGGGTGTCCTCGGAAAGTCTCATCATCTAAAATTGTAAGCTTCCTTGATTTAATGTTATAGATGCTTTATTGGTGTTTCTCTAGTGTTTGGTTTGTCAAATCTCGGATTTGATAGTTTTGGAGAAACTAGGATTTTGATCTCGTTGGGGATTTTAGTAAATAATGTTTTGGGATGTTTCTAAATGGTTTGGTATGTATGGATCTAGGTTTTGGAAGTCCTCGGCTTGAGGATTCAAGTGGCCTTCAAAAGAGCTCGTTGGGTGAAATTTAGATTTAGCCTAAATCTAGCAAGGTGAGTTCAAGTTGATTTGTGAAAACGGTGTACATGCCAAAATGTTTATTTTAAAGTGTTTTGTGTTTTACATGAGATGGTTAACTGCTGATAAGTTTTGTGTATCTTGAAGTAAAATATGTTTTACTTGGTTATATGTCAAAGAGTGAGTATTTTGATAAGTTTTCATAATTAGTAAACTCGGGTTGTGTTAACCTCTTAAAATGCTTATATTGGGTTTTGAACATTTCAACAACTAAATAGCATGATTTACGTATTCTTGGTGATTTTGTACAAGTAAGATATATTTCATGATTTATGCATCATTGATGATTTTGGTACAAATGAAGTCTATTCCATGTTATATGCATGTTGGTGTATTTGCATTCATAAACCCTTTGGAAAACCTTTGATTCCATTATGTGTTGAGTTTTGGGTTAAGCTCGTCTTTGAGGTATGTATCTTCGTAAATGTGGTTTAAAGACATTTCATTATTTGGGGGACCAGTAATCGTTGGTCGAATGGATTTTGAGCATTTTAGCTCTCGATGTCGACTTAAAGAGTATTGAGGACATTTGTCCGGTTTTAATGGCTCGATTTAGAGTCCAAGTTACGATTTACATCTTAATGCATTTTATTGCATATTATTGATAATTACAGGCTCGAGTGCTTTAGTCATTCATGAGTAGTCGTGTAACTTTAGACTGTGTTGCATTGGATCCATAGACACATGAGTCAGTCTTATTTGATGGTCCATTGGGTGGTACGGGGTTGGACTCCAGGACTCATGTTTTATGACCGAAACTTGACAAGGAGGCACTAGGAGGGTTGAGCCTGGATAGTGCTGCCTGGGAGGTGAGTACTGTGACCTCCGCTTTTGGGGAATTTCCTTAGTTGTAGTCCCCAGTATGCCGGGCCTTTTGGGGAATTTCCTTAGTTGTAGTCCCCGGGGTGTCGGGCCATTTGGGGAATTTCCTTAGTTGTAGTCCCCGGTGTGCCGACCCTTTTGAGGTGGAGTTCTTTGTAACGACCACCAAGGCCAACTGTCTCTTTGGTGAACTTGTCAAGAGGTCGTAGGGGCACTTGGGCTAGCGTGTCGTGAAGTGTCATACGGTCAACGTTGTTGAGTGGCATACTTTTGTGTTCCTCCGCTCTCAACGGATACGGGTATCCCCCGTTGTCGGCCCGCTGTATTTTGGATATTTAATTGTCCATGTTTTAATATTTTGATTTCATTCCATTTTATGGTCGTGTGAGTATTAAGTTTCAGTTCCATGTTTTAATGGCGTATCATATTTATATGGATTGTTTTCCGTTATTTAAGGGTCGAGTATTATGTCTCACCCGTGTTTTTGGGTGATTTGGGATAGGAAGTATTATTTACCTTTTCACAAAATTGGGTATCGAACTATGACCCCGTTTGGGCGAGTTCCGGGTTGCATCGTTTTATAAGAAAGGTGTGTTTGAGAGCATCGTCTTTAAAAGTGCATATTATGGGAAAATGTGTCTTTTCCATTTTGAAGTATAATATTTCGAAGGATCTTGTTTTAAACTGAATTCCTTTCTTTTAAAAGATATATTCATTCATGTTAAAACTCTTGAGCTCACTAGGCGTTAAGCCTAACCTTTTTATTTGTCGTCATGTGCATCAGGTTCCTTTCGGGGGTTCAGTTCTAGCAGTGCTTTGAAGATTTGAGCCTTAGCCTTACAAGAGTGAGTAGTCGGTGAAGTATTCCGCAGGTTGGAGTTAGTAATTGTTATTGGGTTTAGTAACACCCGTCCTTTTCATAGAGTGTATGTATATGATGATTGTGAGCGTTGAAGTTAACTCTCAATTTATGTTGTAGTTCGAAGTATTTATTGATGTATTTAGAAAATTTTTATAAGTTGCTATCTTCAGATTTAAGGGTGTTACACGGTCCGAACGAGAAAACACGAAGGGTACCCCCTTTGCTGAATCGACCAAAAATGGGTGTCACACTTAAACGTCCATAACTTTTGCTACGGGGATCCGTTTTAAGCCCATGACCCATAAAAACGAACCTTAGAACAAGGAGCACATCATGGCTATGTCGTTTTCTGTCAATACACCATGATTTAAATGGGTTTCGATAAAATGCATGATTTACGCTCGGTCGGTTTGGCCAATGTGTGGCTTCGGCATTATCCTACACTAGAGTCGGTTTTTTGCAAGTTATTTATTGTGAAAACCTTCTCATTTACATTTTAGATGGACCATGTACAATTTGGTGGAAATCCGACGAGATCGGTCCGGACGAGAAAACACAAAGGGTACCCCCTTTGCTGAATCGACCAAAAATGGGTGTCGCGTTTAAACGTCCATAACTTTTGCTACGAGGATCCGTTTTATGCCCATGACCCATATAAACGATCCTTAGAACGAGGAGCACGTCATGGCTTAGACGCTTTCTGGCAATAGACCATGATTTGAGTGGGTTTCGATAAAATGCATGATGTACGTTCGTTCGATTTGGCCAATGCGTGGCTTCGGCATTATCCTACATTAGAGCCGGTTTTTTTCAAGTTATTTATTATGAAAACCTTCTCATTTACATTTTAGATGGACCATGTACAGTTTGGTGGAAATCCGACGAGGTCGATCCGGACGAGAAAACACAAAGGGTACCCAAATCTTTCAATTATTTCCCCATAAGAACTGCAACTAACAAACATGGGCCCAAATTTAAGTGGGTACCCAAATCTTTATCTGATTTAAAGTTGCAGGCATCACATGTTAAGGGAGAGTAAGGGAAATTGGTTTCTGCGTACTTCAGCTTAGGACCCGTACTTCATAGACTACGACTTCTAAACAAATCAGTTTAGAACTCGTTCTTCAATGATTTAAGCTTCTGACTAAATGAGATACTGTGAGTACATCATTTTTATTTCCGCTGCATTTTATCTCTGATTATGATGTGTTCCAGTTTTTCTCATTATTTTTCAAGAATCTGAGCTTGTTCAACTATTTCTTAATTTTGTATAACCCAATTTTTTAATTTGAGACACAAATTATTTTTATAATGTGAAAAGATGAAATAACTGAATTTCATTTTGTTCCAACTAAATATCAATTTGCCGAATTCTTTACATTTTGTCTTTAAGAAATTTTTTTAACATCGGCATATTGAGTTTAAAAGTTTAAATCTTTACAAATTTTATTCTATAAAGTAAAGTTTTACATTTTTTCTTTATTTTGAATAAAATATGTGTCTAGGATAAATTTTCAAGTTCTTTTGTTTATATTAAAGTTTTTATATGATCAAATTTCAAGTCTTACAAAAGTCGAAAAGTTAGCAACATGTTTGAAACTTTTATTACTGCTTTAAAGTTGTGTGATTCGGAATATTTATAGTTTACAATGCTTGGAAAATTCTAAAAAGTCAAAATTTTGATTGTAATGAAAATATGGGCTAAGTACTTTTATGTAAAACTGAGTGATTGAGATGAATATTAAATTCTTAAAATTCAGAAATCTCTAAGTTTAAAAGTTTGTACTTGTGGCCTTTCTGGTTTGGGAAAGTAAGTTCTTCGGGATGCTTGTCATCTGATCCCCTAAGGTCATTTGGTCTGGGAGTGATCGAACCCAAATCCTTCAATAGAACCAGATCGAAAGTCATGTTCTACTGGTACGAATGGGTTTAGGATATGTTGATGTAGCCTTTCTGATATGGGAGAATAAGTTCCAAGGGGTGCTTGACACCTAGTCCCCTAAGGCAACTGGTCTGGGAGCGGCTGACCCAAATCCTGCAATATGGTCAGATAGAAAGTTACGTTTACGGCATGTTCTTTACTTAATAAACTTCTTGATTAAAAAGATGCCAAAGTGCACGAACTTAAAAGATGCCAAAGTGCACGAACTTAAAAGATGCCAAAGAGCACACTCATGTTAAGATGCCAATGAGCACATTGCTAAAAGATGCCAATAAGCACACATCTCATGATACTTGGTGATATGTTTCAGTTGCGATAAACCTATAATTTGTGAAAATCTTAATTTTTGATGGATTAGTGTGAGTACATGCAAAGTTCTCTATTATATTTTTAGAATTGCATTTTCTTGAAACTAATCGAAGATTCACATGTGAGCACACTGAATAGATTGCTGGAAGTTTTTGAAACTGAACATGTTTTAACTTGATATGCAATAAAACTTGTTTCTTTATCCAACAACATATATTTGATTTCAACTGATTGATAAATTTGTCATATTTCACTCAGTAGAATTCAATTTGTTTAGTGTTTAAAGTTTTATATGTTTAGTTGTTTTAAAATTTATATTCAGTATATTTTTTCTTTGTACATTAATATTTGATCATTGTGTTCTCATAAATATATTTTAATGGGTTTATGCATTATTCAAGGGGGACTGAACAAAGAGAATATTTTTCAAAGTTTATATCTGTTTTTGAGGGGGAGTATCTGATTCTTTATATGAATGATAACTTGAATTGTCAAATTTAGTGCATTTGTGTAGGGGGAGTCAAAGAGCTAATCAGGTAAAATTTTTCGGACTCCAAGTCCGATTTGCGTAATCAGTTGGTCGTGTAAACCTTACTTTGCGCAACCAACGTGATGCGCAAACCTTCCCTGTTTTCTCTGTTTCTTTGATTTTGCAGATCTTAAGTTGTCTCGTCTCCAACATTTGCATGACCAAGTTGATCCTGATCATCAAGGTCATGAGGGGGAGAATTAAGAGATGTTAAGGAGATGATAAAGAGACAAAGAGCACAAACGTTTATCTGCTGATCAAGATTCGCTCAAAGATTCTATTCTCTCAACTACAACTAATTCTTTTGCTGTTTCTGCTCCGACCACCACCGTTCATTCAAGATCATTAAAAAAGGTGTGTCGTCTAGAGCTCAAGGCAACAAAGACAACTTAATCTGAAAGATGCTGAGAAGAAATTTTTTCTTAAAGGTTAGAAAGCTTCACAAAGTCGCTTTAATGGTCTGTGCTGTTTTAGAAGATGAATTTTGAAGACCAAAGCGCCAATGATTACTAAGGGGAGATTGTTAGGTCTGATTTTATAGTAATCATTGTATTTATAGGGCTTGGTCATATACTGTGTTTAGAGTCTATCTGTGTTGTATCTGACCAAGGGTATTTAAGTCCCTTTGGTCTTTGTTCCGTGTAAGACTTTCACACACACTTCAATACATTCTCTGTTTTGCGCATCCTTGCTCTCTCTCTACTTTCTCTCTCTACAGATTCATTGATCTTGGACTCTCAGGTACCCCCTTTGATGAATAGGCCAAAAATGGGTGTCACGCTTAAACGTCCATAACTTTTGCTACGGGGATCCGTTTCAAGCCCATGATCCATCGAAACGAACCTTAGAACGAGGAGCACGTCATGGCTTTGTTGCTTTCTGGCATCAAACCATGATTTGAGTGGGTTTCGATAGAATGCATGATGTACGTTCGTTCGGTTTGACCAATGCGTGGCTTCGGTAATATCTTGCACAAGAACGGGCTTTTGTCAAGTTATTTCTTGTGAAAACCTTATCATTTACATATTATATGGACCATGTACAGTTTGGTGGAAATCCTAAGAGGTCAATAAAGGGTACCCCCTTTCCTGAATCGACCAAAAATGGGTGTCGCGCTTAAACGTCCATAACTTTTTCTACGAAGATCCGTTTTAATCCCTTGACCCATATAAACGAACCTTAGAACGAGGATCAATTCATGGCTTGGTCATATTCTAGCAATAGACCATGATTTGAGTGGGTTTCGATAAAATGCATGATGTACGTTCGTTCGGTTTGGCCAATGCGTGGCTTCGACATTATCCTACATTAGTGCCGATTTTTTTCAAGTTATTTCTTGTGAAACCTTCTCATTTATATTTTAGTTGGACCATGTACAGTTTGGAATAAATCCGACAAGGTCGGTCCTGACGAGAAAACACAAAGGGTACCCTTTTGCTGAATCGGCCAAAAATGGGTGTCACTCTTAAAGTTCATAACTTTTGCTACGGGGATCCGTTTTAAGCCGATGACCCATCAAAACGAACCTCAGAACGAGAAGCACGTCATGTATTGGTGACTTTTGGGCAATTGACCATGATTTGAGTGGGTTTCGATAAAATGAATGATGTATGTTCGTTCGGTTCGGGCAATGCGTGGCTTCGGCATTATCCTACATTAGAGACGGGTTTTTTCAAGTTATTTCTTGTGAAAAACTTCTCATTTACATTTTATATGGACCATGTACATTTTGGTGGAAATCCTACAAGGTCGTTTCGGACGAGAAAACACAAAGGGTACCCCCTTTGCTGAATCGGCCAAAAATGGTTGTCGCGCTTAAACGTCCATAACTTTTGCTATGGGGATCCGTTTTAAGCCCATGACCCATAAAAAAGAACCTTAGAACGAGGAGCACATGATGGATTGGTCTCATTATGGCAAAAGACCATGATTTGAGTGTGTTTCAATAAAATGCATGATGTACATTCGTTCGGTTTGGCCAATGCGTGACTTCGGCTTTATCCTACTTTAGAGCCTGTTTTTTTCAAGTTATTTATTGTGAAAACTTTCTCATTTAGATTTTAAATGGACCATGTACTGTTTGGTGGAAATCTGACGAGGTCGGTCCGGACGAGAAGACAAAAAGGGTACCTCCTTTGCTGAATCGGCCAAAAATGGGTGTCGCGCTTAAAAGTCCATAACTTTTGCTACGGGGATCCGTTTTAAGCCCATGACCCATAAAAAAAAACCTGATAACAAGGATCACTTCATGGCTTGGTCGATTTCTGGCAATAGACCATGATTTGAGTGGGTTTCGATAAAATGCATGATGTACATTCGTTCGGTTTGGCCGATGCGTGGCTTCGACAATATCCTGCACGAGAGCGGGCTTTTGTTAATTTATTTCTTGTGAAAATCTTCTAATTTAAATATTATACGGACGATGAACAGTTTTTTGGAAGTTCGATGAAGTCGGTCCGGACGAGAAAACACAAAGGGTATCCCATTTGCTGAATCGGCCAAAAACGGGTGTCGCGATTAAACGTCCATAACTTCTGTTACGGGGATCCGTTTTAAGCCCATGACCCATAAAAACGAACCTTAGAATGAGGAGCACGTCATAGCGTTGTCTCTTTCTAGAAATTGACCACGATTTGAGTGGTTTTCGATAAAATGCATGATATACGTTCGTTCGGTTTAGCCAATGCATGGCTTCGGCATTATCCTACATTAGAGCCGGTTTTTTGCAAGTTATTTATTGTGAAAACCTTCTCATTTACATTTTAGATGGATCATGTACAATTTGGTGGAAATCCGACAAGGTCGGTCCGGACGAGAAAACACAAAGGGTACCTCTTTGATTAATCGGCAAAAAATGGGTGTCGCGCTTAAACCTCCATAACTTTTGCTACAAGGATACATTTTAAACACATGACCCGTCAAAAAGATCCTTAGAACGTGAAGCATGTCATGGATTGGTTGATTTCTGGAAATAGACCATGATTTAAGTGGGTTTCGATAAAATGCATGATGTACGTTCGTTCGGTTTGGCCAATGCGTGGCTTTGGCATTATCCTAAATTAGAGCCGGTTTTTTGCAAGTTATTTATTGTGAAAACCTTATAATTTACATTTTAGATGGACCATGTATAGTTTGGTGGAAATCCTACAAGGTCGGTTCGGACGAAAAAACACAAAGGGTACCCCCTTTGCTGAATCGACCAAAAATGAGCGTCGTGCTTAAATGTCCATAACTTTTGCTACGGGGATCAGTTTTAAGCCCATGACCCATATAAACGAACCTTATTATGAGGAGCACGTCATGGAATGGTCTCTTTCTGGCAATAGACCATGATTTGAGTGGGTTACGCTAAAATGCATGATGTACACTCGTTCGGTTTGGCCAATGCGTGGCTTCGGCATTATCCTACATTAGAGCTAGTTTTTTTCAAGTTATTTCTTGTAAAAACCTTCTCATTTACATTTTAGATGGACCATGTACAGTTTGGTGGAAATCCGACAAGGTCGGTCCGGACGAGAAAACACAAAGGGTACCCCCTTTGCTGAATCGGCCAAAAATGGGTGTCGCACTTAAACGTCCATAACTTTTGCTACGGAGATTCGTTTTAAGCCCATGACCCATAAAAACAAACCTTAGAATGAGGAGCACATCATGTATTGGTCGCTATCTGGCAATAGACCATGATTTGAGTGGGTTTCGATAAAATGCATGATGTACGTTCGTTCGGTTTGGCCAATGCGTGGCTTTAGCATTATCCTACATTAGAGCCAGTTTTTTGCAAGTTATTTATTGTGAAAACCTTCTAATTTACATTTTAGATGGACCATGTACAGTTTGTTGGAAATCCGACGAGGTCGGTCCGGACGAGAAAACACAAAAGGGTACCCCCTTTGATGGATCGACCAAAAATGGGTGTCGCGCTTAAACGTCCATAACTTTTGCTACGGGGATCCGTTTTAAGCCCATGACCCATAAAAACGAACCTTAGAACGAGGAGAATGTCATGCATTTGTCTCTTTCTGGCAATAGTACCATGATTTGAGTGGGTTTCGATAAAATGCATGATGTACATTCGTTCGGTTTGGCCGATGCGTGGCTTCGGCAATATCCTGCACGAGAGCGGTCTTTTGTCAAGTTATTTCCTGTGAAAACCTTCTCATTTACATATTAGATGGACCATGTACAGTTTTGTGGAAATCCGAAGAGGTCGGTCCGGACGAGAAAACACAAAGGGTACTCCCTTTCCTGAATCGAACAAAAATGGGTGTCGCGCTTAAACGTCTATAACTTTTGCTACGAAGATCCATTTTACGCCCTTGACCCATATAAACGAACCTTAGAACGAGGATCAATTCATGGCTTGGTCACTTTCTCGAAATAGACCATGATTTGAGTGGGTTTCGATAAAATGCATGATGTACGTTCGTTCGGTTTGGCCAATGCGTGGCTTCGGCATTATCCTACATTAGAGCCGGTTTTTTTTCAAGTTATTTCTTGTGAAAACCTTCTCATTTATATTTTAGCTGGACCATGTACAGTTTGGAAGAAATCCGACAAGGTCGGTCCTGACGAGAAAACACAAAGGGTACCCCCTTTGCTGAATCGACCAAAAATGGGTGTCGCTCTTAAAGTTCATAACTTTTGCTACGGGTATCCGTTTTAAGCCGATGACCCATCAAAATGAACCTCAGAACAAGAATCACGTCATGGATTGGTGACTTTTGGGAAATTGACCATGATTTGAGTGGGTTTCGATAAAATGAATGATGTACGTTCGTTCGGTTCGGGCAATGCGTGACTTCGGCATTATCCTACATTAGAGCCGGTTTTTTGCAAGTTATTTCTTGTGAAAAACTTATCATTTACATTTTATATGGACCATGTACAGTTTGGTTGAAATCCTACAAGGTCGTTCCGGACGAGAAAACACAAAGGGTACCCCCTTTGCTGAATCGGCCAAAAATGGTTGTCGCGCTTAAACGTCCATAACTTTTGCTATGGGGATCCGTTTTAAACCCATGACCCATAAAAAAGAACCTTAGAACGAGGAGCACGTGATGGATTGGTCGCATTATGGCAAAAGACCATGATTTGAGTGGGTTTCAATAAAATGCATGATGTACATTCGTTCGGTTTGGCCAATGCGTGACTTCGGCTTTATCCTACTTTAGAGCCTGTTTTTTTCAAGTTATTTATTGTGAAAACTTTCTCATTTAGATTTTAAATGGACCATGTACTGTTTGGTGGAAATCTACGAGGTCGGTCCGGACGAGAAGACAAAAAGGGTACCTCCTTCGCTGAATCGGCCAAAAATGGGTGTCGCGCTTAAAAGTCCATAACTTTTGCTACGGGGATCCATTTTAAGCCCATGATCCATAAAAACAAACCTGATAACTAGGAGCACTTCATGGCTTGGTCGATTTCTGGCAATAGACCATGATTTGAGTGGGTTTCGATAAAATGCATGATGTAAATTCGTTCGGTTTGGCCGATGCGTGGCTTTGACAATATCCTGCACGAGAACGAGCTTTTGTCAAGTTATTTCTTGTGAAAACCTTCTCATTTAAATATTATACGGACGATGAACAGTTTGTTGGAAATTCGATGAAGTCAGTCCGGACGAGAAAACACAAAGAGTATCCCATTTGCTGAATCGGCCAAAAACGGGTGTCGCGATTAAACGTCCATAAATTTTGTTACAGGGATCCGTTTTAAACCCATGACCCATAAAAACGAACCTTAGAACGAGGAGCACGTCATAGCTTTGTCTCTCTCTGGAAATAGACCACGATTTGAGTGGGTTTCGATAAAATGCATGATATACGTTCGTTCAGTTTAGCCAATGCGTGGCTTCGGAATTATCCTACATTAGAGCCGGTTTTTTGCAAGTTATTTATTGTGAAAACCTTCTCATTTACATTATAGATGGACCATGTACAATTTGGTGGAAATCCGACAAGGTCGGTCCGGACGAGAAAACACAAAGGGTACCCCTTTGATGAATCGGCAAAAAATGGGTGTCGCGCTTAAACCTCCATAACTTTTGCTACGAGGATCCGTTTTAAACACATGACCCATAAAAACGATCCTTAGAACGTGAAGCATGTCATGGATTGGTTGCTTTCTGGAAATAGACCATGATTTAAGTGGGTTTCGATAAAATGCATGATGTACGTTCGTTCGGTTTGGCCAATACGTGGCTTCGGCATTATCCTAAATGATAGCCGGTTTTTTGCAAGTTATTTATTGTGAAAACCTTCTAATTTACATTTTAGATGGACCATGTACATTTTTGTGGAAATCCGATGAGGTCGGTTCGGACGAGAAAACACAAAGGGTACCCCCTTTGCTGAATCGACCAAAAATGAGCGTCGTGCTTAAATGTCCATAACTTTTGCTACGGAGATCAGTTTTAAGCCCATGACCCATATAAACGAACCTTAGCATGAGGATCACGTCATGGAATGATCACTTTCTGGCAATAGACCATGATTTGAGTGGGTTTCGATAAAATGCATGATGTACATTCGTTCGGTTTGACCAATGCGTGGCTTCGGCATTATCCTACATTAGAGCCAGTTTTTTACAAGTTATTTCTTGTAAAAACCTTCTCATTTACATTTTATATGTACCATGTACAGTTTGGTGGAAATCCGAAGAGGTCGGTCCGGACGAGAAAACACAAAGGGTACCCCCTTTGCTGAATCGGCCAAAAATGGGTGTCGCACTTAAACGTCCATAACTTTTGCTACGGGGATCCGTTTTAGGCCCATGACCCATAAAAACAAACCTTAGAATGAGGAGCACGTCATGGATTGGTCGCTATCTGGCAATATACCATGATTTGAGTGGGTTTCGATAAAATGCATGATGTACGTTCGTTCGGTTTGGCCAATGCGTAGCTTCAGCATTATCCTACATTAGAGCCAGTTTTTTTGCAAGTTATTTATTGTGAAAACCTTCTTATTTACATTTTAGATGGACCATGTATAGTTTGGTGGAAATCCGACGAAGTCGGTCCGGACGAGAAAACACAAAAGGGTACCCCCTTTGATGGACCAGCCAAAAATGGGTGTCGCGCTTAAACGTCCATAACTTTTGCTACGAGGATCCGTTTTAAGCCCATGACCCATAAAAATGAACCTTAGAACTAGAAGAATGTCATGGATTTGTCGCTTTCTGGCAATAGACCATGATTTGAGTGGGTTTCGATAAAATGCATGATGTACATTCGTTCGGTTTGGCCGATGCGTGGCTTCGGCAATATCCTGTACGAGAGCGGTCTTTTGTCAAGTTATTTCCTGTGAAAACCTTCTCATTTACATATTAGATGGACCATGTACAGTTTTGTGGAAATCCAAAGAGGTCGGTCCGGACGAGAAAACATAAAGGGTACCCCCTTTGCTGAATCGGCCAAAAATGGGTGTAGCAATTAAATGTCCATAACATTTGCTACGGGGATCCGTTTTAAGCCCATGACCCATAAAAACAAACCTTAGAATGAGGAGTACGTCATGGATTGGTCTCTATCTTGCAATAGACCATGATTTGAGTGGGTTTCGATAAAATGAATGATGTACGTTCGTTCGGTTTGGCCAATGCGTGGCTTCAGCATTATCCAACATTAGAGGCAATTTTTTGCAAGTTATTTATTGTGAAAACCTTCTCATTTACATTTTAGATGGACCATGTACAGTTTGGTGGAAATACGACGAGGTCGGTCCGGACGAGAGAACACAAAAGGGTACCCCTTTTGATGGATCAGCCAAAAATGGGTGTCGCGCTTAAACGTCCATAACTTTTGCTACGAGGATCCGTTTTAAGCCCATGACCCATAAAAACGAACCTTAGAACGAGGAGAATGTCATGGATTTGTCTCTTTCTGGCAATAGACCATGATTTGAGTGGGTTTCGATAAAATGCATGATGTACATTCGTTCAGTTTGGCCGATGCGTGGCTTCGGCAATATCCTGCACGAGAGCGGTCTTTTGTCAAGTTATTTCCTGTGAAAACCTTCTCATTTACATATTAGATGGACCATGTACAGTTTTGTGGAAATCCGAAGAGGTCGGTCCGGACGAGAAAACACAAAGGGTACCCCCTTTGCTGAATCGACCAAAAATGGGTGTCCCACTTAAACGTCCATAACTTTTGCTACGGGGATCCGTTTTAAGCCCTTGACCCATAAAAACAAACATTAGAATGAGGAGCACGTCATGGATTGGTCGCTATCCGAAAATAGACCATGATTTGAATGGGTTTCGATAAAATGCATGATGTACGTTCGTTCGGCTTGGCCAATGCGTGGCTTCCGCATTATCCTACATTAGAGCCAGTTTTTTTCAAGTTATTTATTGTGAAAACCTTCTCATTTACATTTATATGGATCATGTACAGTTTGGTGGAAATCCAAAGAGGTCGGTCCGGACGAGAAAACACAATGGGTACCCCCTTTGATGTATCGGCCAAAAATGGGTGTCACGGTTAAACGTCCATAACTTTTGCTACGGGGATCTGTTTTAAGCCCATGACCCATAAAAACGAAAGTTAGAACGAGGAGAACATCATGGTTATGTCGCTTTCTGGCAATAGACCATGATTTGAGTGGGTTTCGATAAAATGCATGATGTACGTTCGGTCGGTTTGGCGAATGCGTGGCTTTCGCATTATCCTACACTAGAGTCGGTTTTTTGCAAGTTATTTATTGTGAAAACCTTCTCATTTACATTTTAGATGGACCATGTACATTTTGGTGGAAATCCGAAGATGGGGATCCGTTTTATGCCCATACCCATATAAACGATCCTTAGAACGAGGAGCACCTCATGGTCATGGCTTGGTCGCTTTCTGGCAATAAACCATGATTTGAGTAGGTTTCGATAAAATGCATGATGTACGTTCGTTTGATTTGGCCAATGCGTGGCTTCGACATTATCCTACATTAGAGACGATTTTTTTCAAGTTATTTATTGTGAAAACCTTCTCATTTACATTTTAGATGGACCATGTACAGTTTGGTGGATATCCAACGAGGTCGTTCGAACGAGAAAACACAAAGGGTACCCCCTTTGCTAAATCGACCAAAAATGGGTGTCACGCTCAAACGTCCATAACTTTTGTTACGGGGATTTGTTTCAAGACCATGATCCATCGAAACGAACCTTAGAACGAGGAGCACGTCATGGATTTGTTTCTTTCTTGCAGCAGAGCATGATTTGAGTGGGTTTCGATAAAATGCATGATGTACGTTCGTTCGGTTTGACCAATGCGTGGCTTCGACAATATCCTGCACAAGAGCGGGCTTTTGTCAAGTTATTTATTGTGAAAACCTTATCATTTACATATTATATGGACCATGTACAGTTTGGTGGAAATCCGACGAGGTCGGTCCGGAAGAGAATACACAAAGGGTACCCCCTTTGCTGAAACAACCAAAAATGAGTGTCGCGCTTAAACGTTCATAACTTTTGCTACGGGGATCCGTTTGTTGGGAACTGAAGAATTCATCAAGTATGGTTAATGCTGCTAGTTCAAAGTTACTACTGCTAGAAGACTTAAAGGTTAATACTGCTGAGTGTTACTACTGCTAGTAGAATTAATACTGCTAGTCAAAGTTAGTGCTGCTTGAACAAAGTTAGTACTGCTTAGCTAGTTAGTACTGCTAGTAGTTAGTGCTGCTAGAAGGAATTTAATGCTGTTGAAGATTAATACTGCTTATATGATGAAGATTAGTATGAAAGGATATACATGGAAGCTTAGAGATATACATGGAAGATATACTGAAGATATTTTATTTATTGTAATTATCTTTGTATTCAGTATATATATTGTATAGTTTAGAATAGTGATTTAACTTTTGTTTTTTATTCTATTAGAGAGAAAATTAACCTCAAGGCATAGATCCTAATTCTAGAGAAGTAGAATTCGTATTGGTGAGCCTGTTCATCAATATTGAGGTTGAGTGTGTAATCTTGTAACTTCAAAGCATTCAATACAAGTTTACAGTTTGTTGATCATATTCTGTTTTGATTTACTGTTTCATTGAATATCAAAGTGTTATTCCGCAAACTTCTTTGATATTGTTTCTGAGAATTAATTCTTGTTGAGAATTCGATCCTGACAAGTGGTATCAGAGCCAAACTCTCTCAGAAACAGTTATTCATCATGGAAAATCTTACAGAATCAAGCAGTACTTTGGTTTCTAAGGTTCCAATGCTCAAACCAAGTGAGTTTGACATGTGTAAGATCAGAATCAGACAATATATTCTTCTCACTGACTACTCAATGTGGGATATCATTGAGAATGGTCCTTCTGAAGCTGGAAGGATAGGACCAGATGGGAAAAGACCTCCACCAAAGACAGATGGTGAGAGGAAGATCAGACAGACAGAGATGAAGGCCTTGAGCACTCTGCTCTTGGCCATTCCCAATGAATATCAGCATCAATTTTGCAACTGCACTGATGCTCAGATTCTCTGGAATGCTCTAGAGAAAAGATTTGCTGGAACTAAGAGCATCAAAAGAAATCAAAGAGATGTTCTAAAGCAGCAGTATGAGAACTTCACTTCCTCAAAGAATGAGTCTATGACTCAAACTTTTGATAGGTTCAACAAACTCATAGGTGAACTGGCTACTGTAGGGGTGAAGATGGAACAAGATGATATCAACAGAAAGTTCCTCAGATCTCTTGGGGATGAATGGACTATGTACACTGTCTCATATAGACAGAGTGACAATCTGGAAGAGAAAGAACTTGATGATCTATACAATGATCTAAGAGTTTTTGAAGCTGAGGTAGAAACCAAGAAGAAGCCCTCTGGTTATATTCACAATGCTGCACTTCTTTCAGCATCCACTGATACTACTGCCAACCCTGAAGCAGTTAGTACTGCCAGTGGAGTAAGTCCAGAAAAAGGCACTGAAACTATCTTTGAAGCCTTTTTGTCCAGTCATAGCAGCAATTCTATGATTAATGATGATCTGGATCAAATTCACCCTGATGATCTGGAGGAGATGGATATTAAATGGCAGATGGCCATGTTATCCATGAGGGTGAAGAAGTTCATTAAAAGAACAGGAAGGAATAACTTCTCTCAAAGAAGAGAAGATGGAGCTAGCTTTGACAAGACCAAGGTGGAATGTTATAAGTGTCACAAGAAAGGAAACTTTGCTAGAGAATGCAGGAGTGTTGTTCCAAACAACAACCACCAACAAACTCAGAATGGAGGATACAATCAGAACAAGAATCCTGCTCAAGCCCTTGTTTCTCAACAAGGAATGGGATTTGACTGGAGTGATCAAGCTGAGGAAGCCATTCAGAACCAAGCTCTTATGGCAGAAGTGTCTGATCTCCCCTCTGAGGTAAGTTCTAATCTTTGCACTAAATCTTGCATTGACACTGTTACAAGATACATGGATCACAATCAAAGTATGTGTGATGACCTCAAAAGATTAGAAAAGGACAGAAGAGATTATGTGTTGATAGTAGAGAGATTTGAAGAGCAAATCAAAGGCTTTTAAGCTAATGAACTTCAACACTCTTATGACACAAACTATTGGAAGTGGGAAAAGAATGAGTTAGAAACCAAACTGTCTAAGTCATTAGAAGAGAATGATAGGCTGAAAGAGGAACTGTCAAAAGTTAAGCTTGACATAGAAAAGTTTTCTTATGCTTCAAAAGCAATGGATTCTCTTCTAAAGGCTCAAATTCATGATAAGATGAAGCCTGGTATTGGATACAACAATACACCCCCTCCTTACAATAACAACTATATTTCTAATACATCAGACTTGTTAGAAACTAAGGAGAAAAAGGACTTGTCTGAAGAAGCTTTTAAGATAGATCCTTTGAATAAAGTAGTAGTTAAGGATTTGACTGAGAAAGAAGCCAGTAATAGCAGGAATAATCCTGTGAGTAAAAAGATACCATTAGAAAACAATATTATCACCAATGAGGGATGTGGGAAAATCTGGGTCAAGTCCAAGGAGATAGAGAAGACTAAAGGAAAGGATAACAAGGTCCATTACAAACAAACCACAGTTGTGAATCCTGGATCTTGTAAACAGTGTGATTGCAATAAAGCCAAGAGCCTAAATTCTGGTTTAAAAAGAGGAAATCAAAGAAACTGGAATAATCAATGGGCTCAGAAACAAGGAGTTGATCTGAATAAAATCAATAGACCAAAACCTTGTTTTATATGTGGCAAGTTGAATCATTTGGCTAAGTATTGTTACTTTAACCCTATTAACCAACAGATGAACTTTCAAAGATTTGTGCAAAAACCTGTTGGTTATAGGAAGGCTGGAAAGAAACATGTGATAAAGAAATCTGTTGAAAGTAAAGGCATTTTAAAGAAAAAGATTTTAAAAGAAAGTGTCAAAATGTGGGTACCTAGAAGTACTAACAGTGTTAGTACTGCTAACAATATTAGTACTGCTAACACAGTTACTACTGCTAACAGTGTTAGTACTGCTGAAAATATTAATGCTGCTAATACTGTTAGTACCTCTTCAAAGGTTAATACTGCCAACACAGTTACTGCTGCTGACACAGTTACTACTGCTAACAAGGTTAGTACTGCTAAGCATGCAAGTGCTGCTAAGGCAGTTAGTACTTCTAAAAACAGTACTGATACTAGCAAAAATACTTCCAAGCCTATTATTGTAACAAAGCACTCCAAGAATGAGGAGTTAAAGTTCAAAAATCTTGTCAAGAAAGAATGCAAGTATTTTGATGAGAAAGGGGTACCCAAGACCACTTTGGCTTGGGTTCCTAATTCATACTAACTGATCTATCTTATGTGCAGGGCAACCAACAGCTCAAGGGAAAGAGCATATGGCATGTTGATAGTGGTTGCTCTAGGCACATGACAGGCAACATGTCATGCCTTCAGGATTTCAAGCATATCAATGGAGGACATGTTGCATTTGGAGATAATCTCACTGGTGGTAAGATAAGTGGAAAAGGTAATGTCACCAAAGGTAAGATGACATTTGAAGATGTCTACTATGTTGATCAATTAAAGTACAACCTGTTAAGTGTATCACAGGCCTGTGACAAACAACATAGTATATTATTTACAAATACTGAGTGTATGATCCTTGCTCCAGGGTTCAAGGTAGTTGATGAAAGCATGATACTACTTAGAACTCCAAGAAAGGACAATGTTTACTGTCTGGATATGGACAATGTTGATAGTGATTCATCTCTAAATTGTCTTGTTTCAAAAGCTTCTGTAGATGAATCCTCTCTATGGCACAGAAGGATGTGTCACATGAATTTCAAGACTATGAACAATCTTGTTAAAAACAACCTTGTAAGAGGTTTACCTTCAAAAGTCTTTTCATGTGATGATCATTGTGTTGCTTGTCTTAAAGGCAAACAGCACAAAACTTCTCATAAGACCAAAGAGTTCAATTCTGTTTCTTCTTGTCTCTAGTTACTGCATATGGATCTGTTTGGTCCTACAAATGTTATGAGTATAGGCAAGAAATCTTACTGCTTGGTTATTGTTGATGCTTACTCCATATTTACTTGGGTATATTTTCTAAGGACTAAGGATGAGACAAGTGGACTTATCAAATCCTTTATTCTAAGAATTGAAAACCAAACTAATCAAAGAGTAAAAGTCATTAGATCAGATAATGGAACTGAGTTTAAAAATCATGATCTAAACACCTTTTGTGAAGAGAAAGGTATTGAGAGGCAATATAGTGCTCCTAGGACTCCTCAACAGAATGGTGTTGCTGAAAGGAGAAATAGGACACTAATAGAAGCTGCTAGATCTCTGTTGGCTGATTCAAAATTGCCAATTACCTTCTGGGCTGAAGCAGTTAATACTGCTTGTTATGTCCAAAACAGAGTTCTAGTGGTCAAGCAAAAGAACAAGACCCCATATGAGCTTTTAAATAAAAGAAAACCTTTCATTGGTTTCTTCAAACCTTTTGGGTGTCCTTGTACAATTCTAAATACCAAATCTCACTTAGGTAAGTTTGATAGCAAAGCAGATGATGGATTTCTTGTTGGATATTCATCTCAGAGTAAGGCCTACAGAGTTTTTAACTCATCTTCTAGAATAATTGAAGAAAGTGACAATGTCAAATGCAATGAGAACACACCAAATCCTGTTGGGTCTGGACCTCAGTGGCTATTTGACATTGATTCACTAACTAACTCTTTTGGTTTCAGTAATGAGAATGCAGGTTCAGAAAGTGGAGGATCAGGGATCACACAAGTTCAATAAAGTATATCTAAATCTGTGATATTTCCCATACCCACAGTGAATTCTGTTGAAGACTGTGAAAAGGAATCATTTACTGGACCAAGTCAGAGTGAAGAAGAAACTAGAGATGAGGAGACTCAAGAAAATAAAGAATCAGAAGTGGTATCTGAAAACACTTCAGTTGAGTTGCATGACTCTAATCTAGAGGCTGGACTGAATGAAGAACCTAGTTATAACACCAGAGTTCAAAAGAATCATCCTCCACAGCTGGTAATAGGAGATATCTCTTCTCCTATGATGACTAGACATCAAAGCAAGCTTCAGGAAATGCAAGATCAACAGCATACAGTGCTTTCTTGTTTTCTATCCCAGCTTGAGCCTAAAAAGGCACATGATGCTATGAAAGAATCTAGCTGGATAGAAGCAATGCAAGAAGAACTGTTACAGTTCAAGCTACAAGATGTATGGGATCTAGTAGACCTTCCTAAAGGTCACAGAGCAATTGGCACAAAATGGATTTTCAGAAACAAGAGAGATGAAAGAGGTATTGTCATAAGGAACAAAGCAAGGCTGGTGGCTCAAGGATATACTCAAGAAGAGGGTATAGATTATGAAGAAGTTTTTGCACCTGTGGCTAGAATAGAAGCAATCAGACTATTCCTAGCCTATGCTTCTTACATGAACTTCAAAGTCTATCAAATGGATGTAAAAAGTGCTTTTTCTCTATGGCTCAATTGAAGAAGAGGTATATGTCTGTCAACCACCAGGGTTTGAAAACCCAAGCTATCCAGACAGGGTATACAAATTAAAGAAAGCACTTTATGGACTACATCAAGCTCCAAGAGCATGGTATGACACTCTGTCATCCTATCTCTTGGAAAATGACTTTGAAAGAGGAGTCATTGATATGACTCTATTTATCAAGAGAAAAAAGAAGGATATCTTGCTGGTCCAAATCTATGTTGATGACATTATCTTTGGATCTACAAGAGACAACATGTGCAAGGAGTTTGAGGATTTAATGCATCAAAGGTTCAAAATGAGTTCCATGGGGGAACTTACTTTCTTCCTTGGACTCCAAGTTCAACAGAAGTCAGATGGCATTTTCATCTGTCAGTCCAAGTATGTGCAGGACATTCTAATCAAGTTTGGTTTCTCAGAGTCAAAACCTGCCAACACACCTATGGAAACACACAAGCAGATAACAGCAGATCTTGAGGGGGAGGATATGGATGTGCATCATTACAGATCCATGATTGGCTCTCTCATGTATCTCACAGCATCAAGGCCAGATATAATGTTTCCAGTCTGTGTATGTGCAAGATTCCAAGTTAGGCCAAATCAATCTCACTTTCAAGCTGTTAAGAGGATATTCAGATATCTCAAAGGGCAACCTAGATTGGGACTTTGGTATCCTCATGACTCACCCTTTGACCTAATAGCATACTCAGACAGTGATCTAGGTGGGGCAAACTTGGACAGAAAATCTACTTCTGGAGGATGTCAGTTTTTGGGTGCTAGACTAGTCTCATGGCAGTGCAAGAAACAAACCACAGTATCCACATCTACAACAGAGGCAGAGTACATAGCAGCTGCAAGTTGCTGTTCTCAAGTCCTATGGATTCAGAATCAAATGTTGGATTATGGGGTAACCTTTCTACACACTCCAATTTTTATTGACAACAGCAGTGCTATTAGCATTGTGAATAATCCAGTCAAGCACTCAAAAACAAAGCACATTGAGATCAGGTACCACTTCATAAGAGATTGTAATGAAAAGAAACTTATTCAAGTTGTAAAAGTTCACACTGATAATCAGTTTGCTGATCTATTCACTAAAGCTTTTGATGTGGGTAGATTCACTTTCTTGGTAACTAGTGTGGGAATGATCAACTCTGAATAAGCCCCTTCTCAAAAAGTGGTTTTATACCTGTATAATTTTTTATTCTTGGTGTTACTAATCTTCTTTTTCAGGATATGCATAGCAGTACTCAGTGTTTAGCAAGTTTAAAGGAGTAAGTCCGTTAATACTGCTAGTAGATAATACTGCTTTCAGTTAATACTGCTAGTGGTTAATACTGCTTTCAGTTAATACTGCTAGTGGTTAATACTGCTTTCAGTTAATACTGCTAGTGGTTAATACTGCTTTCAGTTAATACTGTTAGTAGTTAATACTGCTTTCAGTTAATACTGCTAGTAGTTAATACTGCTAGTTAGTTAATACTGCTAGTAGTTAATACTGCTTTCAGTTAATACTGCTAGGTAGTTAATACTGCTAGTTCGTTAATACTGCTAGTAGTTAATACTGCTAGTAGTTAATACTGCTAGTAGTTAATACTGCTTTCAGTTAATACTGCTAGTAGTTAATACTGCTCTAGGTTAATACTGCTTATGTTCCGAATACTATAAATACTCTTTGCCCGTCTAAAAGTTCATAACGACTCTTTGCATACTGTTCTCTTGCGCTCTAAACCTTTTCTCTCTCAAGTTCGAAGTTTTCAGGCAAGCTTTTCACTAAGATCAATGGCATCCATGGCATTCATCGATGAACACAATGAGATCGCAATGCTACAAAAGCCAAAGCAAGCTGCAGGATTTCATCAAATTGTGGATTTCCTTAAGTCAAGCCACATTGATCATGCTCTTACTGTATCTCCTACAATCTATATTGAGCATCAAAGGCAGTTCTGGGCTAATGCCACCATTGTTGCTGAGAATGGTGTGCAAATGATCAAGACAAGAATCTGTGATCAATCACTAACAGTTACTGAAGAGGTTATTCACATCAGTCTACGTCTAGACGATGCCTCTGGTATAACTTCTATCCCAAACGATGAACTGTTTTCAAATCTTACAAGAATGGGGTATGGAGGCCCATTGGGTGTTTTCAAATTCTCAAAAGCCAAATTTTCACCCCAATGGCGTTTATTTGTCCATACTCTTATGCACTGTATCTCCAAAAAGACTACTGGATGGAGTGAGTTCAGCAACACTATTGCTTATACTTTGGTGTGCTTGGCCACTGCCAGAAAGTATAACTTTTCTAAAATGATTTTCAGTGATCTTGTCTCAAACATGGGAAACAAAAAGAGCTTCTTTATGTATCCCAGGTTTGTTCAAGAAGTTATTACTCATGAATTGACGGATATACCACAACCTGTTGGGGTATATGTACCTAAACCCCCCAAAGGCAAGGTTTTCTCAAATATGAGAAGATCTGCTGGGGACTCGGAAGGAGTTGACACCCCATTGTTCTCTACAATGATGGTGGTGTCCCAAACCAATGAAGGTATGGTAGCAGGGTCAAGGCCCCCATTAGACCAACC
Source organism: Arctium minus (assembly GCA_954870635.1). Classification (NCBI taxonomy): domain Eukaryota; kingdom Viridiplantae; phylum Streptophyta; class Magnoliopsida; order Asterales; family Asteraceae; genus Arctium; species Arctium minus. Next base: position 76,896,069 of record OX941093.1, on the reverse strand, counting down.
CACTGCTAGCCAATCCCAACCTTCCCTCTCAAAATCTATTCCCCAGTCCCTTCTTGAAAAACCAACCTCTCCTATCACCAAAACTTACAAGAGGAAACAGGTAAAGAAGGCTCCTTCCCTTCTTGTACCATCATCCCCCAAGCCTTTAAGCCCTCTATTGGAGCATTCTCCAGTAGAGAATATTCAAAGGGAATCCACAAGGGTGTCTCCCAACCCAAAGGAGGTGCTCTCTGAGGAGGAGGTAGAACATATGGGTGCTGAGGCTGCCACTACTTCTGCTAGCACAGAAGAGGAAAGTGGTAACATTAATAAGACCTCCCCCATGGCAACTTTGAATGAGCAATCATTCGAAGGTCCCTGGTGCCAAGAAACCACATGGGTGGATAGTGCTTCTGCAAGGCAGAAGACTTCCACTACTAAAAGATCCAATGATCCTTCAAAGGAGGGTAACACTTCTGGAGAGGGTGAGGACAGATATACGTACAATGAATTGATGGAAACAATGGGGAACATCAATCAAGATGTTCTCAAACAAGGCAAAGAAATTGAAGAAATGAAGCTAGTAATTCTGTCACAACAAGTACAGATTGCTAAGCTGAAGAAGATGGTGATTAGTCTGGTACAAAGGAAGAAGAGAAAGCAATTCCAACTAAGGAGAAGGAAATCTGAGAATGATGCTCCCAAAAAGGGGGAGATCAACATGGAAGAAGTCACAAGAGAGGGGAAGCTTGATGGAGAGAAATTTGATGTTGAGGGGGAGCAGGAAGCAGAAACAGAAAGATATTCAGTGCCAAAAGAAACAAAAGAAGCAGCAGAAACAGTTACTACTGCTGACATTAATAAAGCAGCAGAAACTGTGAAAGAAGTTTTAACAGATCTTGAGATTGCAGAAACCTTACTTAAAGCCAAGAATGATACTCCCAAGGTCACTTCAAAGACCAAAGGAGTAATCATCAAAGAACAAGGTGAAGTGATCAAGAAAGATAATAGTAAGAAGGCAATGAGCAAAGACAAAGGAAAAGCAAAGATGGTGGAATCTGATCAACCAATCAAAAAGCAAAGGTTGGTTGAATCAGATGAAGCCTTAGCTAGAAAAATGCAAGATGACATTGAAGAGGAAGAAAGAGTTCAGATGGAAAAGGACAGGAAGATGGCAAAAGCTCTAGCTGCTGAACTGAATGAAGCTTATCAACTGAGTATGGCAACTGAAATTGCACAGAAGAAAGCTGCAAGTATGAAGAAATCAGTGGTGAAAACAATTGCAAAGAAGAGAAAACCCTCAAAGACATTCCTAGGTACCCAAGAGAGAAACAAGATGATTATATTTCTCAAAGGTGCTGTAGGAGTCAAAAAGGAGATGTTCTCCAAAATGTCTTTTGAGAAGATCAAAGAGCTGTATGATTCAGAGATGTTAAAGCTTCAGGGAAATGAAACTGCTAGGGTGGAGATGGAGAAGAGGATAAAAGAAAGTAATGACTTTGATTGTCAAAAGCCATTTCCAGATGAGCAAGAAACACCTTCTAAGAAAGAGGCCACTCTGGGAGAAAGTCTAAGGACTTTAAAGAGAACAAAGATGATGGCTAGGAGAAAGTCAATCAAGAAGCCTAGAGTATCTGAAGGAGAGGCTGAGAAGGTTGCTGAAGAAGAAGGGGCACCTGAGTCATCCAAACAGAAAGAGCCATCAAACTTAGATGATTTAAAGATGTACATGGTAGTGATGGACAAAGTTCCTGAACCAATTTCAGTGGAACCTGTTGGTATAAAGCCTCCTGAGATCATTCACTGGGATACATTGACAGTGGATGGAAAGGAATATATAAGGCTGAAAAGAAAGGATGAAAAGTATGAAGTGTTCAACACATGGGCAAAAATTGTCAGAACATGCTCTAGATCAGATCTTGAAGAGATGTTTGAGATAGGAATGAAGTTGTATGCAGATATTCTAAAGGCTCCAGGGATTTCAATTACAAAACTGGTAATGGAGTATCTGTGTATGATGTTCAAACCTGAAGAAGTAGAGCATTTGATCAAGGATGTCTTCAAGTCAGTCAACAGTTGGACTCTATATGAAATTAGTGGAGTATATACAGTGACTTTGGATTTAAATCACACTGAATACTTCCTAGTGGATAGAGTGTATAATCATAGCAGATTGAAGCTACATGCCATGCTGAAGAAAAAGTTAAGATGTGTTCCAGATTCAGAAATGGCTAAATACTTGATTCAAAGAACCATCAATCAGAGTTTGGGATTGGATGCAAACACTGGAATTTAGGCCATGATAGAGTTTTGGGAGCATCTTGAAGAAAATTTGAAGAACTTGACTTCTCTTCCTAAAAGTCAAGTTAGGGGGAGATTGTTGGGAACTGAAGAATTCATCAAGTATGGTTAATGCTGCTAGTTCAAAGTTACTACTGCTAGAAGACTTAAAGGTTAATACTGCTGAGTGTTACTACTGCTAGTAGAATTAATACTGCTAGTCAAAGTTAGTGCTGCTTGAACAAAGTTAGTACTGCTTAGCTAGTTAGTACTGCTAGTAGTTAGTGCTGCTTAGTAGTTAATGCTGCTAGAAGGAATTTAATGCTGCTGAAGATTAATACTGCTTATATGATGAAGATTCGTATGAAAGGATATACATGGAAGCTTAGAGATATACATGGAAGATAATGAAGATATTTTATTTATTGTAATTATCTTTGTATTCAGTATATATATTGTATAGTTTAGAATAGTGATTTAACTTTTGTTTTTTATTCTATTAGAGAGAAAATTAACCTCAAGGCATAGATCCTAATTCTAGAGAAGTAGAATTCGTATTGGTGAGCCTGTTCATCAATATTGAGGTTGATTGTGTAATCTTGTAACTTCAAAGCATTCAATACAAGTTTACAGTTTGTTGATCATATTCTGTTTTGATTTACTGTTTCATTGAATATCAAAGTGTTATTCCGCAAACTTCTTTGATATTGTTTCTGAGAATTAATTCTTGTTGAGAATTCGATCCTGACACCGTTTTAAGCCCATGAACCATATAAACGAACCTAAGAACGAGGAGCATGTCATGGCTTGGTCGCTTTCTGGCAATAGACCATGATTTGAGTGGGTTTCGATAAAATGCTTGATGTATGTTCGTTCGGTTTGGCCAATGTGGGGCTTCGGCCTTATCCTACATTAGAGCCGTTTTTTTGCAAGTTATTTATTGTGAAAACCTTCTAATTTACATTTTAGATGGACCATGTACAGTTTAGTGTAAATCCGATGAGGTCGATCCAGACGAGAAAACACAAAGGGTACCCCTTTTGCTGAATCGGCCAAAAATGGGTGTCGCGCTTAAACGTCCATAACTTTTGCTACGGGGATCCGTTTTTAGCCCATGACCCATAAAAATGAACCTTAGAACGAGGATCACGTCATGTCATGGTCGCTTTATGTCAATAGACCATGATTTGAGTGGGCTTCGATAAAATGCATGATGTACGTTCGTTCGATTTCGGCAATACGTGGATTCGGCATTATCCAACATTAGAGCCGCTTTTTTTCAAGCTATTTCTTGTGAAAACCTTCTAATTTACATTTTAGATGGACCATGTACAGTTTGGTGGAAATCCGACGTGGTCGGTCCGGACGAGAAAACACAAAGGGTACCCCTTTGCTGAATCAACCAAAAATGGGTGTCGCGCTTAAACGTTCATAACTTTTGCTACGGGAATCCGTTTGTCAGGATCGAATTCTTAACAAGAATTTATACTCAGAAACTAATATCAAAGAAGTTGCGGAAAAACACTTTGATATTTAATAAAACAGTAATCAAACACAGTATATAATGATCAAACAGTAAACTTGTATTGAATGCTTAAATTTACAAGATTACACTCTCAACCTCAATATTGATGAACAGACTCACCAATACGAATTCTACTTCTCTAGAATTAGGATCTATGCCTTGAGGTCGATTTTTCTCTTGAAAAACAATTATGAAAAGTTCTTTCTATCTATTCTACACATTCTATACATATACTGATAAAAAGATAATTACAAAGAATAAACAAATCTTCAGTATATCTTCCATGTATATCTTCTAAGTATATCTTCAGTATATCCAGCTGTAGTACTTTCCATCCGTATCTCTTTAGCAGCACTAATAATGCTCAGCAGCATTAACTTCAACTAGCAGCATTAACTGCAAGCAGTACTAACTACTAGCAGTACTAACTAGCTAAGCAGTACTAACTTTGTTCAAGCAGTACTAACTTTAACTAGCAGCATTAATTCTACTAGCAGTAGTAACACTTAGCAGTATTAATCTTCAACTTGTTCTGGCAGTAGTAACTACACTTAGTAGAATCTTCAGTTCCCAACAATCTCCCCCTAACTTGACTTTTAGAAGAGAAGTCAAGTTCTTCAGATATTCTTCCAGATGCTCTTTTTAATGCTCCCAAAACTTCCAAGATCACGCTGCTAAGTCTGGATTCAGTCCCAAACTCTGATTGATTATCCTCTGAATGAGATACTTGGCCATTTCTGAATTTGGTGCACAACCCAACTTCTTCTTTAGCATGGCATGAACCTTCAGTCTGGTGTGATTATATACTCTATCCACTAGGAAGTATTCTGTGTGATTTCTATCCAAAGTCACTGCATATACTCCACTAGTTTCATATAGAGTCCAACTTGTGACTTCTTTAAACACACTCTTGATTACCTGGTTCACTTCTTCAGGTTTGAACATCATGCATAAATACTCCATCACCAGTTTTGTAAGAGACATTCCTGGAGTATTCAGATGGTCTGCATACAACTTAATTCCTATGTCAAACATCTCTTCTATATCAGATCTAGAGCATGTTTTGACAACCTTGATCCAAGTATTGAATATTTCATACTTGTCACCTTTCCTCTTTAGTCTGATGTAATCTTTTCCATCCATTTTCAGAACATCCCAGTGAATGATCTCTGGTGGCTTAACTCCAACAGGTTCTGCAGAAATTGGTTCAGGCACTTTGTCCATCACTACCATATATAAGCTTACATCATCTTTGATTGATGACCCTTGCTGGCTTGATGACTCAGGTGCCACTTCTTCTTCAGCAACATTTTGTTCTTCTTCTGTTCTAGACTTCTTATCTTTCTTTCTTTTGGCCATCATCTTGGTTCTTTTCAAAGTCTTTTGAACCTGCACTAGAGTAGCTTCCTTCTTCTTTTCTTCCTTTTCCCTTTCCATTTCTTTTATAGGAGTTCCCTCTTCACTTTCAGGGAATGGTTGATTCATATCTATATCATGTCTCTCCTTTGCCTTCTTTTCAAACTCCACTCTATCCTTTTCATTGCTCTTCAGCTTCTCCATTTCTTTCTCATATAGATCCTTAACTTGATCAAAATTCATCTTCACAAACATTTCTTTCTTTACCCCAATTGCACTTTTCAAGAAAGTTATCATTTTGTTTCTTTCCTGAGTAGCAAGGTAAGTTTGTGAAGGTCTTCTCTTCTTTGCACTTGATCTGACCATCATAGCCTTTCTCAAGGTTATTGCTCTTTGCTTGGCTTTCTCTGTTTCTAACCCTTTCTGGAATGCTTCATTTAACTCATTTGCTAGTGCTCTGGCCATTTCTCTGTCTTTTTCAACCTGTTCCTTTTCTGCTAGATCTAACTCTTCTTGCACTTTCTTTGCTAATGCTTCATCTGACTCAATCATCTTTTGCTTTTTAGATGGTTGATCAGATTCTATCATCTTTTCTTTCCCTTTTCTTTTTATATCTGCAGCCATGTCTTTCTTTTCTGATTTCTTGTCTCTCCCTTCATTTATGACCACTCCCTTTGCTTTGGGAGTGTCATTCTTAGCTTTTATTAGCACTTCAGCTACTTCAATTTCTGTTGGTGTTAACTCTGTTACTGCTGCTTGTGAGGTTTCAGCAGCATTAACAGTTTCTGCTTCCTTCTCCCCCTCAACTTCAACTCTTTCTTTATCAAACTCCCTTTCACTTGATGCTTCTTCCATGTTGATCTCCCCCTTTTTGGGAGCATCAGTCTCTGGTTTCCTCCTTTTGAGCACAAATTGTTTCTTTCTTTTCTTTTGAACCAGCCTGGTCACCATCTTCTTTAATTTTTCAATCTGGACTTGTTGTGACAGGATCACCAGCTTCATCTCCTCTATTTCTTTTCCTTGCTTGATGACATCCTGGTTGATGTTTCCCATGGTCTCCATCAATTCATCATAGTTATATCTGTCCTCACCTTCTCCAGGAGTGTTACCCCCTATTGAAGGATCATTGGATCTTTTAGTAGTGGAAGTCTTCTGCCTAGCAGAAGCACTATCCAACCCTGTGGTTTCTTGGCACCAGGGACCTTCAAATGATTGCTCATTCAAAGTTGCCATGGGGGAGGTCTTATTGATGTTACCATTGTCCTCCTCTGTGTTAGCAGGAGTAGTGGCAGCCTCATCTCCCATATGCTCTACCTCCTCCTCAGAGAGCACCTCCTTTGGGTTGGGAGACACCCTTGTGGTTTCCCTTTGGATATTCTCTAGGGGAGAATTCTCCCTTAGAGGGCTTAAAGGCTGTGTGGGTGATGGTACAAGAAGGGAAGGAGCCTTCTTTACCTGTTTTCTTTGATAAGTTTGGGTAATTGGAGAGGTTGGTTTTGTAAGAATGGACTGGGGAATTGTTTTTGAGTGAGAAGGTTGGGCTTGGCTAGCAGTGGGATGGTCTAATGAGGGCCTTGACCCTGCTGCCATACCTTCAGTGGTTTGGGACACCACCATCATTGTAGAGAACAATGGGGTGTCAACTCCTTCCGAGTCCCCAGCAGATCTTCTCATATTTGAGAAAACCTTGCCTTTTGGGGGTTTAGGTACATATACCCCAACAGGTTGAGGTATGTCCGTCAATTCATGGTTAATTACTTCCTGAACAAATCTGGGATACATAAAGAAACTCTTTTTGTTTCCCATATTTGATACAAGATCATTGAAAATCATCTTTGAGAAATTGTACCTTCTAGATGTAGCCAAGCATACCAAAGCATATGCAATTGGACTGCTGAACTCACTCCATCCAGTGGTCTTTTTGGAGATACAATGCATTAGGGTATGAACAAGAAAACGCCATTGGGGTGAAAATTTTGCTTTTGAGAATTTGAAAACACCCAATGGGCCTCCATACCCCATTCTAGTAAGATTAGAAAACAGTTCATCATTAGAGATAGACATTATACCAGCGGCATCGTCTAGACGTAGACTGATGCGAATGACTTCTTCAGTAACTGTAAGTGAGTGATCACAGATTCTTGTCTTGATCATTTGCACACCATTTTCCACACCAATGGTTGCATTAGCCCAGAACTGCCTTTGGTGCTCAATGTAGATTGTAGGTGATACAGTAAGAGCATGAGCAATGTGGCTCGACTTCAGAAAGTCGACTATCTGATGAAAACCTTCAGCTTGTTTTGGCTTTTGTAGCATCGCAATCTCGTTGTGCTCGTCGATGAATGTCATGGATGCCATTGATCTTAGCGAAAACTTGCCTGAAAACTTCGGACTTGAGAGAGAAAAGGTTTTGAGCGCAAGAGAACAGTATGCAAAGAGTCGTTATGAACTTTTAGGCGGGCAAAAGGTATTTATAGTATTCGGAATATAAGCAGTATTAACCTAGAGCAGTATTAACCACTAGCAGTATTAACTGACATAGCAGTATTAACTACTAGCAGTATTAACTAACTAGCAGTATTAATTGCGAGCAGTATTAACCACGAGCAGTATTAACTGAACTAGCAGTATTAACTGCAAGCAGTATTAACTACTAGCAGTATTAACTAACTGGCAGTATTAACCGAACTTACTCCTTTTAACCTTGCTAAATACTGAGTACTGCGATGCATATCCTGAAAAGAAGATTAGTAACACCAAGAATAACAATATACAGGTATAAACTCACTTTTTGAGAAGAAGATTATTCAAAGTTTATCATTCCCACACTTGTTACCAAGAAAGTGAATCTACTCACATCAAAAGCTTTAGTGAATAGATCAGCAAACTGATTATCAGTGTGAACTTTGACAACTTGAATAAGTTTCTTTTCATTACAATCTCTTATAAAGTGATACCTGATTTCAATGTGCTTTGTCTTTGAGTGCTTGACTGGATTATTTACAATGCTAATAGCACTGCTGTTGTCAATAAAGATTGGAGTATGTAGAAAGGTTACCCCATAATCCAGCATTTGATTCTGAATCCATAAGACTTGAGAACAGCAACTTGCAGCTGCTATGTACTCTGCCTCTGTTGTAGATGTGGATACGGTGGTTTGTTTCTTGCACTGCCATGAGACTAGTCTAGCACCCAAAAACTGACATCCTCCAGAAGTAGATTTTCTGTCCAAGTTTGCCCCACCTAAATCACTGTCTGAGTATGCTATTAGGTCAAAAGGTGAGTTATGCGGATACCAAAGTCCCAATCTGGGTTGCCCTTTGAGATATCTGAATATCCTCTTAACAGCTTGAAAGTGAGATTGCTTTGGCCTAACTTGAAATCTTGCACATACACAGACTGGAAACATAATATCTGGCCTTGATGCTGTGAGATACATGAGAGAGCCAATCATGGATCTATAAAGATGCACATCCATATCCTCCCCCTCAAGATCTGCTGTGATCTGCTTGTGTGTTTCCATAGGTGTGCTTGCAGGTTTTGATTCTGAGAAACCAAACTTGGTTAGAATATCCTGCACATACTTGGATTGACATATAAAAATGCCATCTGACTTCTGTTGAACTTGGAGTCCAAGGAAGAAAGTAAGTTCCCCCATGGAACTCATTTTGAACCTTTGATGCATTAAATCCTCAAACTCCTTGCACATATTGTTTCTTGTAGAACCAAAAATAATGTCATCAACATATATTTGGACCAGCAAGATATCCTTCTTCTTTCTTTTGATAAATAGAGTCTTATCAATGACTCCCCTTTCAAAGTCATTTTCCAAGAGATACGATGACAGGGTGTCATACCATGCTCTTGGGGCTTGATGTAGTCCATAAAGTGCTTTCTTTAATTTGTATACTCTGTCTGGATAGCTTGGGTTTTCAAACCCTGGTGGTTGGCAGACATATACTTCTTCTTCAATTGACCCATAGAGAAAAGCACTTTTTACATCCATTTGGTAGACTTTGAAGTTCATGTAAGAAGCATAGGCTAGGAATAGTCTGATTGCTTCTATCCTAGCTACAGGTGCAAAAACTTCTTCATAATCTATGCCCTCTTCTTGAGTGTAGCCTTGAGCTACCAGCCTTGCTTTGTTTCTTATAACAATACCTCTTTCATCTCTCTTGTTTCTGAAAATCCACTTTGTGCCAATTGCTCTGTGACCTTTAGGAAGGTCTACTAGATCCCATACATCTTGTAGCTTAAATTGTAACAGTTCTTCTTGCATTGCTTCTATCCAGCTAGATTCTTTCATAGCATCATGTGCCTTTTTAGGCTCAAGCTGGGATAGAAAACAAGAAAGGACTGTATGCTGTTGATCTTTCATTTCTTGAAGCCTGCTTTGATGTCTAGTCATCATAGGAGAAGAGATATCTCCTATTACCAACTGTGGAGGATGATTCTTTTGAACTCTTGTGTTATGACTAGATTCTTCATTCAGTCCAGCCTCTAGATTAGAGTCATGCAACTCAACTGAAGTGTCTTCAGATGTCACTTCTGATTCTTGAGTCTCCTCATCTCTAGTGTCTTCTTCACTCTGACTTGGTTCAGTATATGATTCCTTTTCACAGTCTTCATTTACTGTGGGTATGGGAAAAATCACAGATTTAGATATACTTTCTTGAACTTGTGTGATCTCTGATTCTCCACCATCTGTTCCTGTATACTCATTACTTTTCCACTTATCTTACCACCAGTAAGATTGTCTCCAAATGCAACATGTCCTCCATTAATTTGCTTGAAATCCTGAAGGCATGACATGTTGCCAGTCATGTGCCTAGAGCAACCACTATCAACATGCCATATGCTCTTTCCCTTGAGCTGTTGGTTGCCCTGCACATTAAATAAATCAATTAGTATGATTGGGGACCCAAGCCAAAGTGATCTTGGGTCTGCCATTCTCATCAAAGTATTTACATTCCTTTTTAATGAGGTTTTTAAACTCAGAGCACTCTTTATTAGAGTACTTTGTCAATATGATTGGCTTAGTAGAATCAATACTGGAAGCAGTACTAACCTTAGAAGTACTAACAGAGTTAGCAGTACTAACAGGTGTAGCAGTACTAACAGGTTTAGCAGTACTAACCTTGTTAGCAGCATTAACATTGTTAGCAGTAGTATTACTTCTAGCAACACTATCATTGTCAGCAGCACTATTTGTGGTAGCAGTACTAACAATTTTAGTGCTTTTAGGAATCCACATATTGACACTTTCTTTAACAGAATACTTTTTCTTCATATGGCTTTTAGTTTTAACAGTTTTCTTAGTCACATGGTTCTTTTCAATTTTCTTATAACCAAAGGGTTTTTGCATGGATCTTTGGAAATTCATTCTTTGGTTCATGGGATTGAAATAACAGAATTTTGCAAGATGATTCAATTTGCCACAGATAAAGCAAGGTTTTGGTCTATTGATTTTACTCAGATCAACCCCTTGTTTATGTGCCCATTGATTATTCCAGTTTCTTTGATTTCCCCTCTTTTTGTCCTGTTTTTGGGGTTCATTCTTCTTACAAGTACACTGTTTGCAAGGACCTGGATTCACAACTGTGGTCTGTTTATAATGGACCTTACCAGACTTTTCCTCTGTCTTCTCTATGTTCTTGGATTTGATCCAAGCCCTTCCACAATCCTCATTGGTGATAATGTTGTTTTCTATAGAAGTCTCACCACTCACCTTGTTCTTCTTACTCTTGCCAACCTCTTTCTCAGTCTTATCCTCAGCAATTACCTCATCTAAGGGATCTATTTCAGTGGCTCCCTCAGGCAAGTCCTTCCTATCTTTGGTGTCTAACAGGTCTGAAGTAGGAGGAATGTAATTGTTGTTATATGGTGGAGGTGTGGCATTATACCCAATTCCTCTTCTTAATTTATCATGAATCTGATTTTGCAGTAAGGAGTCCATTGCTTTAGAAGCATTGGAAAACTTTTCTACATCAAGCTTAACCTTGGTTAACTCCTCTTTCAGTTTTTCACTCTCCTCTTTAGATTTGGTCAGTTTAAGTTCTAAATCCTTTTTCTCCCACTGCCAGTAATTAGTGTCATATGAGTGTTGTAGTTCATTGGCTTGAAAACCTTTGATTTGATCTTCAAATCTCTCTACTATCCTCACATAGTCTTTTATATCCTTTTCTAGTCTCTTTAGGTCATCACTCATCTTCTGATTGTGATCCCTGTACCTTTTAACAGTGTCTATGCAAGTTTTAGAGCAGAGATTAGAACTTACCTCAGATGGGAGATCAGATACTTTTGCCATAAGAGCTTGATTCTGAATAGCTTCTTCTGCTTGATCACTCCAATCAAACCCCATTCCTTGTTGAGAAACAAGGGCTTGAGCAGAGTTTCTGTTGTTATTGAAGCTTCCAGATTGAGCTTGTTGATGGTTGTTGTTGTGAGACATTCCACTTCTGCATTCTCTAGCAAAATGTCCTTTCAGATGGCATTTGTAGCATTCTACCTTTGATTTATCAAACCCTGCTCCATCTTCTCTTCTTTGTGAGAAGTTGTTTCTTCCAGTCCTCTTTATAAACTTTTTAACCCTCATGGAGAGCATGGCCATCTGCCACTTAATATCCATCTCTTCCAGATCATCAGGATGAAGTTGTTCTAAGTCATCATTGATCAAAGAAGAATTTCCATGATCAGAAAGAAGAGCTTCAAATACATAATCAGTGCCTTTATCTAGATTTGATCCATTAGCAGCATTAACTGATTCAGAGTTAGCAGTAGAATCAATTGATGCTGATAGGAGTGCAGCATTATGAACATATCCAGAAGGCTTCTTCTTTGCCTCCACCTCAGCTTCAAATACTCTAAGATCATTGTACAGATCATCAAGTTCTTTGTCTTCCAACTGATCATTCTGTCTGAATGACACAGTGTACATGGTCCATTCATCTCCAAGGGACCTTAAGAACTTTCTGTTCACATCATCTTGATCAATCTGTACTCCCATAGTAGCTAGTTCACCAATTAGTTTATTAAACCTGTCAAAAGTTTGAGTCATGGACTCATTCTTAGTTGACATGAAGTTTTCATACTGTTGCTTTAAGATTGCCTTTTGATTTCTCTTGGTACTTTTGGTACCTGAGAATCTCTTCTCTAGAGCATTCCAGAGCATCTGTGCATCAGTACAATTGCAGAATTGGTGTTGATACTCATTTGGAATGGCCAAGAGCAGTGTGCTCAAGGCTTTCATCTCTGTCTGTCTTGATTTCTTGTCTGCATCTGTCTTTGGAGGAGTTCTTTTGCCATCTTCACCAATCTTTCCTCCATCAGATGGGCCATTCTCAATGATGTCCCACATAGAATAATCTGTGAGGAGAATATATTGCTTGATTCTGATCTTCCACATGTCAAATTCATTGGATCTGAGCATTGGAACTTTTGAGACCAAAGTACTGCTTGATTCTGTAAGATTTTCCATGATGAATAACTGTTTCTGAGAGAATTTGGCTCTGATACCACTTGTCAGGATCGAATTCTTAACAAGAATTTATACTCAGAAACTAATATCAAAGAAGTTGCGGAAAAACACTTTGATATTTAATAAAACAGTAATCAAACACAGTATATAATGATCAAACAGTAAACTTGTATTGAATGCTTAAATTTACAAGATTACACTCTCAACCTCAATATTGATGAACAGACTCACCAATACGAATTCTACTTCTCTAGAATTAGGATCTATGCCTTGAGGTCGATTTTTCTCTTGAAAAACAATTATGAAAAGTTCTTTCTATCTATTCTACACATTCTATACATATACTGATAAAAAGATAATTACAAAGAATAAACAAATCTTCAGTATATCTTCCATGTATATCTTCTAAGTATATCTTCAGTATATCCAGCTGTAGTACTTTCCATCCGTATCTCTTTAGCAGCACTAATAATGCTCAGCAGCATTAACTTCAACTAGCAGCATTAACTGCAAGCAGTACTAACTACTAGCAGTACTAACTAGCTAAGCAGTACTAACTTTGTTCAAGCAGTACTAACTTTAACTAGCAGCATTAATTCTACTAGCAGTAGTAACACTTAGCAGTATTAATCTTCAACTTGTTCTGGCAGTAGTAACTACACTTAGTAGAATCTTCAGTTCCCAACACCGTTTTATGCCCATGACCCATATAAACGATCCTTAGAACGAGGAGCACGTCATGGATTGGTCTTTTTATGGCAATAGACCATGATTTGAGTGGGTTTCGATAAAATGCATGATGTACATTCGTTCGATTTGGCCAATACGTGGCTTCGACATTATCCTACATTAGAGCCGGTTTTTTTCAAGTTATTTATTGTGAAAACCTTCTCATTTACATTTTAGATGGACCATGTATAGTTTGGTGGAAATCCGACGAGGTCGATCCGGACGAGAAAACATAAAGGGTACCCCTTTGATGAATAGGCCAAAGATGGGTGTCACGCTTAAACGTCCATAACTTTTGCTACGGGGATCCGTTTCAAGCCCATAATCCATCGAAACAAACCTTAGAACGAGGAGCACGTCATGGCTTTGTTTCTTTCTGGAATCAAACCATGATTTGAGTGGGTTTCGATAAAATGCATGATGTACGTTCGTTCGGTTAGACCAATGCATGGCTTCGGTAATATCCAGGACAAGAGCGGGCTTTTGTCAAGTTATTTATTGTGAAAACCTTATCATTTACATATTATATGGACCATGTACAGTTTGGTGGAAATCCGACGAGTTCGGTCCGGACGAGAAAACACAAAGGGTACCCCCTTTGCTGAATCAACCAAAAATGAGTGTCGCGCTTAAACGTCCATAACTTTTGCTACGGGGATCTGTTTTAAGCCCTGAACCATATAAACGAACCTAAGAACGAGGAGCACGTCATGGATTGGTCGATTTCTGGCAATAAACCATGATTTGAGTGGGTTTCGATAAAATGCTTGATGTACGTTCGTTCGGTTTGGCCAATGCGTGGCTTCGGCATTATCCTACATTAGAGCCGAAAAGTTTTCGGTTGGTTCGCTTGTGATCGTGGGTTGACCGGTTGAGTTTTAATCTGTTAAGGACTGATCAGGGAGCTTTAACGATCGTTTTGCATTGAAAATTTCTAACCGTTTTCGAGTTTTGCAGGTGTGTCTCGTTGGAGAAGATGATGAATAGTAACTAACGAATTCCGTTAGTTTGCCGTTAATTTTCTTTACATTCTAGTCTATTTTTCGTTAGTCCGGTTAGTTTGTTAGTTTGGTTGGTTTTATTTCATTTTTAGTCCTTTTCCGTTAGTTTTCAGTTAAGTCCGTTAGAAGTTTTAAATTTTACACTTTTAGTCCCTCTAGTTAGTAGTTTTAATATTTGTCATTTCTTGTCCTTGTTTTTAAGCTTAATTTTTTTTTATCACTTTTAGTCCTTGCTAGTTTTTAAGTTTTAGTTAGTGTCACTTTCAGCCCCCGTACTTCAAAGTTTCAGTGATTTGAGAGTTCCAGAAATAGAATTTTTCTGAGATTATTTTGTGGTAATCTGAGTTCGACTTTTAGTCAAATTTCTCTGAATTGTTTGGGAACGATCATTCATATCAAGCTGATTTCTCATTCAAGATGGGATATTTTTCTAATGACGAGGACAGATTAAAGATTGACAAGCTCGAATTAGGAAACAAAAATCTTGTTTTAGCTGTTGAGTTCTACTCGAATAGATCAAAACAATATAATGATGAAAACAACATATTGAAAGAAGAAGTTAGTGCATTAAAGACAATTAATGAAGATCTTCTGAAAAAGACTTCTGGGCAGAATAATGAAAAAATACTGAGTTTGGAATCTGAGAATTCTGAGCTGAAAAGAATGATCTCTAAATTTGAATCTCAGCTTGTGCAAATCCAGCAAGCAGTATCTGTTGAAAAGTATGATGAGAAGACTAAGAGTCTGGAGGATGCTAATGCTAAACTTCAAAAGAAAATATCTGATTTGGAGCAAAAGATTGCAAAAGACAAATCCGATTTTGAGACTAAAGAGAAATCATTTGCAAAGAAGTTCTCAACTTTTTCCAGAAATAGTTGTGAAGAAAAGAAAGCAGTTGAGCTTAAGTGTATAAAACTTTCTCAGCAAGTTTATGATTTTGAGAAAGTAATCATTCTGGAAAAGGAAAAGTTTGCCAAAGAGAAGAAGGTCATTGAACAGAAGAACGTTGGATTCTTTAAGGAAATATCCGACCAAAGAAAGGATGTTGAGGAGGGATTTGAAGAAGAAAGAAGCATATTTGAGGCTGAGATCAAAAAACTTACTGAGAAGTATCTGAACTATCTGAAAGTGTGCTGAAAGAGAAGAACACGAAGTCTGAATGCGAGACGAAGATTGACCTTCTTGTCAAAGAGAGAGACAGATTTGCTTCAAAGATTAAAGAGCTTGAAAAGACAGCATAAAGTTCAAATCAGAAAACTGTTTCTTCACAAAGACCAGTTAAATCAATTAATCAGATTCGTAGTACTAACATTTTATGTGATAGAAATATAGATGGTTCAGGTACACATCTAAGAAGAAGGAGATACAAAGAAGAAGAATTGGTCTGGAGAAAGAAACCAGTTGAAGATGAGAAGAAAGATGGGAAGAAAGAGTTGACAGGAAAGAAATCATGTGTACATACACACAAAGCCAAAAAGAACAATGCGCGTAAAGGTAAACCTGATCATATCTACTCGAGAGATCAATTAATCAGGTTGTCAGGTAAGAAATACTATTGTTATTGTTGTCGTATATATGATCCTATTTACAAGACTAGTGATCATTATTGGTATGGTTCTTATTCCATTACTCCCATTCGAACTGCAACTAACATTCATGGACCCAAATACCAGTGGGTACCAAAGCCTAAAATTGATTATGTGTTGCAGACACCTACTGTCAAGGGGGAGTAGAAGAACTAAGGATTCTAAGTAAATCAACTTAGAACCCGTACTTCAACGGAGTTTGACTTCTAGACAAAACAGTCTAGGACTCGTACCTCAAAGAACTATGGCTTCTGTTTACAACAGATCAGGACCCGTTCTTCAATGTTCAGACTGGGATATTTTGCAAATATCCAGGGGGAGCTTATCTGATCTATATCATTCTATCATGATTTGAGGGGGATCTTCAAGGTAAATATCTTCTGATCTAGATCTCTGATTGTTTGAAAGAAGAATAATTTTCGAACATGGAAAACGTTTTCTGAAATGTTCAAACCACTTCTGGTTCTCAAAAGATTTTATGAATTTAGAAGTGTGATTTTAAATGTTTTTCAATTTTGAGCTTTAATGTTTAACTGACCGTGTGTTTCCAAAGATCAATACTTGCGTATTATCTTGTCCATATACTGTCAAGTATTCACACACACCGGTTCAGTACTTCGTTTGAATTTGTTATTACCATGTCTCATAACGAACAAATTTTTCGATGGTAATACTCTCGTTTGCTTTCAAATATTGTTGAGCATCAATCATCATTTCCAAATTTGTGCTTTCATTGCTAAATTGTTTATATTTGTTCATATAAACAAATTATCCAGTTCTTTGATACCCTAACCATTTTATTTGATCTGATTGATACATTGTCAGATTCTCAAAACAATTCTTTTGATTTCATTTCATTCATTCAATATCTTTGTTTTGAGAAATTTTCAAAGTTCAATTGCTCAAATCTCATGAGCATACATTTTGACAATGTTATCATACATTTTGTACTTAACTGTTCAGTTAAACTATTGAGCAACTATTTTTGTTAGGACTTACATGGGATTTGTGTGAGAACTTAAACAGAACTTCCATGGATTCACATTAACCAGTGTTTCCTACCCCGGAAGTTATCCTAGAGTGATTGAGGGGTGAGGGGTCTTAAATCAAAGAGTGTGGGAGATAACTCATCCGGTTGAGTTTTTCTCATTGTGCTGAGCGGTAAAATGTAAATGAGAGTTTGGTTAGAAGTGAGCTTTAATGACAAAAAGAAAGAGGGTGTGAGAACAGAGTTAAAAGAATATGAAAACTCTGCACCAAACACTTTCTGAGTCGGGCAGCCACATCTACTGATTGGTTCACATTCTTTGGTGACCATCATTGAAACAGGCAGTGAGCCCATGCCAACTCTTGTTTTTACCCCACCAGCCACTCGTTTCTTTCTTAAAAAAGAAATGTTTCATTTTCTTTGGAGACGCAACATATCTGCTATCTAGTCTTCACTCGGAAGATTTAAATATTGAAAAAGAAGGAAAGTTGCCCCACCTTCGCACCTCTTTCATGCACATTGAGTCCGTGTAATATCTGTTGTTGTCTCAACAGTTTACACATTTTTTAGCCTGAGAAAGCTAAGTAGCTTCAATCATTCTACACTTGCACGCACACACAAGGAATGAGTTTTCTTGTCATAACATTCATAGAAAATTTCTTTGTGGATTTTCGATGATTGAATGGAAGCCCTGGGGGAGTGAATATCACAAAAGCTCATTTCCAAAGTACATCCGTTGTACAAAGTGGCTTCGTGCTACTTACAGGCATACTAACTGTATCATTTGTTGATTCAGGTTTACAATTCCTATTATATCTGAATTTGAAAAGATTCGGATATATACATTTCATGAATTGACGGATACTCAGATCAAAGGGCGGAGAATGTCAAATTATCATAAAGGGGAGATTGTTAGTTCATCACAAAAAAGGAGATCAAAGAATGTGTTGAAATTGAAGAGTTTTGATGATCATGATGTTCACAATCATAAAAAAGGGGGAAATCCGACGAGGTCGGTCCGGACGAGAAAACACAAAGGGTACCCCATTTGCTGATTCGGCCAAAAATGAGCGTCGCGCTTAAACGTCCATAACTTTTGCTACAGGGATCCGTTTTAAGCCCATGACCCATATAAACGAACCTTAGAACGAGGATCACGTCATGGATTGGTCACTTTCTTACAATAGACCATGATTTGAGTGGGTTTCGATAAAATGCATGATGTACGTTCGTTCGGTTTGGCCAATACGTGGCTTCGGCATTATCCTACATTAGAGCCGGTTTTTTTCAAGTTATTTCTTTTAAAAACCTTCTCATTTACATTTTAGATTACCATGTACAGTTTGGTGGAAATCCGACGAGGTCGTTCCGGACGAGAAAACACAAAGGGTACCCCCTTTGCTGAATCGGCGAAAAATGGGTGTCGCGCTTAAACGTCCATAACTTTTGCTACAGGGATCCGTTTTAAGCCCATGAACCATATAAACGAACCTAAGAACGAGGAGCACGTCATGGATTGGTCGCTTTCTGGCAATAGACCATAATTTGAGTGGGTTTCGATAAAATGCTTGATATACGTTCGTTCGGTTTGGCCAATGCGTGACTTCGACATTATCCTACATTTGAGCCTGTTATCCCAGTTTAATCTAGTTGATTAACAAACAATCATAGAACATAATAATAATCAAGAGATAATAAGATTAAGAATAACATACCAATCCCTTGAATAAACAGTTAAACCTTGTGTGTTCTTGATATCCTTGAATACAGAGAAAACTTTCTACCTCACTATATGATTATGAAAGTAATTGTGAGGATTAACCTAAAACCTAACTAAACAAAACATTAAATACCCAGGCTTTTAGGCCTAATGGGCTTATGGGCTTGAGGCCCAATAGCTTAATAACTATTAGCTTATTACATAATAAACCCTCTAACTTTAACTATCAAGTAAATACAGTTTAGACCCTTTAATCTTGAATACAATTATGATCCAACAATCTCCCCCTTTGGATTCAAGATTAAAAAAAAAAGTCAATAATCTTCAGGTCTTCACTTTTCTTCTCTTTTCTTCAGATATGACATTGATAGCTTCAAAACTTGATATCTTTAAATAGTCTTCAAATCTTTGAAATCTTCAGCACTCTTCAGATTATGTTCTCCCCCTTTTTGATGAGTGGTGAGAATCATCATCATCAAAACTTGTCATAACAATCTCCCCCTTTATGGAAAAATCTCCTCCTTTGAATATGGTCATCATGTAACGAGCCCTGTATGGAAATAAGAGTAGTCTTCCTAGATGGAAAGAGTGATTATTTCAATCTTTTCAGATTAAAATAGAAAGTAGTAACCATTCAAATTTTTTCAAATTCAAACAGTTAATGGGTGTAACCCTGAATCAACAAATGACTCAGTTAGAATGCCTGTCAGTAACACAAAGTTACTGAGTAACACAAAGTTACTATAGAAGGAGCTGGTTTGATGTTGGCTCCCCAGGTCTTCCATTCAATCATCGAATAACACATGGTTATCTATGAATGTTCTGACAGAAAACAAATTTCTGTGTGATCGTGCATGTGTATGAAAGAAATAAGCACCGATGATTGCTTTTCAATATAGGCTCAAAGTATGTAAACTTGTTGAGACAACAACAAATTATACAAAGACTCAATGTGCATGAGAAAGGGTTCGAAGGTGGGGCAACTTTTTTTCTTTTTTAATATTAGTATCTTCCAAATGAAGAACCAATAGCATATGTGCTGCTTCCCCAGAAAATGTGAAACATTCTCTTTTTGAGAAAAGAATGAGTAGCTGGTGGGGTTGTATGCAAGAGATGGCATGGGCTAGGTGCCTTTTTCAATGATGGTCACCAAAGAATGTGAACCAATCAGATTATGTGGCTACCCGACTCAGAAAGTGGTTTGGTGCAGAGTCTAATATTCTTTTACTCTGATCTCTCACCCTCTTTCTTTTAATGCTCATTTCTAACCAATCTCTCATTTACATTTTACCTCTTCACACACCATCACTCAATTCTTTTTACCCCTCTCCCCTCAATCACTCAGGGTATACTTCCTGGGTAGGAAACACTGGTTATCGTGAATCCATGGAAGTTCTGTTAAGTACTCACACTGAATCCCATGTATTTTCCTAAAAGAACGTGTTGTTCAACAGTCTTTTGTACATGAGAGCACAAAGGAATACAGTTACTCATGAAGAATAAAATATTGAGAAGTCAAAACAGTTGTGTTTGACGATGCAATTCTCCCCCTCAACCTTAAAGTGGTTGGCAATAAGCTCATATCAATTTGTCATGAAGAATAATATGCTGGAGAATAAAAAACGAATGTTGTTTATATGAACAATATATAAACATATTTTCAATGAAAGCACATGAAATGACGTTTGATTCAATCAACAGTGAATACAAAGAACGTGAGTATTACCATAGAAAGATTTAACTTTTGATACATGGTAATAACAAAGTCAAATAGAATGTTCTGAACCGTTATGTGTATGAATACTTGACAAAGTATATTGACAAGATAAAACGCAAGTATTTTTCTTTAAGAACACACGGTCAGATATCTTTTAAAATCACAGATATTCTATCCCTTAAATGATAATTTTTTTTAAAGATCAAGCAGGAAAAATAAAGCACTGAAGTGCGGGTCCTAATCTGATGTGATTAGAAGCCATTGTCACTTGAACAAATCTGCATAAATAAAAGAAATAATGGTAATCATTTGTGGAAACGATTCCTCTTTCGTTAGTAACAGTTGAAGAATAGAACACAAGATCAAGACTTAGAATGCTCCCCCTTGAATCACGAGTAAGGTCTAAGACATGTTCAACATACCAAGTTTGCTGATTAGAAATTGAAATCGCTTTTCATCCAACGGCTTGGTGAAAAGATCATCTAACTGGAAGTCAGTTTGAACAAAATGCATTTCAATATCACCTTTTTCTACATGATCCTTGATAAAGTGATAGCGTACATCGATATGCTTGGTCTTCGAATGCTGTACCGGGTTAGCAGTTATGGCGATTGCGCTCTTGGAATCACAATAAATAGGAACACGCTTGTATTTGTATCCAAAGTCCCTTGACTGTGTCTTCATCCAGAGGACTTGAGAACAGCAGCTAGCAGCAGCTACGTATTCAGCCTCGGCAGTGGATGTTGAAACACAGTTTTGTTTCTTTGAAGTCCAACTTACAAGTTTGTCACCTATAAATTGACATGACCCAGAGGTGCTTTTCCGGTCTAGCTTACATCCTGCATGATCAACATCTGTAAAGGCAGTTAGTTCAAAACGAGAATCCTTTGGATACCAAAGGCCTAGATTAGGAGAACCTTTGAGATATCTAAGGATTCGCTTAACAACAGTTAAGTGCGACTCTTTAGGATTAGACTGATATCTCGCACAAAAACATGTGGCATACATTATATCTGGGCGACTGGCAGTCAGATAAAGTAAAGAACCAATCATGCTACGATACACCTTTTGATCAACAGGTTTCCTGGAGGGATCTGCGTCTAAGAGTGTACCAGTTGCCATTGGTGTTTTCATGACTGAACTATCTGACATATTGAACTTTTTCAAAATATATTTTATGTATTTAGCTTGATTAATAAATATGCCGTCGGGTAATTGCTTTACTGTAAACCAAGAAAGAAATTCAATTCACCCATCATCGACATTTCAAACTTTGTTTCCATTATCTTTGAAAAGTTCTTACAAAATTTCTGATTTGTCGACCCAAATATTATGTCGTCAACATAAATCTGAATGAGAATCAAGTCCTCACCTTGCCTTTTAAGAAATAAGGTTGTATCAACTGTACCTTTCTTGAAACCAGAAGCAAGTAGAAATTTAGTGAGAGTTTCATACCAGGCTCGCGGTGCTTGTTTAAGACCATACAATGCTTTGTCTAAAACATAGACATGATCAGGGTGATGAGGATCAACGAAACCTTCAGGTTGAGCCACGTAGACCTCCTCATGCAGAACACCGTTCAGGAAAGCTGACTTTACATCCATTTGATAGACTGTAAAGTTTTTGTGCGCTACATAGGCTAGGAAGATTCTGATGGCTTCGATCCTTGCAACCGGGGAGAATGTTTCGTCATAGTCAATGCCCTCTTGTTGACAATACCCTTTGGCGACCAAACGAGCTTTGTTTCTCACAACTACTCCGGCTTCGTCTTTCTTGTTTCTGAAAATCCACTTTGTTCCTATAACAGATTTACCTTTAGGTAGTGGAATCAAGTGCCATACCTTGTTCCTTTTGAATTGTAGAAGCTCGTCTTGCATAGCAGAAATCCAGAAGGGATCACGTAGAGCTTCAGATGCTTTCTTTGGCTCTAAGGAACTAAGGAAGCTTGAAAACATGCAGAAGTTGGCAGATGCGGATCTTGTCGTGACACCGTTTGTACGTCACCTATCACGTTTTCCAGGGGATGATCCTTAGTCCAACGATGTGTGCTTGGTAAGTATTCAACTTGTTGTTGCGTATTAGACGCATCGTTTTCATCGTGCACAACAGGTAGCTCCATAGATGTACTCGGGACATCTTGTACTGGTGTTTCTGATACTGAGGGTTCTGGACTAACAGTTGAAGTACTCGGGACTTCGTTTCCAGAAGAACTATCTGTAGAGACAGATTCAGCATTAGTAGAGTCAGAAACTAATGGTTGAGTTATACCTGATGGAGATAAAGTTTCAGTAACTTCTTCTTCGGACGGTCCAGATATGTTTTCAGATATAGTAGGGACCTCCGAGCCTGTACCACTTGTTATCGATGTTGATATGCCTTTTTCAAAATCTACACATATATCATCAAAGGCATCAATAAACAATAAATCTAACTCAGATGAAGTAGAGTTAGAGTTAGAAGAAGTGGATCCTTGAGAAGCTGGTTCTATTCGGGATTGAATAGAAGCTTTGTCAGGATGACCGAGTTCTGAACTGTTGTGTCCAGAAGTCCTTGTAGAATTCTCATCAAAGGAGACATTCATGCTCTCAACAACCGTCTTAGTTCGAATAATGTAAATTCGATAAGCTTTGGATGTCAGAGAGTATCCAACGAGATATCCTTCATCCGCTTTCTTATCAAATTTTGATAATCCTTGACGCTCTTTAAGAATGTAGCACCTGCAACCGAAAACACGAAGGAATTTGATGTTAGGTGTACGATTGTTGATTAACTCATATGCAGTTTTATTAAAGCGCTTGACCACAATGGTACGGTTCTGAGTAAAACATGTTGTAGCGACTGCCTCGACCCAAAGGTACATGGGTAGAGCTGAATATGCAAGCATAGTACGAGCTGCTTCAACAAGCGTGCGATTCTTCCGTTCAATAATCCCGTTCTGCTGTGGAGTGTAGGTTGCGGAGAAGTTGTGTGATATCCCCACAGAAGTAAGATAACTCCTCAGGGTGTCATTTTTGAACTCCGTGCCATTATCGCTGTGAATGGTTCGAACTGGCAATTGAAGACGTACTTGGATGAGCTTGATAAAAGCGATGATCAATTCTGGCGCATCTGACTTGTTGCGAAGAAACTCGAGCCATGTATACCTTGAGTAGTCATCTATCATTACTAAAACATACTTCTTGCCGTTGATAGATGTTGTTCGTATTGGGCCACAAAGGTCCATATGAAGAAGTTCCAGTGCAGATGAGGTCGATGATTCAACTTTGTACTTGAAGGAGCTTCGCTTCATTTTGCCCAACTCACATGCAGAACACAGTGAGTCATTCTCAAACCTCATTTCTGGTAGACCTTTGACCAGACCTTGTCTCTGTAGCTTCGCTATAGATCTTAAATTTTGATGAGACAAGCGTCGATGCCACGTCCACGATTGTGCTTTAGAAGCTTTGGCTAATAGGCATACTGGACATGTGGCAGACAGTGTAGGAAAATCTACGTAGTATATATTTCCATGGCGCTCAGCTTTGAAGACTTCGTAACCATCGGGATCCTCTAGATAACAATGAGTGGTTGTGAAACGGACTTGATATTCATGTCACAGAAGTGACTGGTACTAAACAGATTGTGATCAAGTCCTTCAACATATAACACTTTTTGAATCTTCACAACACCGTTATTGAGCATTCCATATCCTCTGACGTGGCCTTCGGCTTCAGAATTGGCAAATCTAACTGCTCCGGCAGGCTCCTCCACATAGTTATGCAAGAGGTGCTTGAATCCTGTCATGTGGCGTGAACATCCGGAATCTATTACCCACAATCGACAGGCCTGCAAAAGAGACAATTAGTTTTGATTAGGCACCCATATCAGGATGGGTCCTTCGCGGTTAGCATCAAGCAACTCAGGAATATCATCTGGTTTAACTTTCACTCTCCATTCATAACGGGGTTTTGGAACCCATTTCCAAACCATCTTAACATTTAATTCCTGAAAGTGCTTTTTAGAAGAAAGATTGGCAACCTTAGCTCGAAACACTTTGGGTTGTGCTGAAGAATTAGAATTAGAATTAGAATTAGGATTCAGTTTAGCTTTTCTCTTACTCTGTTTGGACTTTGGAGGGGAGTAGTATTTGAATGAGTTATCCCAGCAGTGTTTGCAATATAGATTGTTTCGAGCAAAATTCATAAACTTAGTTTTATCAGAACAAACCTTACATTCATGTGCATCAAAAGAATTGCTTTTCAAAATAACACTGTCTGAAGTACAACTATTTGAAGCAAAAGTTTCACTAGATAACCTATCATTCTTATTCAAACTACTATCTTTATTCTCCTTACTCCTCCCAACTCCAATTCCTTTTATATCTG
Source organism: Arctium minus (assembly GCA_954870635.1). Lineage (NCBI taxonomy): Eukaryota > Viridiplantae > Streptophyta > Magnoliopsida > Asterales > Asteraceae > Arctium > Arctium minus. The sequence continues at coordinate 76,871,347 of OX941093.1, read as the reverse complement.
AAACAGAAACAGGAACCTTGTTAGTCTCTAACTTAGAAGGTGATTTTTGTCTAGAGCTATTTGAAGTCTCACCCTTCTCAAAAATACTCGGTGGATATTCAGGACAATCAGAGTAAACAACTGAAGGTTTTGCAGGAGCATCAAATTCTGGATTGGTTCTTACCTTCCAGCTTGGATCATTAAACATCTGTTTATCACTTGAAGCATTTTTAAACAAAGTGTTTTTCAAATCATTGATCTCAGTGCAAAGCTCTTGATTTACTTTTAAAGACTTTTCAAGTTTATGTTTGAGATCAAAGTTTTCATCTTCAACCTCATCAAGAGACTGTTGCAACAAATCAATTTGCTTCATCAATTCAGATGTATTATCATTCACAGAATTTGACGCTTTTGAATTAGAAACAGGATCAGAGTCTGAAGCATTCATCATTTCAGAAAATATCTCTTCAGTCATGGACTCAATAAACTCTGTTTTATCATTTTTAGAACAAGATTCATTCGTGATAGCAGTTTCTTCTTCAACCACTTCAACAAGTAAAGGTTTAGAAGCAATGGGATTTGAGACTGATGGTATAGTAGATGTATCAACATCCGATTCATACTCATCATATTTGCATGCAGTCTTAGGTGGAATTGTGTTGGTGCTTACTGATTCTTTGGAAGGTGTGGTAAATAGTGATTCAAACTCAGTAAATTCGATCTTTCGAGTCTCATAGCTTTTATTCAAATCACCATATGTAAAACCAACTGATTTAAAAAGATTTTGAGAATCAGTATCACCACACTTGTTCTTTCCCATTTCTTCTCAACCTTTGGTCTCTTTAGAAGGTTTAGGAGAACTCGCTTCAACAAAAGTCGCACGAATGTCAGGAATGGGTCTGATTACGGAGCCAAATTTATCAAAGTTGTATAGGTGCTCCGGTGCCTTTTTCAAAATTTCGTTAGTTGGCACACCCAAACCTGGTTTTAGTTTATAAAACCTTTCGTCTTGGAGTTTATTGGTCAACAGATTTAATGTTTGCTCAGTCTGACCTCGTTTCATATTAATATCCTCCAGTTGTTTGATTTTGGTGTAAGCTTCATTTATTTCTTTATAACAAACCTCAAATTTGATTTGAAACTCACCCTTTTCAGCATTAAGATTCACAAGATCCGTTTCTAAACCAGATATTTTTTCTTTTAAAGACGCTTTTTCAGCTTTTAAATCATCCTTTTCCTTTTCTTTTTCTTCCACAACAACTTTTAATATAGCATTTTCATCACGAAAGCTTAAGACAGATTGATGTGCAGAGCTAAGTTTACCTTTCAGTAAAGCAAATTCATCTTTCATACCATGTATTTGGGCCATTAAAGATTCAATAAGTTCAGAATTATCACTTACCTCAGAGTTTGCATCTTCGGATTGTGCCTCAGAGTCTTCATCGTCACCATCCAACTTTGCCATATAAGATACTTGGGTGAAGTGCGCTTGCTCCTCGTCATCGTAACTTTGATACAACCAGTTTTCTTCTTCAGCCATTAGAACTTTTCCTTCTTCAGCTTTCTTGGCAATGAGTGACTTTCTTGCGTAGTACTCTGAGTTCTTTACCTTCTTGAACTTGCAGTCTCTTGACCAAATTTGCCACAGTTGTAGCATCTTCCTGGTTCATCCTTTCGTTCTTCTCACTTCTCCTCTCTCTTTCCTTCTTTCCTATCTTCCTTCCTGTTTTCTCGTCCTTCCTCTCTCCTTCCATGCCTCAGCTTGTATCGCATTTCAGACTTCTCTTTCTTGTATCCATCATACTTTGGCTTTGAGTAGAATCTTTTCTTGCCAAAGCTCTTCTTGAATCGTCGTGTGATTAGAGCTAAGTCCTCAGAGAACTTTTGAATATCTGGATCAGAATCAATTTCCAGTTCTTCATCGCTTGAAGCAGAGTCAGAGTCAGTAACTTCGGTAACTAGAGCTTTAGCCACCTTTTTCTTTGACCTTGCGGAGGATACAGAACCTTTGCCGGCTATGAGAGCCACGGAGTCCTTCAAATTATTATACTCGTTATTGATAGATCTCACCTCATCCTCATGTTGAGCAAGAGTAGAGAAGATATTAGTGACATTTTCTTGATCCATATTCTTGGACATCTGGAGGTTGATGGCAAAGTTCTTCCATTCTAGATTCAGATTCTTGATGAACTTGTAATTTATCTCAGAAGTAGATTTAGCGATATTGTTCCTCCGCAAGTCATTGAGAATGATGTTATACCTGTTGTAGGTATCTAGTAGTAGCTCTCCTTCTTTTGCATGAAATCCCTCGTAAGCATTTATGCATAGATTCTGCTTAGCTTGGATAGAGGCTTCACTTCCTTCAAACTGCCTTGCTAGTTCATCCCAGATGGCTTTAGCAGTGCTCTGACTGTCGACACGATTGTAGATGTCGTTTGGAATTGCCATTGTTAGATAGATTAGAGCCTCTTCTTCTATCTTATACTTTTCTTTCTTCTTTTCATTGAAGAACTTATAAGGTTTAGGAACCTCTCTGTCAGGGATTTCTGGAGAGGAATCTGTAGCAGCTTGACCCTTGACTGTGATCATTGGAGTTTGTGGACCATCAATGATTGCTTTCATGAACTCTCTGTTCTTGTGATTCAGAAACTGGATCATTCTGGTCTTCCATTGTTGATACTCATTAGCCATGAGGACAGGAGGTTTGACCTGAGAGCCCATCGAGAGAAGCTGGTTCGACATCTCAGCTGTACGGTTAGTGATCAAACTTTTCTGTACCAAGACAACCAACTAGATGAGATCGTTAGAATCAAAATAAAAACTACTCTAAAAAATTTTCAGAAAAATAAATTTCCAAAAATAATTAAATGCAGTCCTTTCAATCAGTATAAAGCTTCAAATAATACTGAACAAAAAGAAAATGTTGATCTCGAACAGAACTTTGTCCCCCTTCCCAGACTTAGCACGGGGGTCCCCCTACCCGGTTAGCGGGTGGGGTCAAGGGGCAACGCCCTTGCGGGGGTATGGGGGCAGCGCCCCTAGAGAAAAAATTTACGCAAAAGTGAACAGTGAACAGTGCTCGCGTGAACAGTACTTGCACAAAGTGAACAGTACTTGCCCAAAGTGAACAGTACTTGCGCAAAGTGAACAATACTTGCGCAAAGTGAAAGTTTGCGGGTCTAGTGGGTTGCGCAACCCGTGTTCGACCGGAAAGATGTAAAGACCGGTATTTTGTTCGATCGGGAGCTTGCTTCGACCGGTAAGTTGTAGGACCGGGAACTTGTAATGACCGGTAAACGTGCTTAGACCGGAACCAAAATGGACCGATATACCTTTCGACCGGTATAGTGATAGACCGATACTGCTAAGGATCGGTAAAGGGTATTCGACCGGTAATGGACTAGACCGATATGGTGAACTCGACCGGTAGTGTGATAGACCGGTATAGGCTTTGACCGATAGGATGCTTTGACCGATACAAAGGTATGGACCGATAGTGTCTTAGACCGATATTAGCTTAGACCGATAAATTGTTCAACCGGTATGTTCTTGAATCAACCCAGAAACTCGATAAACAGAAGCAATAATCAATACAGACTCACAATCGGATGCAAAAATCAAACTATTGTACTCAGAAACATGTATCGAACACAACCCAATCAATAACAAAGATTAAAATCAACTTTCATGCATTCAATTTAAAGAACACAGTGTCGACTCCTCTTTGAACCCAGAAAACTCAAAATCACAAATTCAATCACTTGATACTTTCTAAAAGCAATTAATCAATCAGATAGTGTTCAATAATGCAAAACACACCTAGTCAGGTCAATGTTAAACATAAACGCACATGAAATCAGATGAACAGTAAAAAAAAATTCGATGAACAGTAACTTTCACGTGAATAGTGATCGATGAATAGTAAACTCAAATTTTTTTTTGATTCTTCTGCCTTTGATACCACTTGTTATCCCAGTTTAATCTAGTTGATTAACAAACAATCATAGAACACAATAATAATTAAGGGATAATAAGATTAAAAATAACATACCAATCCCTTGAATAAACAGTTAAACCTTGTGTGTTCTTGATACCCTTGAATACAGAGAAAACTTTCTACCTCACTATATGATTATGAAAGTAATTGTGAGGAATAACCTAAAACCTAACTAAACAAAATATTAAATACCCAGGCTTTTAGGCCTAATGGGCTTATGGGCTTGAGGCCCAATAGCTTAATAACTATTAGCTTATTACATAATAAACCCTCTAACTTTAACTATCAAGTAAATACAGTTTAGACCCTTTAATCTTGAATACAATTATGATCCAACAGAGCCGTTTTTTTGCAAGTTATTTATTGTGAAAACCTTCTCATTTACATTTTAGATGGAACATGTATAGTTTGGTGGAAATCCGACAAGGTCGGTCCGGACGAGAAAACACAAAGGCTACCCACTTTGACGAATCAACCAAAAATGGGTGTCGCGCTTAAACGTCCATAACTTTTGCTACGGGGATCCGTTTTTAGCCCATGAACCATATAAACAAACCTAAGAACGAGGAGCACGTCATGGCTTGGTTGCTTTCTGGAAATAGACCATGATTTGAGTGGGTTTCAATAAAATGCATGATGTACGTTCGTTCGGTTTGGCCAATGCGTGGCTTCGACAATATCCTGCACGAGAGCGGGCTTTTGTCAAGTTCTTTCTTGTGAAAACCTTATCATATACATATTATATGGACGATGAACAGTTTGTTGGAAATTCGATGAAGTCGGTCCGGACGAGAAAACACAAAGGGTATCCCATTTGCTGAATCGGCCAAAAACGGGTGTCGCGATTAAACGTCCATAACTTTTGTTACGGGGATTCATTTTAAGCCCATGACCCATATAAACGAACCTTAGAACGAGGAGCACGTCATAGATTTGTCGCTTTCTGGAAATAGACCACGATTTGAGTGGGTTTCGATAAAATGCATGATGTACGTTCGTTCGGTTTGGCCAATGCGTGGCTTCGGCATTATCCTTCATTAGAGCCAGTTTTTTGCAAGTTATTTATTGTTAAAACCTTCTCATTTACATTTTAGATGGACCATGTATAGTTTGGTGGAAATCCGACAAGGTCGGTCCGGACGAGAAAACACAAAGGGTACCCTATTTGTTGATTCGGCCAAAAATGAGCGTCGCGCTTAAACGTCCATAACTTTTGCTACAGGGATCCGTTTTAAGCCCATGACCCATATAAACGAACCTTAGAACGAGGAGTACGTCATGAATTGGTCTCTTTCTGACAATAGACCATGATTTGAGTGGGTTTCGATAAAATGCATGATGTATGTTCGCTCGGTTTGGCCAATGCGTGGCTTCGGCATTATCCTACATTAGAGCCGTTTTTTTCAAGTTATTTCTTGTAAAACCCTTCTTATTTACATTTTAGATGGATCATGTATAGTTTGTTGGAAATCCGACGAGGTCGGTCCGGACGAGAAAACACAAAGGGTACCCCATTTGTTGAATCGACTAGAAATGGGTGTCGTGCTTAAACGTCCATAACTTTTGCTAGGGGGATCCGTTTTAAGACCATGACCCATAAAATCAAACCTTAGAACGAGAATCACGTCATGTATTGGTTGCTTTATGGCAATAAACCATGATTTGAGTGGGTTTCAATAAAATGCATGATGTACGTTCGTTCGGTTTGGCCAATGCGTGACTTCGGCATTATCCTACTTTAGAGCCTGTTTTTTCAAGTTATTTATTGCGAAAAACTTCTCATTTAGATTTTAAATGGACCATGTACTGTTTGGTGGAAATCTGACGAGGTCGGTCCGGACGAGAAAACAAAAAGGGTACCCCCTTTGCTGAATCGGCCAAAAATGGGTGTCGCGCTTAAACATTCATAACTCTTGCTATGGGGATCCGTTTTAAGCCCATGACCCATAAAAACGAACCTTAGAACTAGGATCACGTCATGGATTTGTCGCTTTCTGGCAATAGTGTTAGAGCACTGATTTATTGGATTCAAGATCATCAATTTCTGAAGATGGAAATCTGAAGTCAAAGCTGGAAAAGTCGACTCTCATCAAATAGTCTAGGTCCTTTGTTAATAAATATTCAAAGTTTATTTTTGTATTTTGGTTTTTAGTCCTTTCTCTTAAAATAGGTTTATGGTTTAATTTAGGTTTTTAGGTTTTTGTTTTATCTCTGATTAGTGTTAGCAGCCGTATATTCTAAGATTGAGAGAAAGAGAGCTACGGCTAAAGAGAAAAACAGAGAGAGCTTATCGAGATATTCATATTCAAGCCTTGTAACCATTTGAATCGATTGCTAATTCAATATAAGGTTTGCTTATTCATTATTGTTTGATTGTTTTGCTTGATTGGAACGTGAATCACAGGGACACACAAATAGACCATGATTTGAGTGGGTTTCGATAAAATGCATGATGTACGTTCGTTCGGTTGGCCAACGCGTGGCTTCGGTATTATCCTACATTAGAGCCGATTTTTTCATGTTATTTCTTATAAAAACCTTCTCATTTACATTTTAGATGGACCACGTATAGTTTGGTGGAAATCCAACGAGGTCGGTCCGGACGAGAAAACACAAAGGGTACCCCCTTTGCTGAATCGGCCAAAAATGAGCGTCGCGCTTAAACGTCCATAACTTTTGCTACGGGAATCCGTTTTTAGCCCATGAACCATATAAACAAACCTAAGAACGAGGAGCACGTCATGGCTTGGTCGCTTTCTGGCAATAGACCATGATTTGAGTGGGTTTCGATAAAATGCTTGATGTACGTTCGTTCGGTTTGGCCAATGCGTGGCTTCGGCATTATCCTACATTAGAGCCGGTTTTTTGCAAGTTATTTATTGTGAAAACCTTCTCATTTACATTTTTGATGAACCATGTACAGTTTGGTAGAAATCCGACGAGGTCGGTCCGGACGAGAAAACACAAAGGGTACACCCTTTGACGAATCGACCAAAAATGGGTGTCGCGCTTAAACGTCCATAACTTTTGCTACGAGGATCCGTTTTAAGCCCATGACCCATAAAAACGAACCTTAGAAAGAGGAGCACGTCATGGCTTGGTCGCTTTCTGGCAATAGACCATGATTTGAGTGTGTTTCGATAAAATGCATGATGTACGTTCGTTCGGTTTGGCCAATGCGTGGCTTCAGCCTTATCCTACATTAGAGCCAGTTTTTTGCAAGTTATTTATTGTGAAAACCTTCTAATTTACATTTTAGATGGACCATGTACAGTTTGGTGGAAATCCGATGAGGTCGATCCAGACGAGAAAACACAAAGGGTACCCCCTTTATGAATCGGTCAAAAATGGGTGTCGCGGTTAAACGTCCATAACTTTTGCTACGGGGATCCGTTTTAAGCCCATGACCCGTCAAAACGAACCTTAGAACGAGGATCACATCATGGTTTGTTTGCTTTCTGGCAATATGTTAGGGTGTTTTATATGTTAAATAGAAGTTCAGGGTGCAAAATGTAATTATTCTAAAGTTGTTTATTTAGTTGGGCCTAAAGCCCATAAGCCCATTAAGCTTGTAAGCCTAAGTATATAAAGACATTATTAGTTCTTTTATCAGTTTAGTCTCATTATTCATAATTCTCTAGTCAATAGGTTTACATTTACTGATCAGATATTCTCTCTGTAAACCTAAACCCTTTCTTGAATATTAATCATATGACTAGAGGTTGTGGCTATATTATTGTTCTTCATTGTTGATTATTGTTCGTGATTGCACTGTACTGGGATCTACAATTGGTATCAAAGCAAAGAGATAGAAGGTTTGATCCAAAAAGGTTTGTCTAAAACCCTTTAATTGCTTATTTGTTTATATTCCTTGCTTAACTGATTATCGATTTATCTGAGGTATGCTATATCTGTGTTTCTGAAAATTGATTTTTCTGAGTTCATATTGCATATCTTCTTTGATTTTGGAATATTGAAGTTCATATCTGCATGATTGTTTGATTATCTGGGTTCGATTGATTTCTGGGTAGATTAATATTTTTTTTGGAATCGATTTTGTTCTGAGTTAAAGTTCAGTCAATTTTTTTTCTGGAAAATTAATCCATTCGATCGGGCCTCTGTGTTCTTAAAAATCAATTTTTTTGTCCGGTCGATTGAGTTTCTGAGTTCTTGTCTGCATAATTGTTTCTGTGGTTAAATCTGCATATTTAATTCTGGTTTTGGCATATCGACTGAGTTTATTGGTTGTTCAATTTCTGGGTCGTTTGATTTTCTGGGTTAAGTGCGATTTCGATCGATTGAGATTCATCGAGTTTATCGGTCTGTTATCAATTTGATCGAATTATCGGTTATCGTTCTATGGTTATCTATTATCGACCGACCCTATCAACCGATACCCTGCTTGACCGATACCTTGTTGACCGATATTTGTTCGACCGGTACATTGCCTTGACCGGTACGTTGTTCGACCGATTCCCTGAGGTCGACCGGTACATTGCTGACCGGTATAGTGTCTTGATCGGTGCCCGTCTGTGACCGGTACCCTGTTGACCGGTATCCTTGTTGACCGGACCTCTGTTCGACCGGACCCCTGCTCGACCGGGTCCTTGCTCGACCGGGTCCTTGCTCGATCGGGTCCTTGTCCTCCTTATTATATATATATATATTGTTTTTTGGATCATCCTGTTTGTCTCACGATCGTTACATTGCTATTTAAGTTAAAAGAGTTAAGATGAATTCAAGAGACGCCTTAGCTATCGGTTCAGATCAAAAACCGCTGGTGCTCTATCGGGGAGAATACCCTCAATGGAATGATCGCTTCATGAACTTTATCGAAGCAAAATCAAACTACGAGGAAATACTCAAGTGTCTGAAAGAGGGCCACAACCCTGGACAATGAAAGTCCTGCCTGGAAACCCAGATGAAGGTCGACCAGAACGCCGTGTTCGGAAAACTCTCGGTGAGTTTACCCCTCCAGAAAAGAGCATGTATGAGGCTGAAAAGCATGCAAAGTCTTATCTTCTACAAAGTCTACCCAACGACATATATGCGTGCATCGATAGTTACAAGGAGACTGTAAAAGGAATGTGAGACCAGATTGAGAAAATGATGATGGGGAGCCACATAAACAATCAGCTGAAGGTGACAAATTGCATCACCCGATATGATGGGTTCAAAGCTAGAAAAGGCGAGACGCTCACATAAACCTATGAACGGTTCAACATGCTTCTGAACGATCTGCAGAAAAACAAGATCACGAAGACGAACACCGAGAACAACATCAAGTTCATGAACAACCTCCAGCCTGAATGGAAACCGTTCATCTCTCATATCCGTCATACTCAAACCCTGGAGAAGATTCTTCTACATGAACTATATGAAATACTGCTCCAGGATGAAGAAGAAGTTCTTAAGTTGATGGGAAATCAGAAAGCAGATGAAAAGCCGATAGTTGATCTGTTAGCACTTGTCTCAGAAAGAAGAGGTAAATCTGTCAGTCGCTCGTCTGAAAAGGAGCCAGTGAAAAGTGATTCTAAACCCGAAGATCCTGACAGTGACTCGGATCCAGAATACACTCAGATTAAAGAAGCAGTGTTGTTCTTGACTCAAGCATTTCAGAAGAAGAAGTTCTTCAACAAGTTTTCAAACAAGCAAAGATATTCCACTACTCCTCTCAATCGCCGTGATAATAAAGAGAAGTATGAAGGGAAGAGACGTGTTGAAGAAGGAAAGAAGACTGAGAAGAGACGTGAAGAAAAAGCAAAAGAGGAGCCGATCAAATGCTACAACTGTGGTCGGTTGGGGCACTTTGCCAAAGATTGTCGCAAGCTTGTCGTGCGCAACTCAGATTACTACAAAGCCAAGATGTTGCTGGCCAAAGAAAAGGAAGCAGGTAAGGCTCTCATGGCAGAAGATGACTACTGGCTGAACGTATCTGATGAAGAAGAAGCTGATGAAGAAGCACACTTGTGTTTCATGGGAAAGCATTCAACACAGTACGATTCTGATGATGATGATCGTAATTCTCCATGTCAGGTATGTGCTCCTTACCTAGAAGCCTTAATTGAACAGATGCAAATTATTGTGCACAAATTAGACTCTTGCAAGGTAACCATAAAAGAAAATGAATAACTCATCTCATATCTTGAAAAACGAGTTTCTGCACAGTTTGAATGTATTGAAAATCAAAGCATAGAAATTGCTGGCAACCTGTGCATAATTTCAAATTTAAAAGAAGAGTGTGAGAGTTGTTCAAAAGAATCAAAAGAATTAAAGACCAAAGTAGATGACCTTACCTATGAGCTACGTATGTCAGAAAATGAGAAAATTGGTATTGTGACTCAAATCGTGGCTTACAAAAATGAAAATCAAAGGTTATCTAATCAATTAAAGGATCTTGAACGGAAACTTTATAAAATTGGCCAATCTCATGAAACGCTGAATCTAATTGCACCAAAAGAACCCAAGTATGCGGATACGAGTATTGGTTACGATAACACATTTTATCTGAAAAAGGCCTTATCCGAAGTTCCTACATTATATGCGTTCGAATTTCTTGGAATTGACAAAACCTATCCAGAATACAAAATCAATTGGACCAAACCACTTGATGATGAGGAAATGGAAGAGGACAATTTGCGAAGGAAGAACTCTACCAAAATGCAACTTCCTTTTGTTTATGATTCTTTGAATGCGTCTTATAACGATGAAAAACCCCGTTTCCTGTCAAACGACTATTTTCGATGTTACACTCAAGCTGAACTAGATGCTAAAACCGTTAAAACTGAGGAGGAACCACTAGACCATAAAGTTTATGTTCCACCTCTGATTTTAGAAAAGAAAATTGTTCAGCTAGAAGAGTCATTTGAACAGGAGAGGAACTTTTTTCAAAAGGAAAAACAAGAGATTTTATCCCAAATTGAGTGTCTCAATTCCGATAAAAAAGAAACTGTGTCGGAGGAGGAAAAGGAATACTTTCAGACAGAAATAAAGAAGCTAAATTCACAACTGGCTGTTTTGGCAGCAGATCGGATGAAAGAGCGATTTCACAAGGTTGAGCCTCAAGCTAAGCCTACAATTCTCCAAGTTGAGAAAATTCATCTGTTTGAAAATTCCTATCCACCCTCGGACACATCTTCCTGTAAAGCCTTTATGGGTGACTCGTCACCAAGTCTTTCAAACAAAGGAAAAGAGCCTCATCCGGATCATTGTTCTGATTTTCAAACTGCTTCCGCCTTTGATCCGCTTAAATCAAATCCTTCCGATGTCCTGAATTCATCAAGTGATAAGGCTCCTTCTGATGAGGAAATGGAATTTTCATCATTCTTGAATTCTGAGGTGTGCCTAGATAGTCAATTGGACCAATTTGATTTTAATCCTTCTCTACCAAGTCACGTTGATTTTCTAACCTGTTCTTGTGAGCCTCCGGTAAAATTTTACAAGGGTGAATGTTCTACATCTGCCCCACAAAACTCTTCTTGAATAATTCTTCAAATTCTAAATCCAAAAGACGTTCACAGAAGAAGAAAAAGACCGGTCGCTCTAAAAAGCAACAATTATCAAAATTCAAATCTTCTGACTATGGGTTTAACGGTATTTCAGATACTTTTGGTCGACGCAAAGAAGTCAAATATGCGTGGGTAGCTAAGAAGTCTAAGGAAAGCACGGAGACGCCAGAATTAGTTAATCCAGTTTTAAATTCTAGGAAAAACAATAACAGTCATGATGTTTTTAATTCTAAACCTTTGGTTGAATGTAATGAATTTTTACCTTTAAAAGTTTATTCAATTCCGCAATTACTTCAACTGTCTCATGATTGTCTTTGTTGCTCCTACTGTGGATTGAATGATTTTGTTGACCGTCGTTTTGCATCTGATTGGTTTGGTTCTTATCATGTGTCTAATTCTCATTATAAGTTTGATGTTCCCCGCCATAGACACAGACCCAAGTCTAAACGGGCATCCCAGTCGGGTGTTAAGTCTAAACCCAAAGGACCCATTTACGAATGGGTACCTAAAAAGCATTAACTTGTTTTGCAGGATGGTCATGTGTGGTATTTAGATTCAGGCTGCTCCAAGCACATGACCGGAAGAAAGGAGCTTCTCACAAACTTTACTGAGAAGTTTTGTGGAAATGTGCGATTTGGGAATGATCACTATTCTCCCATCATGGGTTATGGCGATATCGTTAAGGATAATCTCACGATTAAGAAAGTGTCCTATGTCGAAGGTCTTGGTCACAACTTGTTCAACATCGGTCAATTCTGCGATAAAAATCTAGAGGTCACCTTCAAAGCAAAAAGGTGCAGCATTCGGACTAAAGATGGAAAAGAAATCCTTGCTGGAATGCGTCGCACAAATCTCTACACGATAGACCTCTCATCTCTGAAAGTAGATAAGGAAGTTTGTTTGATGTCCAAAGCCTCAGCCGAACAAAACTGGTTATGGCATCGTAGACTCTCGCACCTGAACTTCAAGACTATCAATAAGTTGGTGCTCGGTGGGCACGTGAGAGGAATACCAGATCTTAAGTTTGAAAAAGATCATTTGTGTGCCGCCTGTGAAATGGGCAAGATGAAGAAGGCTTCTCACAAGCATAAAGCCACTCCTAGTACTTCTCGGTCCCTCGAACTCATTCATATGGATTTGTGTGGACTGATGCGCATTCAGAGTATCAATCACAAGAAGTATGTCCTGGTGATGGTTGATGACTTTTCTCGCTACACGTGGGTTAGATTCCTTCGTTCAAAGGATGAAACCCCCGAATTGATCATTTCTCTTCTGAAAAGCATTCAAGTTAGTCTCAACCAATCAGTTCAGACCATTAGGACGGATAACGGCACAAAGTTCAAGAATCAAGTGCTCACCGGTTACCTGACTTCAGTAGGCATCACACATACCTTTTCAACTGCTCGTACTCCTCAGAAAAATGGGGTAGTAGAGCGCCGAAATAGAACTCTTGTCGAAGCAGCGTGCACGATGTTATCTCAGTCCAAGCTCCCGCTATATTTATGGGCAGAAGCAGTTGCTACCGCATGCTACACTCAAAACCGTACTATCATCAACAAGCGGTTCAACAAGACCCCATACGAGATCATCAACAGCCATATCCCGAACATCAAGTATTTTCATGCTTTCGGATGCACGTGCTTCGTACTGAATGACAAGGATGATCTCGGCAAATTCAGCCCCAAAGAGGACGAAGGAGTGTTCATCAGCTATTCACAGCAAGCCAAAGCCTACAGAGTCTACAACAAACGGACAAAGACCGTCATTGAGAGTGTAAACGTGACTTTTGACGAGGCCGCTGATATGGCTTCTGAACACCTCAGTTCAGAACCCTCTTTAACTGGTGTGTTAGCTTCTGGACAATTACGTTCAGGATCTACACAATCTCCAGTAGATCTAAATCAAGCGTCTACGTCAAGAGCACATCTTTCATATTTGGATTTACTTTTTGAGCATTTTTATGATGATTATTTTCCTTCTACGCATAATGCTATATCATGTAACAGGAATGATTCTCAAGCACCAAAAGTGACACAGGTCACTGGTCTAACAGACTCAGGTGGTTCATCCTCGCATGAACCCCATCCAACCTCTCAAGTTCCTCCTGACGCACCGACAACAGTTGGAACTCCTGAACCGACCCCTGCTGAAGGTGCTACCGAAGTTCCCTCTCCGGCAATACCGGATACTGTCATTGCTTCATCACCCACTGAGTCGTCCTCCGCTTCACGCCCGACTCTAGCCCCGGAGCTTTCACCTAACAGGCCGTCATCCCTCGAAGCAGTTCAGGATCTACCCCCCGGTGGTTATGTGGATTCCGATACTTCTCAACAGACATATCAACCTCTTCTACACACCACTAAGTGGACTCGAGCTCATCCCCTACATCAGATCATCGGTGATCCCAATTCACCTGTTCAGACTCGATCCACCACCGCGAATGACTGCTTATTTTCTTCATTCCTCAGCCGTATCGAACCCTCCACCATCTATGAAACATTGAATGATCTGGACTGGGTGATAGCTATGCAAGAGGAGCTCAACCAATTTGAGAGCCTCAAAGTGTGGCGTCTTGTTCCCTGGCCAAAGAATAAGACGGTGATTGGGACAAAATGGATTTTCAAGAACAAGAAGGACGAAATGGAATAATAGTCCGGAATAAAGCGCGTCTGGTAGCTAAAGGATATCGCCAACAAGAAGGTATAGATTACGATGAGACATTTGCACCGGTTGCCCGCATTGAAGCGATTCGCATGTTCCTTGCCTACGTCGCTCACAAGAACTTCATCGTCTTTCAAATGGATGTGAAATCCGTCTTTCTAAACGGCGTCCTCAAGGAGGAAGTTTATGTCTCGCAACCCGAAGGCTTCATGAGTTCTGGAAATCCTAATCATGTCTATTTTCTTGACAAGGCCTTATACGGTCTCAAGCAAGCGCCACGAGCCTGGTATGATGCTCTCTCATCCTTCTTAGTTAAATCTGGCTTTTCTAAAGGTAAGATAGATACAACCCTTTTTATTAAAAGAGAAAAGCGCAATATTATTCTTGTATAGATCTATGTCGATGACATAATCTTTGGCTCCACAAACCCCAAGTACTGTCAGAACTTCTCAGCCCTCATGAGTAAACATTTTCAAATGAGCATGATGGGGCAAATGAATTTTTTCCTGGGTCTTCAAGTTAAACAATTAGCAACAGAAATTTTCATTAATCAATCTAAGTACATCTCGGATATTCTTCGAAAATACCAGATGGAAAAATCTTCACCTATGAAAACCCCCATGTCTACCAGTATAAAGCTACACTCCGATCCTGACGGAAAGGATGTGGATGCTACAACTTATAGAGGAATGAAGATTTTCACAATAAATAACTTGCAAAAAACTGGCTCTAATGTAGGATAATGCTGAAGCCATGCATTGGCCAAACCGAACGAACGTACATCATGTATTTTATCAAAACCCACTCAAATCATGGTCTATTGCCAGAAAGCGACCAAACCATGACGTGCTCCTCGTTCTAAGGTTAGTTTTGATGGGTCATGGGATTAAAATGTATCCCTCTAGCAAAAAGTTATGGACGTTTAAGCACGACACTCATTTCTTGCCGATTTTGAAATGGGGTACCCTTTGTGTTTTCTCGTCCGGACCGACCTCGTCGGATTTCCACGAAACTGTACATGGTCCATCTAAAATGTAAATGAGAAGGTTTTCACAAGAAATAACTTGAAAAAAACCGGCTCTCGTGTAGGATAATTTCGAAGCCACGCATTGGCGAAACCGAACGAACGTACATCATGCATTTTATCGAAACCCACTCAAATCAAGGTCTATTGCCTGAAAGCGACCAATACATGATTTGATCCTCGTTCTAAGGTTCGTTTTGACGGGTCATGGGCTTAAAACGTATCCCCGTAGCAAAACTTATGGACGTTTAAGCGCGACACAAATTTTTGGCCGATTCAGCAAAGGGGGTACCCTTTGTGTTTTCTCGTCCGGACCGACCTCGTCGGATTTCCACCAAACTGTACATAGACCATATATAATGTAAATCAGAAGGTTTTCACAAGAAATAACTTGACAAAAGTCCACTTTTGTGCAGGATATTGCCAAAGCCACGCATTGGCCAAACCAAACGAATGTATATCATGCATTTTGTCGAAACCCACTCAAATCATGGTCTATTTCCAGAGCGAACAAGCCATGACGTGCTCCTCGTTCTAAGGGTCATTTTGACGGGTCATGGGCTTAAAAAGTATCCCCCTCGCAAAAGTTATGGACGTTTAATCACGACACCCATTTCTTGCCGATTTTGCAAATGGGGTACCCTTTGTGTTTTCTCGTCCGGATCGACCTCGTCGGGTTTCCACGAAACTGTACATGGTCCATCTAAAATGTAAATGAGAAGGTTTTCACAAGAAATAACTTGAAAAATACCGGCTCTCGTGTAGGATAAGGCTGAAGCCACGCGTTGGTGAAACCGAACGAACGTACATCATGCATTTTATCGAAACCCACTCAAATTATGGTCTATTGCCAGAAAGCGACCAATACATGATTTGATCCTCGTTCTAAGGTTCGTTTTGATGGGTTATGGGCTTAAAACGTATCCCCATAGAAAAAGTTATGGACGTTTAAGCGCGACACCCATTTTTGGCCGATTCAACAAAGGGGGTACCCTTTGTGTTTTCTCGTCCGGACTGAACTCGTCGGATTTCCACCAAACTGTACATGTACCATCTATAATGTAAATGAGAAGGTTTTCACAAGAAATAATTTGACAAAAGACCGCTTTCGTGCAGGATATTGCCGAAGCCACGGATTGGCCAAACCAAACGAACGTATATCATGCATTTTGTCGAAACCCACTCAAATCATGGTCTATTGCTAGAAATCGACCAAGCAATGATGTGCTCCTTGTTCTAAGGTTCGTTTTTATGGGTCATGGGCTTAAAACAAATACTCGTAGCAAAAGTTATGGACGTTTAAGCGCGACACCCATTTTTGTCCGATTCAGCAAAGGGGTTTCCTTTGTGTTTTCTCGTCCGGACCGACCTCCTCAGATTTCCACCAAAATGTACATGGTCCATCTAAAATTTAAATGAAGAGGTTTTCACAAGAAATAACTTGAAAAACAACGGCTCTAATGTAGGATATTGCTAAAGCCACGCATTGGCCAAACCGAACGAACGTAAATCATTCATTTTATCGAAACCCACACAAATCATGGTCTATTGCCAGAAAGCGACCAAGCCCTGATGTGCTCTTCGTTCTAAGGTTAGTTTTGGTGGGTCATGGGATTAAAACTTATCCCTGTAGCAATAGTTATGGGCGTTCAAGTGCGACACCCATTTTTGGCCGAGTCAACAAAGGGGGTACCCTTTGTGTTTTCTCGTCCGGACCGACCTCGTCAGATTTCCACCAAAATGTACATGGTTCACCTAAGATGTAAATTATAAAGTTTTCACAAGAAATAACTTGAAAAAAAACGGCTCTCGTGCAGGATAACGCTGAAGCCACGCATTGGCCAAACCGAACGAACATACATTATGCAGTTTATCGAAACACACTCAAATCGTGGTCTATTGCCAAAAAGTGACCAAGACATGACGTGATCCTCTTTCTAAGGTTCGTTTTGACAGGTCATGGGCTTAAAACATATATTCATAGCAAAGGTTATGGACGGTTAAGCACGACACTCATTTTTGGCCATTCAGCAAAGGGGGTACCCTTTGTGTTTTCTTATCCGGACCGACCTCGTCGGATTTCCACCAAACTGCACATAGACCATCTATAATGTAAATGATAAGGTTTTCACAAGAAAAAACTTCACAAAAGCCCTCTCTCATGCAGGATATTGCCGAAGCCACGCATTGGCCAAACCAAACAAACGTACATCATGCATTTTATCGAAACCACTCAAATCATGGTCTATTGCCAGATAGCGACCAAGACATGACCTGATCCTCATTCTAAGGTTCTTTTTGATGGGTCATGGGATTAAAAGGTATCCCCCTAACAAAAGTTATGGACTTTTAAGCACGACACCCATTTCTGGCCGATTTTGCATAGGGGGTACCCTTTGTGTTTTCTCGTCCGGACCGACCTCGTCGGGTTTCCACCAAATTGTACATGGTCCATCTAAAATGTAAATGAGAAGGTTTTCACAAGAAATAACTTGAAAAAAACCGGATCTCGTGTAGAATAATGCCGAAGCCAAGCATTGGCCAAACCGAACGAACGTACATCATGCATTTTATCGAAACCCACTCAAATCATGGTCTATTGCCAGAAAGCGACCAATACATGATGTGATCCTCGTTCAAATGTTCGTTTTGACGGTTCATGGACTTAAAACGTATCCCGTAGCAAAAATATGGACGTTTAAGCGCCACACCCATTTTTGGCCGATTCAACAAAGAGGGGTACCCTTTGTGTTTTCTCGTCCGAACCGACCTCGTCAGATTTCCACCAAACTGTATATGTTCAATCTATAATGTAAATTAGAAGGTTTTCAAAAGAAATTACTTGACAAAAACCCACTCTCGTGCAGCATATTGCCGAATCCATGCATTGGCCAAATCGAACGAACGTACATCGTGCAATTTATCGAAACACACTCAAATCATGGTCTATTGCCAAAAAGCGACCAAGCCATGACATGATTCTCGTTCTAAGGTTCTTTTTGACGGTTCATGGACTTAAAACGGTTCCCGAAGCAAAATTTATAAACGTTTAAGTGCGACACCCATTTTTGGCCGATTCAGCAAAGGGGTACCCTTTGTGTTTTCTCGTCCAGACCGACCTCGTCGGATTTCCACCAAACTATAAATAGACCATCTATAATGTAAATGAGAAGATTTTGTAATAAATAACTTGCAAAAAACTGGCTCTAATTTAGGATAATGCCGAAGCCACGCATTGGTCAAACCGAACGAACGTACATCATGTATTTTAACGAACCCCACTCAAATCATGGTCTATTGCCAGAAAGCGACCAAACCATGACGTGCTCCTCGTTCTAAGGTTAGCTTTGATGGGTCATGGGCTTAAAATGTATCCCCCTAGCAAAAGTTATGGACGTTTAATCACGACACCCATTTCTTGCCGATTTTGCAAATAGGGTACCCTTTGTGTTTTCTCGTCCGGACCGACCTCATCGGGTTTCCACGAAACTGTACATGGTCCATCTAAAATGTAAATGAGAAGGTTTTCACAAGAAATAACTTGAAAAAAACCGGCTCTCGTGTAGGATAATGCCGAAGCCACGCATTGGCGAAACCGAACGAACGTACATCATGCATTTTATCGAAACCCACTCAAATCAAGGTCTATTGCCAGAAAGCGACCAATACATGATTTGATCCTCGTTCTAAGGTTCGTTTTGACAGGTCATGGTCTTAAAACGTATCCACGTAGCAAAAGTTATGGACGTTTAAGCGCGACACAAATTTTTGGCCGATTCAGCAAAGGGGGTACCCTTTGTGTTTTCTCGTCCGGACCAACCTCGTCGGATTTCCACCAAACTGTACATAGACCGTCTATAATGTAAATGAGAAGGTTTTCACAAGAAATAACTTGACAAAAGCCCGCTTTTGTGCAGGATATTGCCAAAGCCACGCATTGGCAAAACCAAACGAACGTATATCATGCATTTTGTCGAAACCCACTCAAATCATGGTCTATTTCCAGAGCGAACAAGCCATGACGTGCTCCTCGTTCTAAGGTTCATTTTGACGGGTCATGGGCTTAAAAGGTATCCCCCTCGCAAAAGTTATGGACGTTTAAGCACGACACCCATTTCTTGCCGATTTTGCAAATGGGTTACCCTTTGTGTTTTCTCGTCCGGATCGACCTCGTCGGGTTTCCACGAAACTGTACATGGTCCATCTAAAATGTAAATGAGAAGGTTTTCACAATAAATAACTTGAAAAATACCGGCTCTCGTGTAGGATAAGGCTGAAGCCACGCATTGGTGAAACCGAACGAACGTACATCATGCATTTTATCGAAACCCACTCAAATCATGGTCTATTGCGAGGAAGCGACCAATACATGATTTGATCCTCGTTCTAAGGTTCTTTTTTATGGGTTATGGGCTTAAAACGTATCCCCATAGCAAAAGTTATGGACGTTTAAGCGCGACACCCATTTTTGGCCGATTCAACAAAAGGGTACCCTTTGTGTTTTCTCGTCCGGACTGAACTCGTCGGATTTCCACCAAACTGTACATGTACCATCTATAATGTAAATGAGAAGGTTTTCACAAGAAATAATTTGACAAAAGACCGCTTTCGTGCAGGATATTGCCGAAGCCACGGATTGGCCAAACCAAACGAACGTATATCATGCATTTTGTCGAAACCCACTCAAATCATGGTCTATTGCCAGAAAGTGACCAAGCCATGATGTGCTCCTTGTTCTAAGGTTCGTTTTGACGGGTCATGGGCTTAAAAGATATCCCCCTTGCAAAAGTTATGGACGTTTAAGCACGACACCCATATCTGGCCGATTTTGCAAATGGGGTACCCTTTGTTTTTCTCGTCCGGACCGACTTCGTCGGGTTTCCACGAAACTGTACATGGTCCATCTAAAATGTAAATGAGAAGGTTTTCACAATAAATAACTTGAAAAAAACTGGCTCTCATGTAGGATATTGCCGTAGCCATGCATTGGCCAAACCGAACGAACGCACATCATTCATCTTATAGAAACCCACTCAAATCATGGTGTATTGATAGAAAGCGACCATGCCATGGAGTGATCCTCATTCTAACGTAGCCATGCATTGGCCAAACCGTGATCCTCATTAAAATGGAGCCCTATAATAAAATTTATGTACGTTTAAGCGGGACACCCATTTTTGGCCGATTCAGCAAATGGGGTACCCTTTGTGTTTTCTCGTCCGGACCGACCTCGTCGGATTTTCACCAAACTGTACATGGTCCATCAAAAATGTAAATGAGAAGGTTTTCAGAAGAAATAACTTGACAAAAACCCGCTCTTGTGCAGGATATTGTCGAATCCATGCATTGGCCAAACCGAACGAATGTACATCATGCATTTTATCGAAACCCACTCAAATCATGGTCTATTTCCAGAAAGAGACCAAGCCATGACGTGCTCCTCATTCTAAGGTTCGTTTTTATGGGTCATGGGCTTAAAACGGATCCGCGTAGCAAAGGTTATGGACGTTTAAACAGGACACCCATTTTTGGCCGATTCAGCAAAGGGGTCCCTTTGTGTCTTCTCGTACGGACCGACCTCCTCGGATTTCCACCAAATTATACATGGTCCATCTATAATGTAAATGAGAAGGTTTTCAAAAGAAATAACTTGACAAAAACTTGCTCTCGTGCAGGATATTGCCGAATCCACGCATTGGCCAAACTGAACGAACGTACATCATGCAGTTTATCGAAACCCACTCAAATCTTAGTGTATTGCCAGAAATCCACCAATCCATGGTGTGCTCCTCGTTCTAAGGTTCTTTTTGATAGGTCATGGGCTTAAAACGGATCTCCATAGCAAAAGTTATAAACATTTAAGCGCGACACCCATTTTTTGCTGATTCAGCAAAAGGGTACCCTTTGTGTTTTCTCGTCCGGACCGACCTTGTCGGATTTCTAACAAATTGTACATGGTCCATCTAAAATGTAAATGATAAGGTTTTCACAAAAAATAACTTGCAAAAACCGGCTCTAATGTAGGATAATGCGGAAGCCACGCATTGGCCAAACCGAACAAACGTACATCATGCATTTTATCGAAACCCACTCAAATCAGGGTCTATTGCCAGAAAGTGACCAAGCCATGATGTGATCCTCGTTATAAGGTTCGTTTTTATGGGTCATAGGCTTAAAACGGATCCCCGTAGCAAAAGTAATTGACGTTTAAGCGAGACGCCCATTTTTGACTGATTCAGCAAAGGCGGTACCCTTTATGTTTTCTCGTCCGGACCGACCTCATCGGATTTCCACCAAACAGTACATGGTCCATTGGAAATGTAAATGAGAAGGTTTTCAAAAGAAATAACTTGATAAAAACTGTCAGGATCGAATTCTTAACAAGAATTAATACTCAGAAACTAATATCAAAGAAGTTGCGGAAAAACACTTTGATATTTAATAAAACAGTAATCAAACACAGTATATAATGATCAAACAGTACACTTGTATTGAATGCTTAAAGTTACAAGATTACACACTCAACCTCAATATTGATGAACAGGCTCAACAATACGAATTCTACTTCTCTAGAATTAGGATCTATGCCTTGAGGTTGATTTCTCTCTTGAAAAACAATTATCAAAAGTTCTTTTTATCTATTCTAAACATTCTATACATATACTGATAAAAAAATAATTACAAAGAATAAACAAATCTTCAGTATATCTTCCATGTATATCTTCTAAGTATATCTTCAGTATATCCAGCTGTAGTACTTTCCATCCGGATCTCTTTAGCAGCACTAATAATGCTCAGCAGCATTAACTTCATCTAGCAGCATTAACTGCAAGCAGTACTAACCACTAGCAGTACTAACTAGCTAAGCAGTACTAACTTTGTTCAAGCAGTACTAACTTTAACTAGCAGTATTAATTAACACTAGCAGTAGTAACACTCAGCAGTATTAATCTTCAACTTGTTCTGGCAGTAGTAACTACACTTGTACTAGCAGTAGTAACTACACTTAGTAGAATCTTCAGTTCCCAACAATCTCCCCCTAACTTGACTTTTAGAAGAGAAGTCAAGTTCTTCAGATATTCTTCCAGATGCTCTTTTTGATGCTTCCAAAACTTCCAAGATCATGCTCCTAAGTCTGGATTCAGTCCCAAACTCTGATTGATTATCCTCTGAATTAGGTACTTGGCCATTTCTGAATTTGGTGCACAACCCAACTTCTTCTTTAGCATGGCATGAACCTTCAGTCTGGTGTGATTATATACTCTATCCACTAGGAAGTATTCTGTGTGATTTCTATCCAAAGTCACTGCATATACTCCACTAGTTTCATATATAGTCCAACTTGTGACTTCTTTAAACACACTCTTGATGACCTGGTCCACTTCTTCAGGTTTGAACATCATGCATAGATACTCCATCACCAGTTTTGTAAGAGAAATTCCTGGAGTATTCAGATGATCTGCATACAGCTGAATTCCTATGTCAAACATCTCTTCTATATCAGATCTAGAGCATGTTCTGACAATCTTGACCCAAGTGTTGAATACTTCATACTTATCACCCTTCCTCTTGAGTCTGATGTAATCTTTCCCATCCATTGTCAGTACATCCCAGTGAATGATCTCAGGTGGCTTAACTCCAACAGGTTCTGCAGAAATTGGTTCAGGCACTTTGTCCATCACTACCATATATAAGCTTACATCATCTTTGATTGATGACCCTTGCTGACTTGATGACTCAGGTGCCACTTCTTCTTCAGCAACATTTTGTTCTTCTTCTACTCTAGGCTTCTTATCTTTCTTTCTTTTGGCCATCATCTTGGTTCTTTTCAAAGTCTTTTGAACCTGTACTAGAGTAGCTTCCTTCTTCTTTTCTTCCTTTTCCCTTGCCATTTCTTTGATAGGAGTTCCCTCTTCACTTTCAGGGAATGGTTGATTCATATCTATATCATTACTCTCCTTGGCCTTCTTTTCAAACTCTACTCTTTTCTTTTCATTGTTTTTCAGATTCCCCATTTCTTTTTCATAGAGCTCTCTGATTTGATCAAAACTCATCTTCACAAACATTTCTTTCTTTACCCCAATTGCACTCCTCAAGAAAGTTATCATTTTGTTTCTTTCCTGAGTGGCAAGGTAAGTTTGTGAAGGTCTTCTTTTCTTTGCACTTGTATTAGTCATCATAGCCTTTCTCAGACTTATAGCCCTTTGTTTAGCCTTTTCAGTTTCAAGCCCCTTTTGATAGGCTTTATTTAGCTCAGCAGCTAAAGCCTTTGCCATTTCCCTGTCCTTCTCCACCTGAGCTCTTTCTTCTTTTTCCATCTCCTTCTGCATTTTCCTTGCTAAAGCTTCATCTGATTCAACCAACCTTTGCTTCTTGATTGGTTGATCAGATTCCACTAACTTTGCCTTACCTTTATCTTTACCCATCTCCTTCTCAATGCTAGAGTTCTTTGCTGCATCACCTCTTTCTTTTATGACAACTCCTTTGGCCTTTGAGGTGACCTTGGGAGTATCATGTTTTGCTTTGATGAGTGTTTCTGCAACCTCAAGCTCTGTAAGGACCTCTTTTACTTGTTCTGCTGCTTCTTTCAGCTCAGCAGTATTAACCATTTCTGCTGCTTTACTTGAACTGGCAGTATTAATGGTTTCTGCTGCTGGTTCTGTTTCTGCTGCTTGCTCATTCTCCCCCTCAACATTATGTTTTTCCTCTTGCTCCCCCTTAGCTTTGGCATCAGCTTCTGACTCCCCCTTTTTGGGAGCATCAGTCACTGGTTTCCTCCTTCTGAGCACAAATTGTTTCTTCTTCTTTTGCAGAATCAGTTTCCTTACCATTTGCTTCAACTTGATGATTTGTTCTTGTTGTGACAGTACAATGAGTTTTAGCTCTTCTATATCTTTGCCCTGTTTGAGTACATCCATGTTGATGTTGCCCATTGCCTCCATCAATTCATCATAGTTATATCTGTCCTCACCTTCTCCAGGAGTGTTACCCCCTATTGAAGGATCATTGGATCTTTTAGTAGTGGAAGTCTTCTGCCTAGCAGAAGCACTATCCACCCCTGTGGTTTCTTGGCACCAGGGACCTTCAAATGATTGCTCATTCAAAGTTGCCATGGGGGAGGTCTTATTGATGTTACCACTTTCCTCCTCTGTGCTAGCAGGAGTAGTGGCAGCCTCATCACCCATATGCTCTACCTCCTCCTCAGAGAGCACCTCCTTTGGGTTGGGAGACACCCCTGTGGTTTCCCTTTGGATATTCTCTAAAGGAGTATTCTCCCTTAGAGGGCTTAAAGACTTAGGGGTTTCTGGTACAAGAAGGGAAGGAGCCTTCTTTACCTGTTTTCTCTTATACGTATGGGAAATTTGAGAGGTTGGTTTTGTAAGAATGGACTGGGGAATTGTTTTTGAGTGAGAAGGTTGGGCTTGGCTAGCAGTGGGATGGTCTAATGAGGGCCTTGACCCTGCTGCCATACCTTCAGTGTTTTGGGACACCACCATCATTGTAGAGAACAATGGGGTGTCAACTCCTTCCGAGTCCCCAGCAGATCTTCTCATATTTGAGAAAACCTTGCCTTTTGGGGGTTTAGGTACATATACCCCAACAGGTTGAGGTATATCCGTCAATTCATGGTTAATTACTTCCTGAACAAATCTGGGATACATAAAGAAACTCTTTTTGTTTCCCATATTTGATACAAGATCACTGAAAATCATCTTTGAGAAATTGTACCTTCTGGATGTAGCCAAGCATACCAAAGCATATGCCATTGGACTGCTGAACTCACTCCATCCAGTGGTCTTTTTGGAGATGCAATGCATCAGGGTATGAACAAGAAAACGCCATTGGGGTGAAAACTTTGCTTTTGAGAATTTGAAAACACCCAATGGGCCTCCATACCCCATTCTAGTAAGATTAGAAAACAGTTCATCATTAGAGATAGACGTTATACCAGAGGCATCGTCTAGACGTAGACTGATGCGAATGACTTCTTCAGTAACTGTAAGTGAGTGATCACAGATTCTTGTCTTGATCATTTGCACACCATTTTCCACAACAATGGTTGCATTAGCCCAGAACTGCCTTTGGTGCTCAATGTAGATTGTAGGGGATACAGTAAGAGCATGAGCAATGTGACTTGACTTGAGGAAATCCACAATCTGATGAAATCCTGAAGCTTGCTTTGGCTTTTGTAGCATCGCAATCTCGTTGTGCTCGTCGATGAACGTCATGGATGCCATTGATCTTAGTGAAAACTTGCCTGAAAACTTCGAACTTGAGAGAGAAAAGGTTTTGAGCGCAAGAGAACAGTATGCAAAGAGTCGTTATGAACTTTTAGGCGGGCAAAAAGTATTTATAGTATTCGGAATATAAGCAGTATTAACCTAGAGCAGTATTAACTACTAGCAGTAGTAACGGCTAGCAGTATTAACTAACTAGCAGTATTAACTACTAAGCAGTATTAACCACTAGCAGTATTAACTGAAAGCAGTATTAACTGAAAGCAGTATTAACTGAAAGCAGTATTAACTGAAAGCAGTATTAACTGAAAGCAGTATTAACCACAAGCAGTATTAACCACAAGCAGTATTAACTGAAAGCAGTATTAACCACAAGCAGTATTAACCACAAGCAGTATTAACTGAAAGCAGTATTAACCACAAGCAGTATTAACCACAAGCAGTATTAACTGAAAGCAGTATTAACCACAAGCAGTATTAACTACAAGCAGTATTAACTAGACTTACTCCTTTTAAACTTGCTAAATACTGAGTACTGCTATGCATATCCTGAAAAAGAAGATTAGTAACACCAAGAATAAAAATATACAGGTATAAAACCACTTTTTGAGAAGAAGATTATTCAGAGTTTATCATTCCCACACTTGTTACCAAGAAAGTGAATCTACCCACATCAAAAGCTTTAGTGAATAGATCAGCAAACTGATTATCAGTGTGAACTTTGACAACTTGAATAAGTTTCTTTTCATTACAATCTCTTATAAAGTGATACCTGATTTCAATGTGCTTTGTCTTTGAGTGCTTGACTGGATTATTTACAATGCTAATAGCACTGCTGTTGTCAATAAAGATTGGAGTGTGTAGAAAGGTTACCCCATAATCCAGCATTTGATTCTGAATCCATAAGACTTGAGAACAGCAACTTGCAGCTGCTATGTACTCTGCCTCTGTTGTAGATGTGGATACTGTGGTTTGTTTCTTGCACTGCCATGAGACTAGTCTAGCACCCAAAAACTGACATCCTCCAGAAGTAGATTTTCTGTCCAAGTTTGCCCCACCTAGATCACTGTCTGAGTATGCTATTAGGTCAAAAGGTGAGTTATGAGGATACCAAAGTCCCAATCTGGGTTGCCCTTTGAGATATCTGAATATCCTCTTAACAGCTTGAAAGTGAGATTGCTTTGGCCTAACTTGAAATCTTGCACATACACAGACTGGAAACATAATATCTGGCCTTGATGCTGTGAGATACATGAGAGAGCCAATCATGGATCTATAAAGATGCACATCCATATCCTCCCCCTCAAGATCTGCTGTGATCTGCTTGTGTGTTTCCATAGGTGTGCTGGCAGGTTTTGATTCTGAGAAACCAAACTTGGTTAGAATATCCTGCACATACTTGGATTGACATATAAAAATGCCATCTGACTTCTGTTGAACTTGGAGTCCAAGGAAGAAAGTAAGTTCCCCCATGGAACTCATTTTGAACCTTTGATGCATTAAATCCTCAAACTCCTTGCACATGTTGTTTCTTGTAGAACCAAAAATAATGTCATCAACATATATTTGGACCAGCAAGATATCCTTCTTCTTTCTTTTGATAAATAGAGTCTTATCAATGACTCCTCTTTCAAAGTCATTTTCCAAGAGATAGGATGACAGGGTGTCATACCATGCTCTTGGGGCTTGATGTAGTCCATAAAGTGCTTTCTTTAATTTGTATACTCTGTCTGGATAGCTTGGGTTTTCAAACCCTGGTGGTTGACAGACATATACTTCTTCTTCAATTGACCCATAGGGAAAAGCACTTTTTACATCCATTTGGTAGACTTTGAAGTTCATGTAAGAAGCATAGGCTAGGAATAGTCTGATTGCTTCTATCCTAGCTACAGGTGCAAAAACTTCTTCATAATCTATGCCCTCTTCTTGAGTGTAGCCTTGAGCTACCAGCCTTGCTTTGTTTCTTATAACAATACCTCTTTCATCTCTCTTGTTTCTGAAGATCCATTTTGTGCCAATTGCTCTGTGACCTTTAGGAAGGTCTACTAGATCCCACACATCTTGTAGCTTGAACTGTAACAATTCTTCTTGCATTGCTTCTATCCAGCTAGATTCTTTCATAGCATCATGTGCCTTTTTAGGCTCAAGCTGGGATAGAAAACATGAGAGCACTGTATGCTGTTGATCTTGACATGTTGCCAGTCATGAAATCCTGAAGGCATGACATGTTGCCAGTCATGTGCCTAGAGCAACCACTATCAACATGCCATATGCTCTTTCCCTTGAGCTGTTGGTTGCCCTGCACATTAAATAAATCAATTAGTATGATTGGGGACCCAAGCCAAAGTGATCTTGGGTCTTCCTTTCTCATCAAAGTATTTACATTCCTTTTTAATGAGGTTTTTAAACTCAGAGCACTTTTTATTAGAGTACTTTGTCAATATGATTGGCTTAGCAGAATCAACACTGGAAGCAGTACTAACCTTAGAAGTACTAACAGAGTTAGCAGTACTAACAGGTGTAGCAGTACTAACAGGTGTAGCAGTACTAACAGGTGTAGCAGTACTAACAGGTTTAGCAGTACTAACAGGTGTAGCAGTAGTATTACTTCTAGCAGCACTATCATTGTCAGCAGCACTATTTGTGGTAGCAGTACTAACAGTTTTAGTGCTTTTAGGAATCCACATATTGACACTTTCTTTAACAGAATACTTTTTCTTCATGTGGCTTTTAGTTTTAACAGTTTTCTTAGCCACATGGTTCTTTTCAATTTTCTTATAACCAAAGGGTTTTTGCATGGATCTTTGGAAATTCATTCTTTGGTTCATAGGATTGAAATAACAGAATTTTGCAAGATGATTCAATTTGCCACAGATAAAGCAAGGTTTTGGTCTATTGATTTTACTCAGATCAACCCCTTGTTTATGTGCCCATTGATTATTCCAGTTTCTTTGATTTCCCCTCTTTTTGTCCTGTTTTTGGGGCTCATTCTTCTTACAAGTACACTGTTTGCAAGGACCTGGATTCACAACTGTGGTCTGTTTATAATGGACCTTACCAGACTTTTCCTCTGTCTTCTCTATGTTCTTGGATTTGATCCAAGCCCTTCCACAATCCTCATTGGTGATAATGTTGTTTTCTATAGAAGTCTCACCACTCACCTTGTTCTTCTTACTCTTGCCAACCTCTTTCTCAGTCTTATCCTCAACAATTACCTCATCTAAGGGATCTATTTCAGTGGCTCCCTCAGGCAAGTCCTTCCTATCTTTGGTGTCTAACAGGTCTGAAGTAGGAGGAATGTAATTGTTGTTATATGGTGGAGGTGTGGCATTATATCCAATTCCTCTTCTTAATTTATCATGAATCTGATTTTGCAGTAAGGAGTCCATTGCTTTAGAAGCATTGGAAAACTTTTCTACATCAAGCTTAACCTTGGTTAACTCCTCTTTCAGTTTTTCACTCTCCTCTTTAGATTTGGTCAGTTTAAGTTCTAAATCCTTTTTCTCCCACTGCCAGTAATTGGTGTCATATGAGTGTTGTAGTTCATTGGCTTGAAAACCTTTGATTTGATCTTCAAATCTCTCTACTATCCTCACATAGTCTTTTATATCTTTTTCTAGTCTATTAAGGTCATCACTCATCTTCTGATTGTGATCCCTGTACCTTTTAACAGTGTCTATGCAAGTTTTAGAGCAGAGATTAGAACTTACCTCAGATGGGAGATCAGATACTTTAGCCATAAGAGCTTGATTCTGAATAACTTCTTCTGCTTGATCACTCCAATCAAACCCCATTCCTTGTTGAGAAACAAGGGCTTGAGCAGAGTTTCTGTTGTTATTGAAGCTTCCAGATTGAGCTTGTTGATGGTTGTTGTTGTGAGACATTCCACTTCTGCATTCTCTAGCAAAATGTCCCTTCAGATGGCATTTGTAGCATTCTACCTTTGATTTATCAAACCCTGCTCCATCTTCTCTTCTTTGTGAGAAGTTGTTTCTTCCAGTCCTCTTTATAAACTTCTTAACCCTCATGGAGAGCATGGCCATCTGCCATTTAATATCCATCTCTTCCAGATCATCAGGATGAAGTTGTTCTAAGTCATCATTGATCAGAGAAGAATTTCCATGATTAGAAAGAAGAGCTTCAAATACATAATCAGTGCCTTTATCTAAATTTGATCCATTAGCAGCATTAACTGATTCAGAGTTAGCAGTAGAATCAATTGATGCTGATAGGAGTGCAGCATTATGAACATATCCAGAAGGCTTCTTCTTTGCCTCCACCTCAGCTTCAAATACTCTAAGATCATTGTACAGATCATCAAGTTCTTTGTCTTCCAACTGATCATTCTGTCTGAATGACACAGTGTACATGGTCCTTTCATCTCCAAGGGACCTTAAGAACTTTCTGTTCACATCATCTTGATCAATCTGTACTCCCATAGTAGCTAGTTCACCAATTAGTTTATTAAACCTGTCAAAAGTTTGAGTCATGGACTCATTCTTAGTTGAGATGAAGTTTTCATACTGTTGTTTTAAGATTGCCTTTTGATTTCTCTTGGTACTTTTAGTACCTGAGAATCTCTTCTCTAGAGCATTCCAGAGCATCTGTGCATCAGTACAATTGCAGAATTGGTGTTGATACTCATTTGGAATGGCCAAGAGCAGTGTGCTCAAGGCTTTCATCTCTGTCTGTCTTGATTTCCTGTCTGTATCTGTCTTTGGAGGAGTTCTTTTGCCATCTTCACCAATCTTTCCTCCATCAGATGGGCCATTCTCAATGATGTCCCACATAGAGTAATCTATGAGGAGAATATATTGCTTGATTCTGATTTTCCACATGTCAAATTCATTGGATCTGAGCATTGGAACTTTTGAGACCAAAGTACTGCTTGATTCTGTAAGATTTTCCATGATGAATAACTGTTTCTGAGAGAATTTAGCTCTGATACCACTTGTCAGGATCGAATTCTTAACAAGAATTAATACTCAGAAACTAATATCAAAGAAGTTGCGGAAAAACACTTTGATATTTAATAAAACAGTAATCAAACACAGTATATAATGATCAAACAGTACACTTGTATTGAATGCTTAAAGTTACAAGATTACACACTCAACCTCAATATTGATGAACAGGCTCAACAATACGAATTCTACTTCTCTAGAATTAGGATCTATGCCTTGAGGTTGATTTCTCTCTTGAAAAACAATTATCAAAAGTTCTTTTTATCTATTCTAAACATTCTATACATATACTGATAAAAAAATAATTACAAAGAATAAACAAATCTTCAGTATATCTTCCATGTATATCTTCTAAGTATATCTTCAGTATATCCAGCTGTAGTACTTTCCATCCGGATCTCTTTAGCAGCACTAATAATGCTCAGCAACATTAACTTCATCTAGCAGCATTAACTGCAAGCAGTACTAACCACTAGCAGTACTAACTAGCTAAGCAGTACTAACTTTGTTCAAGCAGTACTAACTTTAACTAGCAGTATTAATTAACACTAGCAGTAGTAACACTCAGCAGTATTAATCTTCAACTTGTTCTGGCAGTAGTAACTACACTTGTACTAGCAGTAGTAACTACACTTAGTAGAATCTTCAGTTCCCAACAAAAACCCGCTCTCGTGCAGGATATTGCCGAATCCACGCATTGGCCAAACCGAAGGAAGGTACATCATGCAGTTTATCGAACACACTCAAATCATGGTCTATTGCCAGAAAGTGACCAAGACATGACGTAATCCTCATTCTAAGGTTTGTTTTGACGGTTCATGGTCATAAAACGTATCCTCGTAGCAAAAGTTATGGACGTTTAAGCGTGACACCCATTTTTGGCCGATTCAGCAAAGGGGGTAACCTTTGTATTTTCTCGTCCGGACCGACCTCGTCGGATTCCATCAAACTGTACATGGTCCATATATAATGTACATGAGAAGGTTTTCACAAGAAATAACTTGAAAAAACCTCACTCTCGTGCTGGATATTGCCGAATCCACGCATTGGCCAAACCGAACGAACGTACATCATGCATTTTATCAAAACCCACTCAAATCATGGTCTATTTCCAGAAAGAGACCAAGCCATGATGTGATCCTCTTTCTAACGTTCGTTTTGATGTCTCATGGTCATAAAGTGTATCCCCGTAGCAAAAGTTATGGACGTTTAAGCGCGACACCCCTTTTTGGTCGATTCAGCAAAGGGGTACCCTTTGTGTTTTCTGGTCCGAACCAACCTCGTCGGATTTCCACAAAACTGTACATGGTCCATCTATAATGTACATGAGAAGGTTTTCACAAGAATCCATGCATTGGCCAAACCGAACGAACGTACATCATGCATTTTGTCGAAACCCACTCAAATCATGGTTTATTGCCAGAAAGCAACCAAGCCATGACGTGCTCCTCGTTCTAAGATTCGTTTTGATGGGTCGTGGGCTTAAAAGGTATCCCCCTAGCAAAAGCTATGGACGTTTAAGCGCGACACCCATTTTCGGTCGATTCAGCAAATGGGGTACCCTTTGTGTTTTCTCGTCCGAACCGACCTCGTCGAATTTCAACCAAACTGTACTTGGTCCATCTAAAATGTAAATTAGAAGATTTTCATAAGAAATAACTAGATAAAAACTGGCTCTCGTGTAGGATAATGCCGAAGCCACGCATTGGCCAAACCGAACGAACGTACATCATGCAGTTTATCGAAACCCACTCAAATCATGGTGTATTACCAGAAAGCGACCAAACTATAGTGTGATCCTCGTTCTAAGGTTCATTTTCACGGGTCATGGACTTAAAGCAGATCCACATAGCAAAAGTTATGGACGTTTAAACGTGACACCCATTTTTGGTCGATTCAGCAAAAGGGGTAACCATTGTGTTTTCAAGTCCGAACCGACCTCGTCGGATTTCCACGAAACTTTACATGGTCCATACATAGTGTACATGAGAAGGTTTTCACAATAAATAACCTGAAACGAATCCCCATAGCAAAAGTTATGGACATTTAAGCGCGACACCCATTTTTGGTCGATTCAGTAAAGGGGGTACCCTTTGTGTTTTGTTTTCCGGACCGACCTCGTCGGATTTCCACAAAACTGTACATGGTTCATCTACAATGTAAATGAGAAGGTTTTCATGGGAAATAACTTGAAAAAACCCACTCTCGTGTAGGAAATTGCCGAAGCCACACATTGGCCAAACCAAACGAACGTACATCATGCAGTTTATCGAAACCCACTTAAATCATGGTGTATTGCTAGAAAGAGACCAATCCATGGCATGCTCCTCTTTCTACGGTTCGTATTGACGTGTCTTAGGCTTAAAACGGATCCATGTAGCAAAAGTTATGGACGTTTAAGCGCGACACCCATTTTTGGCCGATTTAGCAAATGGGGTACCCTTTGTGTTTTCTCGTCCGGACTGACCTCTTCAGATTTCCACGAAACTGTACATGGTCCATCTATAATGTAAATGAGAAGGTTTTCACAAGAAATAACTTAAAAAACCCGCTCTCGTGTAGTATATTGCCAAAGTCACACATTGTTCAAACCGAATGAACGTACATAATGCAGTTTACCGAAACCCACTCAAATCATGGTGTATTTCCAAAAATAGACCATGCCATGGCGTGCTCCTCGTTCTAAGGTTCGTTTTGACAGGTCATGGGCTTAAAACGGATCATCGTAGCAAAAGTTATAGATGTTTAAGCGTGACACCCATTTTTGGCCGATTCAGCAAAGGGGGTACCTTTTGTGTTTTCTCGTCCGGACCGACCTCGTCGGATTTCCACCATACTATACAAACACAAAAAGTTCATTTTGACCAAGTAATGTCCATTTATGTAATAATTTATCAAAACACTTTCATTTATGACTTATTTATCAAAATGCCCAAAAATCCCAAATATGAGTGTTTTACAAACTTTATAAAGTTAAAAAATTTAAATAATCAAAAGTTACCAAATAACTCAGCAGCTAATAATTTCATGTAAAACACATAAATCTATACTATATTATAAAGAGGGAATAAAAAACTCTTAATTACTACTTATAAAACATAAGGTACTACCATTTTATGCATACATTTCAAAAATCTCTTAATCACAACTTAGTATGCATAAGGTACAACTCATTTGAAAAAAATTCAAACTTTACTTTTTCACTACCTTCCATATTCAAGTTTTTTCCCTTCCATTTGGGGTTTCTCTAAAAGAAGAAAAGTTATTTACTTGCTCAAATTAACTTTTTTCTTTAATTATGATGGTACATGTATTTTCTTCATGTATACAAGTTTTTAAAGCCTTTTAAATTCTATAAAACTAACTAATAATGAACCTATATATACGTTTAGATACAAAATAATATTATCCAACATTATATTTGTTATTTTTACCTATTCTATATTTCAGTATTTTGAAAAAATATTATCATTCGTTAGATATCACTGATTAATACATGTTTTTAAAATTCAAATATACATTTAACGATTACTTTAATATAATTTCTTAATGCTTCATGATTGAAAAAACTCAAGTTATGCGTTTATCACTACTAATTGGTCCCTGTGGTTCTTTGAAAATTTGAATTGGGTCCCTCAAAGGAATGAATTACAGTCATGGTCATCATGGTTTCATTTTTGTTGCGAATTAGATCCCTCACTTAACTCCGTCTAAAAAACTGCTCTTAACCCCCCCCCCCTCACATGCCCCTCACGTGAGGGGCATTTATGTCATTCTAATAACCTTTTTTAAAAATATTGATTTTTAATCATCAACTCTAATTGAATAAGATGGTTGACAGGTTCATTCCGCCGGCAATCAATCCATTCTTTATCGACAGCTTCCCAGAGTCTATCCTGTAGTGTTAAACAGCTGTAGACAAAACACTTTTAGAAGAAGATTGAGAGTCAGTAACTAAATATTTAGATTGATGAATAAACTTTAGAAATTGAGGAGTATGTTAAGGTTTTAATAACAGTGAGGAAATTGACGACATGGGATTCCCAGAAGAAGGTATAAGGATGAATGAAATGAACAATGACGTGAATTGATTCTAGGGTTTAAGTAGCAGTGGCGCATGAGTAGTTGCAATCTCCATGGGACAGCATCGTCATGTCCATTTCCATGTACCCAGAGGAGGAAGGTTGGTGTTGGACTGTAAATTGGACCAATAGTGAATGGTAGTAAGCCCCAATGCGGGAATTATTATTATCTTTAGATCAAATTGGTATCGGAGAGAGCAAAGTTAAATGAAGTACCATCATCATTTTCCGGTGTAGGTGCGACTTTGGAAAAGGGTGTTTGGTGAAGAATGAAGAACACAAAATAAATTGAATTTAAAAAAAAACGTTGTATTATGGTGTCTGAAATAAGAAGAAGGACACATGGAAGAAAACAAAGCATATTTTATGAGGTTGACACCTGTCCAAGACGGCAAGACAGGTCAATCGAAATCATTTGTTTATTCCCAAAACTACCCTTTCTCCCTACATCATCTTCTCTCCTCCTCGCTGTAGTCTTTTGCATGAAAATTCCCACTCCAAAGTCCAATCTATCCATCTATCTTATTATTGTGTGTGACAGTGTGCTCCAAAACTCCTTAATAAAATTAACCTTACCAGTGGCGGATCCAGAAAAAAATATTGATGGGGGCCCATAAAAATAACGAGATAATTACATAAAAAATCAATGGTTTATTTATCAAATACCAATAGCAATTAACAATAACGAGATAATTGCAAAATTAACCTAAGTAGTAAGTAGCAAGTACAGTACCTAATTAGTAACAAACATTTCAATTTCTTTAAAAACCTACAAAATCAATCCAAAATACCAAATACCCAAATTGCAAATAACAAATACTAGGAAAATAAAACCAAATACCAAGTAAAATACCAAGTAAAGTTACTAACAATTCTAACAAAATTATTTATCAAATATCAACTAAAGTCTAAAATCAAGAGTATAAATCAAATTAGGTTTTTAAATTTTACCCAAATGGCCAAATCTGAAATCAGCCAATTGAGAGCAGTTGCCGACTTGGTGTTGGTGCAGCGATTGAGCGAGAGAAAGAAGAAAGCGATTGAGGTCTCAGGTCGACAGGTCTGTGACTTTGTGTGACTGTGTTTGTCGTCGTATGAGAGAGAATATCGAGCGAGAGCCGAGAGAGAAGGGAGACGCGAGAGAAGCGACCTGGAATGGAAGAGATCAAGAGAATATGGGTTGCTGGAACTCTGGAAGGGGCCTCAAATAATTATTGTAGGGGGGGCCATATGTTTAAAAACTATCAAATATCAGTAAAAAAAATTGGCTTTCATGTGGTGGGCTGGTAGGGGGCCCAGGACCCCTACCAGCAAAGAGTGCGTCCGCCACTGAACCTTACCCTCACTGGGTCCCAGTTCCCACATCCCCCTTTGCTTTCCTTTCCTTGCCTTCAACACCACCATTGCAAGTCTGCAACTCCAATTCTCTTTCACATTCTCTCTCTTTATCTCTCTAACTTTCTCTATCTATATCTATATCTTTACATATATATATATCATTATTTATAACAGATACACAAGTGGGAGCTAATTGTTTATTTGACTTGTGTTTATTAGAGGAGAAGAAGATGAATAGAAATGGAAGGAGTTGTGGTTTGACGGGAAATACCTTGAGGGGAGAGGGGTCGAAGAAGATAAATCGAATGGAAACATTTTTTGGTCTGTGAATCGCAAGATGGAAAGAGTCAAAGAGGCTATTGACTTGGCAATTCAATTAGAATTAATGATTAAAAATTAATATTATTTAAAAAGTAAGGGTTATTAAAATGACATAAATGTCCCTCACGTGGGGGGCATGTGAGGGGGTTAACAACAGGCTTTTAAACGGAGTTAGGTGAGGGACCTAATCCGCAATAAAAATAAAACCACAATGATCATGACTGTAATTAATTTCTTTGGGGATCCAATACAATATTTTAAAGAACCACGGGACCAAATCCATAATTTACTCTTTTTTTTTTTATTTGGAACGAACGAAACATGTATTTGAAATGGGAAACACATATTTTTTCCAAACGGAGATACGTATGTTGACGTGGGAGGTTTGATTCGCATGCTCGTCACCTTGTTCATCCCTAAACTGATGATTCAAGGCGAATTCGCAAATGATTATTCTGTAATCCGAGAAATCTATGCGTCACATAGATATTCATCAATTCTAGAAATCAAGCGTAAGATCTCTCGTTGATTAATCTTCATCCGATTGTTTTCTCCCCTAAATTGTATCTATACTATCATTCATATCTATTTATTTTGTATTAGAAGCAATTTCGAATGGTTAATGTCACTTTTAATTTTGTATTTTTGTGTAAGATCGATAGACGATTTCAATTTGTGAGTTATTATTTGGAATTCATTATTGGATGAAGGTTGATGGTAATCAATCGGTGAATTGTCTTCGTTAACGTGAATGATTAGGAGCAGCAATACCTATAGGACTTCGATTTGAAACCTATGATCATATTTTGGTCAATGTGATTGTGGAATACGTTATGAAGTAGCAGGCAATGTTCTTCTATACATATAATAATGAATGTTTCACATGACTTGTATAATGGATTTATGTTGCTACATATTTGCTTGCTTTGCCTGCCCTGTTATTGGCTTTGTTTGTACAAACTTAGACTCTTACATTGAAGTGTGCATGTGAGAACATTCTAGAAGCAGTTTTGGTGATCCTTTTGGCATTGAAAGTGTAGTAGGAGAGTCTCTTGTTTAGCAGAGACGTTCCAATCTTTTTGGAGTATCTGTTACACCTAAACCTTTTGATTACAATGCTAACTGAGATAACAAAGATACACATATACAAATTACCGAGGTGATGATGCAACGTATTATTTTTGTCTACCGATAGAAATTAGTGAGGCACTAAGGTGAGCTATAGTTTTACATTCGTTGATTAAAGACCCTAAACAACATAAAATCGGGACCCAAAATTTTGGGGCCCTGTTCAAAATCACACATTTAACATGCTAAAGAACGGCCCTGCTTGTTAGGTGGTCACTCTCTCAACACCTTCTGTTTGCTGCTCCTTGTCACCCTTTGAAAACTGTAAGGAATTCCATTTTGTAACATCTCATCAATTTTCACCATTTCATAGCTTCACTCCAGTTCATTTGATAATCTTTGAACTTTAGATTTACTTACTTTTTGCAGCATGCACTTATTTAATTGAAATGATACCAGGGTTCTGAAATATGATCAAGAAAGGAACATTTTCTTTACAATACCATCTTTTTTCTATGCTTCTTCAGGTGCACATACATTTGTTGAAGCCTCCAAGTGCTTTAATTTTGGGAGAAAAATGAACGTTAAAATAATGGAAAGAGATCTTCAAAGCCCTAGGTCGCCTTCAACTCCAACTGCCCGAGCTCGGCATCGGAGAAGGTCAACTGAGGTTGGTGGGATGAAAACACAACCTCCAAGTGTAGTACTTATACTCTTATAAAAGCTTCAATAATATGCTGCAAAATTTTACCTTATCTATCTAGAGTCGATGCATGAACGTAGTTTGCATAATCTCGTGCAAGAGTTGAGCATAAACTCTGTATTTTACTGTGTTTTGTTTTTTTTTCTGGGGTGATATAGGCATTTCCAGATGTAATGAAGTTAAATGAAAGTGACTTGCTCGTCAATGACCAAAACAAATACAGATCCATGTGGATCCGAACATATTCTTCTGTCTGGATGCTTCTTTGCTTCATATTGGTTGTCTATTTGGGCCATCTTTATCTTTGGGGTATGATAATCATCATCCAAATCTCAATGGCTAGTGAGCTGTTCAATTTGCTTAGAAGAGCTCATGAAGATAGGCGTCTTCCAGGGTTCAGACTTCTCAATTGGTAACAACACTGATTATGACAATGTTTACAACTAATCTTCTTCATTGGACTATGCTTCATATAGGGCTTTCATCACTATAATTTAAATTTGTGTTGTGATCATTTTTTTCTGAATAAGTAAATGGTAATGTGTTGTCACAGGCATTTCTTCTTTACTGCAATGCTGTACGTGTATGGTCGTATTCTCAGCCAACAGATAATGCATGCTGTAACTCCTGAAAAATTCTTCTATAAGCTTGCGACCAGTTTTATGAAGTATCAGATGGTTATCTGTTATTTCTTATATATTGCAGGTGCATATGTTTAAGTATTTCTTAATTAGAAGTAGAAAATTTTTCGTCTCATACCTTTTGTTTGTTTATCCTCTTTATTATACTGCCGTTGCTAACATGTATCAGAATTTTCCTTGGAACATTATTTTATGTTTTGAAGCATTTTCTTGTAGCAACATTTCACGTGTTTTGTCTCTTCACTCGCCCTTTCACCAGTCCCATGTGTAATACTGATACTGTACTTATGATTTGGTACAGGGTTCATGTGGTTCATTCTCACATTAAAGAAGAAGATGTACAAATATCAATTTAGTCAGTATGCATGGACACACATGATTTTGATAGTTGTGTTTACGCAATCCTCGTTCACTGCTGCCAATATCTTTGAAGGGATATTCTGGTAGTCCCAGTTTCCAAGTTATTCTCTATCATTTATTTTGATACTCTTCAATTCTACTATTATATTGTTCTCGAGGCAATGAGTTATATTCTCTTGAATTCATTTTGCAACTTTCAGCTGGCTTGAAATGTTCTCTTAATATACTTTCATATAGAAAGCTTTAGTTTCAATAGTTGTCAACTTATCATTTATGGGTTCCATTAAATGTATAATGTGTTTTAAAGCTTTTTCCTGTTTCTTTGGTGTTCTGACTTCATAGGTTAGGTTTATGATGGAGATTTTGGTCTCTCGTCATTCTTGTTCTGATAAGACTTCCTTATTTAATACAGATTTGAATTTCAGTCCATCAAACATCTCTTCTACTTCCTACATTTTTAGTTGAAATGTCCAATCATGCTTATTTGCTGCTTTATATGCATTTCATTAAATGCTTTCTTGTTTATGGATCAATCTTATGCCTTTTGCCGTTTGCTATTTAATTTGGCAAGATATTCTTTGCACATTCATTGCAGTCAAGATTCCCATGGCCATTTCTGCGCCATTCAGACATGACATATTCATCGTAAACGTTTCATTTTAGGATCTTTTTATCTTGGAATGAGTGTCTTCTGCCAACAGTATGCTATATTTGTATTATAGATGTCCAGATGTTCACCTTCTGAATTCCAGGTCACATATCCTTTCTTTACCTTATCTTGAAATTCAGTTAACTCTAAATTTAATCAATAAGAGCATATCTTTGAGATAATGAGCGTGATGTCAATAAATTCAATAGAAAAATGAGGTTTTATTTGTATTCCTTGTTGTTTTACTCTTTAATGTTCCTTTGTGTTACTATTTTTGCATATTGCATAGTGAATCCAAGCATACATTATCTAGGGTATTCATGCTTATTCTCTCATCAACGTTTATTCATATAGGTTTCTCCTCCCAGCATCACTTATTGCGATTAATGATGTAGCCGCTTATATCTTTGGTTTTTTCTTCGGGAAGACGCCTCTTATTAAGCTTTCTCCAAAGAAGACATGGGAGGGCTTTATAGGAGCATCAGTCGCAACAGTTATTTCAGCATTCGTGGTTAGATTAATTGCAAAGTTAAAAGTCAAGCTCATTCTAAGAATACTGGTTTCTTTATTCGCTTGTGTTATTTACGTTTTATCACTAGTTAACAAGTGATTCAAGGGCTCTGGGATCATGGGATGTATGGTTTTGACAGTATTTCATGCAAAACAAATAATAACATTGTTAAAGCATACCAGAAAAGTTTGTGCCCTTGAATTCCTGTTTCTTTTTTTTCTTTTTTCTTTTTTTTTTGAGGAAGGGTGTCCTAGGCTATGCCTAAACTAATCCCTTGGCAAATTATGATTGTAAGACATCAACCCTGATTAAACCCAGTGGCCACAATTGTTGTGTACGCCTGGATTCAAACCCTGGGCAGATGGGATATTCCACCACATCCCCAGGGCCTTACCAGTACGCCACAACCCTTGTGGTTCCTTGAATTCCTGTTGTTTTTGCCTTTTTATTCTGAAAAAAGAAATTCTTCTTAAAGAAATGGCCTAATTGGTCCTGCCAAATTAAACTATCAATCTACTGTAAACTTTGATGTTATAACCCCATCCTTCTAAAAAATTTAATTGATCTTTTATATAGCTTGCAAACATTTTGGGACGTTACCAATGGTTGACATGCCCACGAAGGGTAAGTTCAAGTACTTCAGTTGTCCGTAATTGAAGAGAACATGTAGTTTTACCACAAACTGATCTCTTATGCCGATCCTGCTATGCAGGATTTATCAACAAGTTGGCTTCAATGTGATCCTGGTCCTCTTTTCAAGCCAGAATATTTTGTGTTACCAAAATGGTTAGCTCAATGGGTGGGTGTTAGATCCGACATCTTTTATTTTTTTGTTA
The DNA here is from genome assembly GCA_954870635.1 of Arctium minus. Classification (NCBI taxonomy): domain Eukaryota; kingdom Viridiplantae; phylum Streptophyta; class Magnoliopsida; order Asterales; family Asteraceae; genus Arctium; species Arctium minus. The sequence continues at coordinate 76,830,467 of OX941093.1, read as the reverse complement.
ACGTGGGTGTCTGGGGCCGCTTGCACGCAACTCGACTAATCCCACAGGGCCATGAAGATAACTATGAGGAAAATCCCTAGTGGCCCTGAAGAGACTCGAATCTGTGACCTGGGGAGGAGTCCCAAGGCCTCGCCTTTATTTGCCGGTTGAGCTGGCCACGTCAAGGTTACATCTTTTGACTTTTAGCATGCCCCTGAAAATTAACTTGTTTTAGTAAAACATTGCGTGCAGTTGCCATGGGATGAGGTATCGGTTTTACCGGTGCAGTGGCATGCTTTATGCCTTGGTTTGTTTGCATCGGTTATAGCACCCTTTGGAGGCTTTTTCGCAAGTGGGTTCAAGAGAGCCTTTAAAATCAAGGTGTGTGATGGTTGCTACGTTTAAGACTAAACTTCGAACTAATGTATTAATACTGTACTCATTGTTGCAGGACTTTGGTGGCAGTATTCCTGGACATGGTGGCTTTACCGATAGAATGGACTGCCAGGTAATGTATTCCTTATTAGTATTTCTTGATTAAAGGTTGTCCACTCTTACCAAGAGGTGGACCTAGGAATTTTTTTCAAGTGGTGACACCATTTGACTATAAGAAACGAAGCTATGGATATTTTTCGCAAAATCATTGTGGGTTTGTTGGTTAGTCCTTGCTTTTCATATCTAAGGTCTTGTGTTTGAGTCTTTTAACCCAAACTTTTCAGAAACATAATAAACCTATCATTAAAAGCTAAAAGAAAAATGGGATTCGAACCCACAGCTGGAAGGAAAGAAAAACTATGCAAACCAACTCTGTCAAGAGAAACTTGTGTTATTATAACCACAAGGGTTGTGGCATAGTGGTTAAAGCTCTTGGGTATGTGGTGGAATATCCCATCTGCCCAGGGTTCGAATCCATGCGTACACAACAATTGTGGCCACTGAGTTTATCAGGGCTGATTTCTTGCAGTCATAATTTGTCGGGATTAGTCTAGGCATAAGCATAGCCTAGGACAACCTTCCAAAAAAAACTTGTGTTATTATTGTAGTTTCAAGAAATATATGGTTGCACCCAACAAAATAACATGGTGGCACCTTTCACGATCCTACAATTTTTTTCACTATGACCGAGGAACGAAGTGGTGGGCAGTGGCCCGTGCCACCGTAGCACCATAGTGGGTCCATACCTGTTCTTACCTTTAATATTTTTTGAACCATACAAGCTAATCAAAAGTTAACTTTATCATGAAGTGTCTCCGTTGTGTGTGTGTTTATTAGCTTTCTTTTCTTTTAGGTTGGGTGGGATGGGGGATGGATGAATCATTTCTTCGGACATAAGAAGATTATAGAATCACTTACTCGAAATCTCACTTACCAGATTCCTTTGTGCTTCACTGCTCAATTCCCCGGCATGCTAATTCTACATGATTCATATTGTTATAAAACAAGGATACTTTGACACCACTTGTTGTAAAACGGAGGGAGGGAGATCATAACCAAGTTAAACAGAACTGATAATGCTTAAATGAAGCTAAACTAGCATAATGGTATCCCAAGAATCTCTAGTTTGAAAATGTTACAAGTGTACAAGACAATGTTCTCACAATGTACAAACATGATAATAAGCATCCAACACACAAAGTAAAGAAATAAAGTTAGAAGACAACACTAAGATTTACGTGAAAATCCAAAACGTAGAAAACCATAAATGGAGGAGACCCCTAAGAGAAATCCACTAGTAGAAGATGAGGTTTACAATGTTCTAGAGGGAGAAAAACTAACACCATTATGATGTGTGTGTGGGGGTGGAGATAAAAATGGAGATAAGGGAATAAGACTGATGATAATACATGTTCCTCTCCTAGGAGGTTCTTCTAAATAGAGAATAAAACAAAGTAGGGAAAAGAGGAGTTTATGGGCAAGTAAAATAAATTAATGAAAGTCTTTTTTTTTCTGGAAATGTGTCCTAGGTTATGCCTAAACTAATCCCTTGGCAAATTATGATGGTAAAACATCAGCCCTGATTAAACCTCGGTGACCACAATTGTTGTGTACGCCTGGATTCGAACCCTGGACAGATGGAATATTCCACCACATCTCCAGGACCTTACCAGTACGCCACAACCCTTGTGGCTAAATTGGTGAAAGTTGTGGGTGTCAAATGCAAGTATTCAAGCAAAGTTGTGAGAATTTGTGTCCCAATAAGCATAGTTGCTTAAGGGACAAAAACCCATAAATAAGGAAAGAAGTGTTGAGGCCTACTTAGAAGAAGATTTGATGATGAACAAACAGTTTGGAACACTTTGAAATATTTCACGGTGATCATGGCCGTGAAGGATTTCCTTCACTCCCATGAGGCCAGGCAGAAAGTTTTCACTTTCTGGGGGCCTTTCTCCATGTCCGTGAACCCAATGCTTCACACCCGTAATGGATTTTCTGGCACAAAATCATCACACGTATAATATGCAAAAGTCTTGTTCAAAATTTGAACACACATTCGTTGTAATTGTGAACCGAGAATTTTGTTTTTTTATAAGCGATTATATCTATCTCAAGCTTCAGAATGAAAGTTTGTCCTTCGGGCTAAGGTATCTCTGTTTTTTGTAATGCTTGCAGATGGTTATGGCCATTTTTGCTTACATCTACCATCAGTCCTTCGTCATCCCACAATATTATCCCGTCGAGATCCTCTTGGAACAGGTCTGCTATTTTCTCTTCTACATTTTACATGTTTTAGCCATTTGAATTTGGTACATGGGACGGGATGGGCATTGTTGTCCCACATTTGGTGCAACATTACACTGAGATAGGACAAAAAATTTGAGATATTTTTTCCCAACTATTTAGGTGGAACAAAAATAGGAAGATGAGACAAAATTAGTAAATTAGAGCATCTCCAACAGATTTTCCAAAGAGGAGAAAACGGAGATTTTAGGCAAATTTTTGCTCCAACCAATAGATTCTCCGAAATGGAGAAAGCAGGGGAGAGTTAGTGAAATTCTCCAAATTTGGATAACTCTCAAAAAATGATTAACATGAGATAGAAATAACTTTTTGTTACATTCCAACCAATTGGGAACTTTGATCTTAAATGTTTTGGAGAAAAAAATAATATTTTATTAAATGTTAATTTAATAATATAATTAATGTTGTAATCTTCAAAATAGATAATTAAATGTTAATTTAATAATATAATTAATGTTGTAATCTTCAAAATAGAGAATTAAATGTAGTTATTTTGGATATTTTGAATTTTGATTCTCTATTTTAGAGAATCTGTTGGAGATGCTTTTACTAAACTACCCATGTCAATTTAAAATCCAAAATTCCTTTACAATTTTTTCACCGCCTACTTCACTCTCGCCTGTCCAGTCCCGTCCCCTCCCATCCTCTATTGTACCAAGAGGGTAATAAAGTTCAAAATTTGTATGAGAATATGTGGAACCCCATCAGATTACTCTCCAAAAGAGTCTTTCAACAGAAAATGGAGGTTCCAACATATATTAACGATAATAGTCTAGGACTCTTAACAAAATCCAACAGAGTGAACCAAAAATGCAGATTTTATTATCGTTAATATAATCTTAAATCATCTTTCGTGTCATAGATATTAGGAAGCCTTACTTTTGAGGAGCAAGAATTGCTACTCACGAAACTGAAGGAGGTAATAGACGGGAGACAGTTCCAGAACTGATTCGCCGTTTCCCTTTCTTTTACACGATGCGAAAGTGCCAACGCAGTAAATGATATTGGTGGCAGCATACATCCATAGTCATTAGTATTCTCACATTCTTTGATTCATTTTAGTCTTATTAGAGAGATTTGTCATTATGTTTCCAATGTACTTGAAATCACGTCTAAAATTAGGACGAAAAACATCTGTAATTCCTTGTAGATGTCAACATGAATCATTTTTTATAAATCTCGAGCAACTACGTTAGCCAATACCGACAGTGACAAGCACTCTAGCCGAAACATTATTCAGGCAAAAGTTATTATGGTATATATATACATAGGGGTTAAATCAAATGATGAGGTCCGGACTTGGCCTTCGAAGCCCGTTTTCAGTAATCAAATGAGCCGGACTTTAGGTGTGAAAATAGGCTTTGATCGGGCTTTTCCTGGGTATTTTCAAGCCAAGGCCATTTTGGGCTTTTGTAAAAAAAAAAAGTTGGCCCAATTGGGCTTTTAGACTTCAGGGCTTTTATGCATCACTATGTATGAATTATGATATAACATCAATAAAAAGATACTTGAATGAAAATTAAGGCAAATTTTGTATAATTAGAGATGATAACAACATATATAAGTTTTAAAAAGGTCTCTTAAGCTTGTCATGCATGAGATGAATGGATAACGATGAAATAGATATGCGACTGAATTTTTGACACTTGATTACATTATCAAACAAATACTGAAATACAAGATATAATTGATCAAACTTCTATATCTAACTTGTATATCATCGCTTTTTATATATCATGCCTCATTCTCATTGTGAAAAAAGAAAAAAACTTACTAGAAGAAAGGCACAACGATGTCGTTAAGTCGACATTCGCATTTGACCATCTACGTCACTGGCACATGACACCATTGATATTTTATGGGATTATAAACTTAGGTCATGTCTGGTTTGCAAGACTCCTATAGAATATGAAGGGATTGAAATGACAAATCCTGTTTACCAAATTTCATTCAGTATTTTGGTTTGCACAAGAAGAATGAAATTGAATTCCATAGATTCTATCGTTTACGAATTTCATCATTCTATCTATCGCATATGTAATGGAAATAAATTCCATTCCTACCCATTTTTTTCAATAATACACACTACCCAAAAGAGACCTTAACCCACTATATACATGACCATCACCGTCTCACCACCAATTAATATTATTATTTATAATTTAAGAAAAAAAGTATAAGATTATCATAAAAGGGTATTTTTGTCATTAATTATTATTTCATTCCAATTCCAAAACTAATAGCCAACCAAACATGTCAATTCTAATTCCTTAGATAGATTTCAACTCCACCATACTCCGGTGTAATAATAATATTGAAAATCCTACAAATTTCTTCGTAGGGATCACATCATTTAACTTTTTGTGTTCAAAACCTTTGGAGATGTTAGAGCAATTCCAACCTTAACACCAGAAACAACGGCATATTGGTGGGGCCATAGACACCAAAAATCGGCTCATCTCCAAGCACACAACATTTATGTCGTTTGTACAGAAGGCCAGCATATTTGTCGTTTATCTCCCATCACCAGCAAAAGCAAAATTAAAATCTCTTTGCTGGTCGATCGGAGATTAAAGACAGGCAAAAATGTTTTTCTTAACATTCGATTGGAGTAGCTCTAGCGCTCAGTTTTCATCTATAATTTCAGAACCTACAACTAGTAGTAGTAGCATGAATCTTTTTTTCTTTTTTTTGGTAACTGTGGGTTTCTGAGTCAGCCTACACCCGCTAACTAATCCCCCGGGGCCCCACAAATTGCCTGGAGTCATCGTGCATGTGAACCTCCATGGCCACAAGGGCTTTGCAGCCCTAAATTTGAACCCGGTAAAGATGAGATTTCCACATCCCCTGAGCATTACCCACGCACAACCCAAGTGGTTAGTAGCATGTATCTTGGATGTGCCACATCATCCAAATGGCCCGGTAAAACTTTTAACTCGAGATTTTTTTAACAAGTAAAGACCATCAATACTACTGTATTATAAGTAACAATATAATTTCATTGAACAAACCTGCAATCAAAACTTTCGGGTAACCAAGAACTCAAGTTTCGGATCCTTTGTCACCAACCACAACTATCGTCACACCAACTTCAGCTGGCCGTAGAATTCGATCATGCAGCATGTATCCCGCCTGCAAAACCACAGCGAAAGAAACATCTACTTTTTCAACCGGGTTTATTTTTCAAACGATGTCAAGACTAGAGATGCATGAGAAGCCCAATGCCCAGCCAGGCTAAAAGCCCGATCAGGCCAAGTTTTTTTTTCTTCCAAAAGCCCGAATTCGCTCGGGCCTGAAAATGCCTGGTCGGGCCTATTTTCACACTCAAAGCCCGGGTCCTTTTGTTTGCTTAAAACGGACTTGGAAAGCCCGGGTCCAGGCCCAAAAAAGCCCAAACCTTGCGCATCTCTAGTGGATATGGCAGTGATATTTGAACAAGTTTGGATACTTGGGCATATATATTCTATATTTTTGGTAGGGGAAAGTTCAAATGAGAACTATAAAAATATTTTGAGAACCTAAGAACGTATTACCCATCATTCATAATGAATAACTCTCAATAATCACATAAATATGAAAACATCTTCATAGTGCATATGATATCATCTACTTTTATCATGAATATCTATCATGACATTCATCATGAATAAAGCATGAATTATTTGTTCCAAGTTCTCAAAATATTTACATTTCTCATTTGAGCTTTCCCTATTTCTATTTTGGTATTGAAAAATACTCCTCCCGTCGCAAAATATGTGTCCACATTTTTATTTGAGTTTGTCCCAAAATAAGTGTCCACTCTCAAAAGTATATATCTAACTTCCTATTATACCCTTAATTATGAGATGGTGAAAATTTATCCCTCTATTATTAGAAGTAAAATTGTCCTTTTAGTAAATTAAATAGTGTAATAATTACAAAACATATTTAACTCCGTCCCAAAATAAATGTCCACAATGAAAAAGGCATACATTTTTAGAAATGTGTAATTATTACATTTTTTAATTAACAAAAAGACAATTTTACCCGTATTTAAAGAGTGAGAAATTTTCTCCATCCCATAATTAAGGGTAGAATGGGAAAATAGACATTTACTTTCGAAAGTGGACACTTATTTTGGGACAAACTAAAACAGTAATGGTAGACACTAAGGGGTTGTTTGTTTTTTTAATAAAACCTCTTAATAGCTCTTAAGTCTGAATCGTTCAGACCTTTTTACACACCACCTCTTATTAATCATAACTAAAATAAGACTTCAGACTTTAGACCTCTTAAAAAACAAACGGCACCTAACACTTATTTTGGAATGGAGGGATTATAAAACTTTACTCCATTCACATACCTTCAGCACAACCGCCACGGTATCTGGAGACTTGGTCGGATCTGGTACTTGGAATACAGCGTTATGCCGGTTGGGATCGAATTCTTCGTTTGTGGGATCATATTTTTCCACCCCAAATTTCTTGAAAGCCTGAAAGCATCAAATTCATTTAGCCCAGGTGAATTTTGTCACCTTGGCTTGAAGATAATCTGCAACTTTGGTCCCTTCATAATTTCTTCGCCTTTTCCGTCCCTCAATCATAACTTCCATACCAATTTTGTCCTCTGTCTAAAACTGTTACTTAAGGCCGATTACCAAAAGCTAACCATGTAAGCATGGCAAGGATTGAGAATCTTACCTTGTAAGAGGCATGGTAAGGACTAGAGATGCAAAAAAGCCCAAGCCCGAAGCTCGGTCCGGGCTGGGCCTTAAAGCCCGATCAGGCCGAAATTAGGTTGGGGGGAGCCCCTGCCCGGAAAAAACCCGCTCTAGAAAAGCACAGTTAAGCCTGAAAAAGCCCAAAAAAGCCAGGCCTAGAAGGCCTGATCAGGCCCTTAGTCAACCCCAAAGCCCGGCCCGGCCCGGGCCTATAAAAGCATGTGCCTTTCTTTGCTCACTGAGAACAGGCTTGGAAGGCCCGGGCCTTGTGCATCTGTAGTAAGGACCATTAAGTGATGGCGGTGACTCTTACCCGGTTAGCACTTACTGGGTAAGAGTATGGCTTACTATGCCATTTTGATGGCCGAGAATCTTACCCCGTAGGGTAAAGTGAGATTGGTGGTGTTTGGTAAACAGCCCCTTAAGGTATGTTAAATGGGGAGCAAAATTTATAAGTAACATAAAATTTTATTTTATTATTATTATTTTTTAACTCAGATATTTCACATTATTGTTCAATTCTAATTGTCATAGGTTTCGTTGTTTTATTATTATTTGTGAACTCAGATATTTCACATAATTCACTCAGGTCTAATCATAAATATGTAAAACAAAGGGACATTGGACTGATGGCACCCGGGTTACCGAAATGGCCCACCCTCCCAGGCAGTGTTCTAAAAGGCTCACCGCAACAGCCGTCGTGGGGCACCGTGGCTCAAGGCTTGTGTCTGACGTCAGGTTAAGCATGTGGCACGCCATGGGCTAATGTTTTTGTAACGCAATATTTTATTTTTCTTACCTTTTCAATTTCTTACTTGTTAGTTTTTATATATATAACCTAATATAAATTGTTTAATATCATTGAGTAATAGTATAAACATATCTTTATATACATAATATTATATACGATATAGAGATTTGTTGTCATAAGTCACATCTTGAAAACCACCTTCGCTCCTAAGGCTTGAGGCTTGGTCTCGCCTTACACCATTTAGAACCTTGCTCCCAAGAGGTCAAAGGGTGTGCGTGAGTATTTGCGCCATATAAATATTATATACTTCAAAAAAAAAAATGATGTAAAAGCAGCGAACGAAAACCAAAAAATGTTACCTCTGCTAGTTGTTTTTCAGTCATCTCGACGCCTTCCAGCAGGGTTTTCAAAAGTGGCACAGCTCCAGCATTATCTTGAGATGTATTGATCTTAGCAAAACTCTCTTTTACAACCGAAGAAGCTCTACTGAGATTATCTGCAACGTCCAGTAAACTCTTTGCAAAATTCTGCAGTTTTGAATGCATCAGACACTAACATGATAGTATGAAATAGAGGTGTAAACAATTCGAGCTTTTAACATGCTACATTCTCGAGCTCAAGCTAATCTCCAACACAAAATAAAACTCGTTTAACTTAACGAGCCTAACTTCATAACATTGACGTTCGACTATGCTCGTTCGAAAACTCTGATTAAATTTTTCGAGTCGAGCCATTCGAGCATGCACTTTTTCGAGTCACACATGCTCATATATATTAAATCATACAATAAAAATACAAAAATTATCAAACTCAAGCCAATAAACGAGTTAATTGATCGCAATTTCGAGACCATAAACGAGCCTCGAGCTCGAGCTCGATAATTCAAAAAAATTGGAGATCGAGCTCGAGCCCTACTTTGAAATTTTTATTCGAGCTCGAGCCTAGTATTATTTTTTTGAGTTGAGCTAGAATAACTTACTACTCAACTCGGCTAGTTTACACCCCTAGTTATTCAAAGCACTTTAAACGGCTAACAGGCAACCTGTATTGCAAATTTCTTCGAGTTCTCTGCTTCTCGTTTTGTCCTCTCCATTACATTTTCCATTTCGGCATACGTTCGAAGAACTTTGTCTTTCATTTCCTCAATCTCTTTGTGCTTTGTTTTCAGTAGTCCCTCTTTCTCAGCCACAAGTTTGACCAGATCATCCACGGACAGTTCTTCCTCATCTGAATCTGACTCTGAAATCTCCAATTCAATTAGGGGGCGTCGTTTAGTTTGACGGAATGTTTTTGAGTGATTCCGATTTTGTGAAATGATTTGGAATCTTTGGTGTGTTTGGTTTGTAGGATTTGGAATGAAATTGAATTCCATTCTTTATAAATAATTTTAAAAAACATATATAGATAATAACGAAAATAATTAAGTTACCTTTTACTAACTAATTATAACAAAACAAATGTTTTTAACATATTTTAAAACATTATTACATACAAATCCTACGAAATCCTATGAAATACCAACCACCCCCATGAGATTTCTAAATCCCATGTTTGTGGGATTTCAAAGAAATCCTGGGATTTGAAATCCATTCATTCCTTCAAACCAAACACAGGATTGGAAAGGAATTCAATTCCAAATCCATTCACTCCTTCAAACCAGACATAGGATAGGAATGGAATTCAATTCCAAATCCTATCAAATCCCGCAAACCAAACGGACCCTTAGGAGGTGTTTGGTTTTGAGGGGTTTGAATTTCGTGGAAGAATTTAGTAAAGACAAAGGTCATAATTAACCCTGATTTCCTAAACCAAACCTTCTTCTTCTTCTTTCTTATCAGAGGCATCTGTTTTATCCAAATTTCTGGAATCTGTACTTTCTTTTGCATCAGTGGGAATATCTGTAGAATCTCCCCCATTTCGGGAAGTTCCATTTTCGTTAGACTGTTGAGATGCCGATGACGATATTCCAAATCTTTGAACGGTGTATAAATTAATAACTAGATTATGTGATTCCATTTGACCAGATACCCCCTGTGCAACACAAAACAAGTCTCAGATGCCTACACACCACCAAACGAAAAGAAAGAGAGGGTGAATCCAATATCCTTTATCATCATGATTTGTCCACAGGTAACTCATAGGCTTTGCCAACCATATCCACTTAAGGGTCTTTGGTACAGTGGCATAAAGGTTACCGACTTACCGGTAAGATCCCATCCTCCCTAAAGGTCAAGGGTTTAAATAGGGTTTACAGGTGGTTTTTCCGATTGTATATGACGATTTCATGTTTCTTTTTGTGCATATGATCATGTAGGTTTCATCAGTTTTTTTAGATTTTAAATCACCTTGCGTTTAACTAGAACTTTAGAGAGAGTTGATTGTATATGATGGTTTCATGTTTCTTTTTATGCATTTTTTAGGTTTTATCCGAGTTTTAGCGAGTAACTGATTGTATATGTGACACGGTATGTTTGTATTCTCAGTATACATTCCAAATATGAGCAGTGTGTGTGAGTGTTTGCCGTATATTATTTATACTTCAAAAGAAATTCAGTTCAAGGGGGCCTGAAAAATACACCATTAAGTCATTAACCGGCAAACAATGTTCAAGTCGTTGAAATTTTGAATCCAGAAACACGAAGAGGCTTACAAACCTTCCTCATCAAGAGCAAGGCCTACAAACCATCCACCATCCACCATCACCAACAACACACGACATTTTTAGCTACAACTACAAACAACATTTATGAAACCAAACACATTCCCTGCTCCCTTGAAATTTTTTACCCATCCTACCCTCCCTCTTCTTTCAATTTAGGTCAATAGAGGCAGGTTCATTAAGGAACCCATGAACCACCTATTTTGTGAGTATTCATGAAGATATGAATATATGTCACGACATTCGTCATGAATATTTTTATCATGTTATTCATTCATGAACATTTTTTCTCGTTATTCATCATAAATACTCACAAAAAGGGTGGTTCCTGGGTTCATAAAATATTTAAGGGTTGTTTACCAAATTTTCTATCAAGTCCTGTCCGGATAAAAATGTGTTGATGTTTACTCTTTAACCTGAATCAGCGGTCTGAATGACAGAAATGACCGATCTACCCCTCAATCAATTTTGAACATGTTTGAACCAATTTTTGTTTACGTCAGTTCAATCAAAATCATATCAAAAAAGCTATTGTTCATCAAACCAAAAAACTACCATTCATCAAACTATTTAAACATCAAAACATAATAATTAAACTATTTAAATATCAAACAAGCTACTGTTTACACCAATTGAATCAAAATCAAAACAAAAGAGCTATTTTTCATCAAACCAGGAAAGCTATTGTTCTTCAAACCAAAAAGCACCTACCAAAAAACCAAAATCAAACTATTGCTTCAGTGCTTTTTTGTGTTCTCGAAGAGGAATTTCACCACCAAACGCCATCAGCTATATGCAGATGGTGTTTCGAAGAGGGATTTCACCTGGACAAGATGAAATGCAAGAAATTGGAATCTGTGCAGCGACGAAGGAGGTGCAGGTTGCCGGAGATTAGGAGCAGCGAGTCGGCGACGGAGAAGAACCTGCAACTAGGGTGACGAAGCAACTAGGGTTGGAGGGTTAAAGAAGAAATCCCCTTTTCGCTCGAATGTGTGAAACTGATAAAGAACCTGCAGGAGTAGTCGCAGGGAGTGAGGGGAGCGAGGGTTCAGAGATGAGGGTGGTCGCCAATGTTGGGATTGAGTGAAGGAGAGGGTCGGCGACGTCAACAAGAAGAAAAGGGTGCAGCAGGGATGGCTTCTGGAGAAGGCCTGTCTTTTCATCAAAGGGTAGGCAAGTAATTTTTTTGTCTTTAATGGGGACAAGTGTTCTTGCTTGGCTGTGCGAAAAAACCAGGAGTTGTTTCAATAAGCCACAAGTAAACAACTCAATATAGCTGTGAGAATAAGCCCATTGAGTTATTAAGCTCATTAAGTCAAAAGTAAACAGCCCCTTAAGGTTCCTAAATGAACCTCCCTCTAGGTCAATAAGTATTATCTTTTGCAAATGCATATATTTTGGTCAACACTCAACAGCTTGAGATGACTTCCTTGGCAAATGAAATCGTTTAACCAATCGCAGATACCATTAACCAATTCAAGAACTTTTTATTGTATATGGCAAAATGCTAATTCCATAAAGTTACTTTGGCTTTGCAATTTTACAGCTCCCTCAAGATTATTTAGGCGTCTTACATTCAAAACACACAGTACATATGAAATGCATACTAACAATACACACATACTGTGCCAAATATATAATCAATTACTTGCTAAAACCCCAATAAAACCTACAAAATGCATAAAAAGAAACATGAAATCGTCATATACAGTCAACTAGTCTACCTGTAAAATCCTAGTTAAGCTCAATGCAATTAAAACCTAAAAATCTGATAAAACCACAACGATATACACAAAAAGGAACAGGAAACCGTCATATACAATCGGTCAACCACTCATAAAACCCTAGTTAAACCCTAAGCAATTTTAGAACCTATAAATGAACAGTGAATAACAAATTGTATAAATCACAGACAATTCATTAATGATTACCTTGTCCTGATAACCATGAATCGAGTGAAAACAATTCCGGATGATTGGAATGAAATTCCGACTATCAGTGCGACCACGGCAGATTAATGAACCTTGGCACCTAGTCACGACGGTCCTTGAAATCCGGGAGATCATACCGCCGACGACCATTTCTCCGACGATAAACAATTTGATCGGAAAGTGAATAAGTGATGGTGTTTGCGATAGACGAATGAATTTAGGGCTTCGCTTCGGAACGATGGAAAAAAGAAAAAAAGAGCGGGGAAAAGTGCCTTCGAGAATAGGCGTTTCCCTTATTAAAATGACGAAATTACCCCTCGTGAAAATGATTATTTTCCGGTTGATTTTATGTATTAAAACCAACCGGAGTCTATTTGTTAGCAGTTTATCGAGAGGGTGTTTGGGATTGTTTATTTAAATGACTTGTTTCATTTTGTCACCGCATATAAATGGTTTCTAGTGTTTGGATTAGGGAAAAAAAACTGCTTATGACTTTTTGTCACCGCAGATAAGTTGTTTTTAATAAGTTAGTTCATATTGACTTGTCAACTTATTTGAAACAACGTATGAATTTTTTGGTTATTTTACATGAATAAGCAATATCAACACTCCTAAATAACAACTTATTAGTTTATTACGTTTTAGTATCACAAGAAGCTAATTCAAACAATTTTTATAAAACTCATTTTTGTCATCACATAAGTTGATAATCACTTTAAAAAAAAACATATGTTGTTTTAAATAAGCAATCCCAAACACCCCCCGAGTATTTTTTTTTTTTCTTTTTTGTTAACCGTGGGATGTCCGGACCAGCTTGAGTGCACCTCGACTAATCCTAAGGACCCAGGAGGATAGCCAGGAAAACCCTCAATGGCACTCGAACCGGTGATTTGTAACCCCAAAGGCTCAAGCCTTATTGCTAGTTGAGCTAACCCCGCATGGTTAATACAATTTGCAACTTATTCAGTTAGTTATACATGACTATTTGGTTGTGGCTTAATGATATAGAAAGTGACTTATTCAGTAAGTTTCTAGAGGAACTTTATTCAGAAAGCCAAAAAAAAATCCAAACTTGTCCCTCCCAAACACAAAACATTCTCAATCTGTAAGGACAGGTTAATCCACACGGCCACTTTTATCTGTACAATATTCAATGGAAAACCAACCAAACATCCCCCAAACAAACTCATCATATTTCACTCAAAAGCATAATTGATAGCGGAAAACCGTATAGTTCCATACAGTGGTCACAGTGTTCCCACAGTGGGGGCGCAAGTATACACTTCAACTATGATCGCTATAAGTAATAAAATGGTAAGTATACCGAATAGCGTTTCCACAGGGACTGGACTACTGAGAATCAAAGAGTTTCATGAACTTCTTGCACACGCTTTGATTGTGAGAAATATTTGTTGTTTTGTTGGTGAAATATCTAAATTAATTAAGAAATTTAACAATGAGTTAAGGATTGGGTATGGGTGTAAGTTTCCTTGAGATAATTGTAGTTACCAAATGGTTAGGTGCTTAAGTGCATAGAGCCATGTATAAAAATCCCGATCTCTCGAAAACGAATTTTTATAAATTATGCCCAAAAGTACCTATAAAGTGCCCATAATTATTGTACTTGAGTTTGCCGATTTATCTAAGTTGACTCTAAGCGTCTAGTTCTACCGGTATGGGGATTTATACCCAAATCTCTTTGTGATATAAATTCCGACCGACGTTTGAACCTTAGTAAATCATACAAAACATGCATCTCTGCGTGGTTATCAAAGACTTTCTCAAATCTTTGTGCATCACTTAAGCCGTATTTCGGATCCACCCCTCTCGAGGTCTAAGATATAATATTAACACTTCAAAGTGATCGGCTTATCCGCATTGAGTTATGTCCCGACTCAAGTGACCAAACTCAAAAACAAGTAATTATGGACACACCCAAGTGTATCCTACTAGTCTCAAATTCACTCACACCCACACCCAATAAGGTGCTTAGCTCATGACTAAAAAGAAAGACATAATGAAATAAGCGAAATAATTAAGAACTACTTGCATAAATGTAAATTACGGAAATTAAATTACAAGGGAAAGTAAATGACTAGAAATGTAAATTGCGAGGAAAGTAAAGTACTATAAAGTAAAATTACAATCTTCAAGTTAACAAGTAACTTGAAGATGAACTAGAGCTTAAGAGAATTTTTATGTCTTGTGATTGATGGTGGTGATAAGTTGATGAAATAAATGCAAACCACTCCCTCTTTATATAGCCTCCAAAAGAAAACACAAGAACCAAAGGACTTTCTTCTTCAAAGGCACAAAGGTCAAGACCCATCTCTTTTTCAACCCATGCCTCAAAGATCAGACAATCATGCTCCAATAAATATTTTAATCTGCTCCTTATCGTCCGGATAAACGCAGCGTCCAGCGGATTCTTCAAATGGTTCATCGACGCCCACAGTGGGTAGAATACCTGCCCACAGTTGGCCACAAAAGTGCAGTTTTTCCAAAAAAATAAACTTTTGATAATTCATCACCTCTTTATCACATTTTTAGACCAAATGAAAAGAATAGAAGCAAAGTGGGTATAAAAATGATACAAAATCCTAGAAAAAGAGTGATAAATAACTCTCAAAATCGAGAGTTATCACACCCCCAAACTTGAGGTTTTACTTGTCCTCAAGTAAAAAATGAAATAAAAAGAAATTTTATGAAAGGAGAGAAGGAACGAAACCTACAAAAATAATTGCTTGAATGTCTCCTTTAGTCGAGAATTGTATAACTTCCTTGAATGACTTCTTTGATGTTGAAATTGATCGGTAGGGCTTTCTCGGGTTAGTGTTTGTGGCTTTTCAAAAAAAAAAAATCCCCCAAACTTGAACTCAACTACAAAAGGGTGTAAAATATTTCTTTTCTTGACTTTCCTTTTGAGTTCAAGATTTTCAAAACCCAAAGTTTTGTGATATTCCAATTTGTTGCACGATCCTTGGGTTTTAACTTGCCTTCTAATTTTCCGAAGGTCGTCTTCCAATTTTTCGAAGACTTTTTATTATATATATATATATATATTTTTTTTCTCCGCTTTCTCTTTTTTTTTCATATATGCAAAGATCACATATATATTTTATATTTCTCTCCCCACCCCCAAACTTAAAGCGGACAATGTCCTCATTGTCGAATATAAGGGCTAGGGTAAGGCTCGAGGGAAAGTGTGTTTAGGCCAACAATAAAGGGCCTACGTCCTTTCAATTTTCACCATCCAAAAAGTCATCCAAAGAATTCGTACCTGAAAGAAATGGTAAAACATAAAGGAGACCAAAAAAATATCAAGCATAACGGATAATATAACACAACCTCAATTAAACCCGCATAGCATACACAAAAGGCGGGAAAAAACAGTTAGAAGTTATACAGACACCCAAAAGATAACACAGAGATAATGTTCAAAAGAGCGGTGATGAAAAACCAAAAGTTACTTTTTCAGATCCTTCGTCGGAGCATCAAAGGATGGGATCGTCGGCGACCCACCAGAAGTGAAAATACCCTGGGTGCTTGAAACCGAGGACGTGGGTTCTGCAGCGGTGGTCTGTGGTGGTTCAGAGTCGGCGACCCTGTCGGTGTTGTCGACCGGCGCTGAAGGATTGACGGTGCTCCGGCGACGGAGAGACCGGCGTGGGGGTTGTGAGGGTCTGGAAACCAAATGCTTCTGCCTTGCCATGGATGGGGAAAATTTTCGTTAGGGAGCAAAAGAATTGGGTTGGGGAAGAAGGAACCTTTTTGAATGCTCTTTCCTTTTGTCTTGAAAACTTAACCAAATAATCATTAGTTTTCCAAAAATACCAATAGTTTTTAGTTTTATTTAACCAAAGCTTTTATCCTCTGAAACAAACTTCTGGATATAATCTCTGGATAAACAAAACTTTCAACTTTTTTTTTTTGTACTTTAATACAAAAAAAATTTAACACTCTTTCCCCATGCAATTACTTCTACCCTTTTGCAATTTTAAAATACTTCTTTTTGTCTTACATGCAAAAGGGAAGTTCAAATCAATCTAAAAGATCAAGACAAACCATCATAGCAGTTGTATTTTCAAAACTTTTAACCACTAAAAATTTCTCCTTCCCAAGGCATCATCATTTTTATTTTTATTTATTTATTTTTTTTTTTCGCAATAAAAATAACCAATTCTTGTCATGCAAAAGTAATTATCCCATCACATTGGAAGGAGACCATCATGACCCTCACCACCTTTTCTTATGCCATCAAAAAGGTTTGCCAAATACCCATTTCACCATGACATACTCTGGAATTAAAACCTACAAGATAAAATGCAAAAAAAAAAAAAATTAATGTATAAAAATTTACAATATTTACAACAAGGACTTAATTTTTCACTCTTCAGAATTAGTAGGTCCGGATACTCTATTTGGAATGAAGTGCTTGACCCGGTGTCCATTAACTCGAAAAGTACTACCATCATGTGGGTTTAATAGATCAATCGTTCCATATTTTCCCACATCCATGATGGTAAAAGGACCTGACCATCTTGATTTTAATTTACCCGGAAATAATTTCAACCGTGAATTAAAAAGGAGAACTTGTTGATTTTTTTCAAAAACACGCTGTTTGATCCTACGGTCATGCCACACTTTTGTCTTTTCTTTATAAATTTTTGCGTTTTCGTAAGCATGGTGCCGTAACTCCTCTAATTCATTCGATTGAAGTTTTCTTTTCTTTCCGGCTTCATCAAAATCCATATTTAATTCTTTTGTTGCCCAAAATGCCTTATATTCAAGTTCCAAGGGCAAGTGACATGCCTTTCCAAAAACCAATTTATACGGTGACATTCCTAACGGGGTTTTAAAGGCTGTTCGATATGCCCAAAGTGCATCATCCAGTTTAAGAGACCAATCCTTTCTGTCGGGTTTTACCACTTTCTCTAAAATTGATTTTATTTCTCGGTTTGAAAGTTCGGCAAGACCGTTTGTCTGAGGATGGTATGCGGTTGAAACTTTATGCTGGATGTTGTACTTACTAAGAGCAATGACTAACATTTTATTGACGAAATGGGTCCCTTCATCACTAATCAAAGCTCGGGGAGTCCCAAAGCGAACAAAAATATTTTTTTGAAGAAAAGAAATCACTGTCTTAGCATCATTTTTAGGACACGCAATCGCCTCTACCCATTTGGAAACGTAATCAACGGCCACCAATATATACTGATTATGGAAGGACATGGGAAACGGACCCATAAAATCAATGCCCCAAACGGCGAAAAGTTCAACTTCTAAAATGTTGTTTAAGGGCATTTCATTTCGTTGGGACAAGTTTCTCGTCCTTTGGCATTGATCACAACTTTTAACAAATTCGAAAGAATCTTTGAATATCGTGGGCCAAAAGAATCCGCTTTGCAAAATTTTCGCCGCCGTACGTTGACCACCAAAATGGCCTCCATATGGTGACTCATGACAGTCCTTCAAAATATCTTTTATTTCAAAATCCGGGACACGTTTTCGCAAAATTTGGTCCGCTCCTAATTTATACAAAAAAGGATCGTCCCAAAAATAATTTTTGCAATCGTGGAAAAACTTCTTGAGTTGTTGACCACTCCTTTGGTATGGCTTGATACCGCTTGCAAGATAATTTGCAATATCCGCATACCAAGGGATGTCCTTTTCAAAATGATTGATTGCCAAAATATTTTCATCCGGAAAATTTTCTTTGATCTCGTAACTTCCCCCGCTTGACACTTGTTTTTCAATCCTAGAAAGATGGTCCGCAACTTGATTGTCAACTCCTTTCCTATCAATTATCTCAAGATCGAATTCTTGTAAAAGAAGGACCCACCGAATAAGCCGTGGCTTGGCATCGGTTTTGTTGAAGAGATACTTAATAGCGGAGTGATCCGTGTGAACAAGGACCTTCGTGCCAATCAAGTAGGATCGAAAACGGTCAAACGCAAATACTACGACAAGTAACTCTTTCTCAGTTGTTGTATAATTTATTTGAGCTTCGACGAGAGTTTTACTTGCGTAATAAATGGGGTGAAAATTTTTATTTTTCCTTTGTCCTAACACGGCACCTACGGCCCAATCGCTTGCATCACACATCACCTCAAAAGGCATGGTCCAATCCGGGGCAATTATAATAGGTGCCGTCACAAGAGCATTTTTTATTGTTTCAAAAGCGTTTTTGCAATCAGAAGTAAAATCAAAAGCTTGATCGACATGCAACAAATTACAAAGTGGTTTTGCAATTTTTGAAAAATCTTTTATGAAACGTCTATAAAATCCCGCATGTCCTAAAAAACTTCTAATGCCTTTAACCGAAGTGGGTTCGGGTAATTGCATTATTACTTCAAGTTTCGCTTTATCCACTTCCAAACCTTTTTTAGAAACCATGTGACCCAAAACGATTCCTTCTTGTACCATAAAATGGCATTTTTCCCAATTTAGAATTAAATCGTGAGTTTCACATCTTTCTAAACTTTTTTCCAAAATTTTAAGACAATTTTCAAATGATGTTCTAATTACAGAAAAATCGTCCATAAAAACTTCCATTCTATCCTCAATCATGTCCGAAAAAATAGACATCATGCACCGTTGAAATGTTGCGGGTGCATTGCATAAACCAAATGCATTCTCCGGAAAGCAAAAGTACCAAAGGGACAAGTAAATGTCGTTTTTTCTTGATCTTCGGGTGCGATATGAATCTGATTATAACCCGAATATCCATCCAAAAAACAATAAAATTCTTTTCCGGCTAAACGATCTAGTATTTGGTCTATAAATGGCAAAGGAAAGTGGTCCTTTTTGGTGGCAAGATTTAATTGTCTATAATCCATACAAATTCGCCACCCGGTGACGGTCCTAGTTAGAATAAGTTCGTTTTTCTCATTGGTGACTACCGTAGTACCACCCTTCTTTGGGACACATTGCACCGGACTCACCCAACCACTACTCGAAATGGGGTAAATAATACCCGCATCAAGCCATTTCAAAATCTCTTTTTTAACGACTTCTTTCATGATGGGATTAAGTCGTCTTTGTGGTTGCACTTTACCAACACTATTTTCTTCCAAGATTATCTTATGTTGGCAAAGCGAAGGACTAACTCCCTTGATGTCGGCTAAGGTCCAACCTATGGCTTTCTTGTGGTTTTTCAACAATTCTATCAACCTCACTTCTTGATCATCACTTAAGTTGGAAGAAATAATTACGGGCAATTTCTCTTCTTCCATGAGATAAGCATACTTAAGGTGATTGGGAAGTGGTTTTAAGTCCAAATATGGGGCTTTTATGATAGAAGGAACCTGTGTTGGCCTATCTGTAAAATCAAGCTGCTCAAAAGCATCTATAACCTCAATCAAGTCTTCTTCCGAAATTTCCTCGTCACTGCCCACAGTGGGCTCACAGTGGGCACAGTCTATCAAACTTAACTCGAAGTTATCACCTAAATTGCTAAGGGCAGAACAGTCCTCTACTTCACCATTAAACTTAAGAGACTTGAAAACATTGAAGGTCACATGTTGGTCATTCACTCTCATGGTCAACTCGCCTTTTTGGACGTCTATTAATGTTCGACCGGTCGCAAGGAAAGGTCTTCCTAAAATGATGGGAACATTTCTATCTGCCTCATAGTCCAAAACTAGAAAATCAGCCGGAAAAATAAATTTATCAACTTTGACCAAAATGTCCTCAATTTTTCCTTTCGGATATGCCAAAGGTCTATCCGTGAGTTGCAAAGTAACCGTGGTTGGTCGAACTTATCCAGTTCCCAATTTTTCAAAAACAGATAAAGGCATGAGGTTTATACTTACTCCCAAGTCACATAGTGCGAGTCCTACTTCTTGTCCTCCAATGGAGCACGGGATGGTGAAACTACCCGGATCCTTCAACTTTGGAGGAATTTTACAAGTAAGGATAGCACTACATTCCTTGGTTAGCGCAACGGTTTCAAATTCTTCAAGCCTTCTTTTTTTATTGAGAATGTCTTTTAAAAATTTAACATAACTTGGCATTTGCTCGAGAGCCTCTACCAAAGGAATGTTAATGTGGAGTTGCTTGAAAATATCTAAAAACTTTTTAAACAGAGCATCCACATGTTTTGATTTTAATCTATCAGGAAAAGGCAACTCACGCAGATCTGGTTTCGATGATATTTTACCAGGTGTGGGCACAGCCTGCCCACAGTGGGTGAACTGTGCATAATTTGTTTCAAAACTGGATGGATCCGTTGTTTTGGACGCAGAATCTGGGTTCTGCGTTTTTTCAACAGAAGGAAAAAAAACAGAGAAATTTTATTTGTCAAAGAGATGTGAATCTTTTTGCAAAACGGGAACGGAAGATGATTTTGTGTTTTGGCACGAGTCATCTACATTCTCAACTTCTCTTATACTCACGGCTTTGACATGTTCTTTTCCCTTAGGATTCTCGGTGTCACTAGGCAACGTCCCTTGGGGTCTGTTTTTGAGCTCGACGGCAAATTGCCCGAGTTGGGTTTTGAAACCCCTCAAGGTTGCATTGGTTTGGTTTATAAAACCTTTAAGCAACGATTCGATTGAATCATTACTTCCCGATGCATTTTGTTGCCTAGGTGCATGTGATTGTGAAGATTGTCCATGTTGAAAATTGGAAGGTTGGTTTTGATGAAAACCCGGGGGGAGATTTTGTGGTCGGTTTTGGACTTGACTTGCCCCGGGGGGGTTGAAGTCCTTGATTACCGGTCCAAGAAAAATTCGGGTGATTCCGCCAATTTGGATTATACGTTTGGGAAAACGGACTATTTCTAGCATGATTTCCCACGTAGTTCACCGAGGCGGGATTTCCTGGGCATTGTTCAAAACGATGATTTTCTCCACAAAATACACAAGATTCGTTTAAAGAATGATTCATGGCTTACACTTGACTTTTTTCTTCATTTATGTTCAAATTATTTTTAACCAAATTAGTCAAGGCAACGATTTGTGCATTTAAAGAAGCGATGACATCAATATCATGAACTCCCGATGCATTTTTTGGAACGATGGCACGAGGATTTGACCACTCGGTGTTGTTGTTTGAAACTTTTTCTAAAATGTCAAATGCCTCGTTGTATGTTTTGGAAACAAAGGCACCACCGGCCGTAGCATCAAGAATGATTTTCGCAGCATTAGAAAGACCATTATAAAATGTTTCTAATTGGATGCAATGGAGGATTCCGTGGTGAGGACATTTTCTAATTAAATCCTTGAATCTCTCCCATGCATCGGAAACTGCTTCATCTTCCTCTTGTCGAAAATTCATGATATCATGTCTAAATTTCACATTTCTTGTTGGTGGAAAATATTTTTTTAAAAACTTTTCGGCTAAATTTGCCCAAGTATCAATTGATTCCGGTGGTTGTGAATTTAGACAGGCGTTAGCTCTATCCCTTAGGGTATAAGTGGAAAGCGTCAGCCGTAAGGCTTCTACAGTTACTCCGGGAATACGAAAATGATCCGTCATTTCTATAAATGATTTTAAATGAGAGTGCGGATCTTCCGAAGGTAATCCCCCAAATTGACCCATTGCTTGGATCATTTGAAACATTACGGGCTTCGGTTCAAAAGTTTGTGTTGTCATGTTGGGCCTAAGAATACCCGATTTTAATTGACCAAATTCGGGTGTTGCATAATCCCGTATTCCCCTATCTTTATCATTGGCAATTTTAACCGTG
Organism: Arctium minus; assembly: GCA_954870635.1. NCBI lineage: Eukaryota > Viridiplantae > Streptophyta > Magnoliopsida > Asterales > Asteraceae > Arctium > Arctium minus. The sequence goes on along the minus strand of OX941093.1, from coordinate 76,808,018 downwards.
GTTTCAACAATAGGCGGAGGTTGTTCATCCATGTTTCGGTTTTGCCTATTTCTCCTACCTCTTCTACGTCTTTTTACAGTTCTTTCAATTTCGGGGTCAAGAGGTAAAAGTTCACCGTGTTGTAGCCGTGGCATACAACACGGAAAAGGTGCTTTGAAACGAGTGACACAGGCTCAAATGAAATTCAATATCTTAGGATGTAAAATCGCGCCAGTCCCCGGCAACGGCGCCAAAAACTTAATAGCGGAAAACCGTATAGTTCCATACAGTGGCCACAGTGTTCCCACAGTGGGGGCGCAAGTATACACCTTAACTATGATCGCTATAAGTAATAAAATGGTAAGTATACCGAATAGCGTTTCCACAGGGACTGGACTACTGAGAATCAGAGAGTTTCATGAACTTCTTGCACACGCTTTGATTGTGAGAAATATTTGTTGTTTTGTTGGTGAAATATCTAAATTAATTAAGAAATTTAACAATGAGTTAAGGATTGGGTATGGGTGTAAGTTTCCTTGAGATAATTGTAGTTACCAAATGGTTAGGTGCTTAAGTGCATAGAGCCATGTATAAAAATCCCGATCTATCGAAAACGAATTTTTATAAATTATGCCCAAAAGTACCTATAAAGTGCCCATAATTATTGTACTTGAGTTTGCCGATTTATCTAAGTTGACTATAAGTGTCTAGTTCCACCGGTATGGGGATTTATACCCAAATCTCTTTGTGATATAAATTCCGACCGACGTTTGAACCTTAGTAAATCATACAAAACCCGCATATCTGCGTGGTTATCAAAGAATTTCTCAAATCTTTGTGCATCACTTAAGCCGTATTTCGGATCCGCCCCTCTCGAGGTCTAAGATCTAATATTAACACTTCAAAGTGATCGGCTTATCCGCATTGAGTTATGTCCCGACTCAGGTGACCAAACTCAAGAACAAGTAATTATGGACACACCCAAGTGTATCATACTAGTCTCAAATTCACTCACACCCACACCCAATAAGGTGCTTAGCTCATGACTAAAAAGAAAGACATAATGAAATAAGCAAAATAATTAAGAACTACTTGCATAAATGTAAATTACGGATATTAAATTACAAGGGAAAGTAAATGACTAGAAATGTAAATTGTGAGGAAAGTAAAGTACTAGAAAGTAAAATGCTAGAAAGTAAAGGACTATAAAGTAAAATTACAATCTTCAAGTTAACAAGTAACTTGAAGATGAACTAGAGCTTGAGAGAATTTTTATGTCTTGTGATTGATGGTGGTGATAAGTTGATGAAATAAATGCAAACCACTCCCTCTTTATATAGCCTCCAAAAGAAAACACAAGAACCAAAGGACTTTCTTCTTCAAAGGCACAAAGGTCAAGACCCATCTCTTTTTCAACCCATGCCTCAAAGATCAGACAATCATGCTCCAATAAATATTTTAATCTGCTCCTTATCGTCCGGATAAACGCAGCGTCCAGCGGATTCTTCAAATGGTTCATCGACGCCCACAGTGGGTAGAATACATGCCCACAGTTGGCCACAAAAGTGTAGTTTTTCCAAAAAAATAAACTTTTGATAATTCATCACCTCTTTATCACATTTTTAGACCAAATGAAAAGAATAGAAGCAAAGTGGGTATAAAAATGATACAAAATCCTAGAAAAAGAGTGATAAATAACTCTCAAAATCGAGAGTTATCAATAATATACATGTCTTTTACCCTAAGTGATCGATCGATCGTTTCTATTAAGATATCAGATTTTTTAAGAACAAAAAAAATATGAACGGAAAGATGAGAGCAACAAAAACTTGTGAATAGTAAGCAATACGAAAAAGCATATGTATTGAAACATATAATATAAAAGGGAAAGCAAACAACTCTTTATAAATTATAGGACTTTGGTAATCTACCTGTCATTGTCAGCTTCTCAACCCTCCATTTTCCCACCCATACCTTCTTTAACTATCTTATTAACCACTTGGGTTGTGGCGCACTGGTAAAACCTTTGGGGAATGTAGTGGAAAATCTCATCCACCCAGGGTTCAAATCCAGGCGCTGCCAAAGCCCTTGTGGTCATGGAGGTTCACCTGCGATGACTCCAGGCCATTCGTAGTCGCCCGGGGATTAGTCGGTGCGCGTAAGCTAGCCCGGAAACCCATGGTTACAAAAAAAAAAATTATTCTCACCATGTTAGCTACAAGTCCTTACTGTTTTTTTCAAAGCGTATATAATATATACGGCAAATACTCACACATATTTCTCACATCTAGTGAATTTTGAACCGGAGATGCACAAAGTCCAATCTTTTTCGGACATGGGTCCGAGACTTCCAAATCCACTTTCAGTGAATAAATAAAAAGGCTCAAGCTTTAGCTTTAGGTTTGAAAAAGGTCTTATTAGGTTTAATCAGGCCTTTGCATACTATTTTGAAGCAGTTTGTTTTTTATTTTTTATCAGACCATGTATGGCCCCAAATTTTGGCATTTGAGGCCTAGGTTGGATCAGGCTTCGGGCTTAATAGGTAAGGGTTTTTTCTAAGTCGGACGTGGTTCATGAGCTTGAGCTTTTTTATACATCTCTAGTTTGAACCATTAACTTATTGCGAGACTGAGCTCTATAATAATCTGGGTGCTACTGGCCAATAGCCATTTGGTCACATAACGTTTATCAAGGACCATTTTTTTCGCATAGTATATGTTGAAAAACTTAAATCAGATAAGTTTTTATTGGTGCTGTGCAACTCACCAAACACAATGTACAAGTGTTTAAAGCTTGGATATGTGGATTAATATGAACCACACATCTTGGATGACATCATCTATATGACATCATCCATATGACATCATCCATATGTCATCCTCCATTCCTTCTCCTATAAATACATGCCTCCATTCCATCCCAAAACACACCAACAAGAAGTTAGAAGTCTTCTTTCTAACTTTCTTCTTCTTCTTCTTTGTTCCCTTTTGTTGATATATATATATATATATATATATATATATATCATTGATATATATTTATATATCTTGTTTTGGGGGAACATTTGGTTAGCTGATTTGTTGATCCAAGGATCTCGTAAACACGTTGTAATTTCTCCCGGTTGGTAATATAAAGATCTCTCTCTCCCTGTGGATGTACACTATCACACTGATAGTGGAACCACGTTAAATATTGTTGTCTCGATTTATTTGCTGTTTCGTTTTATTTTATCGTATATTCGATAACTGCTATATTTACGCTTGTGGATCGGTATGAATCAATAGACCAAAATATACAATATTTAGATCTCGTTATTCCGCATTTGTTGTAACGGGTCAGTTGCACGTGATTTATTGTTATCATTTTTGGGACCGTAAATCACTTGAAATACGATTTGTAACTGCCACCGACCCTTACAATTGGTATCAGAGCTGCTAGATCTAAATTTGTTTTATATTGTATATTTTTAGTCGCACGATAAGTGCTTGTTAAAAATGTCTGTTGATTCAGGAAATCCATTCGCCGGTTCCGTTTCCAACTCGGACCCAAATGTTTATCAAAAAGGCTCTTTTAAATTATCGGGGGCCGGGATTAGAATAGAAAAATGGAACGGGGAGGGTGATTTTGGTAAATGGCAGTTTACTACAGCAGCAGCACTTAGAAAAAACGATGTCCACCCCGTAGTCTTTGCTCCGGAAGAAATAAATCCGGATATGTCCACCTTAGAAGCTAAGGAAATGGAGGCTTGGGCCTTCACTACCTTACAAATGGCTATGGGTCCAAATGTAATTTCTGAAATCGTTTCTGAAAAGACAGCCGCAGGGATTTGGAAAAGACTTGAGAATCTTTATCTCAAAAAAACTTTGACTAACCGACTGTTATTGATGAGGTCGTGTCTGTTCTTCAAAATGAAGGAAGGCACTACCATTCAGGCCCACATGACTGAATTCGAAGACATCATCATGAAGTTGAAGGCAACAGATTCTATTTTTGCCACAGATAATGAGGCACTCGCTTTGATTCTGTTGTATTCACTTCCCGAAAAATATTCCCAGTTCACTAACAGTTTTATTTATGGAAGAGAATCCATATCGTTGTCTGACGTGAAAGCAGGGATGATCTGTAAAGAACAAAGAATTCAGATGAAAATCGGTAACAGTTCGCGGGAAAACAACCACAACAGTCATGGTCTATTTGCCGAAAGAGACCAAGACGATCAGCTCAGGGGAAGAACTCGTGGCCGCTCCCAATCTCGTAAACCTGGTCATCGCGGGAAATCTAAGCAACGTGGCAATTGTAACTATTGTCACAAACCAGGTCATTGGGTCAGAGATTGTCCGAGTTTGAAAAACAAGGACAAGAACAAAGCAGAATCTTCAGAAGTTGCAACCGAACAAGATACAGGCTTCTCAGCAACGGTTACTGCACCGCAAGGCGACAGGCGTTGGGTGTTGGATACCGGAGCTTCGTGTCATATGACACCATTTCGGGACTGTTTCACTACTTTCGAGGAGTTCGAAGGTAACCATATTTATATGGGAAACAGTACATCGTGTGTCACTCGGGGCATCGGTTCAGTCAGAATCAAAATGTTTGACGGTACTATTCGAACTTTATCAAATGTTAAATTTGTACCGTCTATGACTCGTTCTTTGATTTCTGTTGGACAACTATCCAAACTTGGCTGTAAGGTTCAAATAGAGAATGGGAGTATGCGCATTTCCAGAGGGAACTTTGTTGTGATGAAAGGTGAGCAGGCAGAAAATAACCTGTTTCACCTGGTAGGCGAAACAGTCAGTTCTGATGCGTGTGTCGCGGATAGTTCGAGAAACTTAGATGCTACCCGTTTGTGGCATCTTAGATTGGGGCACACTTCGGAGAAGAATTTGGAGATTCTGCGCAAGCGGAAACTCATTGCAGTTGACACGCCTACGAGTCTGGACTTTTGTTCAGAATGTGTCTCGGGTAAGCAGACGCGTGTTTCTTTTGGTGTTGGAAAACACAACACCAAAGGGATCCTTGATTACGTTCATACAGACGTCTGGGGACCATCTTCGACACAATCCCTCAGCGGAGGTAAGTACTATGTTACTTTTATTGATGATTTATCGCACAAACTTTGGGTGTATGTGATTAAGTTAAAGTCAGATGTTTTTGAAATATTCAAAACTTGGTTAGCACTAGTCGAAGTCGAGACTGGTAGAAAATTAAAGGTGCTTAGATCTGACAATGGTGGTGAATACACTAGTGGTAACTTTAAAGACTTTTGTTCACGTAGAGGTATTCACCGACACTACACCACACCCGGCGATCCGCAATCAAACGGAGTCGCCGAGCGGATGAATAGGACTTTGTTAGAAAAAGTCCGATGTATGTTAGTTACATCTGGTTTTCCTAAAATGTTTTGGGCTGAAGCACTTCACACTGCTGTACACATTGTGAATCGGTTACCGTGTTCAGCCATTGGGGGAAAAATTCCGGAAGAAATTTGGAGGGGTAAGGGTTGTATCTGTTTGAAATACATACGTGTATTTGGATGTCCTGTTTATATTCATGTGACAGGTCAGGATAAGTTGGATCCCAGAGCCACCAAGGGATTCCTACTCGGCTATACAGATGGAATCAAGGGTTACCGAATCTGGAACCCGGTCACCCGAAAGGTGATTCACTCTCGACATGTGACCTTCGATGAGTCGACTATGTTCAAGTCTAATCATAATCGACAACCCGCTCCAGAACCGGAAATTATCTCTTATGTTTCTCCAACAGCCGATGGAGATGAGATAATTGTCAGTCCTATTGTACCCAACTCATCTGCTCGTGGTTTTACTTTGGGATCAGAATCTGAAGAAGATGTTAGTCCACCAGATACATCTACTTCTGATCCAGTTAGCTCAGTTCAGGAAGAAATTCTGAATGATGGTGGAGGTCAAGGCGATACAATTCCAGTATCAGTACCTGTGAGGCAGAGCCAGAGAACTATCCGTCCTCCTAATAGGTATGGTGATTGGGATTTTGCAAATATGAGTTTTACTGACCAGCTTGAGTATGCTTTGCATGTTGTACAGGATGAGCCGTTTGACTATTCGGAGGCCCTAGCTTCGAGTCACTATGATAAGTGGTTAGGAGCTATGCATGAGGAAATGGAAGCTCTATCTAAAAATAACACTTGGGAGCTCTGTCCATTACCGAAAGGCAGTCGTGCAATTGGCTGCAAATGGGTCTATAAAGTCAAAGACGATAAGCGTTATAAAGCTCGCCTGGTTGCGAAAGGCTTTGCACAGCGGAAGGGTATCGAGTATGACGATATCTTCGCGCCTGTGGTTCGACACACATCTATCCGGGTCCTTCTGGCCCTTGTGGCAATTCTTGATATGGAGCTCAAACAATTAGATGTGAAAACAGCTTTTCTGCACGGAGATCTTGAAGAAACCATCTACATGAAGCAACCGGAAGGTTTCATCTCCGACAACAAACCTGATTGGGTCTGTAAATTGAAAAAGTCCCTTTATGGACTTAAACAGTCGCCTAGACAGTGGTACAAGAAGTTTGATTTATTTATGCTCTTGTTGGGTTTTGAGCGTAGTGAGAAAGACGCTTGTGTCTATCATAGATCAAGCGGTGGCATTTCTATTTATCTACTTCTTTATGTTGATGACATGCTGATAGCTTGCAGGGATCGTTCTGAAATCAACCGTTTGAAAGATAGGTTGAAATCAGAATTTGAAATGAAGGATCTCGGTGAAGCTCGTGTTATTCTCGGCATGGAAATTGTTCGAGACAGAAAGCCTCGTACTCTCAGGTTAACACAGAAGGGCTATATTCAGAAGATTTTGAAGCGGTTTAATCTTGATGGAGCAAAGTCGGTGTCTACGCCACTTCCAAGACACATCAAGATTACAAAAGACGATTGTCCGGTAGACGATATTGGAAAGGCTGAGATGGCAAAGATTCCGTATGCCAGTGCAGTCGGGAGCCTCATGTATGCTATGGTATGCACCCGTCCCGATCTTGCACATTCCGTTGGTGTAATTAGTCGGTTTCTATCAAACCCGGGTAAGTCACATTGGAATGCAGTGAAAACTGTATTTTGTTACTTGAAAGGTACGGAAACTCACGGCCTGATTTATGGTATGCAAAACTATTGTGATATTCTTGGTTACTGCGATTCAGATTACGCAGGTGATCGTGTCAGTTGGAAATCCACTTCTGGTTATGTTTTTACATTAGGTGGAACAGCTGTCAGTTGGAGATCTCGATTACAGTCTGTTGTTGCATTATCGACTACCGAAGCTGAACTTATTGCAGCGGTCGAGTCTGCTAAAGAAGCAGTTCATTTACAAGAACTCTTGTTTGGTTTGGGCCTGAAGCAGACTACTGTTCGTATTAATTGTGATAGCCAGAGTGCTATTCACTTGGCAACAAATTTGGCGTTCAGCTCTCGAACGAAGCACATTAATGTGCGTGATGCATTTCTGGTAGCTTTACACGACGCAAAGGTTGTGTACTTGAAGAAAATATTATCTGAAGATAATGCTGCCGATATGTTCACCAAGTCGTTACCAGCCGCATTCGAGCATTGCTCGAATTTGATCCAGCTCAGATTGTGTTAGTGCCGTTTGGCACCTTGTGGGAGAGATGAGAATATTGCTACAGATGACATAGCGACATCTTTGGGGAGATATTACTTGGTACGTGTTTTCCGGTTGCTTAACTCGTTCGTCTATTGAGATTGCTCACTTGAGGATTTTTGCTTTTGATTTTGACGGGTGATGGCCGAGCCGAAGCTCGTCACGATCAAAATGCATTATGTTACCTCGTGTCAATCTCTATCAGCTATTTGTGCGTATTCGGGGGATTGGTTCGTGCTTTGGTTTCGTCGGGTGATTTGCACATCATGGTGGAGTGTTGAAAAACTTAAATCAGATAAGTTTTTATTGGTGCTGTGCAACTCACCAAACACAATGTACAAGTGTTTAAAGCTTGGATATGTGGATTAATATGAACCACACATCTTGGATGACATCATCTATATGTCATCCTCCATTCCTTCCCCTATAAATACATGCCTCCATTCCATCCCAAAACACACCAACAAGAAGTTAGAAGTCTTCTTTCTAACTTTCTTCTTCTTCTTCTTTGTTCCCTTTTGTTGATATATATATATATCATTGATATATATTTATATATCTTGTTTTGGGGGAACATTTGGTTAGCTGATTTGTTGATCCAAGGATCTCGTAAACACGTTGTAATTTCTCCCGGTTGGTAATATAAAGATCTCTCTCTCCCTGTGGATGTACACTATCACACTGATAGTGGAACCACGTTAAATATTGTTGTCTCGATTTATTTGCTGTTTCGTTTTATTTTATCGTATATTCGATAACTGCTATATTTACGCTTGTGGATCGGTATGAATCAATAGACCAAAATATACAATATTTAGATCTCGTTATTCCGCATTTGTTGTAACGGGTCAGTTGCACGTGATTTATTGTTATCATTTTTGGGACCGTAAATCACTTGAAATACGATTTGTAACTGCCACCGACCCTTACAGTATAATATTATAGTCATGTGCTTTTAAAAACTTTTTATCACAAGTCATATAATATAAGAAATGTAAAATTGTCACGTCCATTCAGATATGCTCATTTCACATATTGATTTTTCGTATTGGCGAGCATAATTAGTTGCTATATATAGCATACACACCCTTTAGGTTAAAATCAAGTTAAATCATATAATGCACATATTTTTTTATGTTGATATATGTGCCAGAAAAATTAGTAAAGTTTACTTTTGGTCTCTAATGTTTGCAATTTTCAACGAAATCGTCTTTAAACTTTGAAAACTCGGATTTTGTCCCTTACGTTTGTCAAATTTCAACGGTTTATTCGGAATTAAAGCCAAAAGTTAACGACCGTTAAATAGAGGAACAAAATCCGAAACCAGAATCGGTCCTAATCGGTTCCGTATTTTAGGAACCAGAACCAATCATATCGATCTCGGTTTCGGAACCGACAGTTCCAGAGCAGTTCCGGTTCCAAAGGCAGGTACCGGTTCCGATGCTCACCGCTAAACGTGAGGGACCAAATCCGAATCTTTCAAAGTTTAAAAACCACATCCGTTGAAAATTACAAACCTTAGGGACCAAAATTAAACTTTATCCTTTTATTCTAGTTACTTGTTGGCTGGGGGCAAAATCGGTATTTAAAATTCCAGTGTTCAAACACACTATCTACTATCCTGTGTTGGGTTTAAAGCCACATCTTGTTTTCCGGCAACCAATCCAAACAACAGTCGTCGCCGGCGATTTCTACTTTTCCGATCAAATGTTCGGTTCTTCATCAACACTATTTATCTTCAACGTTCCACTCTCTCTTTTGCACCACCGGCCGTCGACTCTCCTCCGGCCATCTCACCGCCACACTCTTACCTGTCCTCTTCATCTCCTCTCCGCCGTCGCTCACCGCCACCTCCTCCTCACCTCTCGCGCTAATTCGAATTTTCCGATCAAATCCTCTCAGCAGATTCACTCGCAATCCACCGGTAATACTCTGCAAGACGGAAATGATGTTCCTGCCGACGCTTATCTCGTTCCACCGTCGCATCCGTGGCCGGAGTTGTCGGATTTACTCGAATATGTATCGAACTTAGGTTACTTTGAACTGAGTAGGAATATGAAGGATGAATTCGTGCCGAATGAGAGTCTACCGATGGAATTTGTGGATGCTGCGTGTTCGTGTTTGGGTTTTGCACATGACAGATCTGATATTTTAGGGTTTGTATTCCTCTCTTCACTATACTTATCACTTTGATCTGTTCTTCCTTGCCTTAAATTCAATTTTGATAACTCTTCTCTATTTTGTACTTCCATCGTTGCACTATTTTATATTTTGTTGGTGATTTTAGTAAAATAATAGTTTCGTTTTATGTAATTGGATTCACAAAAGAATATAGGTTTGGTAGTTAAGCTATAGCTAGGAAGTGTGGAGTATACAGTGTGTAAGCTAACTAGAATCCAGATTGTTGGATGGCGCCATTTGGCGGGGTCAAGGGAGTATCGCCCTTACGGGGTCCTAGGGGCAGCGCCTTCGGCGTTGGTTAGGAAAATTGAGCTTCTGAATTCACTTTCTGAATGTTCTAAGTGAAATTCAGAAGCCTCCGAGTCTTGTTTAGAGGCTTTTGATTCTGAAGTGGTTTTGATTCGGAGCTTTATGACTCTGAAGAGTCAGAAGCTCCGATATGATCCATGTAAAGTAATTACTCCTACAATTGTTTCCGTTTAATGGGAAGATATTATCTGCATTATCCTCGAGTTGATTTTGTGATAGCGAGACAAATTAGGGTCAAAATACAACTTAAAGAAAGCGACAATCTCAAGCTTTACCAGGCTTTATACTCTCTGTTTCTCTGTATCTTTTTGGAATTCCTCCAACATATATTTGAAACTTCTTCCAATATGGATTTTATTTAGGTGGAAATGATGATTTTCCGGGATGGGATGAGATAAACCCTAAATTTGTTTTTCCTTATAAACCTGTTTCTCAACGAATTGTTTTATATGATTTATGTGTTCAGGTGGCTTTCTAAGGATGATATTCAGGTGCTTATCGACGGTGGTGCTCCATTCCTCTTCAAAAATGCTCTTGAAACTGAGAGAAGAATGAGATCTTTCTTACAGGTTTGTTTTTGCATGCTTCATTGAACATCCATCACTACCAACAAAATAAGTTTTATAGGAGGCTAAATATTTATAAACATCATAATAGACGGTTTTATAGGATTTAAGTTTATAGGATAAAACAATTGTGTGTTGTAAATATACAAAGGTGTTACAATAAGTTGATAGACATTTCTGGTGTCCTAACGAACTTTTTAGTGCTTTTGTATAACGTTATTTGAAAATTCAAGTGTTTTTATAATAAGTTGGGTTCATATTTTGTCTTGTAAAAAGGCTAATAAGACAATAGATTTAAAAAAGTGTATTAACATCATATTGTAATACTTTTATATAGAAGACACAATTATTTCATCTTATAAAGCAGTTAATTACTATATGTAGCATATTTGGCATCCTATAAGCTGATTTTGTTGTAGTCCATTATCTTGAAAACAAAGCTCAAAAAAGAACATTGCTATTAAGATGGGGCATTTATAAGTTAATTTGTCGCAATATTCACGGATTGTAAAGTACGTAGGCTTATTAGTTTATATCTCAATTGTCTGTTATCTTATTTTCTTCTAAACAACTGAAGGGGGAGGAATCAAATGATGTAACAACAGTGGACTTGATGAAGTACATATTGAGCTATGCAAGCAATCCTATTATTTATCCTGAAAGGAACGTTAGGGAGGCTACTGAATCATCTGCCCGGAATTTGTTAAGAGAGATGGCTAATTTTAGCTGTAAGGGAGCTGCTTTGAGCTTGCCTGATATCGAGAAATTTAATGGGGCAATCAGGGCAGGGGACGATGAACAAACACCAAGAAATCTTGAACCATCTAATAAGATGAAGAGAGGTGATTGGATATGCCCAGAGTAAGTTTCGTTTCTTGTTGCGCTTCGTTATTTTTCACATTTAGGGTGCATTTGGACATAAACAGGATGGGACGGGATAGTGTGAGGTAGGCAGGTGAAAGAATTGTGCGTGGTCTTAGGGTTTTAATTTGATATGAGTAGTTTAGTAATTTACTAATGTAGTTTAGTAATTTACTAATCTTGTCCCATCTCCCATATCTTTGTCAGACAAAAAAAAATGCATTTTTGTCCCACTCAGTACGGTCCTGTAATGTCACGGTCTTAGAGCATATCCAACAAAGAGAAAATGGAGATTTTGTTCTCTCTTTTGCTAATCTTGTCCCATCTCCCATATTTGTGTGGGACAAAAAAATGCATTTTTGTCCCACTCAGTACGGGACTGTAATGTCACGGTCTTGGAGCATACCCAACATAGAGAAAATAGAGATTTTGTTCTCTCTTTTGCTCTAACAGAGTCTCTATATTGTTCGATAAAACTTCAAGTTACAGAGAATTCTCTAAAACTTAATATTGGGGAGAGAGGAATTATTTTTTTAGTTCTTTTTCCACCAATGAGTTTGATTTTTTTTATCATTTTATATAAAAAAATTAAATTGTATTGGGATGATAAGTTTATAGAATATTTTAATAAATATAGTTAATGTTGAAATCTCCAAAATAGAGAATTTTCTGGAGTTGATTGTAATTTTTTTTAAAGATTTTGACTTTTATTTCTCTATTTTAAAAAATTATAGAGGATCTGTTAGAGGTGCTCTTACTATCACCAAATGTGGGACAAGGTTTTGTCGTGTTCCGCGTACCAAACACACCTTTAGATTTGTTCAAGGTCATCCCCCCCCCCCCCCCCCCCCCCCCCCCCCCCGGGCGGGTTTCCTTCATTTTGGATTCATATATTTATTCAATGGTACTTAAATTGCTTGATATGTTTGTAAAATGGGGAAGTATTTACATCGAGCGATTTCTTATGCATCTTGCAAAGAATTTGTTTCCGGTGACTTGAATCCATGAACTTCTTCTAAAAGGGGAAAGAAAAGGGATAATTGCAAACTTAATGTATGTCAATAAAAATCGTTGAAAATTTTCTCGAACAGGTGCAGTTTCATGAATTCTGCAAAGAACACCGAGTGCGTTGAATGCATGGAGTTGAGACCACGGAGACAATTAACCGGCTGCGAGTGGGATTGCCCTCGGTGAGCATTGCTTCCATCCACTCTACATTTGCCTTTTTCTTAATTACATAGTATTTATATATGGCAAAACTCAGACACCCATAGGAATGGCAAAAAAAACCCTGTACTCGACGGGAACCCGGTTTGACCGGGGTTGGGGAATCCCCGAACTTGTTAACTAGGTGATGGGGCAAGGAATGAGGATACCCCTCAAACCCGACTCGACCCCAAGTATTTAATAATAAGCTTTTATATATAGTATATAAATATATAAATGTATATGTATAGTATAAATAAAAATCAAACCCAAGTAGAGTTTATATACAAATATAATAGATATAATAAATCTTCGATGATATAGAAAACTTTCAAAAGAATTTATAGCATTGATTTGATTGTTCGGAGAAACTTTTGGTGGTATAACATGGATATATAAGATTTAAGTTATCAAGTATTGTAACTGATATATTTATTTTTAAACTACTGTTATACAAATGCAAAAATTATTGGTTAATTAAAGGTTTAGTCTTTTAAACATGAAATTGGCATTAACAAAGATATTATAGAAAAAATTAAATTTTGTGAACGGGGAAAATCCCCGATTCCCCGGTGGGGATGGGGAGTGGGGATTGCGATTCCTGGTATCCCCGACACCGTTGCCATCTCTAGTCTCGAGTCTTTCTACCAGTAACCCAGTAACCCGGATACTGCTAGACCAATGGCTCTTTGGTTACATTTGCTAGTTGCTAAAACTGTTGCATATTTCATTATATTGAGGTTTTGAGGTTACTTCCCTATCCAGATGTAATTTCTATAATCATGGAAGGAACGTGGCGTGCTTAAAATGTGAGTGCGGGCGACCGGGTGAGGTTCCGTTACCCGTTGGGCAGTCGATAAATTCTCAGAATCAGAACAATTTTAGCAATAATCGCACTGCGAATGGTAACGACAATCTCCCAGGCACAAACAAGAATCTAGAGGCATCGTTCATCGGCAATCTAGACCAGTTTCATAGCAACGCATCCAGTGGACAAGATGCTGGAAAAGATGGCCGATTTCCAATTCCAAAGGGAAGGAATTCCGGTTATGCCCCATTTGTGCCTTTACCGGCTGATATGTTTGCTGAGAAGTCTGAAAACGTGAAACCGAAAACTACTGGTTTTGTGAGCAATTCTGAAAACTCGGCTACGAAGGTTGGAAGTGGGAGTAAAGATACGTCTGAAGACGAGAACTCGGATAGAGGGTTCGAGAAGGTGTTCAAAGGTATTCGGGATGATGATTTTCCGGAGATTATGCCGATGCGGAAAGGAGAAAACCGATTTGTGGTTAGCAAGAAGAAAGATCGATCGTTGACTTCCCCGAAACACCAACGACAACAGGCCATGGAGCAAGAAAGCAACAGCAAGTTTGTTCCTTTTGTTCCGTTTCCACCGAATTATTTCGCTAAGAAAGACGACAAGCAGCAGTCAAAGGGCACAACGAAACCGACAGATGATATGAATCTCGTGCAAGAAACGCGGAATCAAGAGACGAGCAGCAAAGATTTCTTGAATTCACGATCATCTGTCGATAATGGAGGTGCATCTAGCGGCAATCAAGCGGTGAATTCGTCGAGTACCCAGATGAGCGGAAATGAAACTGTACCTGAAACTTCATACAGTGGTCGGAAAACGCCAGAAATCCAGACGGTGAGAAACGGAGGTGAATCTAGCAGCAATCAAGCGGCGAATTCATCGAGTACCCAGATGAATGGAAGTGAAACTGTACCTGAAACTTCATACGGTGGTCGGAAAACGCCAGAAATCCAGAAGGTGAGAAATGGAGGTGAATCTAGCAGCAACAAAACGGAAAATTCGTCGAGTACCCGGATGAACGGAAATGAAACTGTACCTGAAACTTCATACGGTGGTCGGAAAACATCAGAACCCGAGAAGGTGAGAAATGGGTGGAAAGGAAAGAGTCTGGAGGGATCAGCAGTGAAGGAAACTGATCCTTTGGATATGTCGGAAGAGGCGAAAGCGGAAAGATGGTTCCGACGAGTTGCACAGATCAAAGATATCTCGGAGCTGAGCCAAATTCCCGATGAAGATTTCCCATCGATTATGCCGATGCGAAAAGGGGTGAATCGGTTCGTGGTTAGCAAGAGGAAAACGCCACTGGAAAGAAGGTTAACGTCACCCGAATACAGAAAGAATCTGCGAACGGTGAGCTCAGACCCAACCAAAAAGGAAGGCGATGACAGCTAACTGACAACTATTATTTGTTTTTTTAAGAGGGGTTGAAGTTAAAAAAAAAAAAAATTGGATGCTTTCGTAAAAAGTTGCATTTATTGTGTATGATAATTGCATTAGAGGAAAGTTTAGCATATTGTGTATGATAATCGCATTAGTGTATAGCTATTGAAGTAATTTTTTTTCAAAATTTCTAGGGTTGGAGATATCTCTCATATAATTCCTTCAATGAAGATACAAAAATAGAAAATAATTTAAAACCATTTTGAACAATATACATGTAGGTAGCGTTTGGTACGCAGATTGGACGGGACGGGACTAAGTGTTTGTTCCACATTTAGTTTAGGTTTAAAATCATATGTTTGAAAGAGGGCAATATTGTAATCTTATATTTAGTCCCATGTTGTTCCACCTATTTTGGTGGAACTAAAAAACTTAAGTTGTCCCATGAAATCTGATTTTTGTCCCATATTGTCCCATGTGATTTTTGTCCCATAGCATACCAAACATGGGACTATTTTTTTCGTCCTGTCTTTGTCCCACCTAGTCTACGTACCAAACGCACCCGTAAAGTTGCAAGTCTTTGAATATTGTGTCCTTTTTTTTTCCTTTCAAATTAGTCTATCAATTTTGGAAAGGAAAAAAAACCATAATTCACAACCACAAGGGGTTGTGAATAAAATGTAAGAACACACAAATGAATCCTCATGTTGGAAATTAAGGGGTCGTTTATCAATGTTTACCAAATAAGGCATAGCACAAGAATCTTACCCGGTAAGGGAGAAGATTCTTACCAGGTAAATGCTTACCGTGTAAAAGACGTTTATTAACAATCCATTTTAATGGTCAAGATTTAAGATAAGTGAGGGTGGTAACTTTTACTAGTAAATGTTTGGTAAACGACCCCCAAGTGTATTTTAATATCTTCGGTAACTTGTATAACCAAACGAAATAACAATAACTCAAAAATCGGGTCGGGTGGGATGAGATACACGAATACCTGTCGCTAACCATCAATTTCACAAAACACCAGAATTCACAACCACAAATCGTTATGCTTGACGTTTTGTATCGTGAGAAACGTAACACACACGAAACTAGGTGGTACGAAAGGTAGGTGTAGTAGGCTACGGTACGCTAATATCATCAATAACTTGCATAATCAAACCAAACAACAATATATCTCATTCGAAAATAGGGTCCAAAAGATGAGGTGTATACATACTTATCCTTTAACCATCACTTTCACAAAAACACCATAACTCACAACCACAAAGGGATTTTGCATAATTTATAAGAACACAAATGCCAAAAAGAATCGTTACGTTTGACGTTTTGTGTCGTGAGAAACGTAAAATAGATAAACAATACGGGAAACTAGACGATAACAAAGGTAAGTGTAATAGGTTACCGTACGTTAATATCCATCAGTAACTTATATATGCATACTTAACCTCTACCCAAACTGTTTATATGAATATGTTATCATTATCTTGCTTGCATGCAAGAAATGCGCACCATAAACATACTACATGATACACACACACACACACACACATATATATAGGGTCAGGTTCGGGGGAAAACCTCAAAAAAACGAAAAACTGAGGAACACCCTGGTAGCCTTTAATCTGGACGGTATGCACTTGTGCATACAACTAATTAATTTGTTTTTTATGCACAAGTGCATATTATGCACTTGTGCATGTTCTAAATTACTTGTATGCACAAGTGCATACCGTCCAGATTAAAGGCTACCAGGGTGTTCCTCAGTTTTTCGTTTTTTTGAGATTTCCCCTAAACCTGACCCTATATAATATGTTATCTAAAATAATTGCAGACTTGACCACTACCTCAGAAAGTTATAGATAAAAGTTACCCAAGGTAATTGAATAAATGCTAACCTAATGATCAGTTTCCCAGGTTGCACAAGGTCACACAAGTAGAAACATCAATAACATCCCAAATCAGGCCCTGGAACTTGGGAAACATGTTCGAATTTTTTTCGTTACACGATTACAACAAAAGATCCATGTATTAGAAAACAAACATACATAGCGTTTTTAACGTAATCGGGCAGCTTTAATATATGATAACATACCAAAAACGAACATCATGCATTTATGTGCCAAGACTAGAATTCGACAGTAAGGTACAACAAAGCGTATATACACAGAATATAACCCCTATTGCCGACTAGGGGTGGGGTTAGTGAGGGGTAGTTAGGTTACCGGAACCCAAAAACGGACTTCCCAAATTCCCACATCTCATCCATGTCTCACCAATGAAATTAAGACACAGGATTTTTATATATTTTAAATTTATTTAATTCAAGTTCATATTTTGTATTTCTGTTGATATGTATTCATGTGATAGGTGAGCAACAATGTGACGTGTAAATTTGGAACAACGGATATTTATCCAAGTTGAACTAGGAGGTATAGTTTCCACACCTTGACTATTTTTTTTTACCTATACTTGAATCTATGTATATTGTTTCTTACTTGTATCAGTCTTTCCCTCTTTCTATTTGTATTGCTATTGTTTACTCATATCTAGCTTTTCCAAAAAAAATCACTTTCACACACTTCTCACTAGCATTGGAAACAACCGCTCTACTCGTTAGGGTAGAGGTCAGTTCTATGTAAATCTTACCCCCCAAGACCCAACTTCTGGGTGGGATATACTAGGCTGGTTTAGTTTGGGTTATAGCATCCCTATTGCATGAACAACATGAGTTTTTGTTAGCAGCTTAATGAGCTTAATGAGACTCACAGCTTATTCAGTCAGCTATATATGACTGTTTGGTAGTGGCTTTATGATATAGAAAGTGGCTTATTCAATAAGATTTCAAGGGTGAGCTTTATGCAGAAAGCCAAGTTTTTTTCCAAACCAGTCCCTCCCATTAAAAAAACATGTTCCTTCCATCTATAAAAAAACTCTCTCATATAAAAACCTTCTAAATCTATACAGACAGATTAATCCACACAGACAACTTTATCCATACAGAACTTAATGGAAAACCAACCAAACAGAGTTCAACTTGCAGCATATTCTCTTCAACACCAACCTCAAGTGTTCCAAAACTGAAAAAACTGTGTGTTTAGGTGAAAGTTTGTGGGTTTTGTGTAGTCAAAGAGAACAAGTAGCTTCAGTTACTGAACAGGGCAAGTATACCTAGGAAGTTGAGATAGGGATCCCGTTGATCGAGCAGAACCAGCGGCTAGGGCATGAACAATAACATCTCCGGAGGTAGATCTTCTACCAAAGTGGAGTAACATATACTGAAAAAGAAGGTACACAAGATCGAACCTACCTGAAATATCAAAACTACCATTTTACAATTATGTTTGGCAAATGAAGTAAGGGGTTGTTTGGTTGGTTTTCCATTCAGTTCTATATGGATAAAGTTGTATGTGTAGATTAATCTGTCTGTATAGATTGGGATGCTTTTGTTAGGGAGAGTTCTTTCATAGATGGAAGACGCGTGTTTTTTAATTGGAGTGGCAAGTTTGGAAAAAACTTGGCTTTCTGCATAAAGCTCCACCTAGAAGTTTACCGAATAAGCCACTTTCTATATCATTAAGCCACAACCAAACAGTCACGTATAGCCGACCGAATAAGCCACTTTCTATATATTAAGCCACAACCAATCAGTCATGTATAGCTGACCGAATAAGTTGTGAGTCCCAATAAACTCGTTAAGCTGCTAACAAATAGGCCCTGAATTTCAAGATTGAATACTTGCTGGCTGAATCATCCAGCCAGAATGCTTCTATATACGACTTTACAGCAGGATGTTTCAATGAGCTATATCATGCAAGCAAAAAGATGAGAAATGCATAGTGCCAACATAATACTAGCTCCATTCTCTATTAATCGTCAATGTTTGATCTATAGTATGATGAAAACTAGAAGTTAGGAAGAAGCCTAGCAATGGAGACCAACAAGAGGAAAACCCCATGAACAAATCAAGGTTGAACCTCAATACTTTACATGTAAAACACTTTTCACATGGCATTTAGAGCAATTAACAGCAATGACTAATCAGATTGAAGATTCATTCGATATGAAGATGAGATTTCTGTCCAGCACAACATATCTGATGTTCACTCATGAGATCAGAAAAATAAACGACAAAAAACTTCAGATAACACAGGAAATATCGATCTTATAATAAAGCATTTAATCATGTCTATCATTGATGGATTTTTTGGGGGTTATTTTTCCGGCAGAAAAATAGAACGAGATTGAGATCTCACTTGGATAATTTCACCGTCAAAGCCGAAGTGCTGTGCAGATAAGGTCATCATTGGTGGCGGATTCAACCTCATCCAACGGCGGTGGCATGTTCAAATCAAACTGTAGCAACGGTTTCCTCGATGACGACGACGCGATATCTCCGATGTCACCTCCTTTTCCGTCTCCGTCAACCACCACCGACGACGACGAATCGCAGTCGCTGTGACAATCATCTGGCAGTACCGGAGGCGATCGAGGATGATGTCTCCGGGGAAACACGACCTCCGCCGTCGTCATAGGCCTCGGTCCACTAAAGGACTCTACAGTACTACTCATACTACTACAACACGGCCTCTGTGAGACCACAATTTGATGCTCCGATTGATACGAACGATGGTACATCCGGCTGTGCTGATGAAACAACGGATGATGATCGTTACCGTTCTGTAGATTTAGAAACTCGGTAGTAACAGTTGATGCAAAATTTGTCTTCGCTTTAGCTCCACGAAGACTCCGAGCGGCGTTATCGTAAGCACGAGCAGCTTCCTCGGCGGAATTGAAGGTCCCAAGCCAAATCCTAGCTTTCTTCCATGGATCTCTAATCTCCGCAGCAAATTTACCCCACGGTCTCTTCCTCACACCTCTGAACCTAATTTCCGATCCAGATCCGTTGATCGCCGGCGACGGAACCGCCGCCGCCGCTCTGCCTCTTCGCATAGCTGATCAAACTGAAAATTCACAAATCAAAAAAGCAAAAGTAACCGTCGAACCTCTGTCGCAACCTCTTTGTAGCTCATAGTTTCTTCTTTTGAGCCATCAATGGCGATTGGCGATGAAGAAGATAGATGGATAGATAGATAGATAGATATAGAAAGGGTTTTCGTTAGCTTTTTCGACTGAGTCACGACTCGGTGCCACGAACCCTAACTCGTCTCGATCCCCATTTTTCCCCCTTTTTCTGTTTTCCATCGTTTCTCGAGTCTTTAATAAAAATCGTGAATGGGAAATAATCGAGGCGTGTTTAAAGACGAAAATACCCCTTGTGTTGTTTGTAATTACCACACTTTCTGACATATTTTTGGATTGTTTGATTTTTTTAATTTGACATATAATATATTTTTTTGAAATAAATTTGACATATAATATATTAATCACTGTTTTTTTATACATGTTATTTTATATGTGAATCAATATCTAAAATTATGTATATAGATATATATAGATATAAGAGAGGACCTTGGGAAAAAAAACGAATCAAAGAACCATGAAAAGATGGATGAAAAATATACTAGAATAAATACCAAAATTATAGATAACTAGAAGCGTATCCACGTATTGCAGCGAGATATATCACGATTTTAATGTTTCATTTTATTTTTTGTTTTTTTGTCGATTTATCGTACGATTTTAGATGGTTTTAAAAAAGTGATAATGTTTTTTTTTTATAAATTTGTTTAATTTAGGCTTAATAATATAATGTTTTTATATAAAAAATTAAGTATTTTGTTATAATTTAACTATTATCTTATATATTTTAATGACATCTAGAAAAAATAACCAATTACATATTTAATAATATAATTAAAACAAAATTATAGTACTATAATATATTAATTAATAGTGATACATGGAAATGTCTGCATAAAAGGAATGTTCTGCACATACCAAATTGGTGGGTGTTAGAAGCCTACAGTAGTAATATGTATCTTGTGCTTTAAAACTTGAAAATTAAGAGATTTTTAAAATCTTGCATAAAATGATGGTAACTTGTGTCTAATAATTTGTATTTAATAATTTTTTATCTGTGCTTTATAATATATTATAGATAAAGATATTGTTTTTTAGTGTAATGTTTTGCTCCATTTTTTGTTATTTTTCGGCGATTTTCGATTTAAATACGTGTGAGATATGTTTATTTATTTATTTTTATATAAGTGGTCTGTGGTTATAAACACATTTTTTTTACCATATTCGTTTAATCGTCTCAATTTAACGGTTTGGATGGGTTATCTCGCTTTTTTTGTCATGGTTTTCTCACGATCTCACCTATATATATATATATATAGGCCAAGGTTAATTTACAACCCATGTAAATCTTGCAACTCATACAACCCACATCTTAACCGTTGGATCAATGATAAGCGGTTATTTTATTTTTATATTTTTGTTTATTTAATTGAAAAATATTGGGCCCACATCTACTGTAACCGTCGATCATGAATCCAACGGTTAAGATGTGGGTTGCATAGGTTGTAAGATTTACATGAGTTGTAAATTAAACTACCCCTATATATATATATATATATATGTATATATATGTGTATGAACCTACCTCTCTCTTTCTCTCTCTCTCTCTATATATATATATATATACCATGTAAATGTTTCAACCAATCTTAATCGTCCATTTAGCCTAATGGATATTCAGTTTATAAATATCTCAATTGTTTCTTAATATAGACCAATGATCATGATAAATGAACTATACCATCTTCTATAAATATCTCGAATCATAATAAATAAATCATTGATCATCTTTCATAAATATCTCGATCATAATGAATGAATCATGATCAATTTCCATATGTATCTCGATTATTTTCTAATATATAGTTTGTATGGTTTGTAATACATATGACGTCATCCTAAAACATTTCGTCATATAAAATATGCATCCATGTCAACCAGATAAAACTTTTCCTTTTTTTCATAAGATGGACTTTAAATTATCACAGGTTTGAACCCCTAAAACACCAGTCTTTTTATAGTGAGTCTGTTATACCCTGGTTGACTTGTCAACAAAGTTTCGTTGATGGGTTTCATGCCATTCGTTAGGAAGATTATGGTTTAAACTGTTGTAATCTGTTTCATTTGTTATATGAGAATCTGTTGGTCAGTTTGAAACTGAGGGGTTGTTTGTTTACTTTTTAATGGTTCCATTAAGAGACAACCCCTGAATCGTTAAGAGGTGAATCTTGTTTGACAAATAAAATTTATGTCTCTTAATGGTTCCAAAACTCTCTGAATGATTTTGTATCATGACCCTCCCTCAACCATTCAGAGTCCTAATTTCATGTTGAACAATTAAAAAAACAACTGTATTTCATTTTCCACTATATCATAAGAGCATCTTAATCATTCTAACGACTTAATCATTCTGCACTAAACCATTCAGCAACTGCGAAACAACCCCTGAGTTGTTTATTTTGATTATCGATTTAAGATGAAATCTGATCTTTTAACCGAAACATATACAACTTTTAACAAGTTAAAAAAATGAGTAAACTACGATTTTCGTCCTTGTGGTTTGTTGTTTATAACAATTTTTGTCCCTGACTTTAAAAGTTGTTTTTTTAGTCCTTATGGTTTGCAATTCCTTTTCATTTTCGTCCCTAAAACTAATATTCTCAAAGATTAAAAGCGAAAGGAGTTGCAAACCACAAGGATTAAAAAACAATTTTTAAAGATCAGAGACAAAAATAGTTATAAATAACAAACCATAAGAACGAAAATAGTAGTTTACTCTAAAAAAAATTATCGATTTAATCAATTTATTAGGGGCAATAGCACAACTAACATTTTTTTTTAAAAAAATTGACAAAATAGAACACTTTTAGAGAAATTGGTCAAAATATATCTGATTATTGTCAAATCAGTATATATCTTGGAATATTATATCTTGGGAAGATAAATTTTTTTTGGGAAGGGGGAGAATAATATGTCAACTCAGTATATATCTTGGAATATTATATCTTGGGAAGGTAATTTTTTTTTTTACAAAATTCAAAAAAAAAACGGGTTTTATTTAATACAAAACATAAAAAAAATACACTTCAATTTTTTTATAATTAATACAAGACATAAAAATAAAAAAATACACTAATTTTTTTTTTAAAATAATACAAAACATAAAAAAAAAAAATTAGGGCTGATGTCAGCAAATCATGTCAAACAATTAATAAGTACGGATAATGATTGAAATATTATGTCAACTCAAGGGGGGGGGGGGTTTACGTCGGGTGGGGGGTGGGGTGGTTTTACGCTGGACCCACTAGGAAGGGTTGTTTGAAAAAGGGGAGACATGATTGACACGTGTCATTTTTTTATTGGTTTGTCAGATGTGGGGCCCATGAACAATTTACGCCGGGAGGTGGCGTAATGGATCCGGCTTAATAGGGTGTTATTTTGACAATTTCTCTAAAAATGTGCTATTTTGTCAATTTAAAAAAAAAAATGCTAGTTGTGCTATTGCCTAAATTGGGAATGGTGTGTGGAGTGGTATAGTCGCTTTCATAGCTTTATTACCTTTGAAGTCAAAATAAGACCAATAAGGGTAGATTGTAAGGTCAAAAAGGGTATGATCACCATGTGCAATTTTTTACTTTTTATCGTAATATAAATAAATTGTATTTTTATTTTATTTTATTAAACTTTAAATCGTATTAATTTTCATTATTAGTTTTAAAAGTATGAATATTTTAACAATGTTATAGAAATCACCTAACTTGTCAATATTTTACAGGGGTCTTTTAACACTTACTTTGAATTGAATAGACTTTTGAATAAAATAATCCATTAATTTTCAAATGATGCATCAGATTTAACGCTTAATTGCAATTATCAACTGTATTTTAACTCTGTTTTTTCTTTAACTCGTTGCTATAACCACTGTGGCAACTGTGTTTGGCCATAATTTGAAATACGACTGCAACTAGCCTTAAAGATCTATACCATATCCAAGCAAAAATGGAGTTATGTATAGAATATTACCTTGATCTAAATTATGAACTCGTGTAAACCCGAACCCACTTCTCAAGCTGGTTTTACTCTTGACACATGTTTGTTTTTCGAACTTTTGGGGTTTTGATCTTCTGTGAGTGTTGAATCTAGCTAGTAGTATGGTTTTTGTATGAAACGGCCAAGCAACGGCCCAACTTTTGTCGTATAATTGGATATCCAATTATGCAAAAGACTTTAGTCTTTCTTGGTTGGATTGGTGTAGCAGTTGTTGACTTAATGACTAATTTGTTCTACTTTGTATGGAAACTGCTGCCTAGTTTGTTGTTTGGTTTGGCTTTGGTTGCAGTTCCAGGTTCGTCATCGCGAACCATAATCGTTGCACTTAAATCACGTTTTTGTGAGCGTTTCTCGTTATAATTCGATTGTTTAGGTTATATTTTTTTAAGATCCCACATTGGTTGGGAGGAGAATGAAAGTTGTCTTATAAAAGACTGAATACCTTATCTGCCATACGTGTTTTAAAACCGTGAATCCAGGTGTATGGAGAAAATGGACAATATCTGGTACAGTTAGCCTGAAATGTTACAGATGGTATCAGATCCGGATTCCAGACTAGTGTGTCAGCGAGAACGCCGGGCTCCCAGGGGGTGGATTGTAAGATCCCACATTGGTTTGGAGGGGAACGAAAGTTGTCTTATAAGAGACTGAATACCTCCTCTACCAGACGCGTTTTAAACTCCTTAGTCCAGGTGTATGGACAAAGCGGACAATATCTGGTACGGTTAGCCTAAATGTTACATATTTTCGTTGTTGGTTTGAGTGTTTTGCTCTAGTCATTTAACTTTTCAATGCTTGTTGTCTTTCTTTTTTGATGGTTTGGTTCTGCATCTTGCATACCCCTCGTCAAACTTTGTTTGTTGCTTTTATTTATTGATAATCTTACTCGGTCTTTCAAAAAAATACTAACAACCCATAAAAGGAAATAAATGAAAGAGATGGAAAATGAGGAAACCATGTGTTATTTAAACTTTTTAGGAGGGAAAATATTATTTATGTTTCCTGACAGATGTGGTAAGAAATGGGGGAAAAAAGGGAAATTGGCACAAATAGCCATATTACACCTCAATTTTCACCTTCTAGCCATGTCTCTCCCGTATTTGCAGATTTGGCCCTAGGTCCGCAATGGAGGACCTAGGTCTGAGTGGCACGCGTCCAGGATCTGGCGCGGATGCCCGCGCGACCTAACCCGCGCCGAACACTGGAAGTAAATCCTTACTTTGCCATTTCAACTCAAAACCAAGGCATCGGAAACCCGATATATATTGAGGGTTTATACCATGATACTAGCGGTTTGTAACATAACACGAGAATACAACGTTTGTCTAAAAAAAAATTCGGGGTGTTACAATTAACCACAAAAACTTTCATATGTTTATATAATTACCCTTCACTTTCATTTTACTTCTCATTTTAATCCAAACTTGACATTTTTATAAAGAAGTTACCTATACATATAATTGAATGTATTTTTACCTAGGGAAGGTTTATTTAACACACCATGTAATAATTACAAATCATACAAACCAATCTTAGTCGTCCATCTAGTCTAATAAATATCTGATTCATTCTTGTTTCCTAATCTAAAACGATAATCATAATGAAAGAACCTTTATCATATTCCATATATATCTCAATCTTAATTAATGAATCATGATAATTATCCATAAATATCTCGATTGTTTCATAATATAGTAACTATGGTTTGTAATAATTACAAGGATTGTATTTGAAACCATCCTTTTTTTAAAAAAATCAAAACCTCCACAAAAAATTGCATGCAGTATAAACAAAGTCCTCCATTTTAGGAATTATAACATTAATTATATTGTTAAATTATTCAGTAGATTTAATATCGTAATAAATTTCATGTAAGAAATATGTGAATTGACCTGCGATAAAACATACATCGTCATATTGGTTTATTTGGTTTGTGAAATGACATCTACAAAAGCCGAAACATGCCCATCCAACATGGTCCAAAGACGTCTCTTCTTAAAATGTGATGTATCCAAAGCTTAAATTCTATGTTTTTTTTTTGTTTTTTTTGGCAAAACTAGGCTTTTCAGTTAGACAACTACTGCTATTTTATGGTCATTGTGATATTCACAAAGTTGCATAAATCTCTTTGTAATCATCAAACAAGACTTCACGTTTTTTCATCATTTTGCATAAGTATTTAAGATCTAAGGCTTACTTAAGCTCTCATCACAACTTTTTATAAGAAAAACGCAAAAATGGTCAAGATTGTTTGCAGGTTTTGGTTCTTTATCATCACCATCGTCCTCGTCATACAACAACTTTGTGGTACGTTATTTATATACGCAATCTTACGTTATAACCATACTCGATCCTAACATTTTATAGGCCAACAGTGACAATAACAATCGTTATACACAAAAATACATTAATTGGAATTAAATAATATGTTTTTTCCTCAGTGTAATATGTTGAAAATTGTTATTTTGTTCTTGTATTTTTAAATTACGGTTTTTGTCCATGTTTTTACAGTTTGTAGTTTTTTTTATTCGTTCGTATGATTACAATTCATTTTTTTTTGGTCCATGTGGTTTATAGTTCATTTCTTTTCATCCCTTTGTTTACAATTCATTGTTTTTTTTTCCATCCATATGGTTAACAATTTATTGTTGTTTTCGTCCTTCATGTTTAACAGTAAACCACTAATGAAACTAGTCTCATGGACTGAAACATTACAAACCATAATTTTTAAAGTATAAGGATTAAAGTTGTAACTTTTAAAAATCATAGAGACCAAAATCATAAAATCGATTTTGATAAGGTAAAAGATAACTAAAAAAAATCGATAAAATAACGAAAATGCTCCTCATTTAATGGAATTATTTTAACAGCCGTTAGAGACAAAGACCAAATCTGAATGTTTTCTCGACCCCACAATGGCCATTTGCAATTTCAAAAATACAGGGACGAAAAGTGTTATTTTCGACAAACCAAAGGGACTAAATTTGTAGTTTACTCTAAGTGAAAATTTTCGTTTGAGTAAATTATGTTTTTCGTCCCTATGGTTTGTTAAAAATTTCAGATTTTGTCCTTGTAGTTTCAAATTTCAGTTTTTGTCCCTAAGGTTTGCAATTCATTTCTATTTTCGAGGCCAAAACACTATAAGTATGAATGACTAAGGGGGTGTATGGGATTGCTTATTTGAGGTGTTTTTTTTTGGCTTATTGCGGTGTGACACCAGAGATAAGCTCTTTCTAGTGTTTGGATGAAGAAAAAATCAAATTACTTATAGTGGTGCCAAATTGGAGATAAACATTTTTTCATAAGTCATTTTGTTCTAATTTATCAACTTATTTGAAAAGTGTTTATGATTTTTTTGGTTATTTTATATGTATAAGCAATCCCAAACATCTTTAAATAACAGCTTATTAGCTTATTACGTTTTGGTACCACAATAAGTTAATCCAAACACTTTTTAAAAACTCCGATTTGACACCGTATAAGTTGATAAACATTTTTCAAAATAAACATAAGTTGTTTTAAATAAGCAATCCCAAACACCCCTAAAATATAAATGAATTGTAAACCATAGGGATGAAAAAAACAATAAAATTTAAATCATAAAGACGAAAGCGGTAAAAATAATAAATCATAGAGATGAAAATTGTAATCTCAAAACCATAAGGACGAAACTAGAAATTTTCAACAAACCACAGGGACTAAAAACATAATTTACTCAATTTGTTTTCTTTCAGATGGAAAGGTGATGATGGAATACATCGGAGCAACCGGAAAACCGGTAACTTTCGACGGAGTTCCGATCAACGACGGCATCGATTTCCACTTCATTCTCAGTTTCGCAATCGACGCAGACGCCGCCGGCAACCGTCAAAACGGCAAGTTCACGCCGTACTGGACACCGTCGTTAACCGCCGATTCCGTCGCCGCCGTGAAATCCAAACACCCGAACGTGAAAGCTCTGGCGAGTCTCTCCGGTTGGAGCCTCGGCTCAACCACACTTCGTTGGTACAAACCACAAAATTCTCAGATCTGGATCTCAAACGCCTTCACCTCAATCAAATCAATCGTCGAAACTTATCACCTCGACGGAATCGACATCGATTACGAAAACTTTCCAAAACACAACGAAAGTTTCAGTTACTGCATCGGCGAACTCATAACCTACCTAAAAAACCAAAGCGTGATCTCCGTCGCGACGATTGCGCCTTATCGATTAACGACAATACCTTATATTCAATTGTTTGATGCGTACGGCGGTGTGATCGATTACGTTAATCACCAATTTTATACAGATAAAGTGAAGACGACGGAGGCGTACCTGGAGGATTTCCGGTTGAGGACGGAGGAATTCGGCAGAGAGAAGGTGTTGCCGAGCTACGAAGTGGATGGAAGAGGAATACAAGGAGATGCGTTCTTCGATGCGTTGCAGATCTTGGAGGAAAATGGATTTGAAATCAATGGAATTATGATATATTCAGCGGATGCTTCTGGTTCAACCAATTCGACTGCGAAGTTTTATTATGAACAGAAATCGCAGGAGTTCTTGCTCAATTCTTCTAGGATTTGAGATTTCTTTTATTTCTTTAAGGTTAAACTTTAATGGAGGAGTAATCGGAGATCTTACGGTGGTTTTGATGACCGGCGGTATGATGTTATGTCGCCGGAAAATCTAAACAATTGTAACATGGCCATGACTCTGTTAACTTTCAATTAATGTACCTGTGGATTTTCATAATTTAAGATTATCATATAGTAACTAGTGTTTGGCCTGTGCATTCCACATGAGGATAATTTTTTTGTTGGAATATTGAACCGACTTAAAATGAAACGTAATTTCTCTGTTAACAGTTAATGAAATACAATGTGAAAAACAAATGTATTTTCATAAGTGGTTAACTTGCATATATTCTTAATCGTTTGTTGTTATTAGTTTGTGCAATAATATTGGTAATAATTTTGTATTATATTATTTAAAACCCAAAGGACATGTCTCACAACATATCACTATTATTAAAATAATTATAAATATACAAATTAGTTGATCAACTTGCAAGACAGATCCCATTAAAAATCCCAATAGTAAGCTATTATAGTAATTTTTTCTTATAAAAATATGATTAATATTAACTCTATAATTTGTCATAAATGCATCTTTCATCTTAAGCTATTATAGTAATTGTTAACGCATAAAAAAAATAAGATTATCAACTCTATAAGTTATCAAAAATACATTATCTCCTCATATGTATGTATATATATATATATATATATATATAACATTTTCTCCTCACATCTTTCTTTCAATTTAACATTTTCTAAATAATTAACATTTTCTAAAGAATCTCTTGGAGTAAAAAAAACCATACCTAAAATATCCATTTTCTCTATTCTTTCCCAGTAATTGTGGATGTTCAAACAATCAAACCGACTTATCCGGATAAAATCTCATGTCCTAGAATTCCGTCAATGAAATTAATACACATCAGATTTTATATATTTTTTATTTAATTTAATTTAATTTAATTTAAGTTCATATTCTCAATTCAATAATATGTATTTATATGATTGGTGAATATAAATGAAACGTAATAATTTGAGAGATGAGTTTTATTCTACCTATCCTACCTTAACCTTTAAAATTAACAACTAAATAAATTCTTCAACGACTTTGTTGGTACTTTACAAGTTAATATATATTATAAATTTTTTTTGAAAATATTCCAATAATTTAACAAAGGCAACAGGGTATTTAATTTATAATGTTGGTGCAATAAAAATAAAATTGATTAGAAATAAAACGACGAAAATAAAAATATACAACATACAATATAAACTAAAAAATGAATTTTTAAATAATTAACTATTTTGTTAAAATCTTCAATTAATCACTTTACATTGTAATATCAACAATTTTACTTTATTCAATTAATCATCTTCAAACTCAGTAACCATATCGTGACGACATCCCATGGTAATTACCATACCACAATAATGGTGCAGGTGGTAGAGGATACATCATCGACCTTTGATGGTGATAAAATTGCATATCAGGTTGTTGTGGAAACAGTGGTAGATTATTGGTTGACGATGATGGCAGGATGATTGGTCTTTGATAGTGAGTCGTACATAATATATCTCTACAAATTATTTTATCAACTTCAGTCTTCACATGAGCTTCTTTATGTGTCATAAAAGCTTTCGTGTCACATTTATTTTCTTTTCCCCACTTGCAACGTGACTTTTGTTTCTTCTCCTTATGAACATACGTTTTTACAGATTTTGCAATTTTTCTGAAACCTCTTCGACAACACTTGACAATCACTTTGAACGTATAAATCTGTAGATTAATTAACAACATTTAACCCAAATCAAGTATGATAAAGAAAATAAATGATTTCTATCTTTTGTAACCGACCACTCAACTGATATAGTTCAAATTCACTCAGTACCACTTGAAAATTTATCTGACTATTAACTTCAATACCTCATAGTATTAGTCGATAAAAATAAACATATGTATATATATCTTATTCCCCTACTTCAAAAAATATGATTGTGGGTTTTGAAAAATATAAACAAATCCTCAGTAAATAAAATAAAATATAAAAAAGTAGTTTTCTAAAGAAACAAAAATATAGTGAAATACCTTTTGTTCAGTTGTTGGTTCCGCCATTGACACCCGACCGTTCGTCTTCTTCTTGTACTCGGATGATACATAGAGAAACTATATGTATTTATAGTGAATGTAGAGAATATTTTAAAAAAATTTATTTTCATTTTCGATTTTACAGTAATGTAAATATATTAAAAATATGACAGAATATTTTTATATCTACATCGTTTCTATTTTATTTTCTTTGCACTTGGTTAATTTGGAAAATATTGCGAAATATTTTTATTTTAAAGAATACGATAATTTATTAGTGTATCTCGTTATTTTTTATTTTTAATTCATATCAACTTTCTTTTTTCTTTTTTTAATGCTCGTGAAAAAAAGTGTAGATTTTATATTAGTAAAAAAAATACGTGTATATTTTATATTATGCTAATATAAAATACGTGTATATTTTATAAAATAAAATATATTTTATATTAGCAAAAAAAAAATACGGAAGAAAAAAGATTTTATATTACATCTCATTATGTAAAAAGATTTTATAAAATAAAATATGGAAAAATCATTATGAGATATAATATGAAAAAATACGGAAGAAAAAAGATTTTATATTACATCTCATTAATATAGATTTTTAAATATAAAATCTACATTTAAAATAGATTATGATAATATAAATTCTATTTTATAAAATCCTCCACAAAAAAAAAATATTTATATTAATAAATGAGTATCCATTTCACAAATAGATGATTATGTGAGATATTGTGCTTGAATAAGTTGTACCAAGACATTATGAAATTGTAAATTAAGTAATTGACTTTAATTAGTTGTATTTTGTGCTTAAAATATTGTAATTAAGAGTTTTTTATGTCTCTTTTATAATATAGTATAGATAATATTTACAGTATTATAAGAATATTTTTAACATATTTAAAAAAAAAATCTAAAATAAAAATAAAAATCTAAAAGCTTTAAAATAAATTGAATTCAAAGCCAACAAAAATTTCAGTTTTGAAGATTATATGTGTTATTCATACCAATAAAATATTTGATCTATGTAATTAAGTATTAATTTTTCCCCGTTAACATTTTATTTTTAAGATTTATTATTGATGAAATATAATAAAAATTATTTCCGTCATGATAATCGTTTTTTAAGAGTTTTCTAAATTTGAAGAAATTTAGAGCATCTACAACAACTATACTGTAATAAAAATTTTGGTCATTAAGGAAGATTTGTACTCAACAACTATACTATTTGGTAATATAAAAAAATATATAAAATCTCTAAATTTAGAAAACTCTCTAGAAACTTCCAAATTAAATCACATGCTTAGCCTCTCATAGCGTTTAATTTGTTTTACGTTAAGTCATATACAAATAAAATTTTAACCATCAAATACAACGTTTAATTTATTTTACATTAAGTCATATACAGATGAAGTTAAAGCCTCACTAAGCTGATTAAAGTGCATGTGACATGGTTATTATATTTCCCTCACGCAGACATCACGAGAAAACTATATACATTGTCTCAAAACTTACACATGAAAAAGGTGTTGATTTTTTGCATCTTCCTCCAGCTGCGAAGTAAGATATGATCGATTGTTTATTCTTCTCCGGACCTACGGAAATC
The DNA here is from genome assembly GCA_954870635.1 of Arctium minus. NCBI lineage: Eukaryota > Viridiplantae > Streptophyta > Magnoliopsida > Asterales > Asteraceae > Arctium > Arctium minus. Next base: position 76,775,797 of record OX941093.1, on the reverse strand, counting down.
ACCGACGCCGACTGTCTCCTTGAAACTTTCCTTGACGGACTCGAAGCTCCCATCACCCGTGGCTGCTTCAACGGCACCGTTTTTTCCTTTCTCTACCGTTTGACTAGCAACTCCTTGACTTGCCTTATCTTCCTCCAGCCTTTTGAACTCCTCTAACGTCGACGGTGCTCTCTCGTGAGTCATTGTTTCGTGACCATCGTTTCCTTTGCTACTACTTTCTTGGCTGTATCCCTTTCGAACATCAAATTAAAGGTCATAAAAATTTTCAACAGGTTCTCTAAAATATAATTTTAGTGTCCTTTTCTTCTAAAATGAAGAAAAAAGAGAATAAAACTCTTCAAATAAATTAAAAAAAAAAAAAAAAAAAAAAGTATCTATTGAGTTTTTTTATGAAAGAAAGAAATGAAGGAAAAGAGAAGGAAAGTAAGGGAAAAAAGATTTTGTTAGTGTTTACGAATTTTTTTAAGGAGGGAAAATGAAAATAATGTTATTTTTCTCCAAATATAGGAAGAATGGAAAGAAAAGAATTTTAAAAATATTTATGAATGATATATATACCACAATTACATTCCACTATAAAATAAATATTCGAAAAAGTTACATATTTCCTTTCAATTCTTTCATACTTCAAGGACATGAAAAATATTTTTTTTTTCTTTTTTTCCAAAAAATTTGAGAACACAGCATTAGCAAACAACCACTAAACAGGTGTCACTCGATCGTCTAATCGTCTCATCCAAGTAAGAGGATATCAAGGAGAAAACCCCAGGATAAGATAAATGAATGTATAGTTGTTATCTCATAAGCGTTTAATAAACGACCATATGTTACTCTCCTCCCACAACCCTGTTATGAAGGTGTAAAATTAATTTGAAAATTTATCAAAATATCGAATATAGAAATATAAAAACAATTAAAAGATGATTTTTATCTCTTTATTTTGAAAAAATTATAGAAAATATCCCATGACGTTCAAAAATTAGCATAATCTGATTTTTTTCCCCAATTCAGGATCAAGATTCCCGCTCCGCCAATTTTTTGCCTTAAAAAGTTGGATGGATCTAAACGACGAAAACTAACAAAATCCGAGAAACTTTCTCCAAAGTAATCAATATTTTGACCTTCAATTAGAAAAATACTAAATTTGAAATAAAAAGATTTGTTGATGATGATCAATTTTTTAAAAATTCGAGTTCAAATCTTCAATCACACGAATCCAAAACGATGATTGCAAAAAAAAACATTGTCGGAAGTAATCACAGTTTTTAATAAATTCGATTCAATGAAACGAATCTAAAAATCAAGTTAGAAGATATGAAAAAGCTTGTATCCAAAGTAGTAAACGTTTCAGGAATTTGGACTTCAGATTGCTAAACGACGATCTGAAATCAAAATTCGATTCAATGAACCGGATCTAAAAATCAGGTTAAAAAACATGAGAAACTTGTATCCAAAGTAATCAATGTTTCAGGAATTTGACTTCCGATTACTAAATAACAACCTGAAAACCATGAACCTAGAACAACCACGGATCTGGAGATTAAATGCTTTTCGTATATCAAATCGGAGCTCGAGAATAGAGAAATCTCCTAACATATCTATCGGATCGAATCAGAGTAGGAAAATGGAAAAATAGACATAAAACGGATCTAAAAATCAAGTTAAAAAACATGATAAACTTGTATCCAAACAAAGTAATATTATTTCAGGAATTTGACTTCCGATTACTAAATAACGACCTGAAAACCATGAACTAGAACAACAAAGGCAGATCTGAAGATGAAACGCTTTTCGTATATCAAAATCGAGCTCGAGAACAGAGAAATCTCGTACGTAATATATCTCAATCGTATCAAATCAATCAAGAAAAAACGGAAAAATAAACATGAAACCGATCAAATCAAGCGATCATCATGATTACAGAAACAGTAATTAATCAACGGACTTACCTTACGAATAAGAAAAGGCGGAGGCGCGATGAAGTAAGGAGTGGAAGCCGGCGGCCTTACTGAAGAGGTGTAGAGAAGGTAGAGAAGATGGCGACGGCCCATTCCGGAGAATTCTGATGACAACAGCAGCCGAAGAAAAGACGATTTGGGGAACTCTTATCGTTTCAGAAGTCAGAAACCAGTAGAAGCTGCATGCGATGAAGATGACGTCAGGTTCCCGCCAGAAAGAATGGTCTCTTGACACGTCGTCTCGTTATATATCCACGTGTACAAGCCTCTTTGGGTACACGTAGTCCCTTTTAGCATGTTTTATCCAAAAAGGTGTATTTAAGCGTAAGAGCAAGAGTAACGGGTCGTTTATCCAAATGCTTATTCGGTAAGTGTTTACCAATAAAACTCGACACACTAACTTACTTTACTGGGTAGATTTTAATCATCACGATTATATCTTATACAACAATTTACCCGGTAAGCGCTTACCCGGATAAGAGTTGTCACTCTCTCTTACCGGGTAAGACTCTTCATCCTTATCCTCGCTCTTACCGGGTAAGATCTTATCCTCTTGTCATGTTCATCCGGTATGGTAAATTCCCTGGTAAGCACTTATCGGATAAGCATTTTGTAAACGACCACTAAATTACTATATTTGTTCATGTAGTTTTAACGATCATTTATTAAACGTTTACCTAGTAAGTACTTATGAGATATTTTTCTCATTGATGAATATGACAAGGCTAAGAATTAATCTTACCTTGTAAGAATAATGATAAGGATAAAGAGTTTACCAGATAAATTATTGCATACGATACCACATTTTTTGTACCACAATCTTATCCGATAAAATAAATTGTTGTGTCGACTCCTACAAGTAAGCGCTTATCGGATAAGTATTTGGGTAAACATTCCCTTGAGTAAACTACAAATTTGGTCCCTAAGGTTTGCCAAAAATAACACTTTTCGGGGTTTTTTATGAAGGTCAGTTTTTTGGTTGATTTTGAGGCACTTTTTTAGTTTTTTATTGATTTCGAGGTACTTTTTCGGTTTTTTGATTTATATTTTCTTATATAAAACATTGCTCAAAGTTTGGCGTATATACCTTTATTACCTCAAAGAAAAACCCTAGTTGAGAAAATAAGTTAAACAAATGTAGGAAAGCCAGCTTATACATACATAGATTCAAGCCCACTTAGACATAAATAGACCCGCCCCCTCTTGATTAAGCCCTCTTTAAACTCCAAACTCCGGCCCAAAAAAGTGTGAGACTTTTTTTCTCATTGAAAACGGACTTAGAAGGTCCAATCCTCTTATAATACCCAATTACCCATCTATATCTATACTATATTATAAAGCACAAATAAAAAAACTTTTAAATACAAATTATTAGACACAAGTTACCATCATTTTATGTAAGATTTTAAAAATCTCTTAATTTACAAGTATTAAAGCACAAGATACATATTACTACTGCAGACTTCTAACACTCACCAATTTGAAATATGCAGGGTCTTTCTTTTTATGCAGATTTTTTCATGTATCACTATTAATTAATATATTATATTAATATAATTTTATTTTAATTATATTATTAAATATGTAATTAGTTATTTTTTCTATATGTCATTAAAATATATAGAATAATCATTGAATTCTAACAAAATACTTAATTTTTTTATATAAAAAACATTATATCATTAAGCCTAAATTAAACAAATTTATAAAAAAACATTATCATTTTCTTAAAACCATTCAAAATCGTACTATAAATCGACAAAAAAATAAAATGAAGCATTAAAATCGTGATGTATCTCGCTGTATTGCGCGAGTACGCTTCTAGTATATCATAATAAACTTGTTCCTATGACAAATATGCTCAATATGTTGACTAGTAATAGAATCAAGATCAAAAATATTGGAAGTCTTGCACATTTCAAATCTTTTATACATAACCCATGAAGCCAACTTGAACAACAAAGCTTATAACCCAAATGGACTTATTTAAGCCGGAGCCAAAACTATCCGACACTCGGTACTAGTCCGAATCACCTACACACGAACCACATCTCAAGAAACGATATCCCGACCCTACACCTAGTGTTGAACCAGGCATTCTTGCTTCCCAGCCACGATGGCCGTCTGGTGGGACCCGTTGTTAAGGGCGTCAACATCTTCAAGATCACGCTCATCCTCCTCATCGGGCAAGCTCCCGTTCTCGCTAACCGCACACGAGATGGCTTCAAAGACGATGGCCGTCACTTCCTGAAACCTTTCCTCCGAGAGGGAAACCTCGGCAAGAAGTCTCCAAGCGTTTTCCTCTGATGCACCATTGTAGTCTTCCTTCCGTTTCAACACCATATGTCCGCTTATCTCCCAAACCGCTGGGTTCACTTGGGTGTCGAGAAGCTCACTGCTCACTTCTCCTAAAGCCTGTTTCTCGGCATAACACTGTTTTTTTTGCCATTCGAATCACAAATAAAAGATTAGATCATTTGGTTGTGGAAACTATGGCCATGTTTAGCAAACGTAAGTCTGGCTAAGCCATAAGCTAGCTTTTTGAAACGCTGCTTCAACAAGCTCTAGGGACTTTTTTCAACTTTTTTTCCAATTATGCTCCTTGTATCAGCCAATAGCTAGCTTATCAGCTAGTATGCCAAACATATAGCCCATATGGTGAAAGAAAGTAGTGGGCTTGCGGAAATCTTGAAAAATTAATTTGAAAAATATAAGGGGCGTAATTGGAAAAAAAAAAGTGGGAAAAAAACCTAGAGCATTTCAGCTAGTTTTTACCAAATATGACTAGTTTTCGAAGCTAATTTATTGAAATTTGGCTAGCCATAAGCTAGCGTTTTGAAACACTGCTTCAACAAGCTCTAGGGACTTTTTTCCCACTTTTTTTCCAATTATGCCCCTTGTATCAGCCAATAGCTGCTTATCAGCTAGTATGCCAAACATAGCCTATATGGTGAAAGAAAGTAGTGGCCTTGCGGAAATGTTGAAATTTTTATTTGAAAAATATAAGGGGCATAATTGGAAAAAAGTGGGAAAAAGAACCTAGAGCATTTCAGCTAATTTTTACCAAATATGACTAGTTTATCAGCAAACAGCTAGCTTATCGGCTAGTTTGCCGAACAGAGCACATATGATGAGAAGAAAGTAGTAAGTTTTTCTACCTGAGGGAGGAGAAAGATGCGTTTCCCGGAATCGGATATAAGAACGTTGTAAGGTATGTTGTTGTCTTGAAGGCAAATGCACGAATCAGAGACAGCATTCGATAAATTTTCAAGCGAATATCCACCCTCAAAGACAAGACCTCTAACTGGGTACTTGAGAATCTCAGAAATTGTGACGCCACCATTGAAGTTGGTAATCTTTCTAATCGGAGCTTTCTCAATGGGCAAGGACACAGCCAGATAGTAAGCCTGAAATATACATACATACATATATATAGCATTAGCATATTTCTGATACATTTCATATCATATACTCTCTTTGTTACATGAAAACCGATACATTTTCATTATTTGGTAAGTTTTCAAGTTAAAATTACCTAATTGTCCTTGTTATCATTACAAAAATATTGATGGTATTTATTTGGGAACATTAAGTTCCTTGTCCTATTAGACATTTGAGTGTAGGGTCAATTATAATGTGATGGAGGGAGCATTTTACGCAAGAGTTGTATTGAGTGCAAGTGCAACTCATTTATAGATCTATTTATTATTCGAAAGTCGCATGCTAAACCAAACAGACCGAGCTCAGTATATCCCACCCGGATGTGGGTTTAGGGAGATTAAGATGTAAGTCGACCTTACTTCTACTCTAAAGAGTGTAGAGTGGTTGTCTCCGAGCCCAGTATATCCCAACCGCAGGTAGGATCTGGAAAGGGTAAGATGTAAGCAAACCTGACTTCTATCTTAAAGAGTGGAGTTGTTTCGCTAGATCTATTTAATATCCAATGGTAACATACTAAACCAAAGCAAACAATATATCCCACTTGGAGGTGGGGTCCGGGGAGGGTAAGATGTACACAGACGTTACTTCTATCTTAATAAGCAGAGTAGTTGTTTCCGTTAGAATTATTTAATATCCAACAGTTGCATGTTAAACCAGAGAAAACCGAACTAGCCTAGATCGGGTAAGATGTACACAGACCTGGTTTTTACCCTAAATAGTGGAACAGTTGTTTATGTGAAGACTGCCGGCTAGTGAGAAGTGTGTGAAAGTGAAAAAAGAATATATAAGCTTACAAATGCATATTCAATTACACAATATATTAAACGTAAAGGGGATCAAGAAAGATATGAACCTGGAAATGAAGATGATTGATGGTAGCAAATGCACCCAGACTATTGTAACCAAGACGGAAGTATGGATTCCCGGCTTCTGATGCCATGTAAAGTGCAAGCAAGAAGCTCTCACGGTCAATCCTTTGGGGCAAACACTCGAGAATTCGAGGGATCAGAAGCACATGCCCATATTCAATTGGGCTGACCTATTGATTTACAAACAGCAAAATATTAATTAACAAACTGCATCAACATGTGGTTCACAGTTCACTATGGAACTACTTCCACTACAACAAAATTGGCTTTATACGACGCTAAACATGTCTAAATGTCTTAACAGACAACCAACAAGAAGATCAAAGTAACTTACATTTATGGCAACGACGCTAGGGGAGTGTTCTACATCAATAGGAGCGTTGGGATAGAACTTGACCTCATCGTCTTCACTTGATTCAAACTGGAAGAGTATCTCTTCCTGTCCAACTTTAGTGAAGTTGAACTTGCTCCCATCGAATGGCTGAAGAACTTTATCCACTCGAAATTCAGTCGGACGCTTCTTGAGATGGCGACCCTCGTTTAGCTGAGCAACAAACCCATAATCTCCTGGAATCACCTGTTCAATTACATAATATGATTAGGGATGTGATATTATGTAACTTTTGGCAAATTAGCTGATAAGCTAGTTGTTAGTTGTTTGCTAATAAGCTTAGATTACAATGTAAAATGACCTAAAAAGACATGTTGAAAAAACTAATTTGAAAAAATATAAGGGGCATAATTGGGAAAAAAGTGAAAAAAAAGCGACCAAAACTTATTGAAACGCTACTTGAAGTAGCTTTATCAGCTAGCTTATGGAGCTTATGGCTAATCAAACGGGCTTTTTCAATAAGCTCGCTTACGGTTGCTAAACCTGGCCTTAGTTTGTTTTGTTAATTCCTCCTATCAAACATTCATAAAATACCAAGAAATTCATGTCTACCTTCGTCTCACAGGCAGTGACATCATAGCGAAACAAACCCCTCTCCACGCGATCTTCCCACTGTAAAAAACAAACAATCTTAGCGCCTAATCCAGTCATCAAAACCCACAAAAAGCAAACCATTAAATTTGAATATTACCTCTCCAAGGAGAAGAGAATCCAAGAAAGCAAAAGGAGCCTCCTTTTTCTCACTTGATTCAACCTTATCAGATTTTCGAAAAGCATACAAAGGTAGCTTTGCCCCTGTACAAAAATCAAAACCCCACAAAAAATTCATCAACCATTACTTGGAAAAACAGTAAAAAGTTAAAATCCACATTAAACAGTTACATAAAGAACACAAATTATAACAAAATAAAGAAGAAATTCAAAATAAAAAAAGCAAAAGCATTTTAACAAACACCTGGCAGGCAACAATCTCTCATGCAATTACGACCACATCCACCAGCAACACCACCTTCCTCCACTTCTTCCTTTTGGTAATTCGAAACAACAGTAGGAACCCTCTTGATCCTCAACATCTTCTTCGATTAATTGGGAGATAAAACTACAATTGTGTGTGTGTATATATATATATACGTTGAAACGCAAAACCCAGAATAGATCAACAGACCTAAACCAGGATCAGAACAAAGGTGTACCAAAAACCACCGCCGGCAAGAAATAAAAGATCAGAAGGACTACCGCCTTCAGAAGGCAAAGCCCCACGTCCGCCGTGCGTAGAAGGATTGCTTTCGATTGCTATTGCGTTCTTCCCTCGTACTGATCGGACATGTACAAGTGACCGCCTTACTCCGTGTATAGCCGTGATGTCTACAACTGGTGATCCCGGGTTTTACCCCTCCAACAAACTTCGATCTTTTTCGCAGCTCCGAACACGACAATTTCAGCTGGAAAAATTCTCCGGCGAGTGAATTGGGGGATGATGGAAGGAAGATCGAGGGGTATTGGGGTTGGGATTGAATTTGGGTGGGGAAAAGATTGGGTTATATATAAAGGGGGTGATAGTAGAAGAAGGGTTGTGTTGGAGGTGATTTTTCAATGGTTGAGGTTTGGGGGTGACGATGCAAAAGGGTTTGAGTGGTGTTGAGTACTTTGCTCTAAAATTGGGAGTCGTATTAATTAACAAGGATGGGAAAAGAACACACATACATGACCCATCGGACCCAAACGACGTCGTTTGGAAATAGATATAGTGTGTATAAAATATTAGTGGGGGTGTTTGATTGGTTTTTTGTTAAAGTTTTGTATGGATAAAGACAATGTTTGGCTTCAAAACACTACTATGAGTAGTTTTTCAATAAGAGTTTATGGTCATCTAAACATGAACCAGAAAAAAAAAACTAGCTTATAAGATGACTTTTTTTTGCCAAACAATGTCAAAGTTGTCTGTGTAGATTAATTTTTTTAAGGGTGTCATAGGCTACGGCTAGACTAATCCCAACAAATTATGACTGCAAGAGATCAGCCCTGATAAACTCAGTTGTCACAATTGTTGTGTACGCATGGATTCGAACCCTATGCATATGGGATATTTCACCACATCCTCCAGGGTCTTAACCACTACACCACAACCCTTGTGGTTGTCTGTGTGGATTAATTTGTTTATATAGATTGAGAAAGTTTTGTTTTTTGAGGGTTTTTTTTATAGATAGAAGAAGCGTGTTTTTAATTGGAAATTGAATGATGGAAAAAAGTTGGTTTTCAGAATATAGCTCATGTCTAAAAGTTTATTGAATAAATCATTTTCTATGTCATTAAGCCACCACCAAACAATCAGTCGAATAAGTGACGGATGCATATAAGGGCCATAGGAGGCCATGCCCCTGAGCTTTTGTTGCTGCTTAGAATGCGTACTTTATATGCACTATAGTCCTGATTCAAGTCATGAAATCTCCAACCTCCAATGTTATCAAACGTTATTCTTATATTCTTGTTTTTTCCCTTAAGTATTTAGTTTTAATGTTAATATGTTATACTTAAAATTTGTATGCTTTAGACGTTTTACCATACTGGGGGTGGTGTCAACACTAGTCTCAAATGAGTAATATGTGCAACATATGTAAATTTTCAACCTGGAATCACTACAATATCACAAGACTATTATGTTCTTTAAGTCATATCAGTACTTATGTTAAGTTTCAACATTCCACTGCAACAGGTGTTTGGATTTAGATGTTCATGATGTGTTAGGGACAACCGAATAATAATTGATTAAAGTTATATTATGGTACTTTAATCTTGTATCCAAAAATTGAATTACGATACACGTGCTTTAAGATAAATATGCCCACTAATTTTTCCTCTTTTTTTTTTTACAAAATGGAGAACCAAGAGTCAAAACTTCTTAAAAAGGTTACGTTTATTTCCAACAACTTCTTCATTTTGAAGATTACTAGAAGCGTACTCGTGCAATGCAGCGAGATACATCACGATTTTAATGTTTCATTTTATTTTTTGTTTTTTTGTCGATTTACAGTACGATTTTTGATGGTTTTGAGAAAGTGATAATATTTTTTTTATAAATTTGCTTAATTTAGGCTTAAAATATAATGTTTTTTATATAAAAAAATTAAGTATTTTGTTAGAATTCAATGATTATCTTAATTATATTTTAATGACATCTAGAAAAATTAACCAATTACATATTTAATAATATAATTAAAACAAACTTATAATAAGATAATATATTAATTAATAGTGATACATTAAAAAGTTTGAATAAAAGGAATGTCATTCACATACCAAATTGGTGGGTGTTAGAAGCCTACAGTAGTAATATGTATCTTGTGCTTTGATACTTGTAAATTAAGAGTTTTTTAAAATCTTGCATAAAATGATGATACATTGTGCCTAATAATTTGTATTTAAGAGTTTTTTTGTCCGTGTTTTATAATACTAGTGTTGGGCCCGTGCATTGCACGGGAGGATAAATTTTTTGTTGGAATATTGAACCGAGTTAAAATGAAACGTAATTTCTCTGTTAACAGTTAATGAAATACAATGTGAAAAACGAATGTATTTTCATAAATGGTTAACTTGCATATATTCTTAATCGTTTGTTGTTATGACTTTGTGCAATAATATTGGTAATAGTTTTGTATTATATTATTTAAAACTCAAACGACATGTCTCACAACATATTTATCTGACTATTGACTTTAAAACCTCATAATATTAGTCGATAAAAATAAAGATATGTATATATATCTTATTCCCCTACTTCGAAAAATATGATTGTGGGTTTTGAAAAATATAAACAAATCCTCAGTAAATAAAATAAAATATAAAAAAGTAGTTTTTCAAAGAAACAAAAATATAGTGGAATACCTTTTGTTCAGTTGCAGGTTCCGCCATTGACACCCGACCGTTCGTCTTCTTCTTGTACTCGGATGATACATAGAGAAGTTATATATATTTATAGTGAATGTAGAATATATTTTAAAATCTTTTATTTTTATTTTCGATTTTACATTTAAATGTAAATATATTAAAAATATGGAAGAATATTTTTATATCTACATCGTTTCTATTTTATTTTCTTTACACTTGGTTAATTTGGAAAGTAATGCGGAATATTTTTATTTTAAACAATACGATAATTTATTAGTGTATCTCGTTATTTTTTATTTTTAACTCATATCAACCTTCTTTTTTCTTCTTTTAATGCTCGTGAAAAAAATACGTGTAGATTTTATATTATGCTAATATAAAATACGTGTAGATTTTATAAAATAAAATATATTTTATATTAGCAAAAAAAAATACGGAAGAAAAAAAAGTTTATATTACATCTCATTATGTAAAAATATTTTATAAAATAAAATATGGAAAAAGATTTTATAAAATAAAATATGGAAAAATCATTATGAGATGTAATATAAAAAAATACGAAAGAAAAAAGATTTTATATTACATCTCATTAATATAGATTTAAATGTAAAATCTACATTTAAAACACATTATGCTAATATAAAATCTATTTTATAAAATCCTCCACCAAAAAAACAAATAGTTATATTAATAAATGAGTATTCATTCCACAAATAGATGATTATGTGAGATACTGTGCTTGGAAATGTTGTACCAAAGCATTAAGAAAGTGTAAATTAAGTAATTGACTTTAATTAGTTGTAACTTGTGTTTAAAATGTTGTAATTAAGAGTTTTTATGTCGTTTTTATAATATAGTATAGATAGTATAAATAATATGAATTATATTATTAAAATATTCAATATTTTTCATAAATTTTTTTTTCTCTTGTACATTTAATTTAAAAAATTCTCATGAGTAGGAAGAATAAAACAAACCACTTGTCTTTTGTAATCAATCATTTTTTGAAAAGTTATCCAAATTTGGAGAATTTCATCATCTCTCTTGTTGTGAAAACAATTTTAAAAAATCCGTTAAAACAAAAATCCCCAATTTAAAGAATTTGTTAAAAGTAGTATTAAATTTATAACATTCAAATTTTGATTTTTCCCTTGGACCTTAGTCAAATGGCAATCCACAAATTTGTGGATGAGATGATGCATACACCTTCCTTTTGAATTGACTTGGAATTTTGGCCTTAAATTTTATATGTTTATTTTATGGACCAATTAAATGGGTTTTATTTCACATTATTTTTGTCCACCATGAAATAATAAGCTAAAAGATTACGGTCTGAATTTTGACGTGTATCTAAAAAGTCTATGAAAGAAGATGCGTGGTATATTCATAAAAGACAAGACTTTTTTTTTTTTTTATGAAATATTTTTATTAGTTATATGTTTTATTTTTTATTAGAAATGTACTCACGCAATGCAGCGAGATATATCACGCTTTTAATGTTTCATTTTATTTTTTTGTCAATTTACAGTACGATTTTAGATGGTTTTGAGAAAGTGATAATGTTTTTTTTTATAAATTTGTTTAATTTAGACTTAATAATATAATGTTTTTTATATAAAAAAAAGTATTTTGTTAAAATTCTATGATTATCTTATTAATATATTTTAATGACATCTATAAAAAATAACCAATTACATATTTAATAATATAATTAAAACAAATTTATAATAATATAATATATACACTATATTATAAAGCATGGATAAAAAACTCTTAAATACAAATTATTAAACACAAGGTACCATCATTTTATGCAAGATTTTAAAAATCTCTTAATTTACAAGTATCAAAGCACAATATACATATTACTATTGCAGACTTCTAACACCCACCAATTTTTGGTATGTGCAAGACCTTCCTTTTATGCATACATTTCCATATATCACTATTAATTAATATATTATATTACTATAAATTTATTTTAATTATATTATTAAATATGTAATTGGTTATTTTTTCTAGATATCATTAAAATATATAAGATAATCATTGAATTCTAACAAAATACTTAATTTTTTTATATAAAAAACGTTATATTATTAAGCCTAAATTAAACAAATTTATTTAAAAAAAACATTATCACTTTCTTAAAACCATCCAAAATTGTACTATAAATCGACAAAAAAACAAAAAATAAAATGAAACGTTAAAATCGTAATGTATCTCGCTGCATTGCGCAAGTACGCTTCTAATATTAATTAATAGTAATACATGGAAAAGTCTGCATAAAAGAAATGTCCTGCACATACCAAATTGGTGGATGTTAGAAGCTTGCAGTAGTAATATGTATCTTTTGCTTTGATACTTGTAAATTAAGAGATTTTTAAAATCTTGCATAAAATGATGGTACCTTGTGCTTAATAATTTGTATTTAAGAGTTTTTATCCATGTTTTATAATATAGTATAGATATAGATTTTTTTATCATATCTATTAGTAATAGTTTGGGTCTATTGATAACAATTATTGTCTATGTTTGTATTTGTGTTGTACATGTTTGTGTTTATATTTGTTTTAATAAATACTAGGCATATACCCGTGCGATGCAGCGGAATATGAGTAAAGAACGACCAATTAATGTTACTTCCTTATAGACATGTCATCAACAATCAACCATGACCTAAGAATCACAACTTATGAAACACTAAACCCTAAACCCATAAAGATATTCAATAATTAGTTTATATTACAATTACTGACGAAAAAAAATTATAATGATATAATTTATAATAAGAATGAAAGGTATTTTACGATTATATATTTTTAATTTCCTAACGGTGAAAAAAAATAAAACGTATGGATAGAAAACAAATTAATTCGTAGATATTCATGATATTTAATAGTACGGTTAAATTAAAAAACATTCAATATTAGGCCCGTTTTGAAGATATTGACGAGACGATTATTATGGTATAATTTGTAGAAAAATGAACGTATTTTTCATTGCATTTTTGTTCATATACGATTATATTTGTGTTAACATGATAAGAGTGTAAAATGAAAAATGAAAAAACAAGGGATATAAAGTAAATTAAATAATTAATTATAAGGGTGGTAAATGTAACATTTTCCAATTCCCTCACATGATTCCTTTATTTAATTTTTAATTCATAGTTACAGTTTTTATCCCTGAACTTTTTTGATAAATTTACTTTATATTTTTTAGTTTTACATTTTATATTTTACATTTTCATTATATTAACACATATAAGCATATATTAACTAAAATACATTAAAAAATAATTTTTGATTTTAACAAGTTACACCATTATAATCGTCTCGTCGATACCTTCGAAATGAGCCCAATATTAAATATTTTTTTGATTTAATTATGTTATTATATGTCATATATTATACATTGGTTAATCGATTTTTTTTAAAAAGAGAAAATGCATTACATCAAACGTAAGTTTTAACATCAAGATAATAAACATAATAAATATATTGCGTATTTTTTTTATTTCAACAGATTCCAGCTTTGATTATTCATTTAAATCAACATATTAACGAGTACGAGTACACTATATATATTATTCATTCACATCTAATCTACGTTTGTATGAGATAATCCACGACATTGCATCTGGAAGTGCATGATGTGTCCAATGGTGTATGAGTGTGGCCATTGGGTAATCTCCTTTTAATACCCAGTTCATTCATTAACTCTACGCGGATAGTGTCTCATGCATCTTCATGACCACTGAAACAAGTAAATATGGCTCGAAATCCACAAATTTCATCATCTAATACATATTGTACTTGTGCGATGTATGGATGAAATAAACTCGGGATTTGATCAAGATATGGAGTTGGAGAGGGGGGGGGTTGTCGTTGGAAGTAGGAGCTATGCCTCGTTGATTCTTTATGACAAAAATCTTCGGAGTTGATAAATGTTGGCGCGTTAGAATAACTGCGTCTACGAGGGTCTTCAATAATATTTTTCTTTATTTCAAATAAATTACTTTTCTTTATTTCAAATAATATATATATATATATACACATATATATATATATATATATATATATATATATCAAATGATTCTGTTTTCATTGATCGACATGTGATATCTCAAAATAATCGAAATTTGTGATATCCACAATTAATCACATGTGATATCCACAATTAATCGACATTTGTGATATCCACAATTAATCACATGTGATATCCACAAAATACAACGTAATTATGTATGTTAATTTGATATGTTAAAACGTATTTTTTAACATATTTTTAACATATAATAAATAATTAAATAAAAAAATATTCAATATTGGACTCATTTCGAAGGTATCGAAGAGACGATTATAATGGTGTAACTTGTTAAAATTAAAAATTATTTTTTTAACGTATTTTAGTTAATATATGCTTATATGTTGTAACACCCTCAAAATCTGGAAATAACAACTTATTAAAATTTTATAGATACATCAATAAATGAATCATCTACAACCCCAAATTTAGGTTCAACTGCAATACACATAAACAATCTATACAAACGGACCATAAAGGGGAGGGTGCTACTCATACTTATGCATAGTCACTATCTCCAACTTGCGGAAGACTTCACCCAATACTTACTTTCGCGTCTAGCTAAGGCTCTACTCTTCATAGGACTGCTAGAACCCATCTCTCAACTGGAACCTGATGCACATGCCGACAAATAAAAAGGGTTAGACTTAACGCCTAGTGAGCTCAAGAGTTTTCAACATAAATAATTTAATCATTTAGAAAGGAAGAATGCGAATAAAACCATAATCTTTCAAAATGATATGTTTCACTTATGAAAACGGCTCGTTTATCAATAACGATGCGCTTTGTACGAAATAGACATCGAGTTAACTGTTAACCAACCCAAACTGCTTTAAAGACGAGGATCTCACTGAGAGACGTAATTATGTAAAGTAAACCGGAACTTGCTAAAAGTAAAATAGAGGGCGGACTCCCCATTTTATAAAATACGGTTAACACATTACAACTTGAAATACCCAACACGGTTGAAACATGACACACAACTCATAAATCATAGATGAAGATCTATATAATTAAATTTCGCCATGAACACGGCTTTAAACCCAAAACTCACACGACCATAAAATGAACGAGAATGAAAACCGACACATGGAAATGACGCGGTCCATGCGAACCTTAGTTTACGTAGGAAAAACCCAAAATTAAAGCCATCATTTGCCGTCAATCACTTAAAAACTCCTTTTGGTAAAAATACCACATTACCCAAATAAAATACCACGAATCAACGATGAGGAGATCCGTAAGCACCGAGAATAGAGAACACGTAAGTAGGCCGTTCACGCGACTTCCTTACATGTCCTCTAAACGTTTCCATCTTGGGTGGCGAGAACACGTGAATGGGGTCACCCTTGATGTTGTTGGATTTCACCACGGATCCTGGACTTAGTTCCCATGCCATACCAGACATCACAACCTCAATCCGTATTACTGCCTCTAGCCCTACTCCGTCGAGTTCCACCCCAAGGACTTACGGACGCGGGTGTCTATCCAACCTAGACGAGTTACACCTCAACGGCTCGTGCCGCTTATTGCCTACTCGCTAGCAAACCCAAGCGGTCACTAAAAGTAACCCAAAACCTCCGGCCTTACAAGACCAACAGAACTTATGTGCCTATGGATCCATTACAACACTGTCTAATGTTACATGACTCCAATTGGATGACCACGCATCAAAAACATGTAACTCACCAACGATACGAAATTAATCGTCATCTCAGTCAAAAACCCCGCTGGTTATGACTCCGAACAAACGTCCACACAACTCGTTTAAATCAAAACCCCCGCTGGTTATAACACCGGACAAACGTCCACACGACTCGTTTAAATCAAAACCCTCGCTGGTTATAACTCCGGACAAATATCCACACGACTCGTTTAAATCAAAACCCGCGCTGGTTATAACTCCGGACAAATGTCCACACGACTCGTTTAAATCAAAACCCCCGCTGGTTATAACTCCGGACAAATGTCCACACGACTCGTTTAAATCAAAACACCGAGCCAAAGGCCCAACGCCTTACGTAAATTTCCAACGAAATACTTTGTACATTAAAAAACACGTTTAGCCGACTGACAAAGACACAACGGTCCCAAAAGTGTAAAAATAACACAAACTCAACATTGATTGCGGCGAACCATTTCCCAAATAAACTATTTACTCTTATTTCCCAAAATACCTCGTGACTCAGTCATGCACATTTTCCAAATAGACGTAAGTACAAAATCATGTAAATGACATTTACATCAAATGGGATCCATTTATATATTATACGTCAAAGAAACATATCAAAATGTTTTATTTGTCAACAAGCCCAAAATCACAAAAATGCATGTTTCATGAGTTTATAAAGATGGATATAACCAGATACTCAAACTTATCAGCAGTTAACAATTTGGTGTAAAACATAAACATTTTAAAATAACATTTTGGCATGTACACCGTTTTCACAAATCATCTTGAACTCACTTTGCTAGATTTAGGCTAAATCTAGATTTCCCCCAACGAGCTCTTTTGAAGGCCACTTGAATCCTCAAGCCGAGAACCTCCAAAACCTAGATCCATACATTTCCAACCATAAATACCCATAACTAAACATTTAGAAACATTCCTCAAACATTACATACCAAAATCCCTAAACAAGATCAAAACCCTAGTTTCTCAAAAACTAACAAATCCGAGATTTGAGATACCAACACTAAGAAACCATCAATGAAGCATTTATAACATTAATTCAAGAAAGCTTACCATTAGAGATAACGAGACTTTCCGAGAACACCCAATCAAACTCTTCAACTCGAGCTCCCAACCGAACTTGATGAAGAAGATGAAGATGGTGGTTTTGTGGTTCAAGATCTCACAAGCTAGATGATGGAGAATCGTTTGGTTTAAGGAGAAAACCCTTCAAAATGGGTTAGGGTTTGACATTTGGGTTTGGGAGAGAAAAGGGAAGAAGGTTTTAGGGTTTGGGTTAAGAGAATGAGGTTTGGTGGCTGAAAAATCGGTTTTAATCTCGACAGGCGATTACGCGGGTTATGCCGCGACCTCCACTCGCGGCATAAGTTGCCCGTTTCCCTGAGACTCACATCCAGTGAGTTTCGCGACTTGTGCCGCGACCCCAAGTCGCGTCACAACTCGCGATGGCCCAAAATTCCCGTTTCTCGCCTGATTCAATCCTCGATAATCCCATAGTAAAACTTATCGAAAATTACGGGTGTTACAATCCTCCCAACCTTAGAATGATTTCGTCCTCGAAATCTACTCTTCTCAATGGAACATTGTCCGCAGGAAAGGTTGTCCTCAACCCAAATGTCAGAACTACTGTTGAGAACCTAAAACTGATACTCACGTCAACTGCCCCTCTTGGGCATATTACACTCACAACCAAGCAAACACTTAACATTCTCAAAGTAACCTTTACCCACAAGGTTACGATCGTCTCCCAACCTTAGGTGACAATTACCATTTCCAGGTAATTTACGACTCCAACTTCTCACCGATCAATTTCCTTTGGGTCTAAACGATTCGAACCCAACATCAGAGGTCATAATCACACTTCCAAAATCCTCAGGTTTCACTGATCCATTCCTAATATTTATAAAGACATTCTTCCAAGGCGCCCCAATACGTTCTTTATGTAACAGGTTAACACAGAGTTGTCGGTCACTTAACTCCGATCCAACACTAATCTCACAACATTCCTAAAGCAACATCCTTATCACCATAGGAACGCTTGGGCATATCAATGCTTAATCCTCAATACCCAAACTCACTTCAAAATCCATCACTTAAAGGTCAATAATTCCCATGATCCAACCGGGATACATCCCAAACATTTAAAGATCCATTGACCTCGAGGAAACAAGTCGACGCCTAGGACCTAACGGTAACCTCGAAAATGTGGACATTCCACCCAACATTCCATTCCCGACGAATTGTCGCACTAAGGTTGACACCTAACAGAAAGCTAAGATTCCAAATCTTACATTTCCAACAGACAAATCACCAAAATTTCCTTTAATTGTTGAACCCACTAAGACGGTACCCTATCAACACATACCATGATGTCATACCGACTAGCAATCCACCAAATCGAACCCAAACTGAACGCAGGAAATCACCTAAGACCTTAACCCGCATGATCGCCGAAATATAAACTCGCCCCTTAAATAACTGGGAAGACTTAAATCTACTATTTCCGTTAATACAAACGCGCGCAGATTCACAAACCGAAGCCTCAAACATTCAAGGTTGCCCGCAAGTCGGATCATCCGACGCTTCAAATCCCAATGACTCACTTAGTTCCTAAACACAACTCCTTCTTCTACAGGGGTGCAAATCTATAGGCCTAATGAGTTCAAGGTTTTTCAACCGGTATGCCAATTTTGAGTTTATACAACTTTCAAATACATAAGCCTTTTAACGATTAGACGTGCGGTAAAAATACACTACCGTTCATTCGATAGGTTTCAAAATTAATCATCAACACAACGCATATAAAACATTTCTAAAACTCCTTTGTTCAACATTTACGTTAGTAAAGACAGTGATAAAACATGCACAATAGATTAAACTATTCGTGAAAATAGGTTCCCTGCACCACAACACGTGCAATAATTATTTGAACAACTCCAGAAGGGAAATTCACAATTTTAACTTTAAAATTCTTCCTCCTTAACCAAAAGACGTCGTGGCATAGAATCACCAACAACCCCATAAGTATCAATTTATTTCCCAAGGCTCGGTAGAATGATGGGAATGCAGATAAGTTTCAAATCGAGTTTAAAGCTTTGAGCCGAACAAATAAATACATTTGGCCAAAACATAAACTGCAACGATATAAGTATCGTTAACTCGCTAAATGCATTGCGGAAATTTCTAACAGTAAAAGTTAATTGATTGAAATATGAACAGAACAAAAGTTATGTTTGAAATAACGAATATCTTTTTCATGTTTACACACACCGACGTTATAATTAAATCCAAATGCAAAAAGCATGCAACGAATGACATTTGTATAAAATTCAACATTTAACGCACACAATGATACATATGCACATGTTCTCAAAATTATTTATGCAACGCAAAATGACGTAAGACGAGACACCCTAAACCCAACTGAATTTTCGTAAGACTTACTAACGTGAAAACCAATTGGTATCAAACTTCCATTACTCGACAAAAGTGTAAAACGACAATACGTTTAAAATATTAAACTTTTAGGAGTTTCCCCCTTTCACTGAAATGAAAGGTAAAATAGCGCTTTACAAAATTTACACGGGACACGACGCTAAATAACTCACAAGCTTAAAAGAAGCAAAATTAAAACTCACGCATAAAAAGACATCGTATAAAACAATACTCCATGAAATTTCAACAAAACTCACACAAACTGAAATTCTCAAGAAATTCCGACTCAACGTGTGGGGATAACTTTTCCTTTAAAACCATTGACATATGTGGAGGAGATCCAATGCCTAGGTTAAAATCTCATAGCTACTTGCCCAATACTCAAATGACATTAAAACATGGATATTACAATACCCGCAAATAGCGTTAAACAGGAGACGTGAATAAAGAGATTTTTGATAACAAATTGCAATTACGTGCAGCAAAACATTTTCATGAATGCTTAAGCTCACAGTTTCAAATCTGGTGCGTGTTTAATGCTCTATCAAAACCTTATAATATAAACCACATTTTGTTTTACGAACATAAGAAACAATTTATGCAAATTTATTTCGAAAATAAATATAGTGCATGAGTTTGATCGGCACTTGGCATCATAGGACTACACTTCCCAAAAACCTGACATACTATTGTCATCCGGATGCATCAAATATCTTAAAGCAACACTCGGATTTTTCATCGGTTCACCTTACAATCTCTCCTCGTATAACGTCAATTCCATAAGCTCAAGGTTCTACTCTAACCAATTATTCTTACTCAAGACGATCAACTTAATGCATTCAACGCACTTAACTATCACTTCAACGTAACATTGCTATAGACATTAACGTTTCCTTATATTACTCACTTAGAAACCTTCTCACTACCCCAACGGTAATCATACGAAGGTAGTTCAAGTATACACATGTAGTAGGTAGATTCACCATAACACTGGCCAAGTGCCATTATGAACGTATCACACATGCTCATCCTTGCGACCCTCGACAAGTTTCCCGTTTCTAGTGACTCGATCAACTCCATAATATCTTATCTTAAGGTTCCTAATGTGCAACTTCACTTACAATCACTTATAAAAACGCTAGTTTGAGTCTAGGCATCCTACAATCAATCCCTAATTCCCTCAAACTTAAGCTCTGATACCAACTTGTAACACCCTCAAAATATGGAAATAACAACTTATTAAAATTTTATAGATACATAAATAAATGAATCATCTACAACCCCAAATTTAGGTTCAACTGCAATACACATAAACAATCTATACAAACGGACCATAAAGGGGAGGGTGTTACTCATACTTATGCATAGTCACTATCTCCAACTTGCGGAAGACTTCACCCAATACTTACTTTCGCGTCTAGCTAAGGCTCTACTCTTCATAGGACTGCTAGAACCCATCTCTCAACTGGAACCTGATGCACATGTCGACAAATAAAAAGGGTTAGGCTTAACGCCTAGTGAGCTCAAGAGTTTTCAACATAAATAATTTAATCATTTAGAAAGGAAGAATGCGAATAAAACCATAATCTTTCAAAATGATATGTTTCACTTATGAAAACGACTCGTTTATCAATAACGATGCGCTTTGTACGAAATAGACATCGAGTTAACTGTTAACCAACCCAAACTGCTTTAAAGACGAGGATCTCACTAAGAGACGTAATTATGTAAAGTAAACCGGAACTTGCTAAAAGTAAAATAGAGGGCGGACTCCCCATTTTATAAAATACGGTTAACACATTACAACTTGAAATATCCAACACGGTTGAAACATGACACACAACTCATAAATCATAGATGAAGATCTATATAATTAAATTTCGCCATGAACATGGCTTTAAACCCAAAACTCACACGACCATAAAATGAACGAGAATGAAAACCGACACATGGAAATGACGCGGTCCTTGCGAACCTTAGTTTACGTAGGAAAAACCCAAAATTAAAGCCATCATTTGCCGTCAATCACTTAAAAACTCCTTTTGGTAAAAATACCACATTACCCAAATAAAATACCACGAACAAACGTCCACACGACTCGTTTAAATCAAAACCCCCGCTGGTTATAACACCGGACAAATGTCCACACGACTCGTTTAAATCAAAACCCCCGCTGGTTATAACTCCGGACAAATGTCCACACGACTCGTTTAAATCAAAACCCCCGCTGGTTATAACTCTGGACAAATGTTCACACGACTCGTTTAAATCAAAACCCCCGCTGGTTATAACTCCGGACAAATGTCCACACGACTCGTTTAAATTAAAACACCGAGCCAAAGGCCCAACGCCTTACGTAAATTTCCAACGAAAGACTTTGTACATTAAAAAACACGTTTAGCCGACTGACAAAGACACAACGGTCCCAAAAGTGTAAAAATAACACAAACTCAACATTGATTGCGGCGAGCCATTTCCCAAATAAACTATTTACTCTTATTTCCCAAAATACCTCGTGACTCAGTCATGCACATTTTCCAAATAGACGTAAGTACAAAATCATGTAAATGACATTTACATCAAATGGGATCCATTTATATATTATACGTCAAAGAAACATATCAAAATGTTTTATTTGTCGACAAGCCCAAAATCACAAAAATGCATGTTTCATGAGTTTATAAAGATGGATATAACCAGATACTCAAACTTATCAGCAGTTAACAATTTGGTGTAAAACATAAACATTTTAAAATAACATTTTGGCATGTACACCGTTTTCACAAATTATCTTGAACTCACCTTGCTAGATTTAGGCTAAATCTAGATTTCCCCCAACGAGCTCTTTTGAAGGCCACTTGAATCCTCAAGCCGAGAACCTCCAAAACCTAGATCCATACATTTCCAACCATAAATACCCATAACTAAACATTTAGAAACATTCCTCAAACATTACATACCAAAATCCCTAAACAAGATCAAAACCCTAGTTTCTCCAAAACTAACAAATCCGAGATTTGAGATACCAACACTAAGAAACCATCAATGAAGCATTTATAACATTAATTCAAGAAAGCTTACCATTAGAGATAACGAGACTTTCCAAGAACACCCAATCCAACTCTTCAACCCGAGTTCCCAATCGAATTTGATGAAGAAGATGAGGATGGTTGTTTTGTGGTTCAAGATCTCACAAGCTAGATGATGGAGAATTGTTTGGTTTAAGGAGAAAACCCTTCAAAATGGGTTAGGGTTTGACATTTGGGTTTGGGAGAGAAAAGGGAAGAAGGTTTTAGGGTTTGGGTTAAGAGAATGAGGTTTGGTGGCTGAAAAATCGGTTTTAATCTCGACAGGCGATTACGCGGGTTATGCCGCGACCTCCACTCGCGGCATAAGTCGCCGTTTCCCTGAGACTCACATCCAGTGAGTTTCGCGACTTGTGCCGCGACCCCAAGTCGCGTCACAACTCGCGATGGCCCAAAATTCTCATTTCTCGCCTGATTCAATCCTCGATAATCCCATAGTAAAACTTGTCGAAAATTACGGGTGTTACATATGTGTTAATATAATGAAAATGTAAAATGTAAAATGTAAAACTAAAAGGTATAAAATAAATCTATCAAAAGAGTTCAGGGACCAAAATTGTAACTACATGTAACAATAACTATTTTTCAAGAAATACTTTCAAGAAACGTTTAAGCCCTTTAATATATAGTATAGATTAAATTACATAATTATACACATTAAATGTATTTATAATTTAAGCAATAAATTACAAAATATTGTGAAATTTGTGTCCTTATTCGTTTTCATTATTTTTTTATTTGTGTGAACCAAATAAACATATTTTAATTTATTTGACATATTTTCTTTTCCATTAATGTCAACCAAATTCATGGTCAAATTAACCATGCGGAATTGAATTTCATTACAATTCCTCTGTGTTTCAATTTATTTCGAATATTCCATTTTTTTCTAAAAACATCCATGCAAACAAAATGTATACTTAGTATTCCTATTTAAATAAATATCAAAGACAAAGATAGCCCAAAAGACGAAAGCCACAAATATGTAGAGGTCCAAAACAAAACTGATGTCAACTATTCCATTGGGGATTCCCACTGTTGTCCACAATTGTCGTCATTGTCGTCGTCATCGTTGAACTCAAATCCTTACATGAATTACTTTCTAAGATCAAATAAAATCTTTGAATTATGATAAAAAAATCTTGAAAATTATTATATATAACGTTGATTCTTTTGGTTACTGTAAAACACATGATGAAATTTTAACGTCTAACGCATTTATTGCCATCAGAAGGCCTTTGTTGACTAAAAATAAAATGTGTTGGCATGAGGAACGAGACTCAGGTTGATTGTTAGGGAGACTAAAGCGGGAGCCTAGAATTAATGCTTTAAGTATGCATAGCCTTTCCCTTTGTTGTTTCATCTGAGCTTAGGAAGTTAGGTTAAGACGTGGACTTATGATGGTATTACCTGAGTAGCTGAAAAGGAATTCGGGTTTGCTTTCTCAAATCACATCTATGAACGATGACTCCTATATCTCTTTCTCGCTTCGATCGGACCCTGACAACTTGGAAGAATGATGGTTCACCAACAAGGCATACTTATCTCACTAACACTGTTAGCCCATTTATAGTTTAGGCCTAAATGAAGTCCATTATCGTCATGGTCAATCCACGTCCTATCGTAGTGCCCAGAGAACCAGGCTTGGTTGTGTCTAATTGCCTAAGGCTATGTTTGGCAAAATAATCTAGCTTATAAGCTAGCTTTTTTTCCTGATACGTGTTTGGATGACCATAAGCTAGCTTATAAGCTACTCAAAGTAGCGTTTTGAAAAGCTAACTTATAAGCTATAAGCTAACTTATAAGCTAGTTTGCCAAACAAAGCCTAAAAGTTATCCATAGGTTTACTGCATAGTAAAAGAATGCAATAATAATAATTCAACGAATCCTAACGATACTTCGCAGCATAAGGCCAAATGTCAACACTTTTAACAAGTTATGAGTGTTGTTGTCCACATGTCTTATCAGATCATATCAAGCCCAGGGCTTTGACTGCGTTCCTGTTGAAGAATAAGCCGATGACTCATAGTCTAGCAACACGACACTTGTATTTATCTCCACAGCCCCATTCAATTATTGTTTCTATACCTGACAATAGTTTTCATCTAATCTTTGTTCTTATTCTTCTTCATTCATGTTCATCTCATTCTCTTATATATTATTCTTAAATTTCATTATACCAAAAAATACAAATTAAAGCGGCCCACAATCAACCACTAACCTTCTAGGCTCGTGAACAAAAACGAAACAAAATCGTTTAATTTGGACCAAAAATACAAAATAAGAAAGCTCAATGCACTGAAACCGTAGACCGAAGAATAGTGTAGGGACTAAATTTGTAACTTTAAAAATGGGCCAATGGGCTTTTATTTTGGGCTTACTTAAATGGGCCTAAATCTCAGGTGGCCCATTTACAAATCGTAAGAGAAATCAAACCACCACCGACTTCGGTGGAATATTGATAACGTCAATAGCACTCATCGTTCCGATCGCCGTCGAGGTCCACCGGAGAAATGGCGAAATTCTTTAATTTGACTGATTGCAACTTACGCCGCCCAAATTAAACGATCATGGATCTATAAATTTGTTGCGTTGTTTTGTTGGAATTTTCGTTGTCGTTGATGTATGAGGGTTTTGGAAAATTCATACGATTAACAGAGATTTTTAGGAGGAAGGGGAGGTTTCGATTCCGTATTTGTAATGGAAGAGGTGATCACAGCGGCTGATGCGTCTTCTAGTCTTCGTTCTTACTCATCTGAATCGTCTGCGTTGCCGTCGAATCTCCCGCTTCTTTCTGCTTTTCTGTCTTTGTTTATCGCGCAGTTTCTTAAAGTGTTTACGCATTGGTACGTTCTTCATATTCTCAGCGCAAATCTGTATTTTTGTTTTCGGTGAGATATTGTTTTTGTTTGGAGATTTTTGGTGGTTGAATTGGGCGTTTTTTAGGGTTTGGGAGTTATTCTACTTGTAATTCGAAATCTGTTGGAGTTTTTAGGTTTTGCAAGGATGAATTGCCTTAAATACTCGAAGACAGTGTGTTTGATATTATTATATCCTTGCGGAAACGATGTGATCATTTGAAATGTGGATAAGAACGTAATGAATTACATATTGGTTGTATAAATGCTTGATGAGGCTAAGCATAATGACAAGTGTGACGATTTTTCGAACGTGGTCTGATTTGTTCTTTTCTCTTAATTTAGCAATGCAGTGTAGATCATGCATATGAGATTGTGTAGTCTGGTGCGTCTTGTTGTTTACTCAATCGTTTCGAATTACTAACTATAATGATTAGTTAATTACTCTTCTGTCTTATGTTTAATTTTTAATTCAGCAACTTTTCCACAATTCTAGTTTTGAACTTCTGTTTGTTCTTCTTAATAGATATCAACACATACAAAAATGTGGTATGTGGAGTAGGTTTGATCATTCTGTGACTTCTGTACCATTTGGCACTGGGAAAACCGTTGCAACATTAGTAAATGCTGACTGGAGTTATGCACTGAAACCTTTAAGAATTCAAACATTAAGGAGTATACATTTATGTGAAGCCTCTTATCACTGGGAATTTAGGAAACCGGCTATAGCTGTGTTGGTTAGAGATATGTTGCTTTTCTCATAAAGAAGTGTGTTGACCTTGAACTAGGAACCTCTAGTGGAATTTGATTTCGAATGTAGGAGACTATCTTGGCTTTTATGGTTGTGGGTAAGATAGAACACGGTGGAAAGAATGGTAAAAGGTTAATGCTAGCCACTAGTTCTCGTGTAGAGAAATGGAGCATATGCTAGTTTTTTCACCATAGAATAGACATCTTATATGCTTGTGTCACTAGCAAGTCGGCCTTGGGTTTTTGGAGATTTTGAAATCTTTTTGTTTCTTAAAACGACTTTTATTATTTTTACTTTGACCATGGCCTTCATTATAGTTATATATGTATTCGAAATTTATTTTGTTACTTTGGATGTGCAGGTTTAAAGAGAGGAAATGGGATACCAGAAGGATGCTTAGCTCCGGTGGCATGCCATCATCACATTCCGCAACCGTTACAGCTCTTGCTGCGTGCATAGGGTTACAAGAGGGCACCGGTTCATCATCATTTGCCATTGCAGTGGTTTTGGCATGTGTTGTACGTGTTTACAACTCCCTAATTTCATCATGTTTCTGGCTGCTTATAGAGATTTGTCACAAGTGTTTCGGATTGCTTTCTATGGTTATGAAAAAAATTGTAGGATAATATTTCTAGGCCCTACCAAAGTTCGTATGCGACTCAAAAGTTGCTGCTAGAACAACCACAAGTTCTCTCGCTGTTCTCAAGCTGGATCACAACTAGCTATTGCTTCTCTATCCAAGAAAGAAAATACAAGAGAAATCCTATTACGGGAGTCAGGAAATTCATATGATTGTAGCAAAGTAACAATTAACATTAGCCATATTTGCTGGTTAATTACATTTTGACTCATAGGAACTTACCTTTCATTTATCCAATGAGAGTGAGTTTGGAGTTTTTATGTTGGTTTCTTCGATCTGTGTCATTAAATGAGACTTCAATTAGATTAAAGGTTTTTACAGACTATAGACCCGTCTGAAAGGAACGATTTGTGATTTCCTGTCTCACACTGGTAGTACGAGTGTGATGTGTCTGTCTTTTGGTGTCCACAGTACGCATTAAATTCATGTCATCTAAACAAATACGCATTTATTAACATCTTCATTATTCACCTCAATTGATCGTTCTTTTCTTTGACAGGTAATGTATGATGCAACTGGTGTTAGACTTCATGCTGGTCGGCAAGCGGAGGTATGTCTCTATGTTAAAGTATTCTTGAACTGTTTTGTATAAGAAAGTTTATATCTTGGTTGTGATGTGGTGAGGATACCACTGTAAATGATAATATTTGATACTTCCTCTGCCCCAAAGTAAATGTCCACAATTAAAAAAAGGTACATATTTATAAATGTATAATTATCACGCTTTTAATCGACTGACTGACAATTTTGCCCTTAATAAAACACACATAGTTTTAGAGAAGTATAGTTATTCCACTAATGAATTTCTCCATCTAATCAACTCTTATGTTCATGCATCATAGACTCATAATTAAGAGTTGAATTGGAATTTTAGTAAATTATAACCGTCTATTTAAGTATTTATGAATATGGACACATGACGCTTATTTTGGGACAAACATAAATAAAGTTGTGGAGACTTGTATTGGGACAGAGGGAGTATCTATTTACAAAAATGAAATCCATGCAAATACTTAGAGCTAGTGTGTACAAGCCCATGTTCTAACTTATGCATGCTCTCCCTGGATGGCGTAACAAATCATATTATCCTTTATGCAGTTATTGAATCAAATTGTTTGTGAGCTGCCTCCAGAACACCCACTTTCCAATGTTAGACCGCTACGAGACTCCCTTGGTCACACTCCATTTCAGGTTCGGTTGCAATCTAATTCCTTGCATGTGTTGCTTTACAACATGGAACTACTTTTCTGTGATCTGTAATGTCCACAAGGTGGCATATTCTTTACAATTTTCGGATGCATTGGGTTAGTGGGTGTTTGTGATTGTAGAATACTAGAATACCAACTTTACTGACACATGAATCAGTTCTGTTCAAGAGAGAAGCTTGATACACTGATAAGTCTTTCTTGTTTTGAAAAATAAGTTTTTTTAACGGAGGATAACATAAAAGATACTTGAAACATGGTATTCCATTTAATCATTCTATTTGTAAAGTATGGATTCATTGAAGCTGTTAAAAAGAGGATATGGAATTCCAATTTCTATGTTTCCCATGCCTACAAATAGATCAAAATTAGACTCCACCACTTGACCAAGTTTTAGGCACTCTGAAGCTTCTTCCATGAACAACCATAATATTTCTGTTAATGAATGGCATGGGATGCATAGAAAGACGAGTGTTATATAGAAGAAAAATAATGCAACACATAGATGCTTACCTTCACTTGGATTGACATGCACATGGTGAAGCACACCATCTATCATATCCTTTTTGATCTTACAGTTTGATTCATTAAGGTTAAAGGAGAGTGTAGTGAATGTAGGTTGATCCAGATTTTTTGTTAGTGGTATCACAAAATAATTATTGTAGTAAAAAAAAGTAAAATTAATTATAAAATAATTGCAGGAACCGGTTTTTAGCCATTTGGGTTGATTAGATATATATCAGATATTTAAGTTATTAAAAACCGATACACTAAGTTTTTGTTTTTCAAAAATTTATCTATTAAAACTTATCGATTATTGGTGCACTTTCACTTAATAATTCTAACCTCAAGTATAAACATAATAATTAATCTTGGTCTAAAGAGTTACCCCAAAAATAAACAAATTAACACCAAACAGTTAGCTCCAAATTTAACCCAAAAATCTATAGAGTTGGGGCCAAATATACACAAGTTTGCCCTGAAGTGTTAGCCCCCAAATTACCATGTTATTATGTTAACATCAATATAAACAAATTAACACTGAACAAATGAACCCTAAAGAGTCGGCCCTAAATATTATCAAATAAACCCAAAACACAAATAAGTATCAATTAACCTTAAAATCCAAATATTCACATGCAACAAAAACAAGTTTACCCTAAATATTAACAAAAACATCAATTGAAAATCTTCTTCTTGAAGAATTAGGTTTATTGGTTAGGTTTATGGTTTCACCCAACGAAAATTGTTTATGGTTCACCAACAGAAAATGTTTATGGTTTCACTCGACGAAAAATATGGTGCACCATTAAGCGGCTAGAGAAATTTACCCTATGCAACAACATATTCGTGACTATGGGTAGTGTAGGTCCGCTCATGGTGGTGAAACATATTGGGTTTAAAGAAATTCATTTTGCAAGGCAAAACACTCATTGGTGTAATGCATGCACATGTCAGTGTTCAATTGATCTGGTCAGCTTTACACTTGGTTCTAATTTGTGATATTTGTCACCTCCCTTCCTCTTGTGTATAAGTAGTAGACAAAATTTGTCTTTTTTGCATCCGTAGTTCCTCACTGTGAACGATTTAATGGATATATTCCACACCTCTACTACATTGAGACGGATAACTTTCATATTTTGAAGGGTTCTTCATTTACCCCTTTCGCCACTTAAATACACGTACACTTCTAATTGGAAAGAGAGAAAAACCTCTCTTTTGTCAAACTCGTTCCACCTGCAACAAACAACTCTCTCAACATTCAACATTTACATTAGAGTCCAGTAAAGTTACAGATTTTTATGTATCGCCATCACCCATTATTTGTTTTCTATCACAAAAAGATTCACAAGCCTCTGACATTGGACTCGAGAATATTTCAACCACATTTTGCTATGCAGCAATGCTTTATAAAAAAAGATTCAACGATGACAACTACTTGAATGAGATGAAAGATTGGAAAGGTGAGAGCTTCTTCGTGGGATTATTGTGTTAGGGTAATAATTGTTTAATTATTTTTATCTGGACTTGGACATCATTATTCTTATATATTTCATTATATTATATATATATAGTTCAAATTATTATATGAACCGGTTTTTTGGACCCTTATACCACCTCTTTACCATCGTGATAACTGCTATCAAATCACAGTCCTGAAGGTGAATTCATATTTTGACTGTTGTAACAGCAGCATAGGATGGGGAAAGTTGGTTTAATTGGCAAATTCCATATTTTTATTAAATAGGAGATGAAATAATCAAGATGAACAAATGGTTTGATGCAGGTTGCAGCAGGTGCTGTGCTGGGAGTAGTGATGGCATTTCTCATGAAAATCTCGACTTAGCGGTCGGTTGACGGTGGTTATGCTCGACTAAAAACTTTAGCAGCTCAAAGATTGTTTAGGAGATAACAAGGTGTTATTGATTGCTCGAAAATGGTCCCGTTGTCGTAAAATACGTTTAAGAATGTTCTGTAGACGACTAATGTCGTTTGTAATGATATATTCTTACCCATTATTCGTGTATAAATTATTTATCACGTGCCGTCGCTGTCTAAATCTCATGAGGCTGTTTGGTTGGTTTTCCGTTAAATCAATTAATCTGCGTGTATATATTTGAAAGGGTCTTTCATAGATGGAAGGAGGATGCTTTTCAATTTGGAGGGGAAAGTTTGGAAAAAAAAAACTTGGCTTTTTACATTAAGCTCCCACCTATAAGCTTATTGAGGGGGTGTTTGGGATTGCTTATTTAAAACAACTTATGTTTTTTTTCTTCTTAAAAGTGCTTATCAACTTATGTGGTGAAAAAATAAGTTCTATAAAAAGTGTTTGAATTAGCTTATTGTAGTACCAAAATGTAATAAGTTAATAAGTTGTTATTTAGAGGTGTTTGTGATTGTTTATACATGTAAAATAACCAAAAAAAGTAATAAGTTGTTTCAAATAAGTTGACAAGTCATTATAGACTAAAAGCTTCTTATCAGCTTTCCCAAAAAGTTATAAACATTTTTTTTCCCAATCCAAATACTAGAAATAACTTATCTGCAGCAGTGACAACACAACAAGTCAAAGGAGTGATTGGTCTTAAATTTTTAACCTGTAAAAAAGCCCAGAAACCGGTTCGGTGAAGGCCCGTTAGGCCCAATTGTTTTTACCCCAACTACTTTTATGAAACATCTTAAAGATATGTCCACCGTTTTTATAGGTAACTTGACTTTAAACACATCATTCAACACAAATAAAGTCGAGAGATTATTAGAAAGAATATCATCAGATGTTTTATATCTAAAAATTGATCACATATGATGCACACAATCACAAATTCACAATCATCATAAACAGAATCCCTTAATTCAAATAATAAAGCAATTTAGTTTTGATATACACATGACAGTTATAATAGCTAGAAATATAAACAAGCTGCTTTTTAAGTTTTGGAAAAAAAAAACACTTTTCCCCAAAGTCTCTAATCATAAAACATAACACCAAACTACCTTCAGTTCACCAGCATGTGATCGAATCCTCCGCCTCCCTGAAGACCGACCCGAGGCCCTTGAACGTTATGAACCAGCTGTTGAAGCCACCTCCTCGTTGTCGGGTCCTCCTGTACAAACCAACATTCATTAAGGACAAGACATAACTGGATATGACAAGATCCTCCTAAAAATAATATAAACCCATGTTTCATTAAGAACCAGATTAGACTTGATCGGACTAGACAGACAGAACTGGACAAGAAAAGATCCTCCTAAAAATAATACAAACCCACGTTTCATTGAGAAGCAGACCAGACTAGACCTAGACAAGACAGAACAGGACACCACGACACGACAAGATCCTCCTAAAAATAATACAATCCGACATTGCATTAAAGAACCATGGATTGGACTGGATGGGACAGGACTAGACAGAACAGGATAGATCCACCTAAAAATAATACAAACCCACATTTCATTAAGAACCAGACTGGACTGCATGGGACTAGACAAAACAAAACTGGACAATATCAATCGAAAAATAATACAAACCCACATTTCATTAAGAATCATACTGAATTGGACAGGACATGACTGGACAGACAAACAAGAATGACATAGGTGGGTGAAAGAATTGTGGAAGGTTTTAGGGTTTTAAACTGACATGGGTAATTTAGTAATTTACCAAGCTTGTCTCATCTCCCTAATTTTTTCCACCTATTTTGGTGGTGGTGGTGGTGGTGGGAATGCAATTTTGTCCCACTCAATCCCGTCATGTCCTACTCTAATGGGTGCGCCAAACATGGGACAACAAATTTTTGTTTTGTCCTGGCCCACCTTTTTACTTCCATCTTCCAATTACTGAAATATAAAAAATAAACTTGAAATGCTTACACGAAGGCAACTGCTGAAAGTAGCATCTCGTAGCATATCTGGAAGACAACTCCTCAAAGCATCACATGCCCTGCATTATCCAAATGTCAACAAGTTTCCATCATATATGCATACACAAGGTTAAAATGAGAACGACAAAAAGGTTGAGAATGTGAGAATATCTCAACGTTAGTCAGACGAGATTATCCAAAAGATTTGATTAAAAACTTTGTTACAACAGTTTTTTTAAAACAAAAAAAAATCCCCCCCCGCGGGCATCCACCTTTATCTTTCTTAATCGAAAGTAGGCGAAATATAACCAAATCGGAGCCAAAGAAATTATACCTAAAAACGTGCATTTTATTCGCTTTAATTTGACATCCATATTGTTATACTGTTTTATCCGTTTTTTCATCATTCTCACATTCACAACTTTTTTGCCATTCTCATTTGAACCTGCCCCTATATGCACATCAGCTGTGTTGCCTTTTGTAATCGATAGTAAATGTGGTGGAAGGGCTAAGTTGACTAACCTTGGATTATCGGATAGGCGAAGGTAGCAGCGGATGATGTGCTTCAAGAGGCGGGAAGAGGGTTGTTCAGCGAGTGCAGCAACCATATTCCCCAAAACTCTACCCACTGCAAAGAACCGTTCAGCCGTTGTGCATATGTAGTCCAACCCGACATCATCCAACAAGATCTTCTGAACTATAAATGTCGCAACCTGGGATCATTCAACTTTTAATCAGATTTCCACAAAGCGGAATATCATGACAAGTCCACAAATTTCCATGCCAGAAATATAAACCAAACAAACACGGTATATCCATCTGGAGGTGGGGTCTGGGAGGGTAAGATTAAGATGTACGCAAATCTGACCTCTACCCCAAAGGGTAGAGCAGTTGTTTCCGTAAAGCCAGGGGTCTGTGAACTTTTTCCCGAAAAACATCAATTTGCATATTGAGAAGTGACCATAATGCATCATTCTATAAAAATATCAAGGACGGGATTGGACATGACTAGACTAGAGGGACGAGAGTGAGGTAGGCGAGTGAAACAATTGTGGAAGATTTAAGGTTTTTAATTTGATATGGGTAGTATAGTAATTTACCAATCTTGTCCTATCTCCTTGATTTTTGTTCCACCTATTGAGAAGTGACATAATGCATCACTCTATAAAAATGTACTTTTGTCCCACGAATAAGTTTTTATACTGTCCTATCCCGTCATGCCCAACGCGCACCCTCAAGGGCACAAGACTGACACATTGCCACAACTGCAAGTATACAAACATCACCAAACCCAACATAATTTCTTCTTCTTGAAACAAACATGGAATCATTATTCATTTTCTCCTAATGATCACACAAAATCTTCATAAAAGACCCACTTGGGTTATGACACACTGGTTAAGGCTTAGGGGGATATAGTATAAAATCTCATTTCCCCCCTGTTCGAATCCAAGCCAAAGCCCTCGTGGCTATGGAGGTTCACCAACGATGACTCCAGGCAATTCGTGGTAGCCCAGGGGATTAGTCAGTGCACATAAGTGGCATAGATACCTACAGTTACCCAAAAAAAATCTTTAGAAAAGAAAAAGTGGAAACTTCAGTAGTTGCAATAACTCTTCTTACAATCAACATTTGTAAGAACCTGCAAAATTGATGAGCCCATGCAATTGCAGAAAACACAAGACAATAGGAAAGGGCTGACATGTATGAACTAAAAAAACAATGCCAGATGACAAGAAAAAGGAAAGATTTGAATTGGACAATTACGAGCCAATATTTCCGCATAAGAATAAAGAGAGAAGCTAAAACTCAACTGTTTTTGACAATTCGCTTCCCATTTCCATTGTACGCAGGCAGAGGGGGATTATTTCTGTTGAAAGCAGA
Source organism: Arctium minus (assembly GCA_954870635.1). Lineage (NCBI taxonomy): Eukaryota > Viridiplantae > Streptophyta > Magnoliopsida > Asterales > Asteraceae > Arctium > Arctium minus. Next base: position 76,741,251 of record OX941093.1, on the reverse strand, counting down.
AAGCTGATAACTTCTGTGTCATCAACCTGTTGCATAGAAAAGGGTAAAAAGACCAAATTACCCCTAACTTAACAGGCTTTAGGGACGAAAAGAAAAGCACCGAATTGCAAACCACAACGACCAAAAAATAAATTCTTAAAGACCAGGGACAAAAATCGTAGCCTACTCGAATATTCCTGCCAGTACTAACAAGGTAATATCCCCTTCTGCTTGTATTGGAGAAGAAAAGAGGTTATATGTTTAACAAATTGGGGACATCATGAATCAGACACTAGCAATGTGTAACATCCCATACCAAATATTGTCCACTTTATCCACACCTGGACTCACGGTTTTAAAACGCATCTGATAGATAAATAATTTCCCAATTAGGCATGCCATTCTTGAATGCATAAAAAACATTTATGGCAATAATAAACTAGCTTAAAACCTGCCCAAATTGTTCAATTTCAAATAACAAGTTGGAACCCATTTAAACTATGGAGGTCATATTGTATGTCAAAGACATCAGTTCTTAACTATGGATGTCATATTGTATGTCAGAGATATCAGTTCTTAACTATGGAGCACCATCCTTCCTTATCACGCAAGATAAAATTGTTTTGCGTTACTGAAACAGAAAATGAAAAACAAACCAAACCAAACAAACTCTTAATATCCCACCTGGAGGTTGGGTCTAACAACGGTAAGATGTACACGGACCTAACCTCTACGGCTCTACCCCCCAAAGAGTAGAGCAGCTGTTTCCGTGAAGACCCCCCGGCTTGTTAAAAATGTGACAAAAAAGAGAGATTGTACGGATTTGAAAAGCTGGAAAAGAAACTAAGAAAGGGATATGAAAAGTAGAATAATAGTAAAGAAAACTGAAGTACCTTCACCAGGGCACCAATGACACCTAAGCTAGTAAGCCTCAGATACTCAAATGGCCTTGATTTGCTTGTTGTGTTGAGAAAAGGGTATAAATATAAAGGAATATGAGCTGCAGACAAGAACAAATTAGTTGGAAATTGTCTATGATCTTGCCGAAAGCTTGATGCACTTGACAAAATTACAAGGACGAGCAATTATAATATTAGTAATAATTTGATCTGGAATCAACTTGAAAGCAGATTTTCTATGCTCGTAAACAAAATGTACCAATTTTATTTTCTTTAGTTTTCTTCTCTTGTTTTGTTTATATTTATTGCTGAAATAAATGTTCTGTTGACTATTTATGGAGTTGACGGAGATCTCTCACTCTTGTAAAGCAGCTCATTTCTTGTTGAGATTCCAGGAATGAGCAAGGAATATGCCTGACACCGATCTTTCTCTAGGAGTCAAGATGAAACAAGTGTGTGCATGCGACATAGTCTACAGAATACTTCACTTGAATAGGTGTCCTCTGATTCTATTCATGTTTGAAAAAAGTTGCTGAACTTGTAAAACGGGTTGGTTTAAGGTATGAGCGTGGGTGTGGTACACTGGTACAGGTAGTCGTTAGCATGGGTTTTGTGGCTTATTTCGTATATGTTATTTTGGTATGTGGTATATTAATACTTGAGTACAGTACATGAATACATCTAATATGGCTACCTTCCTAAATGTTAGAACCTTATAAAGCTACGTCAAAAATAAGATATTACACTAAATTAGGAGCCAGTTTTGATTCTATTCTATAAAGAGTGGGAGTATTGACTGCTAGAATATTTTAATGGATGTAACAAAATAAGGTAGTTACATTTTGTGGATGAAAGAAGATGAGGAAGCTACATTCTAATATTCTATTAAGTTGCTAATTTCATTCTTATTCACTTGCAATTGGTATGAATTTTTTCAGGCAATAAAAATAAAAAAAGAAAATTGGTTAGCAATGAAATAGTAGAAAATAACTTATTTCCAAACTGATTATATATTGTAACGTACTAAAAGATAAGAACGAAAGGAAATATCATATCTCACACACTTTCATCCCCTTGTGCATGTATCCTTCTCAACTATCATAAAAACGCTTATTTCTTGTGATTTATATATACACTATTTGCCACTGGTTTGCCTATTTATTAGACTGGTTAGCGAAGGCACCCCAAAGAGTATGCATGAATTCATTTGCAGTTCCTTGGGATACAAGTGAATCTGGTAATACTTGTTTAAACACAAACTCTATTGGAGATCATGGGAATTTTTGGATCACATGGCTTGAAAGAGATGCAAAGCAACACCATAAACATAAGACTAGTGGAAATCAAGGTGATTTGTTGATTTCATGACTTGAAAGAGATGCAAAGCAACACCACAAATATAAAAACTTAGAATTACCATTCAAGAACAGCATTCTTGTGTCCGGATGGGAAGCCACACACTGAAAAAATAAGGAAAGAGAAAAAACATGATTGCATCAGTCAATAAGCATCCAACTAAGAGAAGACAAAAGTTAAACCAAGTTCTAACTATCCATGACAATTGAGCCAAAAACAGAAGTGAATGAAATTGAATGAGCCAAAAGCAACTTTAGAACAGCTAAAAGTGGCATTGACAAAATCACCTCGTGGAATGAGTTCTATAAAGATCATACATTCCCACCAACTGCAACAAACTTAAATTTTCATTTGTTATGTCTCATGCCCCAATCTACCGTGAAATTGGCCTTTTCATTCATCCGTGTCATTATAAATGCAAATCTTGGTAAACAGCAATGAAAGAAGTTGATAGGGAAACAAATTAATGAGGATGAAAGAATAAGTAAACTAAGTGCATTCTGTGATCTAAACTTGAACAATAGAAGTGCATACATAAGTAAACTATGTGTACTTGATACTAGAAAGAGAACAAAACAAGTGGATTAAATAAGCTATGATTATAGTTGTATTGCTGAATGGTGATACATGATCTTACATTTAATACGATTTTCACCATTATTTATGAACAAAATGACCAACTGTAGAATTTATTATTCAACCAAGATGATCAAGAGGAAAGCCTGAAAATGCAAAAAAAAATATGGTACAAATTCTAGAAGGTGCACCTGAAGAAGTGCAAGTGCATTGCAGACTCTGTTTGATTGAGCTGGAGTCAAGTTGGGTGGTGATAGAAAGGGATATATTGAAACTATCTCCTGCAAATATGCAAGACATGGCATCAGTGTGTTATAAAACATGACAGCAGACACCATTTTATGAAATTCTGTAAATCATCAAAACAAAAGGCACAAGACTATTGAATCCATGTTTCATGGCAATAGAGCTTTAGCTAACTGCATATCCCAGGAATCCATATGCTTTTGTCACTAATGGAAACTAAAAATTCCCAACTATAAGGACATAAAGAAACGATTAACAAATAAAACATATACATGGAAGAGAAAAAATAGAACAAAATTAATTATATGAAAGAAACTAAGCTGAATCTTTCTACTCAATAAGATTTGGAGAGAGAGATATCAATAAATCCAGAACAACATAAGAACATTGAATAGATATGCATGATATGGACCATGGAGACCAAAACCGTAAGTGCAGAGTTCTAGTCAGTTCATCCTTAACACTATAAAAGAAACAAGCGTCCAAGTAAGCTCAAGACTTAATAAAGCCTGCTCCAACACATAATAACACAAGCAATAGGCAATGAGGAATCAATTAATATCTTCAAATTGCAATATTATTGCAATTGTATTCCAAATTCCATATTTCCATTACATTCGTTTTCCTTTATACTACTCAATTATTTCCTGCAGTGTCTTAGATAATGCTATATATGTTGTTTTCCTTGTTGGAGATTAAATAGAATAGGCCACAACTGCTTATTGCTTATGAAGATTGTCTTGCAGGTTACAGGAAAAACACAGAAAATTAAGAATTATTGTGAGACAGACACAACGAAATTCCATAAAAGATCTATACTGCACATGAAGTAGAAGTAAAATGTCTTAGAGCAAACCTGCAACAAAGCTGCAATAGTACCAAAGGAGTTCCACAACAGTGGAGCCAAATCTTGAAAAAGTTCTCTCTTCTGAAGAAGAAACAAAAAGCACAAAAAGTTTATTAGGCATACCTGAAAAGGTGCAGCAATAGTACCAAAACCCCAAAAGAACCCCACATGAAACAAATTTCTCGTTCCAAAAAACAAAAACCGAAGGCAGATTCACATCTATATTTCGTAAGACCAATTCTTTGACCACCATTACAGTATATAACAGACGAATTGGTAAAGCTGGTTAATAACATCCAGTTGTTTGATATTCATTCCAATTAAAGAGAGACACATACAAAGTCCGAGTGTCCGACGTTGATTTTCTGTATGATTCTCTCAATAAAACGAAAGTTATATTAATTTATGTCCTCGTTGGCGTACACAATTCCCTAATTGAAACCACAATTGATCAAATTTACATTCATACACCTCAAAAATCCACAAATTCAATCACGATTTCAAACTCGTAACTTCTGAAATCAACATAATCATACTTTCCATCGCGAATTGATTCCTAAAAAAGAGCGAATAAAACGAACAACATATCTATCAGAACGAAAGCTCAGTGAATACACATACCTTGGAAAGCTCAAGTAGCGCATTCTCTCGAAGATCAGGACTGCTGAGATCGAGGACTAACTGCTCGGCGGACTGCATTTTCCGATCGATTTTCCGATTTCCTCGGACGGCGTTTGCGAACCCAAACGGAGATGTGGTAAAGAGGTTTCCTTTGATATATACAAAATACATAGAGTGAAATGTGGATTTGGATTTGGTCTAGTGGTATTCAATTTGTTTTCGACATGGTTTCTCTAACTAACGTCTCCGTTAAATCAAGGACTATTTTAGCATATTCTTGTAAAAAATAAAAACAATATTGTTATCCACACAAAAATATATATACATATATATATACTATATTATATAGATGGCATAAAAAACTCTTAAAAACAAGTCTTAAAACTTAATGTACCGCTATTTAATGCTAATTACTTAAAAAACAGTCATAAAAACTGTATGTACTACATTTAATTCTATTTATTAATTTTCAATCATTATCTCTAATCATTTTAACTCCTCTAAAATAATTTCCCACTTTAACTCCCCTAAAATAACTCTCAGCATATTTTAGATATAAAAAATCTAAAATATAACTAAAAAATTTTACAAAATATTTTATTAAAAAAATTACATTATTAAACTAAAATAAATTACATTATATTATTAAGTCTAAATTAAACAAATTTATATAAAAAAAAGCATTATCACTCTCTCACAACCATCCAAAGTCGTAATGTAAATCGACAAAAAACATAAAATAAAATGAAACATTAAAATCGTGATGTATCTAGCTGCATTACACGAGTACACTTCTAGTATATATATAACATCAAAACAAATAAAAATAAGATATTATTTTATGACTTGATTAGTTTAAATTAATAAATCAATCATATTAAATATTAATTAATTTTATTGTTGTAGTACTTTTGTCTATTTGGGTATGAAAACATGATTGAAATCTAAAAAATGATTTATCCAATTTTAAGTTACGAATATGATATTATTTATGGATCTTTCATTTCGCTAAAATCTAAATAGTTGCTTTTTAGTTTTTGACTGAAAAACAATATGAAATTTGGAACATTTAATTTCAGAATGATAAAATTAAAGTTTATTTCTCTATGATTTTGGTGTTAAAATATCAATAATAAGCTTGTTTGTTGCAATTATAGTAAATCGTCTTTAACATAATTAAAATTTTAATTACGTTAAAACAATAAAATCATATCCTTTTCCACTATTACAATAAAATAATGAAATTAAATCGTATTTAATATAATTAATTTTTAAAAAATTTAAACAATTAAATCATACAATAACATTCTATTTTATTTATTTTATTATCGTTACAATATCTTTTAATATTGTATAGTATATAAGAGTAAATTACATTCTTAGTCCCTATAGTTTGTTAAAATTTTCAATTTTCGTTCCTGTGTTTTCAAAATTAAAATTTTCGTCCTTTTAATTTGCGATTCATTATTGTTTTTGCGATTGTTTTTGTTTCTGATATTAAGGGAAATTTGGTACCAAATAACACCCCTAATGTGGTTGGTTTTCTATTAAAATATGTATATAGAACAGGATAAGGTTGTTTGGCAGTGTTTTTCATAGATGAAATTATTATATTTTTTTAATTTGGAAAAATCTTAGCTTTCTGCATAAAACTCTCATTTAGAAGTTTACTGAACTTTCTATATCGTTAAGTCATTACCAAATAGTCTTATATAACTAACCGAATAAGTTATGAATCTCAGCTTATTAAGCCGCTAAGAAATAGATCATTAGTTTTTTTTTTTTAATTTATCTGTTAAAAACGATCTAACTAATTTGAAGTTTTTGATTTTTAATTATCGATACTATATTATAAAGCACGGATAAAAAACTCTTAAATACAAATTATTAGGCACAAGGTATCATAATTTTATGCAATATTTTAAAAATCTTTTAATTTACAAGTATCAAAGTACAAGATACATATTACTACTGCAGACTTATAACACCCACTAATTTGGTATGTGGAGGACCTTTTTTTTATGCAGACATTTTCATGTATCACTATTAATTAATATATTATATTACTATAAATTTGTTTTAACTATATTATTAAATATGTAAGTGGTTATTTTTCCTATATGTCATTAAAATATATATCATTGACTTTTAACAAAATACTTCATTTTTTTTATATAAAAAACATTATTCTATTAAGCCTAAATTAAACAAATTTATAAAAAAAAACATTATCACTTTCTCAAAACAATCCAAAATCGTACTGTAAATCGAAAAAAAAAACATTAAAATTATGATGCATCTCGCTGTATTGCACAAATACGCTTCTAGTATATAAAAAATGTTGAAATACCATCATGAGTTCACAAATCACAACAAATTTAGGTCCGCAGTCCGCACATGTTATATTATTAAATGGTGTCAAATAAGTTATCCCTCTTTTGGGCCCGGTCAATGGCCCAAAGGCTATAGAAGTAGTAGTGGTTGTTGGGTAGGGCTTTTATTAAGAGTCCGTTTATTAATAACTTATTCGGTTAGTTATATATGATTGTTTGATGGTGGTTTAATAATATAAAGAGTGACTTATTCAATAAGTTTTTACCGGACTTTATGTAAAAAGCTAAGTTTTTTTTTCAAATATGTCTCTCCCAATTAAAAAAACACGCTCATTCCATATATAAAAAACTCTCTCAGACAAAAACTTTCTCAATTTATACAGACAGGTTAATTCATACAAACAACTTTATCTATACAAGACTTAGGGCCTATTTGTTAGCAGCTTAATGAACTTAATGAGACTCACAGCTTATTCAGTCAGCTATATATGACTGTTTGGTAATGGTTTAATGATATAGAAAGTGGTTTATTCAGTAAGATTTCAAGGGGGAGCTTTATGCAGAATGCCAAACTTTTTTTTTTTCCAAACCATTCCCTCCCATTAAAAACACATTCCTTCCATTTATGAAAAAACTCTCTAAAATAAAAATCTTCTAAATTTATATAAACAGATTAATCCACACAGACAACTTTATCCATACAGAACTTAATGGAAAACCAACCAAACAGCCCCTTAATGGAAAACCAACCAAGCAACTTCTAAATTGTCATAATATAGCTATAAATTAGAGGTGATCATTTACGGGCTTAGGTAAGTCATGGGCCGGACCTAACATATTTTTCTTGTACAACAGGCTTAGGTAAGTCATGGGCCGGACCTAACATATTTTTCTTGTACAACAGGCTTAATATAGCAAACTCAAGCTCATTTATGCAGACATAAGAACTTGTCCATACCCGTCCTATAAATGGGTCGGGCTTGCCAACTGGCTAACAGGCCTACAAATTTTACATTTAAAAAAACTTATATAAAATGGTAAGTTATGTAAAATTATCCAAAATACATTATTTTTTTTCCAACTAAAAAAATACGTAACATATACTAATGTGAACGTAAGAAAAATGTATTTCTTACAAGATACAAAATATGAAGTATGAATTTTTCCTCTCCAAAGATTATCATCTTTCGAAGTTCGGATTTTTCAAGATTGAGATTCGAGACGTACTATATGACATATCACTGACGGATGTCGAGTCAACCAAATAATAAGTAACCAACTAGACGTTTGTCAACAATTAAAATTGCAACAGTGGTAAGTCGGGTCGTATCCACAGGGATTCAATTCAACTTATTACGACCGTATAATTCACACATAAATTTGATTTATAAAAATTAAATTGCAAAAGGGGGGGGGGGGGTGTTTGATTGATTTTAAACTAACATACGAATTAAAAAAATTATAAAAATACAATCAAAATTAAAAACCCAACATTAGCTAAAATGAGCTCTTTAGCTAAATCATAACTACAAATGAAACAATGAACAAACTCTCAACGTTCCAGGTGTGGTTAACATTAACAAATTAGAAAACACCGACTCAAAGAATTAAGCACATAAGCTCGGCTTAATTATCACTTTGAGTGAGAGATTTTAAGAGCTCAATTTAAAAACCTTATCGAAGTCAAAAGAGTTCTATTGTTACTATATCAAAATCAATAAGCAATTACGTATCTAGGATTTTGACTAACAATAATTCACAAGAACATCAAATAATTGGTCAAATCAATTAACATTAAAATGAAATTGACATTTAACCTATAAATCAAATAAATAAACTTGTCCCAAACAATTACAACGAAATCTCAAAGTGAAAAGACATCAAAATCCAAAACTAACCAATGTTGGAAGGAAGAAATTAGCCACGCATGGCTAAACTAGAGTTACCAAATCGAAATAATCAAGAAATTACCGAAATTGAAGATGAAATTGATGGAATTGATGATGAAGATGCTATCCAAATCGACCCACTTGTTGTTGGTTTCTTATTTTTGCTCATCCTTTCCCAAACGATGATTTTTGATGGAAATTTATACCTCCCAAATGGAAAACCGCTAAAAAAATCTGGAAAACCCACGATTTTGGGTCGCTCGTGGCTGCAGGCGCGGCTTTGGCCGCGCGGAAACTCGCCCGGTATGGAATTGGGGCTCAAACAGTGTTGGGCGCTGGTTATGGCGCGGCTTTGGTCGCACGGGAAGTCGCGCAGGTCTCTGACTTTGCTCGACAACAGTGCACAACGCGGGTTTGGGGGCGGCTCAAGGCGCGGTAGTGGTCGCGCGGTGCTCTGTCTCGATCTCCTCTTGGTCTTGATCGGCAACTTATTGAAGAAGATATGGGCCTAACTTGGGCTTGTTCTTTTTGGGTCTTTTGCTTCTCTTTTTGGACCTGATTTACAAAATCAAAACAGAGGGCTTAAGTAGGCCTATTTTAGGGATAAAATGATATGGGAAATTGGGTTTTTAAACCTATTTATAACACAAAAATATAGTTATCAATCACATTTGGTATATATATTGGAAGGTGGTTGGTACTTAGTAGAGGGAGTCTCAAAACAACTTCTAAACTTTTTTTTTAATAAATTATTAATTATATAAATAAATTTAATTGATTATAATTATATAACAGGTCGGGCGGGTGGGCCGGTCCAAAATTATTTTTTTCATCGTCCGAGCACACCCATTAATTTGAACGATCTCACCTAAGCTCGCTCATATTTTTTAAAATGATTGTCCAAGCCCGATTTTCTAACGGGACAGACGGGCCAGGTCTAAGGTAAATAATGAACCCCTATTTTAACTCAAATAAAATGTAATTTCAATACATCTTTTGAATTAATTGATTGAAATTTTAAAAATTAAAGTAGTATTGAAATTAAATTTTGGTTTCATCATCTTGATAGAAATGTGATGTTGAGTTAATGGATGACAATTTACTAAAAGTAACTAATATACACAACCAAATTATCATAACTAAATAAGATATACAAATTTCAATAATCTACTTAAACTAATTAATATGCACTAACCTCTGACCTGTAGCTTGGTTGGCTAAGAGACAGGATGACTTTGCCCAAATATAAAACAAGTTTCACTGCTTTCTATCCTCAACCGCTGAGTGAACCAAAAAATGTCTCCTTACATTGGTATCTTTTGAGGCGGATTCAATGTGAGACAATGTTGCTAGCAAATCATTTTTTTTGGTTAAATTAATATGCATAAAAACTATTATGATTAAGTGTCAAGTATAGAAAATGGTAAAATTTAGGACTAACTGAATAAAGATGACTAGTGTTATTCTTATAAATATTGTTTCAATGCTAAAATTTAGCACTAGTGCTAGTTTTACTACTTTCAATTGAAGTTTGTCTTACATTTATGATTTAACTCCAACAACTTCTTTATTTTGGATATTACAACATTAATTAAATCAGTAAGATATTAAATAAATTGAAAAGCCTGTGAAAGCTCATAAATTCGAGTAGAAATGCTCAAAAGGATAAGGTACAAGTCATATTGAAACCTATCATCGACTGACTTCTAAATGCACAAATGTTGATGTTCAAGAATCAGTTACACAAGTCTTACACTGGTCTAAGTCTATAAATTTATCCCATTTAGAGTTAAAAACGAAAACTACATTATACGAGAAAACTAAATGAATTTCCTAATCAACAATTTTTTTAATTCCCATTGCATATTTGTTAAAATAAAAATTATTTAATCGTTAAAATTTCCAAAAATGTTGCAATATGCCAACGCTTTTAGACGCTATGCCTACAAAAAAGCTTAGGGTTGTGACCTCAAAAGCGTCAAACTGCTTTTTTATATTCCAAAAAAAGAAGATCACCCAACTTTGATTTTGATTTACAAGTTTCATGTATACCAAAGTTTAAAAAAAAACAGTATCGTATTTGTTCTTAAAAAGTGTACACACATATACAGATTACTTTAAAACTATATCGAGATCGTAACGTAGTATCGTACTGATTCTTAAGCCTATCAGACGAGGACCAGACCATAATTTATTGGAGCAAGTTTTGTTGGTCATTTGAGCACACCAACATGAACCCTCGAATCTTGGTCTTTTGGTCCATGTGTGATGAGAAGTGGGTATGGACCATGGGTGAAAGTGGGTCCGAGCCAGGGGACATAAAAAAGGTTGGAAGAGTGTAAAGGGTGAATGATGATGTGGGTGTGGTGTGCATTTTGTTTTCAAAATGATTTGCGTTTGCTTGCCGGTTAAACATTCCATTTTATAAAGGTGTGGGAATAAGAATCCTAAACCTACACCATCATTCATCACTACTAAATAAATGAAAATAAGGTAATTGATATGATTATAAAATTATAAATGTATGAGTCACTTCGAATAATAAGATTAAATATCATAAAGAGGTAAGAAAAAGTGTTCGTATGTGACAGGTTAAGAAAACGAATTTGAATATGCATATGTAAATTGTGAACCCATATGAATAATCTATAATGATGATTAATATATGCATTTTTAAATAGATTTTTGAGTAAACTGCAAATTTGGTCCATTTTTCGTTTTGTAGTTTCAAAATTTTAAGATAACCATCATAGTTTGCAAAAACGTTAAAATTTGATCCCTTCCTTTAACGTTAGTTAAAAAAATAAGTTAAATGAGAGACATTTTCGTTCTTTTATCCATTTTCATGTCTTTTACCCAATCAAAAACCACATGACCAAAATTATAAAATCGATTTCAATTGGGTAAATGATAAAAGAAAAGATAAAAAGACAAAAATAACTTTTATTTAACAGAATTTTTTAACAGTAATTAGAGTGAAGGACTAAATTTGAACGTTTGTAATTTCTAAAATGTATGGACGAAAAATGTTATTTTTAACAAATCACATAGACTGAATTCTCAAGTTCATCTAGATTTTTTCAATGCATTATATATATATATATATATATATATAACTTCTCGTTATTTTTTTTACGATATTTATCCTTCTTATTTAAATTTGATCTCAAACTTTTTTTTTAATTTACAAACATTAATGAATCGGGTTATAAGAGCATATCCAACAGCTTCTCCAAAATGGAGAAAATGAAGATTTTAGGCATTTTTGTGCTCCAACAGATTCTCCAAATCTTTCTCCAAAATGGAGAAAGTAGGAGAGAGAGTGTATTTTTCTCCAAATATGGAGAACTCTCCAAAATCTCCAAAAATGATTACCATGAGAGAGAAAATGTTTTTTTATTATATTCTACCAATAAGATTTCTTCAAATGAGATGGGTATGAGAGATAAATAATATTTTATTAGATTTATACAATATTTTAATATTATAAATAATGATTTCATCTCCAAAATGGAGAATCTGTTGAAGATAGATGTAAATTTCTATGTAGATTTTGACTTTTAATTCTCCATTTTGGAGAAATTTTGGAGATGTTGTTGGAGATGGTCTAACCCGCCGCAATGTATAACTTCACATGAGTGCAACAAAACAAGAACACCAGGGAGGCAGGGAGAAAGGAATCGCGTAGCGGTGGTGTCGCTGTCACGTGTCCTCACGTGATTGGATTTATTTGAAGCCAAACAACCGCCGTCCACCGTCCGCCGGAGCTTTACTTAGCTCCTCCCTCATGTTTCCCACGTGATATCCAATCACAACTCACCATTCTCCTTAACTAACATAAATTAATATTATATATATAGAGAGAGAGAGGGGAATGACCATGTAAAAAGTTAAATACTTTACGAGAAGATAAGAAGTATGATACCATATATGATTATACGGCATGTGTGTGTTTAATCATATATGATTAAGTTTGCGTATCATGCAGGGACGGACTTTGTGGTGTTGAATACGGTGGCACGTGCCACCGTAATTTTTTCTCTGACGAAGGGTAAAAAAATTTAGGTTCATGAAAGGTGTAACCGTATAATTTTAGAAACTTCAAAAAGATGCAATCGTACCTCATAATCAACCAAAAAACAAAAAAAAAAAGCTCTCGAAATCAACCGAAAAAATCTCTCGAAAGCAAGATTAAAAAAAACTTAAAAATCTTTCGAAATCAGGCAAACAACTTTAAAAATCCCTCGAAATTGTGGAATTAGGCTAAAAACACATTAGACAATATTGAATGTCGGTAAAAAGATGAAAACACATCGATTAAAACTGTGTTTTTTGTAATTATTTTTTGTCTGTATTATATAGTATCACCGTATGAAAAAATTTATGGGTCCGTCCCTGGCATCATATATGATATCATACTTATCGCTTTATCACAAAATGTTTAACTTCTCGTTTGAACCTTCCATTTAAACGGAGGTTCAAGGAACAACCAAAAAAAGGAGGGACATCCGGGTAATATTAATCTAGACTCTATATACATATACAAACAAGTAATTGAACATGCTTTTTTGTTTTATACATGTGTACATGTCATGTACATATATAAACCGAATAAATTGCCTACAAATTACTTACATGTAATATATGAACACTTATTAGAATGTTTCTATTTTTTACTTCTTTGGATTTTCACAACCTAACTTTTTTATATAATATATATACACACTCAGAGAGATATACATACACATATATATATACACCCCCGTATATCAACAGACCTTAAATTTCTCTATCTACAATGAAGTGGAAAAGGGGTCCCGTCATCGGCCGGGGCTCCTCCGCCACCGTCTACCTTGCCACCACCGTCGCCGGAGATCTCTTCGCAGTAAAATCCGGCGACCTTTCCACCTCCACCTCCTTACAAAATGAACAGCACTTTCTTTCCCAATTAAACTCACCCCACATCATTTCATACATCGGTTTCAACATCGATCACAACAACAACAACAACAAACCCAATTACAATCTCTTCATGGAGTACGCTCCCGGCGGCACAATCTCCGACGTCATCAAAAACCACGGCGGTTCACTTCACGAATCCTTAATCCGATCATACACCCACCAAATCCTCATCGGATTACACCATCTTCACTCGAATAACATAGTGCATTGCGATCTTAAATGCGAAAACATTTTAGTGGGCGAAAAGGGTGTCAAAATCGGTGATTTGGGTTGCGCGAAATCGGCGGAAAACGGCGGTGGTGAGTTTTCCGGTACACCGGTTTTCATGGCGCCGGAGGTTGCGCGTGGCGAAGAACAAGGTTTCGCGAGTGATGTGTGGGCTCTTGGGTGTGTCGTGATCGAAATGGCGACCGGGTGTAACCCGTGGCCGGAATTGAATGATCCGGTTTCTGGTTTGTACAAAATCGGGTTTTCCGACGAGTTACCGGAGTTTCCGCGGTGGTTGTCGGCGGAAGGTCAAGATTTCTTGGAGAAATCGTTGAGGAGAGATGTTAAAGAAAGATGGACAATTGAACAACTTTTTGGACACCCTTTTGTGAATAATTTAAACCCGGATTTTGTAAAAGTTGAAAATGTAACGAAATTTTCGCCGACGAGTGTTTTGGATCAAGATTTTTGGAGTTGTTTGGAGGTGCCGGAATCTTCGCCGAAGATGATGCAAGTTGTCAGATTTTCCGGCGGATCTCCGACGGGGAGGATAAAGAGATTGAGTAAAGGTTGTGGTTTAGTGAATTTATTTTTAGATGATTGGAGAGATGAAGAAAAGTGGATATTGATTAGGAGTAATGATATTGAAGAAAGTGTGAAGATTTCTTGTTTGTGTTTAGATTTTGGTGTAGAAAAAATGGGGGATTTTGGTTTTTTGATGATGGAAAATGATGTTGTTGAAGGTGGCAATGGAAGTGTCACAAGTGGGCTTGTATCAAGATTTCTTGATTTTGAGAACACAATTGATGATGATTATTTGGTTTTGGATCCACAATTATTTATTTATTTCATGTTACAACTATTGACTTGTAATGCTAGGTGCTTTGATTTGATAAGCTAGTTGTTGACTTGAGGTGTTGGTTATTGGATAGTAACGGGTTGTTTGTTTACCTCTTAATGTTTTAATTAAAAAACCAACATCTGAATCGTTGAGAGGTGAATCATGTTTGACAAAAAAAAAAGTCTTGTTTCTTAATGGTTCCAAAACTCTTTAAATGATTTTTTATATTGGGTCTCCCTTAACCATTAAGCACCCTGATTTCATTATGAACAATACCAAACAACCATATTTCATTTTGCACTATATCATAAGAGTCTCTTAATCATTATGATCACTTAATCATTTTGTACAAAATCATTCAACAATTGTCAAACAACCTTAAGTTAACCTATTAGTTGATAAATTAATAATGTTTGATAAAAAGTAACTAATAAGTTAGATGACAAAATAAAATTGACATAATTAGAAAGAAAAAAAAAAACCCAACTAAGCTTGTTGAGAGATCATTTGAAGTAGTTTCCAAAAACCTAGTTTACGGCTAACCAAATACTATAAGTTTTTTCAATGATTCTCAAAAACAAGTTGGTTTATGGTTATCAAATATGACCTAATAATTTGAATCAATTATATTGTAAGTCGATTACAATTTTCATGATCAGATATAATCGTTATAAACAGTAAAATTGTATCTATTTTAAAATAATAAAAATTGTTGCAATGGGATGATGGTGTTGGTAGGAACAATAACAAAATGGGTTCTCATTCTTTCACCTTCCCTTGCTACCCATGCTATCATATTGTATTGAAGGTCAACTTTCTTTATCAATTGGTTTTTGCCTTCCTTTTGTTACATGGCTTTCCAATAACCTCCACCCTACAATACAAATAACCAATTATATATTAAAAAAACATATTTTTATTATGTTATATTTTGAATAATATGTTTTTAAAAGACATATTTAATGATTTGTAATTTTAACTTTTTTAATTTGAGCAAAAACATGATTACTAGCAACTCCAAACGGTATCATAGGAAACCTGTTTCAAATGAGACTAATATAAGGTGATATTTTTTTAATGTAACACCCTAAATTTTAGAGAAATAAAAATTTGAAAATTCCGCAATATGACTGCTATAAACTGGGTAATCTTGGGTATACAAAACCTGCCAACAATCCCAAAGTATCATCCCGAGAACGGATAATATAGTTATAGCCTTTACAAATAATCAAATGAATAATATTACTTAACAACCTAATAATCTAACTTAAACAGGAAAGATTAATATCGGGTGTTGCTATTTTTTCAAAATGTTTGTCCACTATCACTATCGTATTGGTCAATATGTCATCCCAAAAAGACCGCTCTCGACCTCTAGGCCGACCGCTCATTCCCGACAAATCCCATCGCTAGATTTACCTGCTATACATGTCATTTTAAGAAAAAATGTTAGACTAAAGCCTAATGAGATCATCAGTTGAATTTAAAATAAATA